>CM052703.1:25687980-25736617 GCA_028551405.1 Uromys caudimaculatus
GACAGCTAAGATCCATTGAATTTAAAGTCAAAGAGACAACTCAAAAGAAAATCTTTTAATAATTCGTGGGACTATAGCCATCTTCAAAATCTGTATTTAGTCAGTTGTATCAATTGTCATAAAAGTAATATACAGGTCCAAGACTACGACAGATAATTCAAAAATCAGAATTATAGAATTGTCTGGTCTGTTCTTGTTATAATTGATGAACAAAGCCAGGCAAGTTAAATAAGAAGAAAACTCTTAATTTATGATATAAACCTCTCATATACTATTCGAGGAAAAGCCTGTTGTTAATTACTGTGGCTTTTAAAGTCTCAGTGGATAAACAACTCAACTGAAGAAGATACATTGTTTCTTTAATAGGCACGGGGAGTGCTTGCTGCTTAAAATTGACTTCCTGGTAGCTTATTTAGCAGAACACATTTTTCCAGAGAAAGTGAGTTAAGACATAATGAGTCACTTTTACAGGCTGCTTTTTATTATTTCTGATGCCTTTCAGCATTCTCATGTAATACTACTAGTAATATATCTTAAGTACAATTATCTACATTTTTTTGATTGACAAGGAAAAGGATACTCAATTGTTCTAACTTCTGCTGTGATAAAATTCCAGAACAGAAAGCAATTTTGGGAGAAAATGGGTTTTTTCACCTTACAATTCCAGGTTGCAGTCTAAATCAAAACAGGAACTTGAAGTAGATATATTCACAGCCAAGCGCTGACAGAACAAATGTACATATGCCAACTGCTCAGCTTCCTTTTTCTACACTTATCCAGCCCAGGACCTTGGGCATGATGCTGCCCACTTTTAGGATGGGTCTTTCCATATCAAGTAATATAATAGAGACAATCCCTTACAGATATATCCACAGTCAAACCTTATTTAGATAGCCTTTCCAAGGGACTCTCTCCAGGTGATTGTAGCTTGTGACACACCGACAATTAAAACTAACCATCAAGTGAATATCGACAGCCCATCCTCCTGTCTTCCAGCCATTAGAACCCAGTCTCTAATTATGTGTTATTTTCCCTTCCTGTTTTTAAATACAGGTCCAAGGGTTTTCTGTGGGCCTTGAGGTGTAGACTTGATATGGGGATCATTGACAGACATATCTGAAGACTTCTGAGGTTCAAAGAACGCTAAACATTTCATTCTTGAAAAGAGGGAGAATGAGACCTACTTGAAGAAGGAAAAATAAGAAGAGACTTTAACAAAGGATTATTAGAATATTATTGAAGAAGGCCAATTCAGAAAAATGTTTGGAGAATATTTGATGTTGAGAGTTCTCAGTGAAGGAAACAATGGGAACTTCAGAGAAGGTTACAGATCATAAAATTGTTTCAAAATAGAATATTTGAAAAATACTTTAAGAAGTGCTGGCTTAGGCTACAAACAATCTCTTCGTTTGAATGGTTTTGTTTTGTTTTGTTTTGTTTTGTTTTTTGAGAGCCTTGCATTGTTACTTTAGATAGTTAACCACATTTTTCTACAGAAAATAGATTTTAAAAAAAAGTAAAAACTAACTTCATTGGATTATATGCTTCTGTGTGAAGAATCCAGAATCACACAGCAAAGTGGGGTGTCCATGGAAAGAATCTAGGATGCAACAAAGCTAGGATTTGATAACCTATCTACCTTGTACCAGCCTATATAGTTTTCTGTTGTACACTGCAAATTATCTTTTCACTGTTCACTAAAAGCCAGAGGACTGGTGGTCAACGTCGAGGAAGTTGTCCACCTTCTTCTGGCCAGCATATGTGGTTAAACTGCACCTGCACCAGGAACACCTGAAACAAAGAATACAAGAATTTAAAAAGATAGATCATAGATCAAGCACATTCAGAAAGATGCACAAATCCAGAGTCTGCACATTCTTTTCACTCCTTATGAAACCTTCATAACAACAGATCCAAACAGCACTCAGTGAACTTCAAAACGTGGAAACAAATGCAGGCTTGCTATTTTCCACAATACAGCGAAAGCAAACATCAAAGCAAAACCATACAAGAGAAAATATTCATCTCTGAAAAGAATCTGTTCTTCCTTCAACCTCACATCAAAATGAAAGTAGAAACCTAAATTTTGAAATTACAAAACAGTGTTAAGAAAACCACTTTCTTAAAGGAGAGTGGAGACACAGCTTCAGTTAAAAGGAAATGTTGGGAGATTTGTCTATTTAGGTTATTTTATTTTCTCAATTATTTTAAAGCAAAATAAATTCCAGATAGGTTGAAGAATTAAATATACTTTATTTTAAAATCTGGAAGAGAGAAGAAGTGGGGCAGAAGAGTATGAGGGTTAACAGTACTGCCAATGAAAACCATCAGACAATGCACAAACTAGAGGAAAGCATCTGTTTTCAAGCCCCACGGAATTGTTGCAGTACAGTAATTGACCCCAGACAGAATTCCAGAGAAGGGGCAACCTTCACAACAGACAGGAGCTGCCATCTGTATGCCCCCTTTCCCCAAGGGAATTTTAGACTTAAAATGAATGATATGTTTTCTGGGCTCAAGTCACTCACAAGAAGCAAAAGAAGTCAACAAAATTGGTCTGGCTTAGGTTGAAACAAAATTAAAGATGTTAAGGGTCACTTTCTTCTGAGTAGGATGGATAGAAAACCTCTGGCTTTCTCCTTGTGACACTTGCTGATTTTTGAAATTACAAATGGCATGTATGGTGGTGGCTAAGACTTAAGAAAGAAAATATTTTTAAAACAGGGCTTTTGAGCAGTTTCCAAGTACTGATAAAACAACGAGCAGAAAACAGAACCCACTAGTGGCAACAGGCACCAGAGGTCAGCTCCAGATTTCAGCTAAAGTAGCATGCAGCATAGTCATAGGGTCTCTGAATACCGAGGATTGACGAATACCTGTTGGTGTCAGGATGAAGAGGTAACGGCAACTCCCTGATTAGGATTTTGGTTCTAATGACCAACTGTGACAGTTAATTTTATGTCACCATGGCTAGACTCCAGTGCCCTTGTGATCCAACATGAGACTGTATGTTTGGGTGATGCTATTTGGCAGATTTGATGGACATGTACAGTCCATTGACTTTACTTAGAAGATACTGCCTTTATAACATAGATTGGCTTCATTCGCTATGACTTGAGATCCAAAACTGAGGGTTCCTAGAAAATTAATTCTACCTCAAAACCATAATATGTTAATCCTGCCTTCCTAGCTCTCTGTGGGCATTTGTAGATTTTAGGCTTGAGAATAAGACTTCAAATCTTACCTCTAATGCCCGCATGCCATGTATCCAAGACAGGTTATGTTCCCAGCCCAGCAATCCTATGAACCAATTCTTTAAGCTTCCTGCTTCCATTCTTCTCAAAGAACCATTTTTCCTACCCAGGTGCTCCTAGGGCTACCATAGAATTATGTCCCAATGTGCCAACTCTAAATTGAAATTGCACTTATATTATCAAATAATTTATTGTAGCTAGAACACCTTAACTGTCATCACAACATGTTAGCCCATAATTGGTCAAAATCATCTAGCAAAAGCCTATTTTATACTGCAGTATTCTCTGAAAGGTTCTACAAGTACCTGACCAATACAGATGCAGATACTTACAGCCAACCATCACACTGAGTCCAGGGACTCCAATGGAAGAGCTGGGGGAAGGACTGAAGGAGCTGAAGGGGACTGCAACCCGATAGGAAGAACAATATCAACTAACTAGACCATCCAGAGCTCCCAGGAACTAAGCCACCAACAAAAGAGTATACATGGAGGGAGCCAGGACTGCAGATACATATGTAGCAGAGGAGGGCCTTGTCTGACATCACTGGGAGGGAAGGGAGGCTTGATGCCCCAGCGTAGGAGGATGCTAGAGGGGTGAGGCGGGAGTGGGTGAATGGGTGGAGGAGCATTCTTATAGAGGCAAAGGGGAGGGGTGAGGAGGGACACAATGGGGGGTTGGTAGAGGAGTAGTCGGGAAGGGGGATATCATTTGAAATATAAATAAAATAGTTAATAAAAATAAAAAATTATTTATTCTCAAAATTTCTTTTTCATATAGTCCCTTTAATTTAGTACTGAAGATATAAGACAGAATGGTTCTACTGGTAAACTTGTATACCACTATAAAGTAAGAAAGTTCCAAGTCTAACCTTTGTAAGTAGGGGACACTCTAGGCACATAAATAATATACCTGTCCCCAATTCTAACAAGCCCCACATAAAGGAAATCCCTTAAAATATGTCTGAATTCTTTGGGTGCACAAAGAATGGTACCTCGATTCATTACTTGTCTACTCAATACAGGAAACCTGCTAAAGAAGAGTAAAATTGCCATATTTCCACATGAAGTGCATCAGGGCAAGGATTGAGCAGATCAAGTTAGTCCTTGTAAGGTTGGCCTATGTAATCAACAGTTACTGCAGCAATTGGAGGGTCGGCTGCAGATTGCACTGAATACAACTGTTTAGACAGCTGCAGCACCACAGTGATCATTTTCAGACCAGAATGCTTACATCTTAATATTGTTTATAAAACATCTTAAGGTCCCATTTATACCAAAGACAACTTTCGTTTTATTTAATATCAAAATATATTGGGGGATTAAGCTAAAAAAGTTTTAATCATTATGTAATGAATGGCTATGCAAAATTGAATTTTCATTCTGTGATGACTATTTTTAGTCGTCAATTTGACTATATCTGGAATGAACTACAATCCAGAAATGAACAGCACACATGTGAGATATTTTCTACTTGGTTTGAAGTGGGTAAATCCGTTTCTAATCTCGACCTTTGAGACAGGAAGGTACACATTTGATCTAGAGCTTAAGGCTAGAAGACACAGGCCTTTAATTCAGATTTTGAGGCAGGAAGACATGCCTTTAACATGGGCCATACCTTTTGCGGGAAGTCTGTGTGTAAGAAGGAAGGACTCTATAAAGAAGAAAGCTTTTGTTCTTTGCCTGCTTGCCCTACCCTTGCTTGCTCATCCACTCCTTCACTGGTATTGGAGCCTACGTCTTTAGGATCCCAGCATATACAGAAGACCAGCTGAAATATCGAGGCCTGTGGAATGATCAACTACTAGATTCATGGACTTTCCATTCACAACTAGCCATTATTGGTTTAGCTGGACTGCAGTCTGTAAGTCATGCCAATAAATCCCATATGTATATACATATAAACATATAGATGGATGATAGATAAATTCATTTCATAAATTCGGTGACTCTTCAGAACTCTGACTAATACACATTCTAAAGCAAAATTAATATTAAAGCCAGGACTAAGTAGCAATGACAATATCTCTTTTTGTGTTGTCTTTTTTTTTTTTTTTTTTTTTTTAGCAGTTCTTGGGATAGAATAACACAGAGTTTGGCACAGTCATAAGTATCTGATGTATCTTTATTGAGTCAAAATACACATTTTTGTGAAAGCATCTTTTTTTCATGTTAAGAGCTCCTTACCTGCATTAATAGATGTTGTATAAGTTTATAAGTCACAGGAGGAGCCCTCTGGACTCCTGCTCCCTCTGTCCTTTCTCTTCATTTCCAGCCTTCTACCTGAATGTCATACCCCACCAAGCATTGGCTTTCTTAATTTTTCAATATGTGAAACTGCATTCTCAACTATAAAAAAGAAATCTATGTATTCCAGACAAAACAATAAGTCATGAATGCCTCATCCTAAAAGACTGTGATCAGAAAAGAGACATTAACTAAAGTGAAGTTTTGTGTTTGTTCTTCTTAATAAAGATCAAAGGCGAGACTATAGCCAGAAAACAAGTTCTATGTCACAAGCATTTTGTATTTTCCAGTAAATATTTGAATATGAGCATATTATGGATTGTAATGACTACTTAGACTGGATGATTACATTTATCAATATTAATATATGTTCTAGGACATTTGGTCTAACAGGCTCTATAACTTGTGTTACAGAGCCACAATTCATTTATCAATTCAGAAACAACTGCAATATAATGCTGTGGGACTTGTAAACAGAAAGGAAGCAAAGCTTTCTGGAGTAATGTAGTCAACTTAAATTGAGCAAATGTCTTCAAATTCCAGGAAGGAGATGGTGCAAATGCATTAGAGATGAATGTAACTACATACTCCAAGCTCCAGGAGATGTGTTGCTCAAGTTCATGTGACAACTTCAACAGGCTCTGGGACCAAGACACTCAGTGAAATGTTATTCTTGGAGATGTTTGAGGAGGGTTGTTTGCAGATAAGCATTGGAGCAAATAAACTAAGAAGGTGAGTTGTGTTCTTCAGTGTGGGTAGGCAGCATCTAATTTGTTATAGGCTTAAGTAAAACAAAGAAGTAAAGAAAGCAAGTTCATGTTCTTGCTGCCAGTTTGAGCTATGTAACACCTTTACCTGTTTTGCATCAGGGAGCACATCTTGGGCTGTCTTGCTTCTGGAGCTTTGACACTTTGAACTCTACCATAAGTTCTCCATCTTGCTGACTACAGATCACAGGACTTCTCAGCTTCCCTTGTCACACAAGCCAACGCCTCATAATAAAATAAGATCATATTCATGTGGGGGGGTTGTATCTGTATGGTGTTGTTAAGAAACTAGACTGGGAATGGAAATAAAGCTCAGGAGCAAGGAGATAGAAAAGAAGGGGAGAAGACCATTTTTTTTATTTCTTCCCGAAAGATTCCCTAAAATTGGCTTTCCTTCACCCTCCAATGCAAGGAACTCTCACTTTCACCTCTCCAATTGACTTTAGTCCTACCATAATGTTTATATCAACGGTAGCACAAATCATATCATAAATAAGTTATTTTCCAGTCTTTTACTTGGGGCTTATTATCAATGTTCACTAAAAGGCTCATAGTAGGTGTCCTGTCTGGTGGCACTTTTCAAAGGTGATTGGCTCATGAGTGCACAAACTTTATCAAGGGTCTAATCCATTGATTTGTTCATAGTGAGTGGGCTTTTAGACATTGCACCCTCATTAGAAGAAATAGGCTGTAGATTATTGGACATGCATTTCTAAAGACTATGTCTTGTCCTCGGCTCCCTCCTTTCCTTGTTGCTTCCTGGTCGCCATGAGTGAACAGCTTTCCTCGAGCATCTCCTTCCTACTATCACATCCCTGCCTTGTGATAAGCCCAAGTATAACTGTATCAGCCAGCCACACAATGAAACCTCAGTAACCACAGGTCATAATAAGCCTTTCTTCACTTGATCTGGTTACGGGGCAGAAGGATGACTAGCATGGAGAATCACACTGGACTAGAAACTCTAGTTGACACCTTGGTTTCATTCAGCAGTGTCATCCTCAGAGTGGTTCCTGACACATTGTTAAATGATGGTTTGGATAGTTGAATGAATTAATGAAAGCACAAAGAAATTAATTGTGTTCATGTTAGACTTTCCACTTACTTGGTAGTTTTAGTTAAATGATTCTCACAATTCTCCACTTTACCTACCTGAAGAATATTCCTCACTCTGATTGTAGAGATAAGGAGATGAAGGACAAAGTGTCTACCAAAAGCTTCATGACTTTCCTTCCTTTGCTTTTTGGTTTTTTGCTAAGTTTTGTTTTTATTTGTTTTTGTTTGTTTGCTTGTTTTCATTTTCCCTTTTATTGAAAATAGATTCTTTTCTTACACAATATATCCAGATTGTAGTTTTCCCTCCCTCTACTCCTCCCAGCTCATCCCCACTTTCCCTTCCCTCCAGATTCACTCTCTTTTGCTATCATTAGAAAAGAACAGACTTCTAAGATAAAAAACAAAACTTGACAAAATAGAATAGAATGAGATAAAGCAAAAGGTTGTCGTCAAAGACAACCCAATGGAAGGAAAAGAGTCCCAATAGCAGGCAGAAGAGTCAGAGACCTATTTATTCTCACACTCAGGAGCCCCATAAAAATACTAAGTTAAAAGCTATAATATATAGTTGGATGACCTAGTGCAGACCCATGTAGGCCCTGCGCTTTCTGCTGCAACCTTTGTGAGTTCATAGGTACCTTAGTTGATTCAGAGGGCCTTGCTCTCCCAGAGTCCTCTGTTCCTTCTGGCTCTTACACTCTTTCTGATTTCTCTTCTGTCGGGTTCCCTGAGTACATGACTTTTGATGCAAACTGTATTAAGAATGGTGCTTCAGGGAAAGAGATTAATTAGAGATCATGAGGGCACTGCCTTCATCAATGGATGAATCCATTGAGAGATTCCAATTTGAATTGATGGTTTAAAAATATCTTATTACACTAACTTATTGTGTGCGCCTGCATGTGACCTAGGACATGCATGTGGAGGTCAGGGCTCAGTGGGAAGGAATCAGTTCTCTTCTACCATATGGGATTCAGGGATTGACTTCAGGTTTTCAGGGTTAGCAGTGCCTTTCCCCTCCAAGCCATCTGCTCAGGCTTGAACAGCCTCTTGGAAGGTGGGAGGGCTGTGGAAGGTAGAACCTCATTGTGAAGAAGTGGGTGGTGTGTGCTGAAAAGATGTCTTATGACCGTCTCCTTCCTGTGACTCTTCTTTGCCCCCTGACGGTTGCATGCATTTCTCTACCACACTCTGTCAGCATATTTCTGCCTGGCTACAGCCTCCAAAGCAACAAAACCAGTTGGTGACAGGATGAAAGCTCTGAACTAAATAGTGAACTAAAATAAATCCTCCCCTTAACTTGTTCATGTCTGATGGGGAAAAAAAGGTCTGACTAATAAGTTTCCCATAGTCTTATGTGGATGTAGAATTACTAGTCCCATTGAATGAACAGAGATCCTGAGGTGAAGAAAGTTTAACTATCTCCTGAAGGACTAATAACTGTTCGGTTTTTTGGTTTTTTGTTTGTTTGTTTGTTTGTTTGTTTGTTTTTAGACTGAGTCTCACTGTATGCCCCTGGTTGTTCCAAAACCAGCTATGGAAAGCAGGATGGTCTTGAGCTTCTGAAAGCAAGGATAAAGCTCTAAGCCACTATGGCCAGTTTCGGTAACTTTTGCACAGCATTCTCCAATTTCAGAATCTATAATCCTCTGACCCAAGACACTATGATCTTGACATCAGTGCTAAATTTTCTCAGATAATGTACTTATGTAAATAGTACCTGTTACTATTAAATACAAGGACAATTGGTATGACAAAGAAAATCCAAAGAACAGATTAGTGGAGCAGGAATCCTGAAGATAGAGATTTTAAAAATCAAGATAAGAGAAAATGAGGCAGTTTCTTAAAAAAAAAAATTAAACCACTTAATGAGATGACATTTTACCTTTTTATCTATTTCCTCACATTTTAGAATATTACCTCAAAAATTATCTATGACAGAAGGACTAATTTTATATGATATCTAAAAACAGAAAATAATAGTGCAGCCTGTGATTGACACCTGGTTGGGGCTCTCAGGACTCTGTTGCTATGTCAATGCCTAGCTGTGAAGGGACAGAGCCACAGTTAGTCTTTTCTAAACTAGACCTGTAGTTAGAACACTTAGCCAGAGTGCAGGAAATGGCATAAAAAAGTAATTTGGACTCAGCGCACTGGTGACATCTGGAAAGAGATTATTAAGGGAAATCACAGCTGGTGATAATGCATATGGTGCCTGCAAATTTGTAACAGAAAAGTTTCTCTATTTTTTTGAAGGAAAAAATAAAATTAATTCTTTCATTGTTCTTTTTTATAAACTTTGATTTTGACTGTTTTTTAAAGTGTACATGGGGGGGGGGGGCGTTGGGCTTGACTGGTTTGTGCATGTGAGCATACGTGCCCCTGGAGGCCAGAAGAGAGCACCAGATCTCCTGGAGCTGGAGATTCAGGCCATTGTGAGCCACCAGATGTGGACACTGGCAACTGGACTGAGTCATCTTCAAGAGAAGCATTCACTCTTAACCACTGAGCCTCCTGTCAAGCCCCCTTTATAATTCTCAAGTTCTGAAGTACACTGTAGAGTGGAGGCATGTGAATAGCATGCAGGCTCTTTTCTTTTCAAGGTATAGTCACTTAAGAAATGCAGTGTTTAGGGAAATGAAACATTTTTGAGAGTAGCTACTTTGCTTTTGTAAGTATTATTTAGTTTAGGAATAGGAAGGCTTCATAGTTTCCTATTCCTCAAAAGTTTGCTTGGAACCACGACTTTGCAAAAATTTGGAGTTGGAGGGAACACTAAAGTCAGTGAAGATCTGGGAAACATTGCTTGGGAAATGGTGGTTGAGGAAATTCACACTGACACTTGTTCAATAAAGTTTTATGTAACTGATCATGTTTCTGACTGGTCAAAAATAGTTAAGGATACTGCTCACTGGGTAAAGAATGAGGTTCTACCTTTTGAGTCTTAACACCCATGGAAAAGCCAGTCATGGCTGTATACTTCTGGATCTCCAGTGCTCCTCAGTTTGGAGACATATACGAGGGCTTATCTGCTAGTCAATTGAGCTGAAAGAGAGAGCTCCAGGTTCAGTGGGAGACACTGTCACTCAAAATAAGATGTAGAACCAACTGAAGAAGACATCTTGATGTAATCCTAAGGACTCACATTTGTCCACGAGTGACAATATTCACACACTGTGCACAAAGCATATCGTAGTAGGGTTGGGGCAAGAAGTAGGTTGAATACACTCATGTAATTTGAATCTCTTCCTACCTAGTTAATGATTATGTTTTTCTAGAAATATCTATTAAAACACTTTCGGAAGTCCTTTCGTTGTATTTTTGCATTTCCTTTATTCTGATACAATTTGGAGGTGGTCCGGTACACTTGCTGAGAACCTGGACTAAGCATCCTAGCAAAGAGGTGGGATCTGAAATGTGAGGAACATTGGAAGTCTGTGGTGGTGCAGGGGTACATTTATATTATTATTTCATACTTCACAACCTCAGCCCAGATAAAACCTGCTGTTAGGATTGATATTCTATCCAAAGTGCTCACTGTATTGCTATAAATGTTGAATGGTTACATTTTATAACATGTCCACAGGCAAGGCTATTATCAAGTGCTCAGTACTAGACACATCCTCTTCTTAGGCCCTGGGCACCCAAGGAAGTACTAATTGTACTAACGAATACTTTAGAGTACTGGTTTGCTGTAGAAAATATTTCATCTCAATCAGAGGCTTCTACCCTGCCTTTGATCATTCAGTTCCTACATAAAAGACATACAACCTTTATATTTATAATAAGCTTTAATCAGTACTAAGAGCTGGGCAGATATCTACCCTCTTTGATATTAGAATTTATTCCCCTCTCATTAGCTACCTTTTATAATTTGCTATGCTCCATCTGGGCAGCTCTCAGTTTCAGCTGCCCGGTCCTCATGGCCACCTTTTCTTGACTCACCTACCCTGTGGCAACCTCCTCCTCACTTCACTTTCTTCTTCTCCTCGTGGTCTCCTCAGACCTCAAGCCCGGGGAACTTAAGAACCCTACCTCTCTCTTCTTCTCAGCTATTAGCTGTAGACATCTTTATTTACCAATCAGTGATAACTTAGGTGGCAAGCTTACATAGTGTCACTTGCAGACTTGCACCTCCCTGGGAGCGACAACCAGGTCTGGGGAGGCAGTGTTTATCATTACAATATAAGCAAAAGGCTAATACCTCAACATGAAACTGTATACACTAGTTAATTTTTGAGATATTTATGGAACACCTACTCTTCAAGCACTGTCCCAAGTGCTGAGGACCAAGATACTAGCAGGATTCAGGACTCTCTTTAAGAGGCATCTTCCTCTTACACATTAACACACACTCTGTTTACACATTACTTCTCAGAAATGTACCAGTTACAAGCGCGCGCGCATGCGCGCGCGCACGCACACACACACACACACACACACACACACACACACATAACATTATTTATTTTAAAAACACCTCAAACTATGTAATCTGTGGATTATCTAATCTTTCCTTCAGGGTGGAAGCAGTGAGAGCTAACTGCTTGTCTAGAATAAATTTGTTTTAGCCTTTCTTCCATACTCTATCTGCGTTCAGTAGTCTGCCCAGTACGTTCATATCCATTGATATTTTGCTTTCCAGATTAATTCTTTTTTTGAATAACTTAGGCAACACATCACAGGCCACAGGGTGGAGGTCTCATTCTGGATGTCATTTGCCATTCTGGATGTGGTATCTCCAGACTTTTTTTTTTTTTTTTTTTTTTTGGTTTTTCAAGACAGGGTTTCTCTGTGTAGCCCTGGCTGTCCTGGAACTCACTCTGTATACCAGGCTGGCCTCGAACTCAGAAATCCACCACTGCCCGGCTATCTCCAGACCTTAGATTTACGTTTCTTCTTAGAAAGTTCTGAGGATGGGGCCTGAGCCACAGGGGTAATGCTCAGACGGTTAAATTACAGCTCCATGGGCAGTAATAGCGTTTGAACTTTTCCACAGTGGCACAGCTACGGCAGACTCTGGAGATGGCATCCTCACAGCTTGGCTCTAGCTACTGCCGAGTTCCAAGTAATGCTGAGCCTCAGGGAAGCTCACTCTGCTCTCATGTGCCCTTCAGATAGGAACTGGTTGCCCCATTTCAAAATGATCACATGTGGACTTCTACATAAGAGATCGACTTTTTATTAAAATGACATCTGGTTTGGGAACACCCAAAATTACCTCACTGGGTGCAAACTGTAGACATTTCGCTATTTCTCTTTCTCTTGGAAATAGTTATTTAGACTTTCTACTTCCGAATCGGTTACTCCCAAAGACCAAGTCACCATGCAGGTTTCCCACCCAAGAGTCCCCAGAAGCCAACATTCTGGTTACTATTGTACTTGTTTTTACAGAAGGCTGTATATTTCTAAAAATAGGACAGGCTGTTTTTGTTTGCTTATATTAATAGAAGTAATTAAAGACAGCCAGGAATAACTTATTTTATCTTTAGATCAAAATACATATTGACATAAAGATTCGAGGGCTTCCTAAACAATTGGACAAAGTCCAGAGAGTGGAAGACTTTGGAGCACTCAGTCCTAAATGGGATCTGGGAGGAATCTGTAGGAGGCAAGAAGCTTGTCAGAGCCAGAGGCGATGGAGGACCGCAAGGACACAGTACCTTTCAGACACACTAAGACTGACGCACATGTGAACTCACAGAGACCGTGACAGCATGCACAAGGTCTGTGAAGGATCATAATAAGGCCCCACGAATGAGAGGGGACGTGGACACAGGCTTCCACTCCTAACCAAGGCGCTAACTAACTGCAATTGCTACCCACTTGCAACGGAAAAATTTGTTTCCTCCAAAGAAGTCTCAATGGGCATATTAACCACACCTCAGGGTAGGCCTCATGACCAAGAGTTGTGGCCAACACGAAGGAAACCCAATGATAATTTTGTAAGGCTTTTTTTTTGTCTTATAATTGCTTTATTTTGGAATTTTTTACGTCATTGATCATTTGCTTTTATAATTCGATTTCTGTGTATTCTTTTTTATTTGTTATTCTGCTGCTTCTTTTTTATGTTTTTTTTATAAAAGAGATAGAGAAAGAACGTGTGTTGGAGTTGGATGGAGTGGGTGGGAGAATCTGAGAAGAGCTGGGGGAGATGGAAAATCAAGATCAGAATATATCATATGAAAAAATTGTTTTTCAATTAATAGGAAAGGATCGGAGGGACTTCTGAGAGACATAAAAAGGCTGATCCCAGGACAAAGAGCAAAGGCCAGAACCAAGGACAAGAGTCCTTCAGGGGAGAAATACCTTTCTCTGGGTAGCTTGCCTGCTGCTTGTTGCAGGACAAACATACCACTCTGCACATCACTGAGAAAGGCAGAGCAAGAACAAAGCACTTCAGATAAAAAGTAATGCAGAGGGCTCTTATTTCACTCATCTTACGGCTCAGCTCTGAAGTAGTGGTTGTTCATAACATTAATTCATTTAGCATAGCGAAAAATTCTATAATGCCGACAAAGTAAGAGAATTAGAATTTATAGTCTTCCTCTCAAGAGAGAAAGGCATTGTTCAGTTAGCTTCCACAGGCTTCTCTCCTAATTCTAGTGTGCTTCTGTGTTTCCTGAAAATTAACTCTCACTAGCAGCTAGTGGACATCTAGCATTCACTGTCAACAGTATCAGGCAAGGATCACCTTTTCCACTCTCCAAGCCTAACACAGAACCTCATGAAAAGGATTTTTTTTTTCATTGTAAATTTAAACTAAGAAGAAAGGCAAGATTTGCTCACCTTCTGGGGGCTTCCATGTCAGTGGTCTCCCTGCTGCTTCCCCATTACCTGGAGAATGTCAAACACAGGGGACATTCAGGGGGGGAGTTCTTGAATAAATTATGACAAACTCACAAATACCATCTAAACATGGAAATCCTAAATGTAGTTTTTCTGCAGTGTCAAGTTATAATTGGAAATCTTTAGAAGAAACTTCACTTGAGTAATTTCACAAAAAAAAGTTAAAATCACTTTTATCACAGGTTATCTCTCACCTCAGGACCATTTTCAAGAAAGACCCTTTATAATGTCAGGAGAGTTCAATGATGGTAGGAAGCAAGTCAGATTCATTCTTTTCTCTCAGCAAATACTTTCATATCAGACACCATGCACAGTACCAAGGATACAACTAAGGACAAGGCAGTCTATAACTTCGTAGAATTTTCTACTAGGTCTGTAAGCTGCTCAGAATAGGAAATGAGCCAGATTCTTAACCAGAGTTCCACGATTCTCTCCAGCATATTACTCAAATCAAGAACTACTACATGCTACTGTCTTTGGCTAAAAACTGTGGAAGTCAAGGCCATATGCTAAAGACAAGCTACGTGGGCGAGTAAAGTGCCTAGGAACATGGGTGTTTGTTCCTCTGACGTCAGTGAAATATCCTTGCCCTGAGAAGGTGCTTTCATATATACCCCAGCCTTTTAATTCACAGAAGAACAATTTAGAGCTTGGGACTTGGTCCATTTTCAAATTTTACAGCAAAGAAAAGAAACCTAATTGATGTGTGTTCAGTGCAGTGGACACCACGAGTTAATCTTTTCCAGTATGGACATAAATTTTCATTATTCAGCCTTCTGGCCATTTTTTTTTCTGTGAACAATAGCTAATATACTAAAGTTTGCTTATGGGTGTGGTTTGTGGTGGGGAAAATGGTAGAATGACTACCCACATGGGGCCAGAAATGACTTCCAGGAGTCTGGAACTACCGCACAATCAGTTCTTGGATCTGGTAAATGTCCAGCCTGGTCCATGAAGCTGTCTGTGTGTGCATAATGCCTAAAGAAGTATGCTTTTGTACTGGCCAAGACACACAAATAGCAATTATCACTGGCATAACTGCTCATGAAATTATTAAGCCCAAAGAGGACATCTAAGATCAAAGAGTTGGAAAGACAGATACCAAAAGAACAAAAGGCCAAGTGGGGAAGCATTTTTTTTTGAAAGGCAACAATCCACCATTAGAGAGAGAGGCTAGTCAAAGACTTTGGCTCAGCTGAAGGCAGGGCACTATAAGGGTACTACTGCCTTACAGAGGCCCAAATACAGCAGTTCAATAATGAGATTCTGATAGCTAAGAAGAGAAAAAAAAATCCTGTTCACTGACACAAAAGGCAGATCATGGGCAGTGTGCAGAGTGGAAGCAGAGTAGAAAATATCTTCCTAAAAATGTGTGTGGATTATATGACTTACTACAGAAATTCTAAGCTATTATGTATTAAACTTCCAGTCTCACCTGCCCTGCCTTCACCTCTCCTTCTTCCATTATCCACAGAATTCTGGCACCAAATTTTGTCCCTCCTCCTTAGCCTCCTGATATAACCTGAAGTAGAATTGAAGGGACAGGGTTGTCTAACTTTGATTATTTTTGAGTTAGAAAATTCAGATCATTCAGATTCTTAAACAAATCTGGAATGTCTCTATGCCAAAAAAAACACTGAGAAGATTTAGTGTATTTTCCATTTCTCCTCTAAATGCGGAATTATGCAAACATTATTTGAGCATACTAATCTAATTATTTTTTAGTAAATGGAAAATTTTACTCCTAAAAAAAAAAAAAAAAAAGAGTCAAGATTCTCAAGCAAAAGGACCTTACTCATAAACCCAACTTTAAGCTTAACTCAAATTCCAAGGTTCCCAATGAGAATTCCCCTCCAAAAGAAAACTTGTTGAAACAAATGGGTTTGTTTTGTTTTGTTTTTGTTTTGTTATGAGCTGTCCCGTCTGACTAGCTTGTGATGATGAGAAGGTTTTAGATAGGCTAGTCCTCATCAATCTCTGGCAGAGATACAAACAGTGCATTTACAGAGAATGAAGATAAAGCTGTAGTTGGTGAACTTGTGACCCCTTTTCTTATGCTTGCTCATGTCTGTTAATCTGAAAGCTTAATATATACCATAGCATGAACACTGGCAGACTTTGAGCATGAATCTTGATTAACTTCTCCTGGCTTGATGAGCAATGTTCTAGGTGAATCTTCTGCATCTCCGTTTCAACACACAACACTTTAGTTAGTAACCATTTACACATGCACCAGAAAAGTATCTTAAAGGACTAATGAACATGTTTCTACTCCCCCTATCTGGTGTCTCTTGAGAGCTTGAGGTTGTCCCAATCCTGTCCCTGTTCAAGATATCATTCATATGTCACCAGTTGCTTTAGAGTAAGGGTAAAACCACAGATACAGTATCTTTGGTCTGTGATTTTAAAACTAAAAAGAAGGGGTTATATTACAGACTGTTTCCTACCTCACTTAAAAACCATTGGATACCAGGTGGGAGAGAAGGGAAGACTTACTCCATCCGGTACACCATCTTCAACTGGAAATTGCTCTCTCCTCTGCCTGAGTTACTCCTTCATTTTTGCAACTAAGTTCCTGTCCTCTATGTTATTGTGTCCACTCATTAAAGGTATGTTCCCTTTCCCTTCTATTGGTTTTGTTTTTAGACGCTTACTGACCAACTAGGCAATTTTTTTCTTTGATGTATTTAAATTTTAAAATTTGAAACTGTTACTATTGTAAACTTACAGAATGATTAATATAAACAAAGTGAAATGTTAGAGTGATGTGAGAATATTGGAAAATATTAATTCACCAGCCATCACACCTCCTAGAGTGCCATTGATTGCTTTAAATGCTAAGGATTCATATATGTCTTTTTTACTTTGTTCTTCCTTTCTCTTGGTAGATATTTGCTAAGAGGGCAACATTAGCCTCAAATATCCTATCCCCTGTCCTAGTCATTCACATTCTAGAAATCCATGCATGTTCTATCAGAGCTGACCATGACTTCCTAATTTAAGATTGTAATGCTTTACAAGAACAATAATTGCTTTCCTGAGCATGGTTTTATGTTTCTGGAGTTTGGTTGCAATTCCATTCAAATATATACCTATAGCATAAGTTAACTTATCCCCATATGCTATTCTGGGATATTTAGACTGTTTTCAATTTATTGATGTTGGGAAAAATACTGGTAGGAATGTTCTTAGTCATAAATTTATGGGCAGCTCTTCTTGGTTTCATATGAGTATGCCTTGGAAGTATGTTCCTGTAGACTTTTATTTCTGTCTTGTCTCACTGAAATGTTGGGATTTTTTTTCATTTCTTTGACAAATGGTTGCCAATTCAATATTGCATTCCAGAGTAATTCTGTACTACCAGCAGGATTCTGTATGTCTGGAAAGAGAAAAAAGGTGTGTAGGTTTTTTTTCCCATATGAAAGGGAGTTTCAGGTTGTAAAAGTTGTCTGTGCATTTATAACACCAAAATCATAGTAGAAATCCCCTTTATGAGCCTTCCTGTCTTTCACCTACTAAGATCCTAGCATTGTCCAACCTAGAGAAATTGTGATTTGTTTTGAAAATCCTAATTGTACTTTTTGGTAATTTGAAGGATTTGAAATTCAACTTTCTTATCTGAGTGTCACTGACAGCAACCTGGGTGTTCTATTTGTCCAGAGCCAAGATTTAGATCAGTATCACCTGGAAATTAAAGAAAGAACAGGTTCACCTCTTTATTCTTCCACTGGCCTGACATCCATGCTTGAATATTTTGGGTGCAGAACAATGCTATTACTATCTCCAATTCAGGGCCACTATTGGGACATACAAGCAATCCACTGAGAGTAATCTCTAGGGCAAAGCTTTCTGACCATGCACTTACTTGAATTCCTACATTATACCCTCACAGTGTTGATGTCTGTGTTAAGGGAAAAAGAGAGGTTAACTTATGGGACTATAGGAGGATCACTAGTTTCCACTTATCCAGTCTTCCTTGTTCCACACTTTAATCTCCCCAGTCCTGTAACCAATACAAAGTGATTCTTATTATCTTCTCCATTTCAGAAGAAAATCTAGATAAAATCAGATATGTCGTTGACATATTGTAAGTCAGGAAATACACTGAGAATTAAAATGGAAAATTAGAAACTCTCAACCCACAGCCCATGTAGATAACATGAGTGTCTAATTTCCTTTGATTGCATGAGGGTGACTTAGGACACAGGAATTGAGTGCTAAAGATGTGACCCAATGATACAGACCACAAGATCTTGGTTCCCAGCACTGGACAAAAAAGGAGGAAAAAATGTTAAAAACTAGTAAGAGTTGTGGATAGCCCTGAGGCTGTTTGTATTTTGATACTAATTCTGCCCTCCTGGGAGGGGCTTTGGATAAGGAGTGAGTTACTCATGTGACTTATCGTGAACCAATCCCCTAATGAATAAAGGAGCCAATCACTGGGAGAGTAGGAGGGATTTTCCAGTTGGACAGAGGAAGAGAGGAAGCAGGAGAGAGAGAGAAGGTCCTTTTGGAATGAGGACAGCATATGGGTAAGATGTAACTGCTAGAGTTTCCTGGTATCATGGCAGATCCACAAGGATTTGCCACCAGAGGAAGCAGATTTTAATAAGGTTTACAAGATTAGGTTTTAGTTGTTGTGCCCACAGACTGAGTTACTATTGTTTCTGAGCTAAATTTGTGTGGTGTTTTTCTTCTCTCGGCAGCTCGTCTGGGTTCAAGAGGGAAAGTACGGTGGCAAAGCGTGGGTTTGCCTGATGTGTACCAGAGAGGCCATGGGGGTATTGAAGCATGGGGCTGATGTGGTAGTGACCTGCCAGTGGGAACCTAGAGAGCTGGGTAGAGAGATCAAGGAGCTCTGAGTCAGAGCTCCACAAAATAAAAGCAGGTTGGCCATTGCTCACTAGTACATGGCTGGCCAGGCTGATGAGGCTGAGAGAACGAGAACCAGGGCATAGTGCAGGAACTTGATATATTCCTTGTTTTTATTATTTCCCCGCAACAAGTAAACTTGTATGAAATGAAAAAAAAAAAAAAAAAGAGTGAATGAAAGGGATGCCAAACCTAGAGGAGAAAGTGAGGAAGAGAACTAAATTAAAAAAAGAAAGATGCTAACGGATATCACCAGGCTCTAGACCATTAATATTAGGCCCAAGGTGCTTCTATTACCCCAAGGCTCAGACGCCCATGAGTGGAAGAACTAATATACTGTTTTATACTCAGACTGCTACAGAGAAGCAAGAGTTTGATGATAGCCATTGATATATAAGAATATGTGTGAATCGTGACAACATAACATTAAATTAATTGTAGTTATCCCAATACTTTTTACAGCAAAGAAAAAAGTTCAGAACTAAAACAACGGAAAGCTGAACATAATATTAACTGCACTGATTTACTTGAGGAGGTGGAGTGGTAGACAGGAGGTGGGATGGAAAGATTCATCCTGGTCAGAAAGTGGTTGATTTTAAGGCTTTATCTTTTGTTTAGTGGATATATTTTAATAATTATTCTAAAACCAGTGAAAGGAAAAGAGGTATTAAGTGGACCAATATTGAATGTTATTGTGTTAGTTACTTGACTCATTGCTGTAACAGAAAGTCCCTGGCGATGGCAACTTAAGGAGAGAGGGGTTTCATTCAGATTACAGTTCAAGGTCATCATTCAGTCTTTGATAAGGAAGTCACAGCGGCAGGAGCCTGAGGCAGCTGCTCATATCATATCACAGGGAGCAGAGAGCTTGTATCCAGCTCACTTCTTTTTATTCAGTTCAGAATGTTAGTTCATGAATAGTGATGGCTATAGCTAAAATAAATCCTCTATCTCAGTTAACCTAATCCAGATAATCTCTCACAGGCATGGGAAAAGGCTTGTCTCCTGGCTAATTCTAGATCATGTCAAATTTACAATCTGGGTTAACCATGAAAGCCATAAACTAAGGTCTGTGGCTGGTACAATTCTGTACAGAGCTATGTGTGTCCCTTGGATTGACCAGTCAGTGAGGCACTCATTGGTGACTTTCAACAATGATTTCAGAGATCCCATAACCAGAAGACAGCTTTCATGGTAACAAATAAATGTGAACATGCTATTTATTTTTGAAAACCTTACAGAAAATATCAAGGAGCAGATCAAATGCTAAAGGAAGACCTGGTATCTTCTGGGCTACCCTTCTCTGGCCCAGTTATACTACTAACATTCTTGGAGACTTTGGGAAGGTTATCTGCCTCAATATGTGTCTCAAATGTCTGCAATGTTTAATTAAAAATTACAACTGATATTGTCATTAGAGTTTAAGTGGACAATAAAAGACATGTGACCATGTCTGACGTGAAACAAAAATGTTACAGCAAAATCAGCAGAATTTTGTTTTTAAAATTTTAGAATGGGGTATACTAGAGAAATAGTTTGATTATATAAGAAAAATGAAGTCATAGTGGGGTAAAGTATAGTAAGAGATTGGCAGAAACATAGTCTAGAGGATGGATGAGATGCTTTTAAAGAAAAGATGAAGGCTAAAACTGGTCCATAAAGTACAGAGAAAGAGATAATGATGACTGTAGCAGTGAAAACCTTTAGGCTATAAACTATATAAAGGAAAGGCGCCCAGTGTATGAGAGAAGCCACAGCCACTAGCATTCAGGTGGCCCAATGTGTGGGGAGCTTGAGGGAAACACTGATGATTTGAGATGTCTTCCTTGAGAAGTGGGGTCAGAAGTTTACACACACACACACACACACACACACACACACACACACACACATACACACAGAGAGAGAGAGAGACAGAGAGAGACAGAGAGACAGAGAGACAGAGAAAGAGAAAGAGAGACAGAGAGACAGAGACAGAGAGAACTGTGAAATGAGTACCCAGCTCAAACTGGATGTGAACAGTCAGAGAAATAATATTGTGTATGTTTTTGCGTGGCTCAAGTGGTTGTAGAGACAAAGGAGGATGGTGGTCAGATGGCTATAAGGTTTGATACTTACAGTTTGAATGCTTATGGAGGGAAAGAAAGCAGGGATGTGGAAGAGCCTAACCTGGAGAAGTGAAGAGAGTGGCACATCAGGAGAAAAGTGACATGTGGGGCAATAGGGCTGTGGTATAAGGAGTAAATACTCTCCATTTAAGGGGAGAGGAGTCTATGATCAGCCTGAAACATGAGAGTCTTCCATTGAGCACTCAGTTGATATGAAGAACAGGTGTGAGTTTAAAACACAAAGCAGAGCATAAATAGACAGTTGTAGAAGAAACAACATGGCAGTTTGGAAGTGGCAGAGCTGCCTTGATGATTCCACTGTGACTATATCCACAAACAAAAGTCTCATCTTGGCCTCCAGCAGGCTACACGCTACTTGCTGAGAGTAGGTGTGGCAGTAGAACTGATTTGTCCCATTGAAACAGATGCTGTATTCTCCTTAGCCAACGATGTGACGCAATTCAAAGAAAGGAGAATGTGGCTGAGTCTGTGTCTCTTCAGACCTCTCGGTGAAAACAGCTAATGATGCAAAGCACAGATGTGGGTGGTACAGCTGGGAAACTGCTGCGACACACTGTGAGTCAGGGAGGCTCTTCCCAACGGCCACCAGGATCTTATCATCCACCATTGGCTATGTTTTGTGGAAGTTCTAAAAATGGTCAAGGGACAGCACTGTCCCCAAAGCAGTATCTTGCATGGTAGATGACATTCTTCTCCCCTAAGTGTTTGTGGTCTCTGGAAGAACATTCCAAAGATAAACTACTTTAGGTCTTGAGAGCTGATGATGTCAAAGTGTCTTACATATTCTGTCAGGAAATCACTAAAGCCAGTGAGCACTTTTTATGGTATTGGACGTATCCCAAGCACAGGATCAAACCTCTTCAGTATCCTGTCTCCACACCACTACACTATGTTGACTTTGTCGGGTATGGTTTTTTTAAGTCGGATTTTAATAATCCTGTTTTCTTAAAGACACAGCCTGTTGCTACAGAGCACACAACACATTTTCCCACAGGAAGAGAGATAGGAAGACAGAGGAAAAGGGGAAAGGACAAAGTTTTATGGATTAAAAGAAATGAGTCTTAGAGCCTATTGTATTTAAATTTCTACTCTGGTTCCTCAACTAATAGTCTCCAACTTGGAAAATTAATTTTTTGTAACTCAGTTGTTCTGGAAAATGGAGACAATAGTGGGTACTTTATAGAATTTATGATAAGGCTAATTATGGCAGTGTACATAAAACACCATGCGTGATTCTAGGGGATTAGGTCTTCTCCTCCTACTATTTGGTTTGGTCATGTGACTATGACAGTGTAAAACATAATATATGATCTTATATTCTGCTGTTAAATACTCAAAACTACAAAAAACACTCCCAAGTTTTCTTCTATGAGTCGGTTTTGTATTATTTCAACTTTTACTTGCTTACAGGCTCATTTCAATGTCCATGTGTGATTCTTCTGTCTATAGAAGGTGCATAGTATGGTAAGATGAATTCTGGAATATTAGCTGCCAGCAACTTCAGAAAGAATGTGAGATATTATGTCACAGTCAAACTTCTATCCCCATGAGGTTTCAAACCTTTATTTTTTAAGGGTATTTAAATTTTTTTCCAGATAATTTCATCTATACACATAGCATATTTTAATCATATCTACCCCTCCTCCACTGTTACAACTCATCTCAGAGCACCCCCATATCCCCCTACTAACTTCATGTGCTCTTTTTTTTTGTACCCCATTGAGTCAAATTAGTATAAACCATTCATTGTTCTACAATTTCACTAACAAATACTATATTAGCTCAATTCAAATGCACACTTAATGTAAAATGGATTCATTAGGATACCTGTTCTTTTTCTTTTAGAAATCAAAGCATTATGTATCCACATAAAAATATTAACTTATTGTTAGTTACTATCTTTTTGTCCTCTCTTAACAGTCTATTAATACAGTTCTAAACTTTGTTGAACATTCTAATAGTCTAGAGATCTTAAAAAACATACTAGTTGTTTCTAAGCAGTTGTACACCTTGTGTCTTAGTGGATACAAGCGTTACTGGGCATGGGACTTTCCCAGATGACTCCAGCATACAGCAGAATTTGAAAGCTGCTGGTTGGAGCCACTCTCTATTCAAGCACTAAAAATTGCTTACTTCTGCACACATATGTTTACATTGGTATCATTCAGCTTGTGCTTGTTGATTCACTTGATAAATATTAGTCTAAAATATTTTGCTGTATATCCTTCTTAAAGTATGTTGTTTTTAATAGTACTGATTCATCTGTGCTTTCTTCCATAATCAGGGAAAACACTTCATTGCAAGGTAAAGAAGAACATGTGAGTTTAATGAAGACTCTTTTGGTAAAAAATAAGTTTCATGTCAAAATATTCCATTATTTTCTTTTTCTCTTTGAATTATCTCAGAAGATAATCTGATTTACTAAAATATGAAAGATTAAGAGAAATTCAGATATAACATTTTTCTAGGTTTCATATTCCAATGGTAGGGACATGCAAAGTACGCACAAAACAAGCACAAAATAATATGGGATATCCCCTCTACAAAAACTAAGCAAAACAAAGCCCCCTCAACACTAACGGCTAAAGCAATCACAAGGACAACTATGGCAGAGACTTCTCAATGAATAAGAAAGAGAAAGAATACATAAGACTCTGATTAAATAAATTCCCAGTTAAATGAAGTAAGTCAGGCTTGGAAGTTTGGCAGAATTGAAAGGTAAGAGGAAGCTAGTTTTCTACAAAACAAGAACAAATATGTAGAGATGACAAAGATGGCATAAATTTCAGTGCTGTAGCAAAGAACTTGCTGCTCCCATGCAATTAACAATAGCAACTGTGAGATTTTTTAAATGGACAATAAGATGACTGTTTATACTTGCTCACCATTTTCCTAGTTTGCAGAAAAATATGTGGTATGCAGCATGTGACTCAGCAGCTTCCATTGCTTCAACAATTACCTGCAGTAATCAACTTACACAGACAGTGAGGTTATTTGGGTTCACAGTTCTCCGGGTTTAAGCCAGAGACTGGCCTTTTGCAAAAAAAAAAAAAAAAAAAAAAAAAAAGAAAGAAAGAAAACAAGGCATGCGAGGATACATTGTCTCAGTACCACTGTGGTCTAACCTTAACAAAGAAAAGGCCAGCAGTGCTTACAGAACGCTGGGAAACAGAAGACCACCATTACATCGCGGCCAGTATGTTTCTCAGAATCCAACTCTATTCCATCTGCCCAGAGTTGGGTTTACCCATCAGTACAGCTCATTGGATATTTAGTTCTCATTTTACAGAACATTCTATAATTCAATTCCAGGAAAACTGGGGCATAAAAAAAGCAGAACTACTGTTTCTAAGTACTGATTTCCTCTGCACTAAGCATATTGAGACTTAATCCAGAATATGTGACCTTTCATCCTAATTGTGAAGAATGGAACAAAATGATTTCCCAACCGACTGCAGATCATTTAGATGTGCCTCTCTAAGGAGGAACTTGGACTCTTAAACACAGCTCTATGCAGGTCATGATTCCTTTGCCATCTACACAGAGAATCCTGCTAAGCATCTGCTTCCTCCGGAAAGCACACACTGAAAATGATCCCAACAACATGCTTGCTTGTTTGCTTGTTTTCTGTATGTTGATGCTCCCAATTTTCCTCCCGTGGGGTGGAAATGTCGGAAATTACCTAATGAGGAAGAACCAGCTTGACAGAAGGTCGTTTTTTTTACTTGAGATTCCTCCATACGTTTCCCTCTTACATAACTCTTGTTTTAGGTCAAACAAGCTTGATAGTCTTTCAAAGTCGGTATACGCTTTGGAGGGAGACCACCAGCCGTCAGCTGGAGGACTCTGAGGACATGCAGCTCCAGTAGACTCATCCCTCAAACACTCATTTAAAACTCAGGAGTCTTCTAGAGCACCTGGGGAGCTAAGCCACTGCAAACTATGACGTCAGTGATAGCATAGTAGGTTTCAATATGACCTAGAGGAAGTTGGAGGTTCCTCATTTCCTGTTCCTTCAGGCTCCGCCAGAGACTTTCCCACCTGCAAAGGAAGGGAGGGGCGGCCCTTCCCACGACTTCTCTCATGCAGAAGCTTGTCATTCCACCCATCTGTAGCGTTTCATGAACATTCTGTTTGCATGGTATAAAATAGTTCTTTATCTTTGTAGAATATGTCACAAGACCCTTTTTCTTTCTTACAACCGAAACAACGGGATACACCCACCACACAGAGCACTTCCACCTTTCTTTACAGGGATTTCTCTCACTGCCAAACTGGATGCTACAGCCTGCTGGAGAGTAAGCTGCTCCTTTTGTCTCTAGACTTGTGAGGAAAAGTTAAGATTTGGGGTTTGGGGGAGCCTGTATTTAAAAGTGGGTCCGTTATCGTCTCTCTATGGGACCCTATTTGTTGGGTGCTCTAACCTGGGCAGTGGACTCCTACCTGAGCTGCAACACTGGACTTGGACAGAAGTAAACCTGTCTTTCCTCTTGAGTCTTCTTCACCTAACTGCATCTCTTGTGTATTTTTTACTTTAGTGGGTTTTTTTGTTTTTGTTTTTGTTTTTGGTTTTGGTTAATTTTGTTATTACTTTTTTCCAGATCCGTACAAGTTTGTAGTATATTCTAATATATTCTTGCTTCCTGTGTCCTTTTTAATCCCCCCACCCACTTTTCTTCTTTCCAACTGGTTTCCTTCCTAGTTTCATGTCTTTTATTTTTGTGCAGGTCTTGCGCAGGTTGCCCATAGCTGCGGTGTATTTGTAATAGCAACTTCCAGTCATATGGAAGTCATTCCAAAGGAAAGACAGGAAATAAGTTTTACTCTTGGGGATACCAGTAGGAAGCTGTAAGGTGGAGCCTTGATCTTGTCACATTCCTAGTGGGTCTGGCTGAGTTAAATTAAAGTTCAAAACATGTAATGGTATGTTTCTTTGTGGAAGTCTTGACAATTGCATAAAAATCATCCTACTTCATGTAGATGGATATGTTAGGCAACCAGCATCCAAAACAGTTACTTTATTGTGCCAATAACTGTTGAAACACTACCAACTTTTCATGATAATTTCTAATTGGGACTCAGAATTCTCAATTGTAGGTCGACTGACTTTGTTTCTTAATCTCCAAAGCCAACCACAGACAGCAGATACATTTGTACATTGCTTCTCAGGAGGGACATTGCACATAGTTCCCACTTCAGAGAATGGTGTCAGTCAGGTCTCTACCCAGGCACAGTCAGTAACCTTGTAGACAGCCAATTGTCAGGTAGTATAGTCTCAACAATTATTCAGAAAAAAACCAAGATTCCTTTTCCCTCTGAAAACAAATGGCATTGTGTTCTGTGTGATTTCTCAGAGGATTCCCAGTAGCATGGAACCCCAGTCACGTGCTGGTGCACAAGCTCTTGACTGACTCTTCTTTCCATGTCCTGTTTCACCTCACTTGATTTCTAGGGTCAGTTACAAAATGGAACTGCATATGTAACCACAGCTCCATAAGATCCTAACGAAGCTAAGAGATTCCGATCATCCAGTGCTGTCAGACTCACTGTGCCATAGCACTGTAAGCAGCACACATGTGTTTGTGCCAAAGCTAGTGCAAACAAACTTACTGTGCTGTTAGTCATACAAAGGATAACACCTATATTAGTGCTGGTATGAGTGTTTCCTATATTTGGAAGTTTTTGAGAACGTTATACATTGTATTGCCTCTATACCACTATTGTTTCTCTCTGATCCAACTCTTTCTGTGCCCTCTACCTCTCTCTCTCTCTCTTTCTTTCCCTCCCCCCTCTCTTTCTCTCTCTTCTTCCCCCCCCCTTCCTTTCCCCTCTCTCAACTTATGTATGTCCTTGACAAGTTTGGAACACAAGTTAGCTACAAAGCAAAATCATTCTCTTTAAGACCAAGAACCATAACAAACAAACAAAAACTATGATTTTTCTAAACCTCCGATTCTGACCAGGGCTTCAAATGAATGATTGACAGCAGTTCGACATTGGTGCTTTACCTAATCTTCAGTAATTAGTATAATGGCAGACAAAGCCAATGAACTTTGTCTAAAGTTCAAAGCAAGTGGATACAGTCTTATCCAAGAACGATCCCAGTGCCTTAAGAAATGCTTTGTACACGGAGGTGTAAATGAATGTGGATTTCTTAACTTTTTTCCACAGGAGGTCCATGGACAGTGTTCCCTACTCACACACAGTCACATGCCTCTTATTCTACACCAGGAGTATCTACTCTTGGCCTGTTTGTACCACATTTGTACAGCCTATTGAGACTTACGGCCTTCAGGTTCTGATCAAAACTGCAATATTTGGCAAGTCTGGCTCCAGGCAAAAACTCTGCATTGTGATCTTTCAGGTATAACCACAGGTAAATAAAGAGCTTTGACCATCAGACCTTGTGAGGGAAGCTGCCTCCAGCACGGACATGGGGAACAGCGAGTGTTGTATTTTAAGAAGAAGCTGTAGTCCAGGTCTCAGGCAGGACTCTCCATCTTCAGGCCACACCCGCTCCCATGCCCTTCTCCACTCTTCCTTTCTGGGTTGATTAGCTGAGGGACCTTCTGCAGAGACTGCCTTCATTGTGGCCTTCACAAAAGCAATCTTCTTTTTTGACTCAGGACTTTCTCTCTTCCAGAGTCCTTCCCTTACCCCATTTAGACTCTGCCTCTATGCCCTTAAAGAGGTGGGGATCCAGAGTTTGGGGCTCTTCAGGGGTAAGGTGACTTTTCCCATCTGCACACATATGTGATTCTCACTAGTGATTTTCTCTGGGGAAAATGAAACACTGGTAGAGATCTGGTGCTTTTCTTTGAGAGCCCTTGTTTGTATAGTTACAGCAGGTGAACAAAGGCTTTATTGCTTGCACAGAACAGTAAGTGAATGCAGGCTGAATGGCCCTTCATTTGGCTCATTGCCATAACAAATGACCCATCTGGAAGCTCATCAGTGCCCTATGAGACTATCATGGACCACACAACCGCCCAGCCCTTTGACTGGCACAGTGCATCTGCGCTCCTGGAGTAGTGTCAATAGTGGCGTGATGTTGTCTGGGATGTGGCACCTCCAAGCTCCTTCTTTTAAACGTTCCCTCCATGTTTCTAACAGATCAACCAGTTATTACATGAGATCTTTCCCGGCCTTTGGTGGGTTTTGAAAACTCAACTCCAAGTTAAGGTTCATAGAGCTTGTTAACCAGACACTCTCATGAAGATGTTTGAAGATTCTTTAAGTTCCTCATGGCTTCTTGTCCTGTGCTGACATGGGGCTTTTACACTTTTGAAATGAATAGGAAATAAATCCTGTCACCATTTCTCTCAATTTCTCCCCCTGAGAATATGGTAACTTTTTTTTTTTTTTTTTTAGATTCACAAGCATTTGTGAACTCACAGGAAGGAAATTCAGCATTTCCTTAAGGGGCCAGGGGCCCTTTCATGAATCAAAGCCCTGGAATGTGTTTTCCACTCTTTATTTCTGAGATTTCTTTTTTTAGGGAACAGGCCTGGTGACTACTCTGAATTCTCTAGATCCCTTGGGAATTGTACTGATAAAAATGACTTTTACATAGAATGCCACTCTCAGTGACCTTGATGATAGCGTCTCCTGGGAGATGTTGTTAAAGAGACATACAGACATAATCAGGCAAACAAAAATAATCTCAAGTAAACCCCAAAATCTTGGAGGTTTTCAAATACCACAAAGTGGTATGACTTTCCTTTGGAGTGTAGTCAACTTAACCAGGGACAACTCTCTTAAAATGGACTTTTCCTCACCCAGTAGCTATCAATTGCCAATATCTTCTCCACTGGAGAGTAGGGGTGGGACTTCATGCTGTCTCTCCTCTCAATGCTGGAAGCTAGTCTGCCTTGATCTTGTACAGGTCTTGTGCATGTTATTAGCATCTGCTGTATGTACCGATGCACAGCTGCCCTGCTGCTGGGTCTGGAAGACACTGGTTCCTTGGGGTCACCCACCAGTTCTGGCTCTTTCACTCTTTCTGTCTACTCTTCTGCAATGATTCCACTCCAGCCCTTCCTGGGGCATTCTTCCTTTGAACTCCTTATACCACTGCATTCTATTTTTCCTTCCTTGGATGCCCCGACCCCACACAAGGCCCTTAAACTAATTTACAGAACTTGATGGGTATTCCAAATGAGCCACACTTATCTGACTCATAGATAACATTCACAAATAAGAGAAACTATATGATGCTTGTCTTTCTGGGTCTCAGTTACCTCAGTCCGGGTGAGTGATTCTAGCGCTATATATTTATCTGTAAGATGTTTTATTTCATTTTAATGCTTAATAATATTCTATTGTGTAAATCTATCACATTTTCATTACCATTCATTAGTTGATGGACATCTATCCACTGTTTCCACTTACTAGTTATTGTGACTAGGGGAGCAATGGGCATGGAGGAATAGGTTTATCTATAGTAGGATATAGAGTCCTTTGAGTATATGTCCAAGAATGTGAAAGTTGGAGTGTGTAGTACATTTAATTCTAGCTTTTTGAGGAACCTCTACACTGATTTCCATAGTGGCTAATTTGCGCTCCAACCAGTAATGAGTAAGTGCTTCATTTTCCAAAATCCACGCCAGAACCTATCATTATTGTTTTGTTTTGCTTTGTTTTGTCTTTAATCCGAGCCATTCTGAATGGAGTAAGATGAAATCTCAAAGTAGTTCAAATTTGCATCACCCTGATAGTTAGTGATATCAAATATTTTAAGAAATGGTCCTTTACATTTATATTTCACACATTGAGATCTTCGTTTAGTTCTATATTCCATATCTAACTGGGTTTTTTGATAGCTGGTGTTTTTATTATTTTTATATTCTGTATATTAACCTGTCATATGTATAGCTGATAAAGACCTTTTTTTTTTTTTTTTACATGCAACAGGCTGTCTCTTAACTCAAATGATGATGTCTTTGCTGTATAGCAAAGTTTTATGAAGTCCTCCATTTGTGATAATCAAAGTATCATTTCAGAAGAAAGCAAGATTTCAAATTATCCAGACAAGCTTTCAAGCTGGGTCTTGCCTGGTAAATTGGTCACAGACACTCTTCTCAATGTTATCCAGAAACAGTTCTGTAACATTAGTTGCACCAAAGATGTCCCATCTCTGTCCTATGAGTCACTGATCAATCAACATTTGGAAAATGATGTTTAATGGCCCTAAGTCATGCTATTCAAAACGCCTCCTCAGTCTACTGTGTTAAAACCCATGGTGGAATAAGTTGGGAGCCAAGCTTTTGAAAGTACAGAAAGATAAGGGAGACACACCCCAGGAACTGTGCACGAAGACATACTTGGGGCAGGCCCAAGGAGATCTCAGCCTACACAGTAGCAGCCCAGGAAGCCTCCACTTGGCCCACATGGTCTTGCTTTGTAAACTTTTCCTTATATGGGGCTTTTTCCTATTTTCTGAAGAGGTAAGTTTCTTTCAGAGATTTTTCGTCTGTTCCTTGTCACAAACGTCAAGAAGTTCTGTGATGCTCCCCTTGCCTGTTCCTAGTGGAGTGTAATATAACCGCGACAATTGATGGCTCTGGTATAATGAAAATGTCCCGCCTTCATGAGGAGAGCCTGTGCCTATCTGCAGCCCCCCTCTTTGAACTGATTTTCAACTGTCTCCATCTGACCTCAGAGCGTTGACTCAAGGACTCTGCCTCCCATGCTGCTGTGGGAAAAACCAGCAATGGATGAGTTCTGGCTTGAGGACAATCTCATTCATGTTCAGGATCTCTGCACTGGCCTGATGTGACAAAAAAAAGCTCAGTGGAATAAAAATAAACAAACTGAGCAAGAGTTATTACCAAGTCAGGAAAATTCTAGAAAATGTAGAAAATGAGAATTTCTCTGTAACTGTGCTGACACTAACCCTACAGGGTCAATCTCACTTGCCAGACGCTTTCAAATCTGTTTGTTTATTTGTTTGTTTTTGTTTTTGTTTGTTTTTGTTTTTTCAAAAGTCAACTGCTCTGCTTCCTGGGTACCAGATTTGGGTTCTATTCCCAAAAGATACAGTATCAATTGTTAAAATCCTAAAAGTAGAAGTTGAGAAAAAAATAAATTTTAAAAATGTAAAACTACAATTGTTTACACATTAAAATGGAAACTATTTTGGGAAACATATGAAAGATGACAGAATACTTCATAGTCCCCTGTGCTGAAGACTAGACAGCATTCACATATTTTTCATAAATATAAAAAAATTCTCAAAAATGTTAGATGAGTATAGCAGCCAAATTGTTAGACAAATGTGGCAACAAAGTAGTCATTTTCAGGTAATGAAATAAATTTATTTTTATTTGAAAAATTTCCATACAATATAATTTGATCATGTTCTTTACCATCTTGTTAGGGTTTTGCTTGTTTCTAAATTTATTTGCATATATTGTACATACTCAATGTTGATAGTCCCCATTCTTATTTTGTATTGATATTTACAAAATATTATGCATAGGAATTTTATCATTTTCTAAATGGCTTGTATATTTCTCAAATATTTAATACTTTTTAACTTTTAGCTTTAAATATTTTAAGTATAGTTATCTTATATTCTACCTTTAAATTTTTTCATACTTTAATTTCTAAGAGAGCTATAAGTACTGTCTGGTATCTGATGGCTGTAATGTGTTACTTTTTCCCTGATGAAGTATTTTTCAAATATTTTTAGGTAAATACAAAATATTTATAGTATTTTGAAATTTTTTCCTGGGGACTTTTGTTTTTCTCAAGGTACACAATATAGCTCAAACTTTCACTTTTCCTGTCTATACCGACTAAATTCTGAGATTATATACCTGTAATTTCCAGAAGGTTCCATTTTAAACCTTTGGAACTACAGTGGTCAGTTATAGGTCACTGAAAGTTCAGCAGGTGGAACTCAGATTCTGGGGGTGTGGAAGGGAAAGGGGTATGGGGAGCAATGGGGGTGGAGTGTGACGGTACGTGTAGTGTGCCAGGCTATGTGAAAAGCTCTAGAAAAAAAGGTTACGTCACTTTGTTGTCCCCAGATTCCGGTCGGGAAAGCTGCTGCCATGTCCCCATTTTGCTCTGCCAAAAACTGAGTAAGAATTCATGAACACCTGTCAATTAAAAGTCCTCGTTTATTTCTGTCTTAGATGTGTAAAGCAGCTAGAGTCTGTAATTTGCCTGTGGTCGTGTGGCTGGTAATTTGCAAGGCAAGATTTGAACCTGAATCTGCATGATCCAGAATGTGTCTTCTCAATCCCTTGTTATGCTTCTATTCTGGGCTGTCATTTTAGTTTACAGTTGCTGGGCAGAATCATCAGGGAAGAAGAAGAGCATAGCTTACAGCTACAGTCTTAGCCTGTGGGATACAAAAGCATTCCTATGAGCATTACAAACTCAACCTGTAAGGCATGTTGGAAGGCACCCAGGTAGCTGTGAGGAACGGACGTCTATTATGTAGGGAGACATTAGAGAAGACTTGCTAAATGTCCAAGTTGAAACTTAAAGATATATCTACGTTGTACATGCAAAATTCATACCTGAGATAATAAAGTAGGAGTTTCAAAGGAAAAGATTAGTATGTAGCATACACAGATGTCTTGAGAAAACCACAGGATATTGGTGAGTTTACACAGTCCTTAATTCACCACAGCTTTTCATCTCCACGTGCCATCATATGCACAGCTGCATCAAGTAGAGTAACAGGGTGAATACATAGCTAGGTGTCATTCTTCTGAGAACAACTGCCAACATTGACATAGATCAGAGCACTGCACTGGGGAAATGTAATATACAAAATAGACAAGCATGTATGCTGTGCAAGGATTTGCATTTGTACAAAGTTCACTGACTGCAGCAGTTCTTGGCACCATGTTAGATCCAAGAATGTGTTGGTTGCAACCACAGAAGCAGTAGAAAGCAGAAGGCATTTAAAGGAAGGAGAGAGATGACCAGTGGTTAGGAAGAAGAATGAAGTAAGCTGAGCCTTGAAGGGATGAATATTTGGAAAGGTCCTGCCAGGATCCAAATCTAAGTATTCCCCAGAAAAGCAAATAAAAATGTCTGGTCATTTAAGCACCAGATGAATTTAAACTTGATATGCTCATTTCAAAGACTTTACTATTTTTATTTTTAAACCACATAGCAAATACATCTCCCTGAATATACCTTAAAGTGCATGAATTTTATCTATTTGTTGAATTCTTTTTGCTATGTGTTAGGACCAGTGCTACCACCTTCAAATTAGAAAAAAGGCCCATCTCTCAACATCAAATTGGCTTCTTCAGTGGGATGATAATCTCACTGTTAATTACATACACTCATGTAAATGCACAAATTAAACCTTTCCAGGCTTAAAAATAAAGTTATTTCTGTAAGAAAATAATTTTTAACTTTAAAGATTCCCAAAGGAATCCACTTTCACATTTAAAAATACTGGCACAGAATAATGAACAATGGGGCATGGAAGGCAAAGGAAGTCAAACGTCTCGGGGAGAGGAAAAGGAAAATGAGTCAGCCGAAATTACTGAAAGAAACCGAGGTGAGCTTCGATTTGGGAAGAGCAGCAAAGGAGCTGAAGGAAATGCCAATATCTGGACAAAGGCAAAGTACAAAGAAAAGACTATTACCAAGAAAACAGTGAAGTCACATCAAAGGAAATGGTGGGGGGTGTTCTTCCAGGAGCATTCACACTTGGCTGGCCTTAGAATGTGATTTGACACCAGACAAATGAAGACTAAATACTTGTGCACACTGTGACAGCCGTCACAGACACATTTCTCTCCTAATACTGATGATCCCCCATTCTACCGCACATCTTACACATGGAACATTGTAGAAACGCAGCCCATCTGGGAAGGTGACCGGAAGGAGTCAAAGGGCTTCAGTTTGCCAGCACTGTAGTGGAAGTTCAAGACCTAAGAGACACGTGAGTCGAGAACTGTAGCTGATTTCTAGAAGCAGTGAAGCTCTCCAGGCTGGGAAACTGACAACCAGAAAGACAAAGGCAGACCTCAGTCCAAAACACAAAGAACTCAACTGCCCCTCAACCTTATGAGCATGAAAATGGATCTTTCCCTAGAACCTCCAAGAAGAATGCAGGTGTCTTGCCAATACATTGATACCGGTCTAGTGAAACTGTGTCATACCACAGACCTGTGAAATAATACACTGGGTTGTTTGAAGCTACTGGGTTGTTTCTAAGATTATGCTACATTGTGCACAGAAAAATACTGAGCATACTTTTATCATACTTTCACATAGCCTAGGCTGTCCTTGGACTCCAAATCTTTCTGATTCCTAAAAGCTGGGATTTCTGCTGTGTGTCATCACACCCTACCATGGTCTTATTAAAGTTTCGAGGCTCTCAGTTCATTAGGACATGACAGGGAGACAAAGCAAGTCAGACTTTTCCTGGGAGGTATTAAATTGCTTTAATGTTAGATTCTACAGCTAGATAGTGCTGATTAGATTTTTGGGCAAGTCTTTATGTTAGGTTTATACAAGTAAGCAAATATGTAGGTTGAAGTTGAGAGCATAGTTTAAAAATTAAAAATGGCATATTTCTTTCAAAATAGTCTTTATGTGGAAGCTGAGAGCATTTGTCTAGCATGCAGGGAGATAGAGGCAGGAGAATCAAAAGTTCAAGTTCATCCTGCACTACATAAAATTTCTATTTTGTATGTGTGTGTTTGTGTGTGTGTATGTGCGCACGCATGGGCGCAGGCGCACTCACGCAAGTGCACATGCGCAAGCATGCACATCAAAAAGGCGAATATGAGGAAGTCAGTTTTCTCCTTCTACTGAGTGGATCCAGAGGAACAAGCTCGGCTTGTCAGGCTTAGCTCGAGGTGCCTCCACCCACTGTGCCATCTCACCAGACCATGCATAGGATCACTTAAGGCTAGACTGGAGCATGAAATATTATCTCAAAAAGAAAATGACTAGGTTTTACACATTTCTAATATGAAAATTATTAAATAACTTGACAATGCTGCCTTGTAAAGCTTGCTGGTGAGCTCCCATGTTTCCCCATGAACTTATACTCCACATATCCAAGCTGTATTTACTAATCACATCAATTCCTCATTTGGTCTTAACCACAAAGACATGCTCACACCTTTATCGTGGATATTACACATTCGTGAATATGTTAAATTGCAATTTTGTAATTACTATATTAAATTGTAACTCTGTGCCCCCTTAAAAGGTGGAAATTTAATAGAGAACAACATTTCTGTTACAAATCTGAGGGAATGTGGTCAACGGTTTCATGAGTTCCTGGTACTACTAATGACCAGCCATCTATGGCTTGAGTGCAGTCATGAAGTGTGGCTTTTCATACTCATTACAGATAATAGCATCTACGCATGACCTGCACTCTATAATCCTAGGGATGCATCATTAATGATCCCCTGACAAATGGCCTTTTAGGGAGCTTAAGTTTAGACACTTACTATGCAATGGGCTTTAATGACTTATCCAGTGCCTACTGTGGAGCTGGTACTGAGCTAATGCTGAAGAAGCAGACAAATTCCCCAACCTTAGAGACTCAGACTCTGAGACTGTGACATCCATAAAGTTTCTTGACTTCCAAGGCCAGGCATAAAGGGTAATCTTTCTTCAGTTGGAATTTTCAACATCTTAGGAAGCTTGCCACCATCCTGAAGACAATCCAGGCAAGCTCCCTAGGACACCAATTACACCAGAGGAAGGAGCAGAAAGTTAGAAGAACAAACAGAAAATAGTCAACAACCACACATGCAGCCTTATAAATTCCAATGAGCATGACAAAGACAAATAAAAGGACAATAAGTGCAATACGGAGATAGCCAAAGCCAGATGTTCCTCAACATTCTGTGAAAACAGTTCTCAGAATAAAACTTAATTTTTCATACTTCTTTTATCAAAGCACCATATTCATACAAGTGAAAAGAATCATAACAAAGATTATAAATTTTCAAGAGGAAGGTACCCATATAATGATCATTCCGATGGACATGCACAGCAAGACTAACATCCTCATAGCTCCAGCTCCTCTCTCCTTCATGGGTGCTGTTCTCTATGCTTGTGGTGTGGTGGGTTGAATAAGAATGACCCCCATAGGCTCACCTATTTGAATGCACAGAGTATGGTACTATTTGAAGCATTAGGAGTGTGTCCTTTTTGATGGAAGTATATCACTGGGAATGGGCTTTGGGGTTTCAAAAGCCCACACCAGGCCTGATGTTGTCTCACTCTTCCAGTTGCCTGCAGATCTAGATGTAGAGCTCACAGCTACTTCCTGAGCACCATGTCAGCCTTCATTCCCCATGCTTCCCACTATGCTAATAGACTAAATAAACCTCTGAAACTGTAAGCAGGTCCCAACTGAATGACTGCAATGGTCATGGTGTCTCTTCACAGCAATAGAACTCTGACTAACGCACTCCATATGTTGATTTTGTCTGGTTTTGAAATTTTTATGAAATGAGTCATAGACCATCAATTCTTTTCTGTATTGCTTGGATTGCTCAGGACTGTTTGGGAGAGATGTCATTTGCTCAGGACTATTTGGGAGAGATGCATGTAGTTGATGCCTGTTCTGGTGTGTGCCTGCATGTGTGCATGCGTGTGGGGATGGGGCATTTATTGAATACCAGTTTTTCCATGTCATAAACAATATGAATTCTTGAACAATTAGGAACTGCCACTTGCCAAGAAAATGGTAGGCGAGGCTTTCCTTTGAATGAAATAATTAGAGTCACTGTAGCAGTCACTAAATACCACTGCAGCCTCAACGTACCGATGCATTTTCAATATAGTCCTATTTGATTTTAATGAAATGTGGCTTCCTTGTCCATGTTTTCTATTTCCTTGTCCTACAGAGATTCTCTTCTTTATCAAAACTGTGCTCAGATTGGACAGATGGTTTACATTTTCAAAAATAGCTGACATAAACATCGAAAATTAACATGATCAATGTACACTTGTATTGGTTTACAATCATTCATGTGTTTTTGTATTTTTGCTTTCTTTAATTTTCTTTTCTATTCTTGGAGTTTTGTACATGTATATTATAAATTTTAGACAATTTCACTCCTGATTCTCTTCCCCCTCCCTCTTCTAATGAAATCCTCTCTTCCCCAAAATGGCTCTCTTACTTTCATGTTCCTTTCTTTTCTTTTTATTTTTTTCTTTCTCTTTTTGATGGTGTCATAAGTTTTATTTTTGCCTTTCTGAGGAATGTATCACACAACTGAAGATATGTGGCTCACTAAGTTAGTTAGTGGGAAGTTACTTACTGGAGAATGGGCAACTTATTATTAGTGGCTATACCACTGAAGAAAATCTATCTCTCTCTCTCTCTCTCTCTCTCTCTCTCTCTCTCTCTCTCTCTCTCTCTCCCTCCTTCCCTCCCTCCCTCCCTCCCACAGCATGTCTACATGCAGGTATATTGGGGGGATGGAAAGGGGGAGAGGAACTTTTTAAAAGTTAAGTGGTCTTAGCCAAAGTTGAGTAAAGAAGCTTTGAAAGTCACATGGAGGAAGTACAACCTATAATAATTTTGCTATAGGCATCAGGGAAAGAGCACTCCCACTTGGTCTATTACATTTATGTTTACTTCACTGGAAAGTAACCCTAATTTAAGACTCATCTGTCAGTAGTAAACTATCATGGTCATAACGCACACCTATATGTGCTAAGTTGAAGGAAGTACTTAGTGAGATGTGACTGAATAATGAACACAAAACATAACAAAGGCAGGGTGAAAAAGAGAGAAGAGAGGGAAGGGAGGGAGGAAGAGAAGGGGAAGGGGAGGAGCAGGGAGATGAATCTAAAGCAGCCCCAGCTGAGCAAGCACATAGAGAACACCTTTCCACATCAGGAAAGTGCTACTTGCAGAAACAAAGCCAGTTAGTGAAACACTGCAGTCCATGTTAAACATGAGATTACCAATAAACTGCAGGGAGGTATTAATTCTGGTATAGTTAAACTAAGCAACAAAGAACAATTAACTTTTGGTAGTACAGACTGCACAGAAGGGATGCATGAGTCCAGGCTGCCTTCCCTTGGCACAAAGCAATTTCAGGACCACATTGAGCATAGAGTCTACTGTTAGCTAGAAATTCATGGCTTATTCCAAATTATGTTGGAATCCAATCTTAGAATCCATATTTAATTTAATTAAGTATTTAATTCTGATATTGGGTTGTCCCTGAAGCTACAGCAATGATCAGGTTCTGATACTAAGTGAGGAAGTCCAGACCAAAGCTAGGCAGCTCAAAAATGCTGCTTAGAGAAATTAAGTCAATAGTTATTTTTAAGTTCATTGATTTGTCTAGCTCTGCTACAAACAATATTTAGGAGAAAACTAAAAGATGGACAGAGTGTCTTGTTTTTCTAACATAAATCTAATTATCAAATATCAACCCTCATGCAACTGTTTTGTTCATTAATACAAGAAATCAATGAGTATGAAATAATAAGGGAAATTGGTATAGCATTGCCCCAGCCCGCAGGATGTTCAACGGGGGTCCGAGGAGGGAACTGTCGGATGAAGGAAAGAGACAGGAGACAAGAGATACTTTGGGAGCAAGACAGCAATCCGATCAAACTCCCAAGAACTTTATTTCTGGGTAGTATAAAAGCACTTAAGGCGGGAGGTGACAGAGGTGGGGGAGTTCCAAAAGGTCAACGTTCCTGCCAGATGTCATATCGTTTTCACAACAGGATAACACAAGATCTCCCTAAATCCATAGGTGGCATCAAACGAGATATCTCAAAACCGCAGGCTGGCCATCTGATTGCTGGGAGGCCCGAGGCACCGGGTCCAGGAAACTGAAACTTGGGTCTACTAGCCAGGCCAAAGCCTGTAGGTCTCCAACATAGCATAACCAGGAGAGTCTAAGAATTGTGAAGTTTAATTATTAGGATGTATGGGGAGAAGGAAACTGGTTAATAACCAGAGGAGTGTGTGTGGTATATGAATGGATGGTGTATGAATGGGTGCTATATCCATCTATTGGGTATGTTCAACTATTGTGTTTGGGGAGCTTTAGATGGGTTGTAATGACACTTATGCTCCTAAAACACAGTCTATGCTAAAGCTCAGATTCAAAAGTGGACTAAAATTCAAGGACCTGGTATGTCATTTGGTTTACTAGAGAGGAGCAAGTTCCAATATATTTATTATCATTGTATGGATTAGTAGAGAATTATACATTTCATAGCTTAAAAGCAACATGGGTTTGTTATAGTTTTAGATATTAGAAGTCAAAAAGGGGCATGGGGCCCCCACAGGGCTAATATTAAAGCAGAGGCAAGATGGCATCCTTCCTAACAGATCGAAGAAGCAACTTGTGTCCAGGTTCTGGAGGCTGCCTGTATTTCTCAGGTTACTGCTTCTTCCTCCAGGAATCACTTCCCTTAGCCTCTGCTTCCATCCTTCCCACTCCTCCATCTTCTCAGGCCCTGCCACTCATATGTATATATGTGACACTGGATCTTAGAAAAAAAGCACTCTGTTGCTAAGCTATGTCCCCAGCATTTTCAAAATTTATACTTTGAAACCCTGTATAGATCAGCTATGCCTTGAACTCATAATTCCCCTGCCTCACCTTTCTGAGTGCTGGATTGACAAGTATGTGCTACCACATCAGGATCTTTCATCTTTTTAAAGACCTTGTGATTACACTGGGCCCACCTGGCTAGTTTACTGTATTCCCTTTAAATGAGTAATTTAATCAGATCCTTAGTCATTTTGCCATAAAAGATGGCATATGCATAGGTGATGGGGAGTAGACATAGATATTTTGGAGAAGTTACTTAACTATATCCCTGAATCATCAACTCTATGCCCAGGATGATTCTAAGAATGAATATAAAACAGGCTTCCTTCTTTACAATGGCTGCTTCTGTTGTTACTCTGTTTCTGACATGTAAAGAATTATTAGAAATATAAACAGAGAGGGAAGTGCTGTGTCCTAAAATATACAACTACACCAGCCTTCAGCTCCTAACCATGACAAATTCGATTTCCTTGTGAGTTGGGAATTCTGTCTGCAACTTGAAACAGAAATGAGTTTCCCAATGAGTGGGAAACTGAAGTACACTGCCAAGGCTTTAGGAAATAGTTTAGACAGATCTGAAATGAGTGGCCACTAAAAGGAATTAGATCATATTAACAAATATACCAAGAGATTAATTTCACTTCTTCTTTTAATGTTGGCTTCATTTACTTTCATCATCATTTTCAAGTGCAAGTTGTTATTTTTGGTCACTTGAATGGAGAAATTGTCTGCATGTCTTCCACTGTGACGGGAAGTGGTGACATTTCTCCATGAGTTCATAGTTACAATTAAGTCTATTGTTTATTTAATAAAAGCATATTACAAGCTAACAATGCCAGGCACAAAGAACATAAAAATGAGAAATATCAGCCCATAGTCTCATGAACTGATAAGCTTATGATCCTCACATGAGGTGGGTATATTATCTTCCACTTCCAAGTAAGAGAATAAAGTCTCAGCAAGGTTTAAAAAAATGTACAGCTAAGAAACAGCAGAACATGAATTCAAAGACAGGTCCATAAGAGACTAAGGTATTTCTTTATTCAATATCACATACCTTTCTCTGGCCTCAGGTCCTATTTGTAAAGTATATCTTGACCATTTGCCCATCTTCTATCAGAGATTAATATTCACTAAAATTGAAAGAGTTCATGAACTTGCAATACACCTACAAGTCTCCTTTTGCACAGTTCTCCAATCTAAATCCCTACAATTCTGAAGATGACTAGCTTGCTTCTCAGCCTTGGTTATAGCATGCTTGGCTCACCATACATTGATATACACTGGCAGTAATTTTAACATTTGCAAGAGAATTTTACAATCATACAATTGCTGGAAGGGCCCAGAGGGAGCACATAAAACAGTGGCCAAGAGGTCAGTAAGAGAAATTGAATGATCAAATTTGAAAGGCATATCAGGGAGTGGTTTGGATTTGGAATAACCAAATCAAATGAGATATTAAAAGGTAAGAAAGCATACCTTTCCAGAGGCAAAGAGAAAGATACTTTGCAGGCAGAGTGTGATATGTATATGAGAAATGTAACATCTAAAATGGTCTATGAAAGCTTTCTAATTCTTCCAAACCATTTTTACATATTTCTGTTGTAGTATTTAATGCTTTGCATTATAGTTGTATATGGCATCTTATTCTCAAATCCATGGCATGGGGACTATGGTAGAATGCCTTAGTTACTGTTTTGTTGCTGTGGAAAAAAACACTATGAGAAAAAGCAAGTTGAAGAAGAAAGGGTTTATATCCCAGTTTTCAGTTCACAGTTCAAGAGTTGAGTCAATCATGACATAGAAGTCAAGGTGAAAAGGCAGCTGGTCACATGTGATGTGCAATCAGGAAGCTGAGAGTGATGAATGAATGCTGCTGCTTTCCTTTCTTGCCCTTCCTTCCTTTGTACAATTTGATAACCCAAATAGGAAATGGCACCACCCATAGTGGGTGACTTTTCCCACCTTAACTTATGTATTCAAAATAATTTCCCACAGGCTTACCCAGAGTCTCATCTCCCAAGTCATTCTAATTCCTGTCAAGGTGACAATTAACACTAACCATCACAAAGAACAAGAAATGAAGACAGGTTGATTGAATGAATTAAGTTCCTCCTTTCTCTATGAACTCTATGGATGAGACTTGAGTCTTTTTCACCTCTATGTATCTATCTCTGACCCAATGCCTCTGGGTTGTCAATAAATATTCCTAATAATGAATCAACCTGACTCCTATTTATTCTTCAAGGCTCCATTTGTTATTTTTGTTGTTATTGTTGTTGTTGTTTTGTATGTTTATTTCCTCATGATCTACAGAGTCTTACTTATTCACTAACAAGAGAATAACAAGAGAAATAAGCACACAGACACAATCTAGAGAATTTTTTTCCTTGCACTAGTGATACCCTGGGGAGATGTATGCTTACTATAGTTGTGTACTAGAGCCATCTCATTTTGGATTCTGAGAATCAATCGTAAAATGTTCAGGAATTTTGTGAGCCAGTTATTAAACCTGATACTATATAAACTTAAATAAATAATATTTTTAAATCTACCATTTCCCAGGGCTAGAAAGATGGTTCATCAGTTAAGAGCAGTTGCTGCTTATGCAGAAGTCAAATCAAATCAGAGAGCAGTTGGTTACCCCCATAACCAATAGTACCACCACTGCATAAACGGCTATGTCTTCCTTAGAAGGCTGGTCTTGTAGATCCTAGGATTCAAAGCTGAGAAACACCACTGATATCTTTTTTCCCCTAATAGCCAGCATAGAACCCTTCTGGAATGTGAACTAGAGCTGTCAGAGAGGAAGCTTCCTATGTAGTTCCATCTAGTGCACAGTTCACATCAATTTTCATCCATATGACATCTTTTCTCTCACCCCAAGACATCAACCATTTTCAACGTAGGTATCATGTTTCATTTATCTCTTTAATGTGAGAGCCTAGGAAAACTTTGACTCTTTTTCTTATTAATTCAGGAGGCATACACTTTAGAAGTAATTATATTAATAATTATCATATAAATATCATAATGCCAAAAAATACATGTAATGAGCTTTTGCTACATGATGGAACCGTACAAAGGGCTTCACTTGCTTGTTTAATACTCATAACAACCTGTAAGCAAAACATTTTTTCTCTATTTTGTAGTTAAAGAAACCAAAGATTTGATTCCATAAGTAGCCTGTATATATTTAGTCATCAGCAAAGCTAGAATTTGAAACCAAGAACTCTTACATAATACCCTGAGCCCCAAAGAACAACTTTGGTGCTTCCACTCCAGTTTCCATCTGCACTATCAATTTCTTAATGGTCTTTCTTTAAGATAACTCCCTACTTTCACTTTAATGCATTTAGTCTCACTTGTGAAATAGGGGGTTTGATAACCTGCCCATAGTTCCTCGGGTGTGTACTGAAACGGATGTGCAAGTGCAAGATTAAACTAGTTCACCTTTCTTGGAACACTTTTAGAAACACTGTCCTACCCTGTAACTTGCACAATGGCACTTATGCAAACATCTATTAGAATGTCCCATACCACAGAAGACAGGTGGGTCTCCAGTCTGTAGCCTCTTGGTCTTGTGAATAATGAGTTACTTTTCTGATACATGTCCTAAATGATTGTGGTTCTGTTTCGCCAGAGTATGAGATAATGACGTGAGGTCTCATCTGATATTTTGGGATTAGGAGCAAGGAAAGGGTTAAACAGACAGGTCACCACTTTCTCCTCTGTTACTAGGACCCCATAAATGGTACTTTTATACCTGAGAAAAGATAGAATGATATGTTCTTTTGTTTAATTCTGGTTGTTGATTGCAGACTAGTCTCTGTTACTTAGAAAGTAGAATTGAGTCTGCCTGGAGTTCCTCATCAAATGTTGCCACATAGAATCTTAGTTTCAAAGAAACATCCAAAGCACAAGCTTTCAAAGATTAAACTGAGGTCTAATGAGGCTACTAAATAAACTTGAGAAGATAAAAATTCTTTAATAAATGGCTCCAATCCCATCAAGTCTTGTTTGTATTTTCCCCAAGACAATTAATCCAGTTATCTTTTATTACATGGAAACACAATCAATTTGATTAAGCTCCACTCCCTTATCCAAACAAAGGGCACAGTCTGGAATAAGATGTCTTTTAAAAGGGATGGAGGTGTTCAGTCATGCATCCCATTCTTCTGTTTGAAGAAGTCATTCTCTTTGCCAGGAAACACATTTCTGGTTTGTCCAAATTATTTAGAATTAAAAGATTAGGTGGTGGCTTTGAATTAAAATGTGGTTTTGATTAAGAAAATGCTAAGGTCAAAAATCTCCTTGCCAAACATAGATGGTAGGGAAAAAAAGATATGGCAACTACTGCTCAGCTTCACGCTCAAAAATATCTCCAAACTAAAGCACATGAGCAGTGTCTGCAGTTTAGAGTCCCCCACCTCTAAACACTGAGAAGACTACAGAAGCTCTAAGGAATTGTAACCCACAGCCTCTTCCCTCCAGAGTACCAGCAACAAGGCTCTATTCAGTCAGCTAACTTATCATATTGCTTTTCTTTTCCTGTCTATTGTTCTTTCTGTGAACAACTTAGCAATAAAAATTATGTCCATTTGCCTTTGCAAGCCAATTCCTACAACAGTGGCTGGCACCTACTCAATGTTCCATGAAAATGTACAAAAATAAACTAGGTTGAAGTGTCCCATTACCAACTTTAGACTGTGATGTCACTTGAATGTCCTATCTAACAACACTGTGAAATCAAAGAGTAAGAAATCAGTAAAATCATCATCTTGTTTAATGAAAAAAAAAAAAAAAACACTGAAACACAGAGAGGTTGTATTTAACTAGTCACAAAGATTGTATGTAGAAAAAAATAAAATAATAATAAACTTCCAAACTTGATTTAAAATTGAACCGTTGTGATGACATTACAACTCACTAAATATAGGAAGCCTTACTTTGTTAAAATTAACTTTTAACTGTGAAAATTTTTGTCAAGAACATGTCAGCATTTTTGCAGTCTCTTCTTTCTTTTGAACAAATATCTGCCACTTTCTGACCCAAACTGCCTCTGCACTCTACCATAGTCTGGCCGCAAACAGGATCTGAATTCATCACAGATGTTGGAACTGAACATAATTCAAGAAAACTCATGCCTCTGGCTAAAGTTAAGTAATACCATGACATGTTCATGGTTTTGCACAGAAAATTCACTAGTGACATATTAGAAATCAGAAAACTAACAAAATAATTAATCCACTAACTCATCTAGTTTCTCCTTATGGACTCATCTTTCACTGTTCCTTTCTGATCATGAGCCTAACTCATTTCAACGAGCACTTAATAGGGGACTTCCATTTCTAGCACTGTAGTGAAATATATACACTGAAAAACTTCTCTCTGTAAAACACCAGATATGACAGAGGAAAAAGGAAGTAAATATCCATGAAATGACACAGCTAAGATTAAAATAAAGTGGGACAAATGACTGAAAGCTAGACACATACATGCAAATAAAAAATCTAAACACACACATTATACCCTTCCCCAAGAGTTCATGTAAAATGGACCATGGGTTTAAATTTAAAATACAAGACCATAAAAATCCTTCAAAGGTAGCAAAAGAGAAAAACTGGATGGCTTGGGGGTAGTGATAACATTTTAGTTACAAGACCAGAGATGTGATCAATGAAAGGAATATCTGATAAGCCAGAATCTCAAAAATTAGAAACTGCTCTGCAAAGGATTACTAGGGCTGCGAAGACAAGGTACAGACCAGGGGAAATATTACAATAAGCATTTCTGATCCAGTACTGCTTTCACAAAACATACAAAGAAACATTGAAACTTAACAAGGAGACAAACAACTCTGAAAATCAAGAGACCAGAATCAGTACCCATCCAGGAAGACAGAGAGTTGATGGGCATGTGAGGAGATGCTCTGTATCTCATCTCAGGCGCCAGTGCAGAGCCCACTTAGCACTGACTGAGACTCCACACTTGCTAATTAGAATGGCTGCAATTACGATACTAGACGAAATCTGGGGAGCATATAAAACCATATGCTTCCTTTGCAAAGTTTAACAGCTTCTTACAAAACTAAATATTCTCTTAACATAAGATAGAGAAATGTTACTCTTTGGTATTTACTCAAATGCATTGAAAACTTGTAAAAACAACTCTAATAATAAAGTCCAAGCCAAATTCAGAGCAGCTGTGTTTACAATGGACACAGCCTAGTGTGGTCATTTCTGGCACATACAGGATGGACACTCGCTATCATCATTTACCCATCAGCAAAATCACTGACCCTCCTAATTTACATTTTAACTATTACCAAATATCTAACATTATAAGTAATTTTAATACAACTTCCTAGTCATGATCCCATTATAGGAAATAATTTACCATAAATAGTTTGGGTTAGCCTGACAACATTTATCCCACTAAGAGGCTACTTGACAGGGCCTTTGTAAAAATGAATTATCATTCAAGAAAACAAACAAAAAACCTCAAAATAGTCTTCTATCATTATATATATGTATATATATATAATGTGTATATATATATATATACACACATACATATACATATATACATACTAGCTTTACTTAACCTAGTCTTCTATGAATGGCTAAATTCCTAACTCTATTTTCATCTACCAATAACATGAAAGTAAAATGAACATTTGAAAGCTCAGACTCCATTGTGTTTCCCTTTGTGCTTACTATCTCAGATCCCCACTTTCTGCTAGATCCCCACTTTCTGCTAGATCCTACAGGGTTTTTGAATAACTAGGAATTTAAGTTAAACTCTGACCACTCAAAGTTCTATTTTCAGTCCTTTAACAAATGGTCTTATGGATGACAATAATTTATCCTACATTTTTTGACACACGTCAAATACATTAGTTAAGCTAAATCTGGATGGATGAGATCTGACTTTACAGCAATGTAGTTAATACCTAAATAACCTGATCAACTGATTTCAATCTACTCCTACTGATAGGGGTTGGAGATCAGGAGAGCTTTGGCAGAAGAAAAACTGCTCTTTTGAACTTGCAAGTCGATGTGAAATGTTGCCCCAGGACTTGGTAAAAAGAAGATTATACATGTTCAGTCTAATGTTTACTCAGTCATCTGACTCTGCATTAACAACTATTAACTGTTCTCAGCAAACCACAGAGATTAGGGAAATCATTTTTGGAATTTAATCCAAAAGAGTTGATATTACCCTAAGGCTTCTTATCCCAACAGAAGTAATATTGAAATAATGCATAATTCTGATTTTATAAATAATATACCATAGCATTTAAAATGAAGGGATGAATGCATCAGGGCTCATTTTATAAGTCATCCATTATTGACAACAAAGTTCAAAGAATAAAATCTGTCTATAGTCATATCCATTCTGTATACGATGAACTCCAACCACATCTTAGAGTCTGTGCTAATACAATTCCATGCTATTCTCTTGCCTCTCTTAGCATGCATCTTTCTCCCTGGAGTAGCCTGCTCCCCCACCCCCCACTCTTCACTACAGATGCTTCCTAAATAACTGGTGTCCCTGATGTCAGTTTCTACCCTAAAGTTGTTTCAGCCTTTCCTAAATAAACTACTTCATCTTCTTTATCATTCTGCCTCAATTCTGATGAGCCATACCCCTTTTACCTTATGTCAAATTGTCCATTCTGGCTGCCTTACCTCCCTCTCTTCGGAGACACTGGCAAAGTTTTGCAGGGTGACATTCTTCCACTGAGGTGAACAGGAGTCTCCCCAGAGGATCGTGTTGTCAATGTTTCCACAGTGAGCTTTTGACCTGTGGAAAGAACAGCAGGTTGAAGACCATACCAGGCATAACATGACCGTTTTTATCTCAGCCAGAGCAGTGACTAATACGAAAGTTGCATAAGATCAGGTCTTCTGACAATCCTTCAGAGAATGGGGTGCTACAGAGAGTCATTAAATCCTCACCTGAGATTCCAGCCACTCAGCCTTGTACTCCCAGCTGTACAAGACTCTGCCCTAAATACATGTGGTTTTGAGTGTGCTGGAGTATAAAAAGGGAGAAGGCTAACCGAATGGGGAACCCATCTGCCTAGCTTCAGACACATCATCACACATGCTGATGTAGGGCTTTTCTGTGATGTAGCTGCTTTAGGGTCAGGGTGTACCTATAATTAGTCCCTTCTCCTACACCTATAAACAAGTCCAATTGGGCACACTCATACATAGTGCCTTATTTTGTAGAAGGAAACTTTCTTTACCACTCAATAGTCACAAAAATGAACTAAAATATTGGACATTGATACTGAAAATGAGAATAACAAAAGTTAGGACATTCTTGGGCTACGTACCAAGGTTACTTAAGACAGAACTGCTGTTTGTCTATTTGGCTTTCTAAAATGACGTATATACTTTGAAATGTTACATTTATCTACTAGAATAGAATACAGTAGACATAAAACGTATGGACTTAAGTCACAATGAAAAGCAAAAAACAGGTGGGTGGAGACCTCTGCCTGGGCCAACAAGTGCCATAGAAAGGTAACCTCCCAGGAGATTGGAAGTGCCGTGAGTAGGGGTGAGGGGAGCAGCACCTCTCACCCAGACCCGCCCAGATCTGCCGGGATCCGGGGCCTGAGAACCCAGGGACAGAAAAACTCCGAAACTTCCGGTTTTCACCTGTGGGTGGAGACCTCTGTCGGGGCCACCACGGGCCTGTGCCTGGGGACCTCATCCTGGGCCACAAGGCTCCACAAGAACAGGGAATCCCAGAAGTGCTGACACACCTTTGAGCACAGGCAAAACCACCACTTCTGGATCAAGAGAGACCCTTACAGAGCCTTCAGGGCATAGGAACCAAGGGACAACTGGGGAGAAGATCCTTCTGATTCCATTCTGCACCCCAGAGCAGACCCTGAGGGACAGC
>CM052703.1:25737117-25755169 GCA_028551405.1 Uromys caudimaculatus
TCAGTTCAAGCTAAGTGCAGAAAGCCCACCCAAAATCTTTTCGATCTTCATCTAAAACAAAATTTTAGGGGCAAAAATTTGGAGAAAAAAAGACTAATTAATGCTTCAGAAAGCAATGTCCTGTTGTTGTTGTTGTTGTTGTTGTTGTTGTTGTTGTTGTGACCCTGTTCTTAGAACTTACCTGACTGACCTGTTAGGTTGTTTTGTTTTTTTAATTTTTAGGTGAATCAAAATAAGTATAGTTTAAAAGTTAAAATGTTTAGACAAATTGTGTCTAAATTTGTGTGTTCTTGCACTTTCAAATATCTATATAAATAATCCATTGAGCATTTTCATTCATTTTTTAAAGAATAAAGAATAAAATGATTTCATATCTAGAGAGATAGATAGATAGATGGCATTTTCTCAATAACATTAGTCTCTTCTGTTGTTTAAAGCAAACACATTATGTTCAATGACATAAATGCTGTAATTCATTAATCACTTTTAATAAATAGCTTCCAGGGTTTGAGCTAAAAAAAAAAAAAAAAAAAAGAGTATAATTGACAAAGAGAAAGGGAAATAATAAAGTTAGCTGCATGATACTAAAGGAAGAAAGGGCCTGTGTTGATTGATTCTGCTTGCTAATGATCTACAAGGTTTCAATCTATCTCCAGCTACCCTGTCAAAGCCACTCTAGACATAGAGCACACTCTAAACTCTAAACGGTACCACATGGTCCTCAGGTTTTTCTTTTGCTGTGCAGTTATTGCTGTAATGAACCTGACCACATTGTTTTGGAGGAATACTGTGGGAGAGCTTGGAACTTTGGGCTAGAATGCAAAGTGTTTCGTGAATTATTCTGGGAGCCTGGGAGATAAGAAGCTGAGAGAGAAACAGCCAATGGAGGCCTACCTTATCAAATTTCAGAGGGTGGCAAAAGATTCTCTTGAGGGTTTTGTGTAATGCTTTGGATTAAGAAATGGTGGTTTCTGATCAGCTGGGACTGAAGAATCAACTGTGATTGACAAACAAAGAACCAGCAACACTTGAGTAAAAACTTTGGTGCTTCAGTGATCAGTGAAGTTTTTGTACCTTGAGCTGAAACGTATTAATCTATATCTGTATCTGTATCTCTCTCTCTCTCTCTCGCTCTCTCTATCTGTTTGTCTATCTATCTATCTACCTACCTATCTATACTCATTGGGGTGAATTAAATATTCTGTGCGTCATTTGGAACAATCATCTCAGTGTACAGAAGTTACTGCCCAAGCATCTGAAGCAAGCAGCCAGATTTGGTAACAGGCAAGTGTCTTCCCCAGGACATCAGTTGTGAAAGCATGAATGATAAGACTGAAGGAGTTGTGGAGAAGATTAAAAAGCTGGAGCTGTATATGGCAGGATTGGGTTCCCTGAAGAAAGGTCAAGAGAGGACATTATCATATGCATTCTCAGTCACAGTGAAGACCCTAGTATACCAGAGACAACAGAACCATGGGATATCTGCTGAGGACAGCAGCGTGTGTGGAGTGGAGCCAGCATAAACTATGACACCAGTCATATGTGCTGTGGTTGGCAGATACAGAGAAGCTTTTTGGAACCCCGAAGTCCAAAAGTGAGTTCCATATGCCAGACAATGGGCTAGATGAGATGGATTTATACTTCTGGATTTTGGTTTTCCTTTTATAAGATTTTTCCTACACACAGGTTCTTCCCTTTTAGAATATGAAAGTGTGTAATTTGCTTCCGATTCTACAGGATCCCACAGTTAAAAAACTTTAGATTTATAAAAAGATCTTGGAGTTTTGAAGTGTTAAAATTTTTGAAGATGCAGAACTTTTGAAGTTATACTGTATTTTACATTATGACATTAAATGAGATATTGAGGACAAACAAGAAATTGTAACAGTGATATATCTATGTGTCAAGCTGACAAAAGGTGAATTATACTAATTTATTATCAAGGTAACACAACCTAGAGGCACTTGGCAAGATAAAACTTCAATCAAATATTTGTCTCAATTATATTGGTTCATGGGCATATCTGTGGGACATTGTTTTGATTGTTAATTGATATAGGAGGATTTATCCCACTGTTGGAGAGACCATCCCTAAGCAGGTATACCTGGACTATATAAGAAAACTAGTTGTGTGTCATTAATGTGTTGTACACTTAAAAGCCTAAGAGAGGAAATATATGTTAGTATTTCAAATAGAATTGATATTAAACCTTTTGATCTGTCTCAAAGGGTCCATTTTACATCTAAAGAAATGAGTTCCAAGGAGTAGAGTAAAGGTACAATTTATAGGTAACACTGGAGAGTTCTGAGCTAGAACACTTGGACCAGTGCCTTCTGGTATAGCACCAAGCCAGAGAGTGAGAGGCTGTGACTCTTGTGGGAAGACTCTTATCTCTGACTCTTTCTTTGCCTTTGGGATAGCAGATCAATATCACTGAGGCGACCCTCTGTGATATCTTAGAGCAGCACATCATCAGCCTACATTCCCTCTAATTTAAGACATCCTGAGATGCATAGGCATGCTAAGCAAAGCACCATCAATTATCTGAGCTAGCTTAAGCTTCCAGACAGCATGTTTATAGAATCAGTGTGAAAGGTTAGTCTGTGTAGACATGTTTGAGTGGCAGCACATACATGTGTACCTAGTTACTTTTCTCTCAGAAATGTATACAGATAACACATGTGATATATATCTGACTGGAAAAAACAGTCAAAGGGGAGCAGAGGGCAAGAGGAGGGCAGTGTGGGAGAAGATACACTAGAAACAATCTAACGACACACGCTATGCAAACATCCCAACAAAAGTCATTATTTGTATGTGAACATAAAAATTAACATAAGGAATGTTTAAGCACCTGTTTTTCTATAAACATACAAATGATTATATAGTATTTTAAAATTATTTTTAAATGACTTATTTAATTATTTAAAAAAATCAAAAATTTTAAATAATTAAAATTACCTGAAATATTTCATGGTTATTCATACACAGATGAGAAAACTCTCTAATCTTTTTAAACACAGAGGCTGAGGAACAAAAAGTAGGCTAGGGATGGGGTCACTGGTGTGGCACAGCCAACCAATTCCACAGTCTACCGACAGGGAGTGGACAGTCATCTTGAATGTGGTTTCCTCATGAAATGAGACCTGGGATTTAGATTAGATAGATCTATGTTTAATTCCTATCCACACTGCTTAGTCTTTGTGCCTTTGGATGGGTTATTTAGCATCTCTCATCCTGGTTTTTCTCTTTTAGGAATCAACATCACACCTTCTGGTGAGGTTTTTGAGTGAGTTGACACAATCGTGTTCACATAGATCCGTAGAATCCTAAAATCAAAGTAGCCATTACTAAACCCTGTAAATGAACCGAGAGTAAGGGTTGGTCCCTCATTTGTGGAAAGTTGGCTTTAGGATCCCACACAAGTATCTTAATCTGGAAATGTTGAAGGCACACACACACACACACACACACACACACACACACACACACACACACACTAATGTAGCTCATGCATTTAACCCATACTCCACCCCCAATATTGTAAATTATCTCTACAGTACTTTCCATGCCCTGGGTAGTGTCTACTCATGATTTCATTCACGTCTGTCTATCTATCTATCTACCTACCTATCTATACTCATTGGGGTGAATTAAATATTCTGTGCGTCATTTGGAACAATCATCTCAGTGTACAGAAGTTACTGCCCAAGCATCTGAAGCAAGCAGCCAGATTTGGTAACAGGCAAGTGTCTTCCCCAGGACATCAGTTGTGAAAGCATGAATGATAAGACTGAAGGAGTTGTGGAGAAGATTAAAAAGCTGGAGCTGTATATGGCAGGATTGGGTTCCCTGAAGAAAGGTTTGATCTGAGACACAGCAGGCTGACTATATACACACATTCATACTGGTCCTCAGGCACAAAATGATTGTGGTGCCCAATTTGTGACTCGATATTGTCTTCTGAGTGCTGGGAATCACAGCCTTGCTTCATAGAGGATTTTTGTCCTCCCCATCCCCCACTAATTAAGGCCTCTGCTTTACTGTCACCATCAATCAGTCCTCTGTGGGAGACTGTTAGCATTTTATATATGACTCACCTAACAGTCTCTTTGGAGCTCACCCTGAGGCACTGATCTCTCACCAATTTCATTTTTAATCCTGGTTCTTTCTTGCACAATGGGATCAAATGTCTCCTGTCTTTCTTTCTTTTCCTTCCTTTCTTCCTTCTTTCTTCCTTCCTTCCTTCCTTCCTTCCTTTCTTTCTTTCTTTCTTTCTTTCTTTCTTTCTTTCTTTCTTTCTTTCTTTCTTTCTTTCTTTCTTTTCCTTTCTTTGTTTCCCTCCCTCCCTTCCTTCCTTCCTTCCCCCTCCTTCCCTCCCTCCCTCCCTCCCCCTCTTTCTTTCTTTTCTTTCTTTCTTTCTTTCTTTCTTTCTTTCTTTCTTTCTTTCTTTCTTTCTTTCTTTTTCTTTCTTTCCTCCCTCCCTCCCTCCCTCCCTCCCTCCCTTCTTTCTTTCTTTCCTTTCTTTCTTTCTTGGATATTCTCCAATCAACTGGGTGCAATTTAAACCCATGTTTAATCTTGAAAGGAAATGACTTCTACAGTGTGATCGGAAGCAGAGAACAAGAAGTTCTTACATGATCACAGCAATAGTTCCTTAAAATTCTTCTGAATTGGCCCCCTTTCCTCAATGACACTGTCTTCAAAAATGCTTCCTTTTTCTTCTCTCCATTGCTCCAAGTGCATGTTTTCCCGACTTCCTGTCTCTTCCTTCCCTTTATTATAAGATGTAAACTTTGTTTTTTGTAGGTAATTATCTGAGCAATGCACACACATATATGACTTACATTATCAGAATTCAATCAGTTCAGAACATCAACCACTTACCTTGAGCTCCAATTCAGTGTCTGTCCCTTTGCAAATAAAAGCATGGCTATTCTTCTATATCTTATATTTTCTTCCATATTCCCCACTGTAATTATTAGATTGAACTGTAAAAATCGCTGCTTTTAGAGGTCTAAAATATCATCAACTTCATATGATTATAAAACTTCCTTTTCATACACAGATACTTAGAGTATGATTTTGTAGACTGAAAAACAAATTAGAATCCTGCTGTACATATTTTGCTGTAATTTATTTTTATTTCACATTATAATAAATCCTAAAGACTTTGTAAATTAATGGATACAACTCAACTTTAGTCCTTTTAACTATCAGTAAAATGATTTAGCATGTTTTGTTCATTTATTTTTCTATGTATTAATCATTTATCTATCTGTATCTATCTATCATCTATGTACTTATATATTTGTTGCCATTACAAAACCTGTGATACAGGGCTTTATTTTATATACTAGTATTAAATATTCATGTTCTAAAGCAAACCTAAAAGCAATTTAGGAATAGGTTTTTGTTGCCTATAGAATTAGTATGAATGTAAGCTAGATCATTAATATCTGGTCTTTTTGAGAAGGGCCTTACATGAGTTCAGTGTACTTTCTTCTGACCTTGAGGCCTTCCAGTCTGGGCTGTTTCCTCTGCCATTTTACTGTCAAGAAGCACTTCCGGCTGTGATTGCTCTTGCCGCTGACTGTCCTCCTCATAATACACGCAGAAACACTGTCCCTGCACTCAAGTTCTATATCTCTTTAAGTTAATATTTTACTAGATCTTAGAGAATTTCATAGAGAGCATCTTGGTCATATTCACCCCAACTCCTTCCCCAAACTCTCCCCAGATCCAGATCCAGATCCATCCCCTTTCCCACCCCACCCCCCTTGGCAGCTTCTATCCTGTTTGTTCCTTGGTGGAAGAGACTATCTCACTTGCAGTAGCTCTCTTGGTCTTCTGGCTTTTCCAACCCTTCCATTCCCTTTCCTCAGTGAAATTCTACATGTGTTAGGTCATCCATGTGCCCTTCTTTCCTATCATTAAAGCTGGTGTTGTTTAGTGTTCTTAACCTCGGACACTTCTGGGTTTAAATTTTCATTATCAAATAGAACTTAATAATGAATGCATTTGATTTTATGGGTGGGCATGATCACAGACGTGGATCTATCACTCTGACCAGGCTGACTAAGCAAATACAGCTGCTCTGAGTACAGTGCAAAGTGTGGAAAGGTCCTATTTGAGACCAGCTTGGACTCTTGCTGAGAGTTGAGATGTGTTTTACTCGTCTAGTAAATAAAATGCTGAGCGAAGCTCTGTACCTATATACTATTTGTTTAAAGTGAATAAAGGGAGCTTCCTATGGTCTGGCATGGAGCACATCTGCGGAAACAATGAAAATGAAAGTGACCAGAAGTGTCCCGAGATGTACCGGAATCTGCCAGAAAACAGGCAAGAGGACCCAGTTTTTATCCACTAGAAAACCCCCTTTTCCACTCTTTGTCGAGTTTCCCTTGCTCTCACCACCTCTCACAATCCATCGCTTTCATGGCTTCCGCTTTTTTTTTATTTTAATTTTTTGATACTTTATTTACATTTTAAATGTTTCTCCCTTTCCAGGTCTCCACTTTGGAAGCCCCCTATCCCCTCCTCCCTCCCCCTGCCTCTATGAGGGTATTGCCCCACCCATTCCTGTCTTCCCCCCTTGGCATTCCCCTGTACTGGGGCCTTTAACACCCTCAGGCCCAAGGGCCTCTCCTCCCCCTGATGGCCTGAAGGAGCTGAGGGAGTTTGCAGCCCCATGGAAGGAGCAACAGCGTCAATTGGCTTCCGCTTTCCTAATCACTTGATTTTAATCAATACAAACTTCCTGTAAACCCAGGCCCACGTGGTTCTTGACTATCTCGATCCTCACGTCTTGTTTCACTCAGTGTTTCCCTTCAGAGGTTGTCCTCCCCTTCCTGTTCCAAGGACTGCTGTCTTTTTTAAAAAACTTTGATTAGTTGTCAAGGAGCAATAGAGAATGCTTGGTTCGTCCCTAGCTGTGTGCAGCAGAGCCCACGCTGGCACTGTCATGCCTGTGCTTCTCAGAGCAGGAGAAGGAGCTGAGGTGTGTAAGGTGACAGTAGCGACGACTCCAGCATCTGAAAAGAATGTGTGTGAGATGAAGTGATGAAAGCTCTGAGTTTACCCCGATTTAACCATTGTGTGTGTGGCTATTGGTTTACAAAAACATAAAATCTCTACGAGTCAATTCAAAACTCCTAGTAGAGGGGATGGAGAAGGTGGCTCAGTAGGTGCTTGCTACACAGGCGAGAAAACCTCATTGTGAATCCTAAGATACAAAAGCCAGGAGTGGCAGCATGTGTGTGACAGAGGCTGGAGAGGCAGAGCCAGGTAAAGCCAGGCAGAGTCTTGTGGCTCACTAGCCAGTCAGCCTAGCATGTTTCATGAAACATACTGTCTTACATCAGGAAGAAGTAAATGAGAAAAATAGTCCACATCAACTTCTGGCCTATCTACACATATGTACACACATGTACCTGCTTCCACGTGTACATATGATACACCACACACACACCAAATAAAACAAATTTCAAAAAGGTTTTGATGGACCTTCTATCCATTATTTAGGGAATTTGAAGACATGAACAACAACAGTATGGAGCCTTGGGAAGATATGGTTTTTCTACCTACTGACTCTCCAAGGGAAAAAACATGGTATTCTAGAACAAAGGACCCGCAGTTTGCAAAGAGTTTCGTGTTTCTAATTAGTGGCTAGGGAGAAGTAAGAGGACCGGAGACTATGGAAGCTTCACCTTTTTAGCACAGTTTATGAGACGAAGAATGGAGGTTTAGGGTCATTGCTGGTATTTCCACTGACTGTGCTCAGCTTCCTCTAAAGCCCCTTCCCTAAGGCTGTGAAGATACTTCTCCGAATTCAAGAGGACAGCATCAGATGCTTAATTCTTGCTTGAAATTTCATGTCACCTTTCCCCCTTCTGTTTTGGTGCATGTCCTCTGGTGTGTATAATATTAATAATATGGTATACAGATATTAGTAGCAAGTGCCATAAGTGTGTTCATATGCCCAGGGTGTTTGCTCACACTTGTTTTTCCAACTACATGCAGACCTGTTAATATACCCATTTGTCCAGTCACTGACTTACTCATGGATTCTTGTGGTGTGCCAGTCATTCTAGGTCATTGCTCTATCGTAATGGTCAATGCACCCACCAAATATACGTTTACTTACTCTTACTTAAGTACTTTTGATAGTTGTCCTAGAAACAGAATCTACCAGGAACTTTATACGATGTACTGAAAATATGAGTAAATTCTTCACAAAGCAAGCACCTAAATGTAAGCACCTGGACTGAGAATAAATAGAAGCTCATTCTCCTTTGGAAAAGTGAGAAGTGTAAATAAGAGGGACTAGTGGTAATATGTAAGGATGTCATGGATCTTGAGTATCTACCTGGAAAACCCTGGCAGATAGGACAGGGGAAGGGCAAACCTTGGAGGGTCCTAGCGTAGCACTGATTCAGTCCTGCTTTCTGCTTCCCCGCCTCTCAGTGGTAATAAGCAGCTGTCTCATGTTCCTGCTATTGTCCCTTCCATGCCACAGTGAACTAAAATCCTATGAAACTGTGAGCTAAAATAAGCATGCCTCCTCTGACTCGCTTTACAGGTGTTTAATTACAGCAATGAGAGAAGTATCAGGCTAAGTGAGAGGGACAGTCTAAGCATTTATATCTCCATCTCATTCCAAGTAGCTGTCATTATCCCCATCCCCTAGAGCATCAGAAGTCAGTTAAAGAATTTCTCCAAAGCCCTGGAGGCTATTTAGAAGTCTACATTTTCACCGGCATTCACTGAAGTGGGGATTTAGAAGAAGAAAATCAAGACATCCTATGATTGCAGATCTTACCCTTTCCTAAATTCTTCTCATTTTGTGTTTGTGACCCTTGAGGGAAACAGAAGAATAGAACTGAACGACTGACAAGGATCACGATTAAACTCATAGTTAGCCATGAAAAACCACAGAGCCCGGGAGTAAGGGTTTGCAGTACCAGAATTAAAAAAGAATGATTGGGTAAGAAAGAGTAGAAAAGGTATCCCGTTTCAGAAGGGGAATTCCTGAAGTGAAGTAAACAATTGAAAAAGATTGTGGGAAACATAAACTTTGAAATCTCCTTTGCAAAGACAAGTTGAAAATAACAGCACTGACGAGGAAACAACTTCAAACAGGGCAAGGAAGTCCCGTGAAACGCGTCCAGTGATCCTCACCTCAGGTCAGATACAGAAGGGGTCTACAAGTTACAGGCTGGGAACTCAATCCTGAGGCCCCAGTGTGGCGAGAGTGTGGACCAGTGGTTGTGGGGAATTTGCACTCCTACATTTCCTGCAGGTTAGAACTAAACTTACTAGAAATTAGAATTAGAAGTCGGAGATTCCAAGTCTGAGCATCAACTTTTAAGTGATATTTTTGCATAAGTTTATTCCTATTCTGAATAAATCTTAGGCATAGCAAGTCAGTTATGAAAGCCATGTCTATAAAACCTCATCCATCTCTCTCCTTGGCCTGAGATTCTGAATACTTAAGGTTGCATTAAATCCCATCTGAAGATACTCACTACAAAGTATAAAGCTTGCGCCAGGAGATTAGAATCTAGTTTCAAGATGTGGATGAAGACATATAAAAACTCACTCTTCTATGAGACAGAACAGAATTGCTCTGGGAGTCTGCAGAAAGAATGTATTATCAGATTAAGAAAAACTTCTGAAGGACAGCTTGTGCATGACTTTGAAAGATAGATATAATCTGGGGGTGGTGGTACATACCTTTAATCCTAACACTTGGGAGGCAGAAGTTGGTAGTCTTTGAGTTTGAGGCCAGCCTGGTCTACAAAATGAGCTACATAACAACCAAGGCTGTAACATAAAGAAATCCTGCCTTGAAAAACAACAACAACAACAACAACAACAACAACAACAACAACAACAAGGTGGTAGGGGTAAAGAGAAATATAAAATTTTACAACTTTTTAGCATAAAAATGCATGGTATCTCATACCACTTTATCTTGCTGTAACTGAATATCTGGGGCTGGGTGACTTAAACATTTTTAAGGTTCTAGAGCCTTGGAAGCTCAAGAGCATGGTGCTCGGAGATGCTTGGCATGGGGAGGAACATGGTAGAGAGCATCACACAATGAGAGAACAAATGTGCTTGCTTTGACCGCTTTTCATTTCCTGACAGAGTCACTTAATGGTATAAATTCATGACTTCATCTAAAGTCAATTAGCTTCCAAGGGCTCACCTCCATATACCATTAACACATGACTTTGCAGATGATGTGTACACCCTTGGATTTTTAGAGAATTTATCTTAATCATAGTAAAGACTTGCTATGTATTTTGAAACTATAAAGAAGAAAATTGAACAAGGTTATAGTTTCTACACTAAAAGACAAGTAATATTTATATTTATTCATGTATTTATGTATTAATATAATAAATAATACATTATACTATATTTATATTTATATATTTACTATATAAGCTATATATAATCATAATATTTTTATATTTTTTCAGGAACTTTAATGGACATATGCCTTTATATACAGCTGTTACAAGATTAGAACTAAAATATCTGCATAATTTTTAAAAATCTGCCATTGTTCCATCTTTTTCTATTGTGAGAACATTTACTTTTTTATTCTTGAAATTTTCATACATGTGTACAATAAAATATCACATTTACCCACATCTTCCTTCTCCATCTCCCATTACATCCCCTTTAACACATTCCCCTTCCAACTTCATCCTTTCTTCTCTTTCCCCATAACCCAGTCATTTCACCTAGTATTGCCAGTGTGAGCATAGACATGAAGGCACCCACGTGTGAGCATAGATGTGAAGGCACCCACGTGTGAGCATAGACATGAAGGCACCCACGTGTGAGCATAGACGTGGAAGCACCCACGTGTGAGCATAGACGTGGAAGCACCCACGTGTGAACATAGACATGAAGGCACCCATGTGTGAGCATAGATGTGAAGGCACCCACGTGTGAGCATAGAGGTGGAGGCGCTCACGTTTGAGCATAGACATGGAGGTGCTCACGGGAGCACCAGGAACCTGCCAGTGACCACACTTCAAAAAGAGACCTGTGATGAACATTTTTATGGTGTTAAATATTTTTAAAAATTATCTGACTTTACAAACAAGTCATTGTGTGTGTGTATACATATAATTAGAAATTATATACATTAAAATAGATATATCATAATTCATAAGCTTTCATAATTTTCAAAAGCAGTGCACTTAGGTTATGTATTTAGATTGTTAACAACTGTGGGAAAGTTCATCTCTAAAAGGATCTTTATCAGAATTTCCTAGAATTAGAACATCGAGATAAAAATGTAAGTATTTATATACTTGTATGTATTTTGGCATCCTTTGATATATAGATATAGATAGATATAGATATCAGTTATCTTCTCAGTGGGGTGAATATGAGCTGTTGATCTATACAGCCCTTTAGTTCGCAATGAGAGACAGACAAGCCTGGCTGAGTCTGACATACATAAGGAATAATAAGACATCCATTCAGACAAAGGCAAAGGGGACATGGTAGATGTAAAGTGGGTAATGAACTTGGAAACATGGTGAAATATTGCAGTGGACAGTTTACAAAGAGAGGTTTCATGATAGGAGAAGAGAAAGTCCACTTGTGTTCTCTGAGCCATGGTTAGAGGGCAATGAGGATGCACTGTATGGCTGGGAATCTGGAGGCACAAAGACACAGTGAGAGACACAGTGGGTTGGTGAGAGGCTGGCTGTGGGGCTAGGCAGTGGCATCGGGAAAAGAGAACAGAGCAGAGATGAGACGCTTAGGAGAGGAAACCGGCTGGACTGGACACTTCCTGTCTGGCAGCTGGCTGGGCCTTTTTGCTTGATGACATCTACAGGACTGGATGATTTGATTAGAGGCAAATTTTGTGGGGAAGGAGGAGGGAGAAGGAGAGGCATGAGTGGTGCTGTTTGGGCTGGTAGAATGTTAGAAGTGATGGAGTGTGAACAGGGCCTTCTTTGGAATTAGACTCGAGCCTGAAAGTCTATGGTGCCGCTTACTAAATGACTAATTGTCTTGGAGCCTGAGTTTCCTCATCTCTGGGATGGAATCACTTTCACTCAATTTACAGAGTCATTGGAAGGCCTGGAGCTGGTGTGTGCTAAGCATCTCCAACAGCATGAGGCACACTAAGCATCTGCAGAGACTAGTCCTTGCTCCTTCCCACCAGAGAGCCAACCCCTGTGCTTCACCACTGAGACCAACCAGCAACCACTCCTATCTATAAAGTCTGGTTTTGCCTGTAGTCAAAAACAAGTTTCACACCAACTTATAAACCTTTCCAGAGCTCTTTGTATGTCCTATTTTTAAAGCCCAAAGCAGCCCTCAAATTAATGTTCTTTATGCCTGTTTCTATTAAGTTGGTGCATTGAGGCTGTGAAGACATTCTCTTTGAGTCATAGAAAGAAAGTGAATGGGTTTCCCAATGAGCTAGACCAGACCTTATTTTTACAGGAGTCATGTCATGTAACAAGCTTTTATTTCCTACTTTCCGTCTGTGGAAAGAATACGAACTATTTGCAGTGTCAGAAGGAAGAGAGGGTGACAGGAAGGGACGAAGTGGAAGCATTACACATTTCCCCTTTTCTCTGACTCAGATTCTCTGAAACATTATCTGGCCACACAATGCCTGGGGTACGATGTCACCGAGACACTTCCGAATCTTTTGACTGTGTTTTTAACATGTCTCGGTAGAGAGTGACACCCATCTCAAGAGGATAGCACTGATCTCCTCAAAACCTTAAAGCTTCATACTGAAAGTGACCATGCAGACCCCTTCAAACAGAGGTAGGATATGATACTGAGTGTGGGTAAGGGGTAAGGTATCACACAGCCAAAATAAAATAGATGCACAGATAAATAAATTAATGTCAATAAATTAAATACCCTAGTCAGTACTCCCATCTTACAAAGGAGGAAGTTGGGCCTTGGAGTGCTGCTTTCATGTCAAGTTCAATTCATAGCTTTAAAATCAAATAACTCCATCACCCTGGTAAGGACGATCTTGAATCTGAGATCCTTTCCTATGATACAGGATCTTACATTCTTTTAGTGACCTTTGAGCATTAATTACATGCTATGCACTATTCTAGGCATGCTAGATTCAGTAGAGAATAAAGCCAATGCACGTATTCATTCAGTGGAACTTATATTTGAGTTAAATTGTCTATTACATAGGGGGTCAGTGGTCAGTGCTGAGAAGAAAAAGTAAGCAGAAAGAAAGATGTAACCTCTGTGTAGAGGGGAGTAATGGATTTTTTTGGATGCTCAGGGCACTTCTGGGAGTTATACTTTTCTTATTTTTCCTTTTTTCTTTTATAAAAAGTAAAATGAAGTGAGGAAGCAAGCTTTACACATTGTTGCAGACAGCAAGTAGGCAGTTATAGACAGTCATGTGTCCTATGGCCTCCCCTTAGGAGAATCGTTCAGGATGCTTATGTGATATAGAAACCATCATCTAATATTTTACTACAATAAAATCCATTAGCCTTACGAGATTACCAGGCATCCAGTCACTGTAGACAGAACTTACCCAAATACAGCACCCTGCAGCATGTTGAAATTAACAAATATGAGAGAGAAAAACTGATAGCAGACGAATGAGAAGAAATAGAAAGACAGCCAAGTCTTGAGTGTGGTATGGAGGGTGCATTTCCAGGAAGATGAAGACTGAAGACACAAAGCAAGTGGCGTAAGGATGGAGAAGTGACCAATGGATTAGAAACAGTGGTCTCCAGTGTCCTGGATGTCATCTGGGTTAGCAATGGTGTTCTCCAGTGTCCTTATGGAAGGCCATTCCAGTAGACTGTTGAGGGCAGAACTCTACTGAACAGGTGCAAGAGTGAGGCTAGAAAGAAACTGCGTCCAGGCAGCTCTCTCAAGATGCTCCATCATGGGAGGGATGGAAAGAAGTGTGACTACCACGAAGACAAAGCAGACCCAGCAGGTGCTTATTTTGTTGTTCAAGTGGGGAAAGTCATGGCAAACATTTGTAGGCAAGTAAAAGAAAAACTGAGCAGAGCAAGAAAAAGATCCCAGTTTTCTAAAAGAAAATTGAACAATGTCTACAGAGAACAGGAGTGGTGATACACTTTCACTTGATCATACCATTCAAATAGCTACTAGCCTCTTTCATTTCTTACTCTCTAAAATTACCCACTTGTTGAGTATGGTGGCTCACATCTATAATCCTAGGATTTCAGTGACTGAGGCAGGACAATTTCTGCAAGTTCAAGGTGAGATCCGTCTCAGAAAACCAAAGTAAAATAAAATAAAAGCATAAATAAATAAACATTTAAATAAACTATCTATCGTCTTATTTTCTCACTTGATTGAATGAGGAGCCTGGGGTTTCGAGTGTTGCTATAACATCATATTAGGTGTGCCCAGTCTGTGTCCTGTGAGCAACGTGTAGCAGATGACAGTTATGAACACTGTCCAACAATTGTTTTTAATTATGAGACTTTTTCAGATCTTTTTGGAGTTTGCTTATGTGGTTCTAAGCTATGAACACTGAAGACTATAATAGTATTCCTCAATGCCAAAAGCCTGGATTCTTAGCCTTCACTGCATATAAGAATCACTGAGAGCACTTATTAAAATGTAGGCTTTGATTCCCTGGTTCTGGCCCAGAACTTGAGCATTTCAAATGTTCTCCAAGATGACTCTAGAGCCACATAGGAAATGTCAGAGTCTAAAGTAAACCACGTGGACAGTGATGGACTTCTTGACAAAAAAAACTTCATGTCTACTGTGCATGTATCCTCTTATGCTTTTAGTTGGGCCACAGATTAAACCAAAGTAAGTGGGAAGCTTGAAACGTAATGGGAAACAAAACAACAATGCCTTCTGTTTTCTTAAAAGAAGAATCTAGAAGGAAGGGCTAGAAACATGGCTCAGCAGTTAAGAGTAATTGCTGTTTCTGCAGAGGATTCACTCAGATTCCAGTCCCAGTCGCACATGCAGCAGCTCACAACCATAGATACTTCAGTTCCAGGGACTATGATACCCTTCTCTGGCCCCTGTGAGCACCAGACATGCATGAAGTGGTGCATGTACTCATATCTGAAGCACAATCCTCATTCCCATAAAATAAAGTTCCTAAGTATTTAAAAAAAAAAAAAAAGAATCCAGAGGAAAGTGAACAAAGTCAAATTGGAACACAAACCATATGTCCATCATCTGTCTATCTGAACCTGCAAGACTCCTCCACTGACCATTGACCAGTTCTCAAAATGGTGGCGTCAAACAGGCTCTTCTACATCTGGTGAGGGTTCCCACCCAAATCATTCTCTTCATGGTTTCTGCCTCTGTAGCATAACATGTCAAAGTTAGTCCTACATCTAAAACCTGACAGGAAAAAGATTGCATTAATATAGTTCAATCTAAAAACTTGTTATTTGCATAATCTAGGCATAGAGCAAGGCAGAACATGCCAATTTGAGAGTGGACACAGTTGAGCTTAAATGCTGGCTCTCCTATTATTAAATGAGTACTTTCTGAATCTATACCTATGTCTTAGTTAGGGTTCCTATTGCTGTGATAAAGCACCATGACCAAAAGCAACTTGGCAAGAAAAGTTTGTTTCACCCCAGAAATCTCGGGTCACACTTCATCACCTGAGGAAGTCAGGATAGGAGCTCAAAACAGGAACCTGGAAGAAGCAGAGGCTATGGGGCAGTGTTGCTTACCGGCATGCCCCTTATGGCTTGAACAGGCTGCATTTGTATACAACTCGGTATCATCTGCCGGGGGATGATACTCCTGAGCCCACGGTCTTGGCCTTTCCATATCAAGCATTAATTAAGAAAATGTTCTACAGACTTGCCTATGTGCAGTCTGGATGAAGCCATTTTCTCAGCTGAGGTTTTTCTTCCTGTAAGGTTGACAAAAAATAAATTAAAAATAGAAAATCAGAACATTGTTCGCTTCTACAGTGAAACTAATCAGTACTGTATTGTGGTAAAACAAAAACTTGGCCTTAGGGAAGACTAAAAACATCGGTGTTCTTAACTTCTCAGTGTTTCATTTGGAGAGAATAGTGTGGAAAGAAGGTGGAGTATACCCTAAAGATAGCAGCACATGGCGTCTCATCGTTAGTGTTAATGCTGTCGTTGCATGTGGTGCTGGGATCTGTGAGATGTATATGTGAACACAGAGAACGGTACCAGACATTGGAAGGTATTTTTGTTTTCTTCCCCCTAAAGGTACCTCTGAGATTACTGAATATTAGTTTTTAGTGGAAAATCAAGAGGAAAGGGGAAGATAAGGAGAGAGTTGGAAGAGGGAGAGGTGGAGAGGGGAGCGAGGAGGAGCATGAGGAGGAAGAGAAGAAGAAGGAAGATGAAGAGGAGGAGTTCAAGGATCTAGGATTGAGCCATAAAAATCAATCCAGCCTGAGGCATAATTGAGGAATAAAATGAATGAGAGAGAGAGAGAGAGAGAGAGAGAGAGAGAGAGAGAGAGAGAGAGAGAGAGAGAGATCTTTCTTGGGCAATAGGAAATACCAGAAAAAAATAGAAGAATATTTTCTTAGAAGTATGTTTCCACAATATTGTTTGGAAAGTCTTCTGGTTTCCCACCCAGTGTCACAACTGTGCTGAAGGGATTCATCAGGAACTTTTGAGATCCATATCCTATTTTTGCAGAAATATCTTCCAGTGGACTTAGTTTATACTGTTTGAAATGTCACTAACTTAACTCTTAGGTCTTCAAGTAGGATATGAGCAGACATATTTTAAAATCTTTTTTGTTTGTCTTGGGAAATTTATAAAACAATGAGAGTATAACCTATTTTTTCTCTAAGGATCCAAGCAAACTATCACTTTAGAATGATCTTTCAGATAATCATTTGACAAAAGTTCAACTTTTTTAGTGGTACTCATTCAAAGTTTTGTTTGGTTTTGTCATATTAAATCAAATTCTCAACCTACAATGTGCTATGAAATATAAAATAAAATGAGCATGGATTGTGTCTTCTGAAAGGGCTGAAGTCTTGAGTCATTGATGAGAATAATGAGGTAGGAGAGCATACATTTCTTAAGCCAAAGGCAAATACAGTCACAGCTCAAGGGGAAAAGGTTTTCAGAGAGATTCACAGAATAGGTTCAGTCCTTAGAGTAAGGTAGGAAGTAAAAGTGAACTGTCAAAAATTCACCGAACTGCAGACAAGTGTTGGTGGACACTAACTGAAGTAGTCTCTTGACAATCGTTTTTAAGATAAAAGATGTCCTATTAGCAATGGCTGGTGATTTCATGTGTGGATTGACTGAGTCAAGCACTTCCTTCAAAATGATTGTCTTCTGGGTCTCCAGATGGAAAGTGAGTGTTTCTTTGATTGTAGATAACATTTGTTTGAAACTTTTGTCCCTGCTGATAACACTGCAGTGTTGTGAAATTACTCATGCCCCTAAAGAAGCCAGCTAATCTCTTCTCTGTGGTTTCTGTGAGACTGTTCCTAATAAATTAACTCATTCACTATTCACCAGGCTGATGTCCTGAAACACCCTGCTATGACTTCTGTCCTCAGACATAGTTCGCTAGTAAAGGTAGAGTCACCACAAGCCCAATATCTCATTTCTCTTGCTCCTACTCCAAGCTATGTACAATCCTTAGCCTATAGACACTCCAGCTTGGCCTTATTTTTCACTTTCTAATCAAATGCAGTTCACATATTTTATGATTTATGGGCTTATTTGAATTTCTGTTGAAGGTCTTATTTAATACTATGTAAAATGATTATTTTTGCTTTAACCTTTTTTTCAAGAATTCTTTTGTATGTATTACAGTTTTGTTTTTTGCTTTTCTTTTTTTTTTCTTTTTTTCTTTTTGATACTTTATGTACATTTCCAACGTTTCCCTTTTCTGGGTCTCCTCTTTGGATACCCTCTGTCCCCTCCCCAACCCACCTCTAGGAGGGAATTCCACCTCCCACCCCCCTACCCCACCCCCCCGTCCACCCATCCCCATATTCCCGCTTTGACATTCCCCTTTACTGGGGCCTCTAACATCCTCAGGCCCA
>CM052703.1:25755669-25768968 GCA_028551405.1 Uromys caudimaculatus
TTTTTGAATTATCTGTCGTAGTCTTGGACCTGTATATTACTTTTATGACAATTGATACAACTGACTAAATACAGATTTTGAAGATGGCTATAGTCCCACGAATTATTAAAAGATTTTCTTTTGAGTTGTCTCTTTGACTTTAAATTCAATGGATCTTAGCTGTCCTATTTCTTGTGCAGTCAAGGAGACATTTATACATATATCTATGGCAATTTACACATGCCTTAGATTTCCGCATTGCCTGCAAAACTAGAAAAGGTGTTAGCATAATCACCTGCAGTATCAGTACTCGCGTGTAAATCACATAGTCTCGTGAAGAAGGTGTTACAGCCGTCATGTTGCAGGTAGGAGATCTAAAGAAGAGAAGCCATGATGGATGGCTTCAGGGCTCTGAGTCAACCAGCCCTGAATGTAGACCAGATATTAAGCAATGGGACATTCCGTGGACTTTCCAGTTGCCCTAAGTTATTTTGAATGGAAGTAGTCTTTTAACTCTGGTTGCTTCTTACTTCATTGATCATGAATTATCCCTTTGGGGATAGTGAACTAAGGCATACTACCTGCTGTAACAAATTGTTTTATTTTTTTTTGTTGTTGGTCCAGGTGACTCATAATTATTGCATCTTACAAAAGATGCTCAATGGGCCTCTTTGCAAAGGCTTTCAGTGGTTTTTCTAAATGGTTAGTTTTAGCTGAGTCATCTGCCATTTTTCATCTGGCATTTTGATGCATGATGTCAGCTGTAACTGGTACCTCCAACTTCTGACAAGGATACATACTTCTCTGGGATCATATATAACGATTTATTTAGGAAAATCTGTTCTCTTCACTTAGATATTCCTTCTGTGGTCAAGATGAACCTAGGTTATACTACCATCAGGCCTTATCTTTCCAAACTAAAATATATATTGGGGCAGAAGAGTTGGCTCAGTAATTAAGAACATTTGTCTTTGCAGTTGACCTAGGTTTGGCTTCTAGCAACTACACAGGGCTCACATGTGTCTGTAACTCCAGGTCCGGGGGATCCAATGGCCTCTTCTTGCCCCCATGAGTATGCACACGATGCACACACATACATACATGCAAATATACATACATACATAGAAAATATAATAAATACAAATTTTTAAAGGGTTTCACAAAAATGTATACTTCTCAGACCATTTTTGTAATTCTTTTTTTGAAAAAGCATGTTTGCTTATCTATGAAATAAGAACTATTGATGACCAGCTATGGTAACTGTGGTTGTTATGTGTATTCGGTTGACTTTTGTAAAGTACTTATGGTAGTGTCTGGCATGTGCTTAGTATTAACAGTGTTAACTACTCAATGATATTAACACAGAGACAAAAAGTCTACCCCCCTTGGAAAAATCAGGGCTCGGTTTATATAAATGATTGAGTTTACATTGAGTGCTGAGGGATGAGTGGGAGTATTCTGAGAGGAAAGATGAGGAGGCGGGGGATTCAGAATGCCTGGAGCCCTGTGGATCATGACACAGGACCTCAGCTCTCTGCTATTTTCATGAAAATTGGATTCAGGCTTATTTCACTCTAAAAGCCACTTTGAAACAAGTCTATTATTTTTCACTGAGCTCATCAATGTAACAGCATTTCTGCATGCAGTTTATCCAAAACCTGCATGTTTTGCATAGTGATAAGCTAACATGATCACCAGAAGGGCAGGTTCCCGCAACTCCCAATGCCGGTTCTTTCCAAATCATCTTCAGAGTGGGTTTATAAGAAGTACTTGCTATATGTTGGAGCATCTTTTAGGTACATATCCAGGAGTGGTATAGCTGGGTCCTCAGGTAATACTATATCCAGTTTTCTAAGGAGCCACCAGACTGATTTCCAGAGTGGTTGTACAAGCTTGCAATCCTACCAGCAATGGAAGAGTGTTCCTCTTTCTCCACATCCTTACCAGCATCTGCTGTCACCTGAGTTTTTGATCTTGGCCATTCTGACTGGTGTGAGGTGAAATCTCAGGTTTGTTTTGATTCGCATTTCCCTGATGACTAAGGACGTTCAACATTTCTTTAGGTGCTTCTCAGTCATTCAAGATTCCTCCATTGAGAATTCTTTGTTTAGCTCTGTTCCCCATTTTTAATAGAGTTATTTGGTTCTCTGGAGTCTAACTTCTTGAGTTCTTTGTATATATTGGATATTAGCCTTCTATTGGATGTAGGATTGGTTAAGATCTTTTCCCCATCTGTAGGTTGCCGTTTTGTCCTGATGACCATATCCTTTGCCTTACAGAAGCTTTTCAATTTTATGAGATCTCATTTGTCTATAGTTGATCTTAGAGCCTGGGCCACTGGTGTTCTGTTCAGGAAGTTTTCCCCTGTGCCGATGTGTTACAGGCTCTTTCCCACTTTCTCTTCTGTTAAATTCAGTGTATCTGGTTTTATAAGGGGATAACATTTGAAATGTAAATAAATAAAATAACCAATGGGAAAAAAAAAGAAGTACTTGCATGTGTGGTCTTTAAAGGACCCTTTGTCTGCCTAAATTTTCTCCCAAAGAAGTTTCCTTGGCAGTGTGTAGTCATTCTACCCTTTCCTGCTCAACCCACACACCCTCTGGTATGACTTCCTCTAATGGACATCATTTTTGCCCTGCCCACTTATCTTTACAGTTTGGCAACAGCAGTACCATCGAGACCTGGGTGTCCCTTACTTTATCCCTCATTCCAGCTGTACCTCATGAGGCTACATCAGGCTGATCATTTCCGTCTTCTTCACCACCACATTTGTCTAGGCCTTTGGTTAATGGCTGCAGGAAATGTTACCTTCTTCCTGCCTTTAGAAATGAATCAGGAAACACATTGCTGTGGTTCTGCTCAGCCATCTCGGCATACAAGGGGCTCTCACTGAAATAGTTTTCAGAAAAATAGAGTTTAAAGACTGATCAAAATGTTCCTAAAACTTTATTATTCACTACGGCTTAACGCTTCTTTATCATTTAAGATATTTTGAACTGTGTTTTAAAAAAATTATTTCAACAAACTGTGTTAACAGTGTATCAATCCTAACAGAACTGGTTGGCTATACCAACCTTTATTTCCAGGTTGACTCCCTGGTAAGTTCCCCTAGGAGGTTATCTTGTGGGCTACTTTATCTTTAAACTTCAAAACAGACACGGCATTGCAAGGTTAAAAATTTGGCAATCCCAAGTAAACTGTATTATTTATTTGAAAATCAGATTCCTGGCTCTCTCTCAATGTTTTGAGAATCCCATTGATGTAAGAGATCCCAGAATTTTCAGCACAGTCAACTTGGAAATTCCTCTGTCCTGAGCCTGGTAACTCTCCTCCTTTACCCATGGACTTCCCAGAATGGTGGCATCTACATATGATACCAGATTTTTGAGAACTGTAAGCAATTGTTAATAATGTAATCTCGTTTTATGGCATAGTAATAGGAAATAATGATAAATGTTTGTATAATAACTACAATATGCTGGTCACTGGTTTAAAAATATATAACTCATTTAACTCATACTTAGTAGTCATGACAGAAGATACTGTTATCTATATTTTACATATCAGGAACAAGCACAGTAGCTAAGAAACATGGAGAAGATCAGACATATAGGAAATGGTAACCTCTGACTGCCCTTCACAAACTTTATGCTAAACAAACACACTAATATAGCAAGGATTTCCTATACTAAATATATGATGGCGAATTCTTTAGAGGCACCATAATCACAGAGCCCATAAACCTAAGGTTTTATGGTCTTCTTGATGGTATTGTGGTGATCTGTTAACCTAGTTCTATTCCACAGCCCTTGGGCAGAGTCAACCTCCATTTACAAGGTTGCTAGCAAACAGCAGCATGCCACTTCTGGAGAAGAGGAAGCTGGACAGCTTATTTGTAGCTTCAAACCATCCGAGCCTTGGTCTCAAAATCTCTAAGCTATGATCAGATGAACAAATAAACATACATGTGATTTCTATATAATAATGCTACATACTTATTACAAATGGCTAATGTGGGAAAAAACTGATAATACCAAGTACTAATGAATACATGAATTAAACAGAATTTCCATATACTGCAGATAGGTGTATACTTTGGCACAGGTACTTTGAACAACTACTAGGCATTGTCTACAAATAAGTTCTTATTTGCTCATTGGTAAATTCCATTGGTTGGTGTATAGTAAACACAAGTGCATGTATGTCACCAAAAGATAGTCACTAGAATGTTTATGGTAGCAGCAGTTATATAAGTTCCAAGCAATACAATTAGTGAATAAAATGTGTTGTTTCAATTCAATTGATATGCACATAAATTGAAAAGATGGATTAGTCTCATCTGTATAGTGTTAAGTAAAAGAATTCAAACAAAATAAGCACATAATGTGTAAGTCATTTTATCTTAGTTACAAAATCTAGCAGGATTAATCTATGACATTAGATTCCCCCATATATGGACAGAGAGTTGGGTATTTTATGTCAACATGACACAAGCTAGAGTCATCTGAGAGGAAGACTCAACTGATAAAATGACTTCATAACACTGGTCTGCAAGCAATCCTGTAGGGCATTTTATTAATTATTAGTGGTTGATGTAGGAGGGCCTTTTCCATAGTGGGAAGTGCTACCTCTAGGCTGGTGGTCCTGGGTTCTATATAAAAACAGACTGAACTAGCTAAGGGAGCAAGCCAATAAGCAGCACCCCTCTATAGCCTCTACATGAGCTCCTGACTCCAGATTCCTTTCCTATTTGAGCTCTTGCTCTGACTTCCTTCAATGGTGAATGGTGATGTGAAAGCATAAGCTAAATACACTCATTCTTCTCCAGCTTGATGTTGGTCATGGTGTTTTATCAAAGCAATAGAAACCCTAACAAGCACCAGTTTGGTACCAGGAGTGGGGTATTGCTGTATCAGAACTAACCATGTTGTTCTGGGAAGAACTGCAGAAGGACTTTGGAACTTTGGACAAGAAACGTTATTGAGTGTTGATAGTTCAGTGGTATGTTCTATAGGATCTTGGAAGATAAAAGTGTTTAGAGAAGATCAGATAATGGAAGCCTAGCTTGTAAAGTTTCAGAGGAAATTAAAAACTCTATGAGGAAATTTATGTAAAGAATCTGTGGTGTCTGCTCAGCTGGAGCTGAAGATTTTGCTATGATTAACAAGAGGCCCAAATCACTAAAATAGAACTTTTGTTTGGCTGGAACACTGGGTGCTGACCAGATGAGGCTGAAGAATCAGCCATGATTAGGAAGAGAGTACCATCTTTTAGGACGTGGTTCCTGAGAGGTAGCACACAGAAGCTGTGTTGTAGAAGTGGACTTTGTGCTGACATCTGAACTTGGTACTGTGTAAGAATCTCTCAGGTCATACTGGTTATAAAGGCTTGAGGGTCTCATTGGAAGAGAGGCTGAAACTTGGCACTGTAGAAGGTTGGGAGAGGTCACTGGGAAGGTACAGTCAGAGCAGCAGAGTAGTTCCCGAATGGAAAGGTACATGAAAAGAATCTATGAGAGGCTAATGATGAATGTGTTGCCCAGTTACAAGAGATTTCAAAATTTTGGAGATGCTCGTTCCATGGGATGACTGTCAAGAACAGCAGTAGCAGCGGGGTAAGAAGTGGGAAGACAAGCTTTGTGTTCTGCAGAGTCCGAGTCCGAGAAGTGGCCCAAGCCCTTTGGAGGAGCACTGAAGACTGTGAGTGGATCCCAGACACGAGACACTGAGTTATTTACATGTGAAGTTTGGTTTTGCTTTGTTTAGATTGAGACTCTGCCCTGGTTCTTCCCTAATGATGTAAGAAAGTATTTCATTTATTTTTTATTTTATAGGAACCCACAACTGAGAGACATTGAATTTTAAAAGATTGAATACTTTAAAGAGACCAAATGTTTAAGTGTTTGAATTTTTAAAGACCATGGGACTTTTTAAGTTTATAAAATGTTTTATATTGCAATGTCAATATTAATGTGTGATCTTGGGAATGGACAAGAAAGGAAAAGTTGGGGCTTAACAGTAAGGTATTTGTTTGTGGAGTTGACAAGGAGTCAATTGTGCTGGCTAGTTTTATGTCAACAAGAGCTAGAGTCATCTGAGGAAAAAGAGCCTCAATTAAGAAAATATCTTCATATGACCAGGCTGCAGGCTAGGAATCCTTGAGTAATGAGAGCCCAATGGTTCTGCAGCAGCTTGGAAGACAGGAATGTTTAGAGCAGTGCAGATGACAGAAGCCTGGCTTGTGAAATTTCAGAGGGAAATAAAGAAGTAGCAGAGTAAGATATAAATACCAGCTAAGGCCATGTGACCAGTTGCAGAAATAAGAATTACAATTGACATAAGTATCTCTGTTGTATAATGTTAAGAATATGTTTGTACCAATATTTGTGTTTTCTTTCCTCAGTTTCTTTATCATGTAATATAACATTAATTAAGAGAATATCAATTGTTATGTTTAAGAAATTAAAAATATCCCTTAAGGTGATATTGTTGTTTATTCTAAAAATTTTAATATGTTTGTAGCAGTACTAGAGATAGTTATATCATGTTAGGCATAACTATGACCTGGTTATTGTTTTCATTTTGAAATTAAACATGACATAAGGTAGTCATGATTATGTGTCAAGTGGACTTGTGATGGCTATTCTTGTTGTCAACTTGACTACATCTGGAATTAACTAAAATCCAAATGGCTAAGCACACCTGTAAGGGATTTTTTTTTTCTTATTAAATTATTTGAAGTGGAAAGATCCATTTCTGATCTAGATATTTGAAGTAGAAAGATAAAGTTTTAATCCAGATATTTTGAGATGAGAAGATGTACCTTTAATATGGGCCACACCTTCTGCTGACAGCTTATATTAAGGATGGGGAAGAAATAATCTTGCTCTTTCTTGCCTGCTTGCTCAAGCCTACTTCTTTGGGATTCCAACACATACTGAAGACCAGCTGAGACATCCAACCTTGTGGACTGAACGACGACTGGATTCTTGAACCATTTGTTGATAGACAGTCATTATAGGAGTAGCTTTACCACGGCCTGTAAGCTACTCTAATAAATCCCACTGACTAAAACAGGCAGTGACGGGAAGAGGTGTATGTGGACTCTGAGATGGCGATGTCCTATTTTTCCTTTAAGACAGTGATTCTCAACCTTCCTAATGTTGCCACCCTTTCATACAATCCCTCATGGTGTGGTGACACCAACCAGAAAGTTATTTTCATTGCTACTTCATAACTGTAATCTTACTACTATTTATGAATCATGATGCAAACATCTGATATTCAAGATATCTGACTTGTGACTGCTGTAGAAGGGTCATTCAACACCCAAAGGGATCGTGACCCACAGGTTGAGAACCACAACCTGTAAGTAAAGTGTAATTTACCTACTTTTCAATTCCAAATGTTTGAATTTTTTAAAACCAATACTGTTTTCAATTGAAAATTGTTTGATTTTAGTTTACCTTAACTTCTTGTATAATTTAATTTGAAGTGAGTGTTTCTTTTTTGTATTCCTTTGGAGGATAAAGGTGTGTATAGCTTCTTCCTTGGTGGCATCCCTACTGACACGATTGCATATGTTTTAGAAAGAATATAAACATTTTCTAGTGTTCTATCCTTTTCAGTCTCAGAATAGACACATCTGCTGGCCACTCTGTTTCTCCATGTCTCAAAGTTTTGCAAGCAAGTTTGTAATCAAGTCATGATACTATTTGTCTTAAGAATCCAAATTAACCCTTCATTGACTAGGAACTTCTTTTATACAATGTACTATTTCTCTCCCTTATGTAATTTAATCCTTGTTACAGCCACATGAAGTGGATATTTCTCCTCATTCCAGAGACAAGAAAATTATTGGATGATACTTTTGGTTGGATTTATCCAGCTAGAAATCTCATACACAATCTGAAGTTGTTTCATAATTCTGGGTGGCTTTCAGAGATGGTCATCTTATAGAGACGGTCAGAGCTGAGAAATCCAGGCAGCAGGGCCCCACATGATGTTCTCACTAAACCATCATTTTAAGTATACATTTCTGCAGGTGTGGGGCCAGACGAGCTGTTATAGGGAAAGGAAACTGAGCTGGAAAGTTCCAGAAGCAGGCAGGAAAGCATGTCCCAGTGTGTCCTTTCCTGTCCAATAAGAACGATGGCTACCCAAATAATGCTCAGTCCAAGTTTGTCTTACCACCCTCAGAATTAGTTACAACTTGACTACCTAATTTCAGGGAAATTTAGCAGTCTTTTTACTTCTGTACAAAATGTTGATAAGACAGAATAAACTATCCGGCCCTTTTGTCCTGTGATCTTGACCTCTAGATTTCTAAAGAATGTGCTCATTTTTCTTTGTCACCAGCTCTGCTGGAACTGAAGGGAATAAAATTGAATTCTGTAAACAGAGTTCAGAAGGGCAAAGTTTGGTTCCAGGAAAGGATCCACACTGCCTGGCTCTTTATCCAACATGGCTTGAGCTGGCAGCTTCAGATTCTCTGGGAAGCCCCTGAGTATCTTGGAGAGCTACTTGTACAAAAGGGTAATTACTGTCATTAAAAACAATTAATGTTTGGGTTCCTGAGTGATTCTGGGAGGAGGTAAATAGTTAAAGCTTGATGTGTATAATCTTGGAAAAACTAGAAATGCAGAGACGGCAATGACAGCAACAAAATGATCAATAAGAAAAGAGAAGAAGAATGATTCTCTTCAAATGATTATTATTCATTATGGATATTGGGATGATTTATATTTTATTCTTAATGCTACTTCCCTTTAAAACAGAAACAAACTTGGAAGAAGAATAGAGGGACCACTTAGGTACACAGGAATTCTGAGGTTACTTGGGATTACAGCCCTAGCTTCTGTTTTTACTTCTAAATATCAGTCTGCATGATTTGATTTATTTAAACTCATCTGTCTGAGGAGGTTTTGTTTCCTCCCTTATGATTCACAGTCTTAAATTTGAATTAAGTAATGACAGACCTTAGTTTAAAGTTCATCCTTCAGAGACTTTTAATTTCCCTTCGGATCCCACAACTAGCCCCCCAAATAGCTTCTGTTAAAACAGCTGCCAAGTTGCTTTCCCAGAGCAGGGCCACAGGCTTAAATTCAGGAGGGCTGTGATTGCAACAAAAAGCCATCCTGGCTTGGAATTCTCTTGCCTTTGCTGAGCTACCCAAAGTGAATCATTTGCATGGGACCAAGTTGAAATACACCTGGCAGCCAGCTCTTTGGTAAATGCTTCTTGAAAAATGAATAAGTGGCTGAAAAGGCATATCTATCAAAACCGGCTATTTAAATTGAGAAAACTAGCTAATATCTTGGTTGATCTGGAGTTATTTCCATTAGGAATGAACCTCTGCAGGTTTTTGTTTCTCTCTCTCTCTCTCTTTCTCTCTCTCTCTCTCTCTCTCTCTCTCTCTCTCTCTCTCTCTCTCTCTCTCTCGTGTGTGTGTGTGTGTGTGTGTGTGTGTGTGTGTGTGTGTGTGTGTGTAATGAGATATGCCACTTAGAAAAGGCTACAAATGAATGGTATCCAAGTCAGATCTACCTAGGAATGTCTTTTCTGACTTCAACTGACGAATTTCTTTAAATTCTTTATGTATTTAAAATTGTTTTACGTGAAAATTTTTAAAGCAAGAAAATGCCGCCTAAATATCTAAGTTCTATCTAAATATGTAAGACCTAAATCTGCTTATACAAAACATGCATTTTCTGCAATATAACACAAAACAGCCACCACCTGCCCTGGATGACGGTTTGACTGTGCACTTCGCAATGGTCCATGCTTATCCTTTAAAAAAAAAAAAAATGCAGTGAATGAATTCATTTGCACTGTTTTTTTTTTTCCATGTATAAAAAACACATTTCTCTTGGTCTCAAATTTAGCCCAAGAGATGTGTAGTTTAGAAAAAAATCCCTCTAATACTTTTTTGTATACAAGCCAATCTTTTTGGAAACTTCCTGACCTCAGTTTTACATTGCTGTGTTTACTGCCTGTGGTAGACATAGTTCTTGGTTGTTATTCTGGTCATTTTATAAAGTCCAGAATGGAGACAAAAATCCATTGCTGTTTATAAAACAAATGCTTTAATATTGTTTTCCTATCAGTGGTTTGTCTCATCCGCTCAGGCTGCAAGCTTATCCAAGACTGCTCGGGTGGACCAAGAACTTGAAAGTGATCAGCCCTGGCACCTGACTTCACACTGTGTGCTTGAGGCAAGCTGGAGTTGGCAGGAAGCTGAGGACTTGGGCCCCACAATCAGATAGCCATCAGGCTGGGCCAGTTCAAGTACTTACTGGAAGAGCCACCTCAGAGATCAGGGATCTCAAATAAAAACCCTGTTCTCAGACTTCATGTGTAGAAGTGTGAGGCCACATAAGGTTTTCTGTTGACTTCATTTACTTCACCCTGGAAAAACATTATGACATTCTATTAATTCTTCTACCAAGTAAACTGTATGTGTGCACACTAGTGATTTATTTACCATTTTTCTTAACATATAAATTCCATTAATATATAACACACATGCAAGTCTTTGACTTAATGAGTTAGTTTTTAAAATAAGTGAACATGTCATAATCTAATGTTTAAATAAAGAAATAAAACATTATCATTACATCTATTTACTCCCTTCCAAGAACTACTAAATATAATATTTTAACCTTATAAAATTGATTAATGCAGCATTTACCACCTTATTTATTTAATGCATTCAAGAAAATCATCATCCGCATTGCATGCAACCCCATATTACAATTGCTGTATAAAAATGTCTAAGTTGTATATTGATTCTGCAAATGATGGATGTTTGAGTTTCCTTAAGTTTGAAGCTATTATATAATCTTGCAGAAACATGCATTTTAACACTTTATGCTGATAAGAATTCATTCTTCATATGGAATGTGAGTTGTATCATGGGTATTCTGAACTTTTTGGCTAATATCCACTTTTCAGTGAGTACATTCCATGTATGCCCTTTTGGGTCTGGGTTACCTCACTCAGGATGATATTTTCTAGTTCCATCCATATACATGCAAAATTTGTGATGTCCTCATTTTTAATAGCTGAGAAGTATTCCATTGTGTAAATTTACATTCTCTGTATTCATTCTTTGGTTGAGAGACGTCTGGGTTGTTTCCAGCATCTGGCTATTATAAATAAGGCTGCTATGAACATTGTGGAGCATGTGTCCTTATGGTGTTGTAGAGCACCTTTTGGGTATATGCCCAGGAATGGTATAGCTGGGTCTTCAGGTAAAGTAATTTCCAATTTTCTGAGGAACCATGAGACTAACTTCCAGGAGAGGCCCAAGTGTGGATGCTTCAATCCACTTGGGAAGGGGAACAAAATAATCAAGGGAGACAGAGGGTGGGAGGGACTTGGGAAGGAGAGGGGGAGGACATGGAAAACGGGGCAGGATCAGGTATGGGGTGGTGGAGACAGGAGAGAAGCCCAGAGGGCCAGGAGAATGAATAGAAATATGCAGCAATGTGGGCTAGGGATGGGGGAAACCTCTAGAAAGTCCCAGATGCCAGTGATGTGAGAGGCTCCCAAAACCCAATGGAAATTAGCCAAAACCTTAGCCGTAATGTCCAACAGTCGGGAGATGGAACCTGAAGAGACCACCTCCAGTAGATAGACATGGCCCCCAGTTGAGGAATGGGGCCACCCATCCATCTCGAAAAGTTTGACCCAGAGTTGTTCCTTTCTAAGGGAAATGTAAGGACAAAAATGGAGCAGAGACTGAAGAAAGAGCCATCCAGAGACCACCCCAACTTGGGACCCATCCCATCCACAGACACCAATCCCTGACACTATTGCTAATGACAAGATGTGCTTACAGACAGGAACCTGGCATGGCTGTCCTCTGAGAGGGTCTACCAGCAGCTGACTGAGACAGATACAGATACTTACAACCAACCATTGGACTTAGCCTGGGGATCCCAATGGAAGAGTTAGGGGGAGGACTGAAGGAGCTGAAGGGGATTGCAATCCCATAGGAAGAACAACAATATCAACTAATGGGACCCCTCAGAGTTCCCAGGGACTAAACCACCAACCAAAGATGGTATATGGGCCAGTCCAGAGCTCCTGCTACATATGTATCAGAGGACTACCTTGTCTGGCCTCAGTGGGAGGGGAGGGCAGGTGCTTGGTCCTGTGAAGGCTTGTTGCCCCAGAGAAGGGGAATGCTAAAGGGGTGAGGTGGGAGTGGGTGGGTAGGTTGGGGAGCACCTTCTTAGAGATGAAGGGGTGGGGAGGAGGTGGGGGACTCATGGAGGGGGATCCAGGAAGGGAGACAACATTTGAAATATAAATAAATAAAGTAATTAATAATAAAAAAGTAACAACAATAACAAAAAGAATTCATTTTTCAGGATACAGGAAGAATATTATTGACATTGGCCTGGACTGCTCTGTAGTACAGCTTGAGGTCAGGGATGCTGATTCCCCCCGACGTTCTTTTGTTGTTGAGAACAGCTTTTGTTATCCTGGGTTTTTTGTTGTTCCAAATGAATTTGAGAATTGCGCTTTCTAAGTCTATGAAGAATTGAGTTGGAATTTTGATGGGGATTGCATTGAATCTGTAGATTGCTTTTGGCAGGATGGCCATTTTTACTATATTAATCCTACCAATCCATGAGCTCAGGAAAACTTTCCACCTTCTGAGGTCTTCTTCAATTTCTTTCTTCAGAGACTTGAAGTTCTTGTCATACAAATCTTTCACTTGCTTGGTTAGAGTCACATCAAGATACTTTATCTTGTTTGTGACTATTGTGAAGGGTGTCATTTCCCTAATTTCTTTCTCAGCATGTTTATCCTTCAATTATAGGAAGGCTACTGATTTGATTGAGTTAATTTTATATCTGGCCACTTTAATGAAGTTGTTTATCAACTGTAGCAGTTCTCTGGTGGAGGTTTTCGGGTCACTTAAGTATACGATCATATCATCTGCAGAGAGTGATATTTTGATTTCTTCCTTTCCAATTTGTATCCCTTTGACCTCCTTTTGTTATCTAATTGCTCTAGCTAGAACTTCAATTACTATATTGAACAGATAGGGAAAGAGAGGGCAACCTTGTCTAGTCCCTGATTTTAGTGGGATTGCTTCAAGTTTCTCTCCATTTAGTTTGATGTTGGCTACTGGTTTGCTATATATTGCTTTTACTATGTTTAGGTATGGACCTTGAATTCCTGATCTTTCCAGGACTTTTATCATGAAGGGATGTTGAATTTTGTCAAATGCTTTTTCAGCATCTAATGAAATGACCATGTGGCTGTTTTCTTTGAGTTTGTTTATGTAGTGGATTACATTGAT
>CM052703.1:25769068-25891114 GCA_028551405.1 Uromys caudimaculatus
CTTTAGGCATTATGGGACTGTTTAGATGATTTATCTGATCCTGACTTAACTTTGGTATTTGATATCTGTCTAGAAAATTGTCCATTTCATCCAGATTTTGCAGTTTTGTTGAGTATAGACTTTTGTAGTAGGATCTGATGACTTTTTTAATTTCCTCAGAATCTGTTGTTATGTCTCCCTTTTTGTTTCTAATTTTATTTGTTTTTAATTATTGAACTATAAATTTATTATAATTTTAGGCAGGTTTTAAAAACATTAACCTATACCTAATATTTTCACTTTATACAATAGCCAACAATAAAAAAATTCTACAATTCTTTTTGAGACAAACTCATTATTCTTGCCTTAAATGCATTTCTTTTTCTTCCAAATTTTCTATTTGTTTCAACATCCTTTCTTCTTGCTTTTTGCAATTCTACGAAGATAATCAATAATGCTTATGTTAATAATTTTTCTTCAACAAAAATATAAGTGAAATTAATATATAAAACCTTCCTCTTTCAGCATAAATTTTATTTCATTATATAAAAAAAGCAATAATTAAGAGTGTGCTAATCAATTTTTGGTCAACTTAAAACAAGTTAGAGTCAAAATACTGCCTGCATAAGATTGCCCTTTAGGCAAGTCTGTGAGATATTTTCTTCACTGATGATTAATGTGGGAGGTTCAGCCCACTGACCCCAGTGCCGCCCTTGGGCAGGTGTCCTAGAGTCTATAAAAAAAAAGTGGGTTGTACAAACCCAAGAAGCAAGCTGGTAATGAGCACTTCTCCAGGGCCTCTGCTTTAGGTCCTACTTCAAGATTAGTGCCTTGAGCTCCTGCCTTGACTTCCCTTCATGATGGACTATGCTTGAGATATGTAAGCCAAATAAACCTCTGTAGGCCTGGCTCTGTTTCTGCCCTCAGAGTATTCAGACACCATTAGTTGTGAGCTCTTTTTATGGGGAGGGACACATAAAACAGCTCTTCTAGATGATATTCCATTAACAGCAGCTCTTTTTATTCTGAGGTAGCAAGGGCTATATAAACCTTGGGGAGTGGGTAGGGTTTTTTCAAGAAGAGTGTACATTATGAGCTAGAGCTGAAGAGCTGGGAATGCTTTATTTGCATGAAGAGAGATTCTGGGTGCTTAAACTTGTAATTTGACTAAGAGGCTACTGTGACTTCCCCAAGAAGGAAGGAGGTGGGGGGTTGTGAAGTTATGTGCCCTGGGGGCATGCAGGCTAAGAATAGGGAGGGAATACATCCTTACTCCTGCTGATTTCAAGATGAGATTTTGGTCTCAAGATGAAATTTCCAGGGTTTTGTATACTTCTTGACCTCATTCTTGTTTTAGGCCCATTCTACCCAGTTGCACTTGCTCCACAAACCTACTTCCCTTGACCCTAAGCTACTTTTTTCATAGTGTTTTATCACAGAAATAGAATGCAAACTAATACAGTGAGCTATTTAATTTGTATAATTCTGGTTTATAGACTTGTATTGATATCAATCCTAATAATACATAGCAGTTAATAAAATGTTTGATTTTGAGTGGTTAAAAAAGAAAAAAAAAAAAAGAGTGTGAGGGAACTCTGGCTACTCTGTAATATCTCTAACCCTTGTGGTATTTCGTAGTTTCGTTTACTTGCTTGCTTTTATTTTTGCCATTTGTGGTTGTGAAATATTTGAGCTAGTTTCAATAGATATTGGAACTTGTGAATTTCAACATCTTTTCTCTGTTGAATCGTCATTTGATTATTTCCTTACTAAACAGGACTTTCAATTAGCTTGCCGACTTTTAAATATTATATTCCCCAATTGGCTTCCTTTTTTTTAATGAATGTCTATTGATGTATATGTATTCTAGTGTGAAGCTCTTGGTGATATCTGTGTTGCAAGCATCTTATTGTATTTTGTGGCTTTCCATATCTCTGCCTTAATGGTACTATTTCACAATCTGAACTTAGAAGGAAGGAAATTCCTTGTCTCCATGTGCATACCCAGTTGGTTTGTTCACTAATACTACTAAACTCATCTGACTGCTTTAGAAGAATTTTTGAAACCGAACAGACTGAACCACTAGGTCTTGCCTTCCACAATAATGGCTTTGTAAGTATCCAACCTTTTATCATTGACAACTGCTTTGGACTACTCTTGTTTGGTTTGTAACGTTTAGACTATTCCACTTTAAAATAATCCCCTAATTAAATTTTTATTTTTACATTTATGCAGACATATAGGCACAGATATGGGGAAGGTCAAAGGACAGCTTTCAGAAGTCAGATTTCTCCTTCAGCCATGTGGCTTTGCAGGGATGGGGCTCAGGTCTTCACGCTTGGTAACAAGTTCCTTTACCCATGATGCCATTATGCTAGCCTAATTTTTGTACTTCTGACACCAATTATATAGGTATCTTATCAATATTGTCATATATACATTCATACACCTGCACATATGCACAAATTTGCTTTGATTTTGACTGGATTTGATCTAAATTTATAGATCACTTTGAAGAGAAGTAATATTTTTAATATTGAGTTTTTATCTATTAATGTATTAATTAATGTAATTACCTATTAATGTATTAATGTAATCCAAATCAGTATTTTATTTATTAGGCCTTCAGCCTTCTCCAAATTTGCTTATATTCTTTCTAAAAGACTACTATCTTCATGAAATTTAAATGCATGCCATTACTATTTTGTTTTTTACTTAAAACTGCTTTATTAATATATTCTTTTTCTCAGGACATAAAAATAGTTATTTAAAGAACAAAAATTCAACCTGCCAAAAATGGAGAGAAAAATCAATAGAAATTCAGGTCTGATCCCACCGGCAATGGGCAAAGAGACATCTTGTTGGTGGTAATGTTCTTATGTCAGTCAGGAGCAGAGCAGACTGCAGTCTTTTGTTCATCCTAGCTTAATGCCTGGCTTGGTGGTCAAGGCTGCAGCATGCCTAGGATACATAAAAATTAAATCAAACCAAACCAAATCAAATCAAAGCCAAGCAGTGCAGCTCAGGAGGAGGAAGACAAGATAGCAGTTAGGGAAAGATGCCCACAGACCTCCACCCCACAGCAATGGCTGGCCATAGACACCCAGAACCACGCCTACCACAGACAGAGACCTGCCAATCACCATGCCACCCACAGACCTGCCCTCCAGCATATAGCACAGAGGGCCCTATGCACCCTGTTGCTGGAGGATGTCACCCAGAGGCCCACCAGCAGTGTGGCTAGCCTGCAGTGGGAGCCACCATAATGTGTGAATTTGTGGTGGACAGATGGGAGAGACAGAGACAGCTTGAGCATTCTGAAGAAATGCAACTGGAGACTCGAGGGTGGAGAGAAGTAGCCAGCCTTGCCACCTGGAGCCATGGTAAGGTCCCATAAATGTTTTCTATGTTTTATCGTTGTTTGTTTTTACTTTGGTGAGAACGTGGCAAGAGCAAAAGGCAGATAGATATAAGGGGACAGGGAGATGAGCAGGACTCCAGTGCATGATGTGAAATTCACCAAGAATCATTAAAATGAAAATTTTTTATAAAAATGTAAATAAGAAAAATAATGAGTTATGATCTCAAACATCACCCACAATTCTAGCTGCTTTCCTAGGGGCCACACCAGCACTAGGGATCTCCACTAAGACCTACCCACCACCTGCTGACTCTCCTTAAAGCCTACCCAACAGCTCCAAACTGTACCCTTCCCCTGGGCTCCATATACTTGCCCACAACTTCTGCAGAAGACTTCTGCTTTACTGGAGGCCACAACATATTAGAAACCCCAGAGACCAAACAGGTGCCCAGAATGCTAGAGGCCACACAAGTACTTGGAACCTCAGAGACAACATTGGCACCCAAAACCTCAGAAGTCATGTAGACCACAAAAACCCTAATGGAGACACCCTCTGGACCTGAAGATTCACTGATCATTAGAACCTAGGACACTCAGTCCAGAAAGACCAGAATGAAAATGGAAACCAAGGGGGAGAACATCCAAAAAACATCTACCTAACAAAGATAAATTCTGAAATCAGCACTTCAACCTATAATAACCCCCAAATCCCTGATGATTAGAGGACAGTGTAAGAATACAATCAACAACAGCCAGGGCACCTTTGCTACTACAGCAAGCGCTGGATATTCCAACACAGCTGAAGACAAGAAAATGACCTTCATCCATTCTTATTATGAAGGTGATAAATGATAATTTCCCCTTAAAGAGGAAATGAATAAATCTCTTCAAGAAGTCCAGGAAAATACAAATAGGTGAAGGAAATGAAGAAAACTGTTCAAGAGCTGAAAATAGAAACAGAAATAACAAAGAAAACACAAACGGAGAGAATGCTGGAGATGGGAGATCTAGGAAAGAGAACAGGAACTACAGACTCAAGCATCACCGACAGAATGCAAGAGATGGAAGAGACTCTCAGGTGTGGCAGACACAATAGAAGAGACAAATTCGTCAGTCAAGGAAATTGATCGCATCTAATATACTAATCATAAATACTTCATTTTAAATGTTGTGCAATTTACTATAAAATATGGACCATACGTGTTTGTATCTGCCTTGTCTCAGTACTGCAAAGATGGTTTTCATCTAACTAAATTTCCACTTAAAGGTAATGTTTAAATAACCAGATAAACTATTTGATAACATTTTAGTATTGGTAATTTGAATTTTTTCCAGATTTTTAAAATTGTATATAAACTTGTGGCAAATAATACTGTAAAAATATTTGAAATGATTGGGATAGAGTGGGTAGTAGGCTTTTAGACGTTTGACTCATATTTCCAGCTCATTGTTGCAAGATGTAAAGCCGGAATAATGCAAACTACAGCATCCCAAGACAAGCCTGGTTCTCTGTCTCATCAGCATCCCGTGTTCGGTAGGTTTTCTTGGAGAAGCGAAGACATGTGTATCTCAAGACCATGAGAGCATCAAACTTTGATGAGTGACATACCCAGCAAAGCAGCCTGTGACAGTGCTTTACCGTGGGCTTTTCTCCATATCATTATCATATCATACCATCCGTCTCCTGATAGGGTGCGTGATTTAGACATCTCAGCCTTTGCTTTCAACTTCAAAGCCCGAGAAGGAAAGACCAAAAAAATGATATTTATAAAGAAATAAAAAGATAAATTATACTGCCTAATGTTGTAAATAAAATTCATCATTGACTGAAACTATTTTCATATCACAACTTAAAAGGAATCAAATCATCAATACCGGTGAACAAAAAAATCTTTAAAACAGATTTTTTTTTCAACCATTTTCACTCTGAAGTCATTCATAAGAATGTCCAAGTACTTGTGAAGCTACTCAGTGCATGGTTATTGAAATCAAGTAGAGAGGGGAAAGAGAAAGGACATGTGGACCCACAGCATCACAAAGAGAATGTCTTTTGAAGTTATTTCTTCCTACAAACCAAAACATTCTCCAAAGTCACAAGATCTGGATGGCCCCTCCCCACAGTTAAACAAGGAATAGAGATTTGCTATGGAGAGGAGATTCTGTAGTGGATTTCACTGCAGGCTGGGCAAGGAGAGTCAGGGATGCAGTGTTTGTGAGCTGTCACATGAGTTGGGGTGAGTTTTTTGGTGATGCATCTGCCTTTGCATCATCGATGCTCCTGAAAACAACCCCAATCAACTTCCTGGTTCGCTAAGGTTGGCCTGGGTGGAATCATTGCTCCGGCCTGTCACTGATTCCTGTATTGGTATTTTTTACATTTGTCTAGGGAAAGCCATTCAATGAAATGCTACGGTAAGTTCAAGATGGAGAATTCCTGACTGCTGTTTTGAAGGAGATATCTGTGGGTGAATAGCCTTAAGGAAAATAAAGACCAATGGGACGTCAATTAACATAGACTCAGTGTTCTAGAGACCTATGTACAGTGGTTTCATTTCTCTATGACATCATGAGACACATACAAAATAATTCATCTTCATAAAATATTTTTAAGGTTAAGGTTAAGGTCTTTGTGACCTGAAGCAATCAACGCAGATCTTTCCCTCCCAGGTTAGTCTCTTCACACCAATGAAAACCAAACTAAGACAGATGGTATCTCTATTAGAATGGGGGAACATATGTAGTAGTCTTTAGCCAAGTTTAACTTTTGTCTAATTAGTTAGAAATTTATTCCAAAACTACCGCTCCATCACAAGCAACGCTTGGAAAAGTCATTTTGGAATTAAGTACATGGGTTCTTTGAACAAAATTCAAATATCTGGTAGTAAGAAAAGAAAATGTTTTAATTGCTTCAGTTTTCTTACAAGGGGCATTAATTACCACACTTATAGCTTCACAGATAAAAAAAAAAATCATCCCTAAAATAAAAGGAGGCAAAGAAAAAGAATAAAACATTACTCAGAGGCTGGCAAGATGGCTCCCTCAGTACAAGTATGTGCCACCAAGTCCTACTACTGAGTTTGACTCTTGACACTCACATAGTGGAAGGAGAGAACTGACTTCTTCAAGCTGTCTTCTGACCTCCACATAAAAGTCATGACATGTGACCATGCTCTCTCCCAAATAAACATACAAATAACAATACAACTTGTTAAGAGTTACTGGGATTCTAAATTCAGATACTGAGTCAACATCCCTGTTAAAAGAATAAGATAAGGCCTGGACTTTAATCCTAGCACTGGGGAGGCAGAGACAGGCACATTTCTGTGTGTTCAAGGCCAGCCTGGTCTATATAGGAAGTTCCAGGACAGTTGGAGGCATACAGGGAGACCCTGTTGGAGATGGATTAGTAATCTAAAGTCATTTGTAGTATGACATCATAGTTTTCCAAATCGGTGAAGTAAAACTTTAAGTAAATGTCTCTCAAGTAGCTCAAAGATGATTGGGACAATATCAAAGTATAGGGAAATACCAAATCCATCATCCAAATATTTTGTAGCACCCACCAAAATATTTTTTAGATAGAGAGACAGGCAGATAGATGATAGATAGATAGATAGATAGATAGATAGATAGATAGATAGATAGATAGATAGATACTCATGAGGAGTAGATAAAATGGCAGTGTCCTTGGCTTCCAGGAACCAGCAAAACCATGGAAGAGTAGAGACTTCCTATATAAAAGGCCTTCCTGGATAGGTTTGGATTAGCTATGCAGTTATTCCTATGATGTGAGGTGAGAGGTAACATGAGCAATAAAACAGTACATGTTTGTCAAATGCTTACCATGTACCAAGAACTCTGTCAAATCCAATGCATGGGTCTGCTCACTAGTTGCTAGGATCATTCCCATCCTGCACAAAAGGAAACCTGTGGCAGTAAATGACTTGCTGGCGTCACAGGTTGTAAGTGATAAATACAAACTTGAGTGGTCTTCTTGGTGGGAAAAGGAAAGTTCTTAAATATTCTTTCCCATTCAGTGAGCTTTCTGTAGAAACCACAGACAAGTCTGCCTGCACTGAACTTGCTCCTGAAGACTTTTCTCAGGAGGACAAAAACCTGCTTGCCCTTTGTCTGGAAGACAGACAGTAAAGTCCTCCTGTAGCCTTTAAAGAGAGTGAGTCCCCAGGACACATGTATAGTGCTGTGGGTGAATTCATTAGATTAATGTTATTGAAGACACAGAGAACCTGACAGATAATGGGCAGCAGGCCACAGATTGTGTTGAGGGAGCCTGGAGAAGTACAAAGAGAGGGGCAGGTATCATGTGCCAGAGTGGTACTGAGAGTATTGTTGGCAACCCGAAACTGGAGGATGAGCTTTTGAGAGAGAGGTAGTTGGGTCCCAAGAACGTTGGCTTAGTTACACGATAAGTGAACAGAAAAAGAACCCTTTCTTCCTCATTTTTTCTCTAAGCCTCACCTTTCTCTGTGATGGAGGTCAGTCAGTCAAGAAGTCAAGGTGGGGGGGGCAAGCCAGTGATGGAGGTCTTCTGAGGTCAAGAGCATCTGTACTTTTTATGAGATATGGTGCTTATCTCTATGTGAGTTATATTCTTGGTTATAAAAATTGTATGATTACACTTCTTCAGGATCAAGATGAAGTTTATTTGGGGATGGGTTCATAATCTGCTTGCATCTCATTTTAAAAAAGAGATTGAGATTACTCCCAAGGGATTTGTCTGAAATAGTATATCGATTTGCTGCGTCATGGATGCTTCTTAACAGTAGCTAGAGAGTGTGGTTGGTTATAGGTTCTGTTTCATGAGACACCAATGCTAGGACAGGCTAGCCAGGGGTTGTCATGTATGTGCACCAGAGCAAGCATGTTCCTATTCTGCATTGTATGGTTTTCTTGCTTATGGGTAATTAGGGAAGATCTAAGAAACTGATGAGAGTCGTTCGGAAATAAGTAGGGCTCAATTCTGACTTTGGCTGAGTCTTTCCTGGGATCAACGATTTTTATCTTCTGAGAGACCTTTTTCCCAGCCCCAGGTACGTGCTTTCCACAGTTTTCCGTCCCGACACTCCTTGAGTTTCCTGCCAGCAAATGCACTCAGAGGGAAGAGTTCCAAATCGATTGAATCAGTGCAACATGGTTTATTGGTGCTTAGTTCTACCTCAGTCAGCTCCTCCTCTGCTTCTGTGCTTTTTTTCAGTTTATAAATGTTCACTGACTTATTCAAGATACAAGTAGGAGCAAAAAGGACCCAAACTAGTTGGGGCCAGAAAAATCATTTGGGATGTGACTGCCAAATGCAATTTACTGGGCACTACACCAAGCAGATTTAATTCCCTGTAAATGAAACCAGAGAAATCCGGATTTTTAATGTAATCTGTTTGTGGTTTTTATGTTCTTAAATTTTGTTGCACATTTAGATATTTTAACTTCCTCCTTAAGGAAGAAACCCTTTTGTGCTGAAGGAGTTAATACACCTCTAAAAGGAATATATGTATTTTCCAGGGATTTCCCACTCTTTCCTGTCAGTGGCATCCGACACCCTTTCAGAGGAAAGGAGAATTGACTCCCTTTATGTCCTTTAGAATGGTTTGGAAGCAGAAGCTGTTTCCTCCTGTCTTGGGATTGGCTCACACAAGTGACCAAAGACAACAGCCTATACTTACACAGCTGTATTTGTGGTAACTGTCCTAAAAGGCCCAGATGGCAGATTCCCAGTGTGGTCGGATATATGGAAGACATAATCACTAAAATGTCAGACAGCAAAGAGTGTGCACTGGTCATGGTGTGAACAAGGAAGACAAACTAGACTTGTTTTATTTCAAAGAGAAGAAGAAATGCCTTGCTAATTTCAACAAAGGAAATGCACTGAATCTGTAGGAAACCAAAAGGCAAGCAGATTCCTATGGTGTCTTCTAAAAATAAATACTATGAGAGAATATATTATATATGTATTGGTTTAATAGATTATGCCTTACTCTATTGGTTTTTATAATTTTTTGTAATTAACTGTAATTTTTATAGTTACTACTACTTAAAAGATAAGAAACTGAAACTGATAGGATTTAAGCTATTTATTTAGTTGCTTACTTACTTACTTATTTACTTACTTACTTTTTAAAAACGTCTTTAGTTTACAGCCACCTAGGAAGCACTTACCAGGTCTGGCTGCCCCATGATTCTAGACCATGCCTCTGACTTCAGGATACAGATGTTCTGAGATCTCTACTAGTAAGTTTTATACAATATGGCTTCAAAATATGAAAATGTAATTTATAGCACATTGCATAAGCTAAGCATGAGCTGTTACCACACAGTACATGATACATTTCAATATAAAACTCATGGGTTAAGCATGTCAATGCCTGTGGCTTAGATGTTTTAGAGGCTTTGCATGGAATTATGAAATTGAGTAGAGACTAAATACTAGTTATGATAGCTTCATACAGTTAATACAGAAAGTTAAAAATATTGTTTACTCACATTAATATTGATTTTTACTGTGAAATGTATAACTACTTAAGTCACCAGTTCTCATTATTTGAAATCAGATTAATATTCATGATGGTCTAAAAAAAAATACCCAGTTGGAGAGAGAAGATATGAAATTATACAATGATTGGTGATAAGACCTGGCCAGATTGTGGAGCTATGTGATAGGGTGTTCAATTGTATAAATAAAGGTCAGTGACAGCAAGTGATACCGAGGGGTGGCCAGACACAAGAGCAACAAGCCAAAAACAACCAAACAATAGAAATCAAGTGAATTTGAGCTCCTGGTGATTTTTAGAAGTTCTTGGGGAAAAACAATCTCCCTGGGACAAATGTCTTTTTTTCTCAGTTGTGTATTCTGTGTGTGCTGCACTTGTGTATGTGCACACATCTGAGCACGTCATAATTGTGTTTTTCCAGAAAAGGTATGCCTTTTCTCTGTATTCTTTCTTTTGTAAATCAGTTCCTGACATCATTACAGAAAAGCCATGTGATAGTTTCCTTTCCTCTTAAGTCGACAGACTTCCATTAAGTCCCTACTTCTGAGAGTTTTATACTGCAATTGTCTTTTTGCGTTTCCTGAACTATAAATCTTAACTTCCTACTTGATTCAAGGTAGACTGATAAACTCTCAGGTGGAGTTTTCTGTGTGAATGTTCTTTATTTTATTTTCCTCATATACTTAAATGCTTTTATTTTAAAAGTTAGATAACTATGCCAAAATATGTTTGCTATACTTGGCTAATGGGTGTGTGAATACTTATTATTGTATAATGCTATTTTTAAGTACCATGTAACTATAAAACATATCTATAGTATTAAGCTTTAAAATTTCCATGTAGAAATAAACTTTTTGTTTACTTGTCATACTCCCCAAAGCAGTTCAGAACTGTAGTCATCATCTAGAATGAGCAAATTGGGTAAACCCAACATTACTAAAAATCCACATATGAACGAGGAATGTGAAAAATTAGCTTGGGTGACAGTTACACATTTTTTTGGTACAAAATGGAAGGCAAGATTCTACATGCAGTTTAATTAAATCAAATATCAAGGACAAAGAAGGATCAATGGGTGATGAGGGGCTATTTCCTGGTCCATAGGTCATAATGTCACATGGGAGGAGCTGAAAGAACTTGCTAGGGTCTCTTTTATTAAGAAACTACTCTCACAAAAGTGGGAGCTGCCGTTATAGCCTAGTGCCCCCCACCCCGCCCCAGATGCCTTACCTGCATAGAACATCAAACTGGAAAGGTTGAGGGCGGTGGAGGCAGGAGCTGGATTTCACGAGGACAGCTTTGCACTACATCTCACTCCACATGCAGACGAACAATAATAATGCCAAACTTACATCTAGATACTGGTTCTCTACAAAGGAACAGAACCAATAAGATGTATATGTGCGTTTATGGAAAGAGGGAGTGGACATTTTAAAGTAATTGGCTTGTGTTCTTTTGGAGCAGGCATGCAGCACATCTACATGTCGAGTGTGTATTACAAACTTCCCGGTTCCATTCCTGCCCTATGCATTGTTTTGTAAAGCAGCCACTTCTTATAATGTCCTTTGTAAATGTTTGAAGTTGAAGCTGTCTCAGACACGAGTCTGAGTCAGCCATGTGAGCATCTATAAGACAGTCCTCTGGTCACAGCTCAGTTGAGACTCCAGGTGACAGCAACTACCTATCGCGGGTGTCATCTCAAGCAAGACGGAATTTCTACTGGCAACTCATAGTTTTTATTCACTTATTTGTCTATCAAAATCTGGAAACAACATGAAGGACCTGAGACTGTAACTCCAAAATAAGGCTTCTGGATCAATAACCCGTAAGTACACTAAGAGCTGTCTTGCTCACCCTTCTCCTGTAATTGTGAAGACAACAGGAGAACTCAAGCCAGGACATGGGATTCAGTTTTAAATCCAGGCCTCATGTCTTCCTGAGTTTCTATCACATGTGCTGCATGGTGTGGCTAGGAGGCACTTGATAATCATTGCTTTGTTTCGTTAACTGACTAGTTTAAACACATCTATTTAGTTCTGGTAATGTAGATAATATATATTATCCATATTATGTATTATCTATAATCCATGGTATGATCCATATTTTTAAGGGCATTTTGAAAGTATCAGATATTTTTTCTTTTTAACTCTACTAACTCATTTTCCTTTATTTTTATATTGTAGGAATATTACATTTTCTTTCTCATGATGTTGGTTTGTATTCTTCATTATGACTGAAATATTTTTAAGCTGAGTCTGTATTACAGACTTCCCGGTTCCATCTTTCCCATTCCTGCCCTATGCATTGTTTTGTAAAAACGCGCGCACACACACACACACACACACACACACACACACACACACACACACACACACACACACACACAGAGAGAGAGAGAGAGAGAGAGAGAGAGAGAGAGAGAGAGAGAGAGAGAAGGAGGGAGGGAGAGAGAGAGAGAGAGAGAGAGAGAGAGAGAGAGAGAGAGAGAACCTTCTTATGAGTTTAGGACTTTCTCCCTAAAGGCTCATAATATGTGACCTAAATCTGAAAGAATTCTACCCCCTCCAGATACCTTCAGATGAAGTTGGCACAGAGATTTCAGCCTGTCTGCTCTGCAGATGTCCAATATGCCTGATCCAAAAGAACATGAGCCGATTCCTTAAAAACACGCCCACCCTCTTTTCATACCCACACATACATCTTATTGGTTCTTTTGCTTCACAGAGATGCAGAGTCTAGAGGTTTGGCATCATTACTGTCCTTCCGTATGTGGAGTGAAATGGGATACAGCAATGGGCCTGAAGGTCATACAAGATAATGGGGCTTCTGCTCTATTTTCTGGGAGGGGGTTGTTTTGTTGAGACTCTGAGCCATACTGTGGGAAAAGTAAGCATCTATATGTTATAGTCTTCTAGCCGCAGTTCAGTTAAGATTCCAGGTGACAGCAACTAGACATGTTTGAGCAAGTGAGACATCTTAAGCTGCCAGTTCTTAACTACCGCACTGCATTGGCTGCACAGAGCAGAAAAAAGCTGTCTTCATTCCACCTGCACCTGAGCACTGCCTGCATTGTATATTTTTAGGCAAACTAGAGAACTATTGCTAGAGTAAGCCAGTGATTTGTGGTGGATTGTAAACAGTAGTAGGTGACTGAATGACTGTGGAAGAGAATGCACAGATCAGCTTAGATCAGGAGACAGGGCCACTGTAATAACCAATACGAATATCTCAAAAGAAATGTAACAGTAAATGGTAATTTCCCACATATATTGCTTATCCAGCATGGGTCAGCTTGAGAAGCCTCCTTCTGTGACTGGATAATCTGAAAGCAAGAAAAGAGGAAGAAAAGGGAGTGGAGGGAGGGAGGGAGGGAGGAAATGGGGAGGGGGAGCATATGGGGCATTGAAGGTAAACCTTGTGAAGGAAAGTGGGATGGAGAGTGAGCTCCACGGCCTCCTGTGACTCCTCTAAGACTCCTGAGCGTTAGATCTAAGATGGTTCCCGGAACACTGGTGAGAAGGCAAAACGGAGCCAAGGCCAGGGCAGTGGCTGCTTTCCCATCTTCATGGTCATCCTAACAGGTGATGGTGCCCACTTGCCACACTTCTCACCCCTACTTCCCATCCCCCAACTCTCCTCCCCCCTACCCCTATTCCCCATCTTCCACCCCCTCCTTCACCTTCTGAGTAACCTCTTCAGGCAGGGCTTTCATTGGAGCAAGGTGGTGGCGTGGCAAGATACAATTGGCTAAGGATTTAGGGGCTTCAGACTGGCTCACACGTTGTATATAAGCTTGTGTGCTGTGTAATAAACTCAGATATGCACCCTGATGCTGGTCTCTGCAGTCTGATTCCAGGATTTGTCACATGACTCTGTTGCCTCTCACTCTCCTATCCTCGGTCCTGTTCCCACAGGAGCACACGACATCATGATCATGGCTCCTAAGGCTTCTGTTTAGAACAGACACTCTTAATTCTGTGCACCTTTCAGTAGATAAAGTATTCATGTAGCCAGGGTTAACATTAATTTCTTGACACTAGCATTATACAATCCACTTGCAAGGGGTTTAGAAAACTAAATGACAAGCCATCTAAGTTATTGTGCTTTTATAATTCTCCCACAGGAAAGAGTAAGGAATCCTTGGGATATGTGATTAACCAGAGTGAACAACCTCATAAGAGAGAGCAGCAATGGAGTACTTGGCTTGGATACTTTGTAGTTTCAGAAAATGAAACAAAAACAAATCTTTGCTAAAATACAAGTGTCTGGTTTACATTATTGCCCAGTGTTTCTCCTGGAGTGAGAGTAAGTCCCTGTTCTCATAGCCTTTGATATGGTTTCCTCTGCACTATTAACCATCAATTTATAATTGCTACTTAATGGCTAATCATAGGGTGAGGGATGGTCCCAGAGTGAGTGCAGGTTTTCTCTAAAAGGCATGAGGGATTATTGAATAGTTATGAGAAGAGAGAAAAAATAATCAGCCCTGTATTTTAGAAAGACAGATCTGGTGATGATTTAGAAAACAGGTTCAAACAGGGTGAGGCTGGATGCTGTCAAAACAACAGTCCTGAGATTCTTGTCCAAAGGACTCTAGTGTTTGAACCATGTCGATAATGGGACAAAAGGCAGGGAAATGGTTAGAAAAATTATATTGACCACCCTGGGTAATGAATAAGATCCAAAAGTTAAGGATGATTGCGCTTAAATCGTTGCCCAGGAAGGGGAATAAAGAGCTAGTCGACCTCTCCTTGTGTGTTTCAAGATCAAGCTTCCTAGCAAATCCAACCTTCTGCTAACCAGGTGCCCAGAAGCACTGACACAATCACGTCATAGGAACTTTCTATTACTATGTTATCCGTGCGTCCACAGTGAGCCTCAGGTTCTAATTTCTTCCCCACATGAGACTGAGTCAGGAAGTGATGAGAGTATCTGCTCGACCTGAACGCTACCCACGTATCTGAGGATTCCTGGCAAAGAACAGGATGGTTGGTCTGATTGACATGTAGCTACCTGCTGTTCCATGAGAAGCCATTAAACGACAGAGATGGGTTGGCAGGCAACTCTTCCTGGGTCATCTACGTGTGGGTGGCAAGGTGAGACTAACCTTTAAAGAAAGAGAAGAGGACTTACCCACTGAAATTCCTCCCCATGGTTATTTCCTGATCACACACAAGATAAGGCTGGCATACTTCTGGATGATTCAGTTTAATCCCTTCGGTGGCATCAACGATACTTGACCTCAAACCTTGCTGAGCGGTACTTTATTGAAACCAAGAGACCAGAATTCTCAGCTCTAACTGCACATGGTCAGGCTAAAGACCCCGTACACCCAGGACACACACCTTGGACACTCAATAAGGATGATTAGGGTTGTACAGAGCTTTTGGTATAGTGAGTTTGACAGCTGTAGAGGTAGGTAGAATTTAGGGGATATGAGGGGTGCGTATGGTTTGTATCCATATGCAACCCTTCTTTGTCTGTCATTGCTATAGGTATCATATTAGGTGCCTGATCTAAAGTAACTCTATACACCATTTTATCTTTGAAGAGCTCAAACCTCAGAGATTTTATGTATGTTGATCAAGGCTAGATGGCAAGTAAATGTTGAAGCTAGGATTTACATTGACATTTGTTTGCCCCCCTGTCTTAGTCTATTTCATGTTGTTACCATAGGCTGCTTAACATTTCAACAGGTCTTTCATAAGAAAGCATGTAATTGCTTTGTATCTAGTAGCTGGAAAGTCCAAAGAGCATGGCGCTAGTGTCTGGTGTAGGAGTATGCTGCTTTATAACGTGACAGACTCTCAGGTGGTGCAAAGAAAAGGTAAGGGAGAGAATGCCACAGAAACCAGAGGTGTGTAACAATGACTGAATCACAAGTAACAACTCAGCCTTCAGAGAACCAACTCAGAGAGAAGAGTTAACTCCTTAATTGTCTCCGAAGGGAACTAAGTACCAACATTGTGACATTGAGAGCAAAAGCTCAGCCTTGAAGACAAACCACATCTAAGTCTCACCAACTCTAGAACCTAGGATTTTTCTATTAGTCTATGCTGATCTACTTGAAAACTGTTTATGAAGCTCAAATATTTGTCTTCATTTTTATAGGCTATTTTAAGAACATGATTCTTATCATAAAATTTAAGATTTCGGAAAACCTAATTAATACCTTTTATATATCTTCATATTTTCTCATGAATTAAAGTAGGAAACGACATGATACAAGTGAAAGAGTTCCTGTTCAGACAAAATGATTCTTGGCTTCTATAGTTTTTAGCTATTTAAAGAACAGAATTTATTTCAAAGCATATAATCCAGTAGTCAAAAGTATAATGTATTTAAGTGATATATTTGACTTCTGGTGATTGTGGAAAACACTATTTTATTTTTTTCCTATCTATTGACTAGCTTTCTTAACTGTACTTTAGTTTTAATATAGTTAACTCTCTGACAGTGATTTCTGTGTCCCGTCCCAAGGATTTCCTCAAAGAGGAAATAGTCCTATTAGGATACCTAATGATACAACTGAAAATCCACATGGGATTTCTGTCCTGCAGCAAACAGTATAGACTTCCATTCACTCATCTGGTCATTTATATGGCAATGCTGTTTGTTGATACATCACTGAGTTTGGGTCCTACTGAGGCTCATCGGTGATTCCTGCCTATTAACGTTCATCCTCTCATGACTTCCCTGACTCATTGTACCAAAATCATTTTATGCTCACTTGAACTTGACAAAGGGATTGTGTACTTCCACATAGTAAGGTTGTGAAAAGGCTATAAATTGTGACTCCATTGCTTCCCCTCCTCCATTGGATTACTCAGTCTGAGGAAAGCTGTCATGCTGTACAGACATTCAGGAAGGCCAGCCGAAATTCCCCTAGAGAAAGGATCTGAATTTTTTCACTAATCTGAGTAACTGAAGCTTTTCATCAGTTATGTGACTATGCTCAGAAGTATTCACACACACACATACACACACACAATCACACACACACACACACACACACTCACTCATACACACACACGAGCTTTCATACAAGTTTGCAGCCCTGACCCATATCTAGCATACAGCCTATAGGAGAGCACCATCTCCTTAAGTAGCTCTGAGGTTCTGGACCCTCATTGTGTAAGAGAACACATTTGTTATTTCAAGTTGCTAAATTTAAGGAGAATTTCATTAGACAACAATGAACAGCCAACATACTCAGGCCATGTACAAAGAGTATAAAAGTGATCAACATTATCCCTGTTGTTAAGGGATTTGCACAAAATGTACATGGTAGTCAGTCTGTACTGAGAGACTGATGGATGGTGTGAAGTGGCTGTTTCCCTTCTGTGAGACATGACTATTCTCTTAGATCAGAGCAGCTGTGGTCCACAGAGCCTAGGTCCTCACAAGATTGAGCCTCTTCACATTTCCAGGTGGAGGGTGGGGCGAGGCTCAAGTTGTCCCTTCCCCCCTGGGGGACAGGAGCAGTAAACAGTTACTGGAGAAGGCTTCTGGAGTTAGAGCTGCCCGGAAGCTGCACAGGGGATTTCTTTGCACTGTGGTTAACTCTCACAGGTTTACCAATAAGCCTTTTCTGTCATTACCTTCTCTAGCTGGGCTGAATAGTCATAGAGTTCCTAGGAATAGAAACTATTCTGCTGATTGGTTAAATGAATGAATGAAAACCTTCAGAGAAAAGACCTCATTTGAGAAATAAATTCCAGCAATGACTGGATTTTAATTTACATACCACTGCTACTTCTACCTGCTTCTTCAAAGGTTTTGTCACTTCTGAGAGGGTTTCTCTGGGTCTCCCTTTGAATCCTACTGGATGCTTCACAAGGTACTTAGCACCCATTTGCCAAGCATCCTTTCAGCCTCAAAGTCAGTCATCACACAGCATTGGATTATTTCTGGGAAAGAACAATTTGAGCTATAAACAAATACCTCCTCTTTCTGAATCCACACATTTAAGATAATACTTGACAGTTTATTCGTCTTCATGTTCCTTTTCTCCTTCTAAGAACTATGTGGACACACACACATATACACGCACAGAAAATATATACTTACATACATACATATATCCATATCTATATATGTATACGCATACACATATACATATATACACTATATGTATGAAACACACACACACACACACACACACACACACATATATATATATATATATATATATATATATATATATAATTTCTTTTTCTCTCAATACTTAATTTCTGGCAACTTCTTGATATTGCCAGCTTCCTCATGGACATAAGTCATATCGAGGTTCATGAGGCAGATGTGGGGAAGGAGTTTCAGGTGTCCATCTTGTGGTTTTTATCTTAACGCAACTGAAATCAAAATTATAGCCACAGAGATTATGAAAATCAGTAAAATAAAATTGCATTTTTCTGAAACATTTATTTTGATTGACTATTGGAGCTACTGCAAGGAAGTTTAATAAATATGTTACTTTTATAATGAAATAAAGATGGACATAATCATGAAACTAAATGAAGGATCAAATTTTTAAAAATTATGTAAAATACACTCACCTGCCGATCATGAGGCGTGGACAGCATTTCTGTGCTTTGGAATATTCTGGTAGCAATTCTCGATCTGCGGGCAGCCTTTGTCTTTGTCCATGGCTGGTGCGCGTGTGCATAAATACATTTCCCTCCAAGAGTCCCTTGTTGTTGCTCATGGCTTAGAGGTGAGAAATGTGTGTGGAGGAGGAAACAAAATCAGGTGAGGGAGACAGCAGAGCCCTTAGAAACACGCTAAAACGGAAGACGACTCCACCCAGTTTGGTTCTCTTGTGCTGCATTTCAATCTGGCTGCAGAGCATGAGTGAGGGCATGGAGAGAATCCACTCATGACGCACTAAACCTGAGTTTGAAGTTGAGATGGGGAGAAAAATAAATAAATAAATAAATAAATAAATAAATAAATAAATAAGTAAGTAAGTAAGTAAAGCAAGCTTAACTCGAGTTGAAGCCATTCCTGGGTGAGAGAAGAAATGAGAACAGGAAGCTGGGAAATTTCTTCATTACACCTGATTACAATGTATAATTCAACGGATCCTGCAGGCTGCAACAGATCTGTCCAGCACCCTGTCACCATTACCTCCCTCTAAGTCTTCATTCATCCTTTACTAAGGAGACAGAGCATCCATCCTCATCCCAGCCTTGGTTACCAGTGGGTTAGTATTTGCCCAGAAAAAAAAGAATCGCTGACATGCTACAATTAGGTGGGTCTTGAAAACATGCAGAGTGAAACAAGACCATCACAAAAGCCCACAGATGGCCTTCCACTTACGTGATACGTCCAGATTGCTGTCTCTGAATTCCTAATACCTTGAGGGACCCATGGATGTGATGTATCAGAATAGTTACTTAGTAATGAAAAGGTTTTTTTTTCCCCATTTTTGCTTGTGTTGTACCGTAAACTGAAGAACAAGACCACATCTGCTCTCTCTGTTAGTACTGCCCTCAAAACACAAGCACAGCAAACTGCCCGATTCTAGCCTGTAGTGTTTTTGACGGGGCAGAAAGTAAGTTATGGCAGCTATGAGGTGATGTATCTGTGCCATCTCCGATGTCATCCATGTTTCTGGATTGTCCAAACATGATCAGAAACCCTGGAAAGCAGAAGGGCTCACGCCCCCCTCCCCCATACACGCACTTGACACACACACATTTGAGTTGCATGAGGAATATCTTATCTCCATCATGTCACTTTGTAAAGTTGAGGAAATCCGAGCTCTTTGACTAGGCTAGCCCATGATATAACTGGATGCCATTGCACGACTGTGAAGCAACTAAACTCTGCAGTCTTCAACTGAGCATTTTTACTGCTAAGAAATGCTCTCTCTTGAAAGCCGCGCCACATGTAAGGCTGTGCAAAGCATAATTATTCCTATGACGTGCTCAGAATAGTTAAACCTAAAGACACAGACATCTCCTTACTGACGATTCCTGATGAGGGTTGGGGCTAATGGACAGTAGGGGAAACTTGCACACCAGTTTTCCTTCGAAGCAATAAAAGTTTTTGGACCGAGATGGAAGTAAAAAGTTGCACAATGTTGTGAAATACTAAATACCACTGAATTGTATACTTTAGGACGGTTGGGTTTTATGCTATGTGACTTTTGCCTAGATTAAAAACAAAAGGGAAGAAAAGAAAGGGACTTTCCGATTTCCAAGTTCTTGAGAAAGTTTTTTCTCCTGAAGGGATGAGTAAGGTGTGATGGGTCGGTCAGTCAAATGCTCGGGCCATGGGAGAGGGATGGAGAAGCACCCGGGCAGAGTGTGAGCAGGACTAGAATTCTGCAGAAGAGGAGAAAGTGCTGCAGCAGGACTCTCTCAGCAGCTTCTTCAGAGTTCTGCTGATTCAAGCAGCACTCTCTGCACACCCTCCGCCCACCCTAGGGCCTGAGTCTCTTCAGAAACCATTTCTCATAACCTCTCATTCCCAGAGGAAGGTTCATCTCCTGAAGACCCATCCTGCAACTTTGTAGTTTCTCTTCCCCAGGATTTTTTTTTTAAATAATAAAGTCACACAATATTAATATCTGGTCCATGAGATTTATCTTTGCATTAGCTGTTGAAAGTAGGAAGGTGCATTGGCAAGGCCTTTGTCCCTCAGGAAGGCGAGCTCCAGGTATCTGGACATTGTCACCTCTCTCACCTCGTCTTCATCATTGGCAAAACCTTTGTCCCTCAGCAAGGCGAGCTCCAGGCATCTGGACGCTGTCACCTCTCTCACCTCATCTTCATCATGCTCCTCCTTTTGTACACTGCAGCCACACTGACCCGTTTGCTGCCCCTCACATGTGCTTGGCCTCTCCTAGCGTTTGCTCCAGGCCTCCCTCAGATTTGGACCACCCTGCTGCAAATCTTTGTTCCACCTCACTGAGGCATCCCCTGACTGCCCTATTCAGTAACACACCTTGCTTTTTCCCTTCTCCCCACCTTTGCCTCGATTCCCCTTATCCTGATGTACCTACCAGAGCATTTATAATCTTATAGCATAGTATTCTGCACAGTCATGACGCAAATTCTTGTCCATCCTGTTGGGAAGTTCCAGCTCCACATTGGAAGTCTTTTTGTATTTTTATTAGCATGTTATCCTAGAATAGTGCCTAGCTATAAAAAGCAACAACTATTTGGTAAATAGTTGTAGAAAGACCAAGAGTCCTGCTGTTCAACATAAACTGCTTTCTTTCTTGGTCAGTGTTGAATACATTTCCAAATGAAGCCAGTTTTACAGCAATTTCTAAAGACGTTAATGTTACTGCGTGCTCTTGATACCTAAGATGGGATTTAAGCATGCACATCCAGGTTCTGAGGATAACACACTGGCCTCTGGCCTAGAGCTAGACCTTAAATCTTTCCCACCATGTTTTCTGGGAACCAGACTGAGATCTTTTGGAGACGAAGAAGGAGGAGAAGAGATTAGGAAAGTTCCATTGGCTCTAGCCAACAAACCCTGACAATCTGTAGTAGTGCAAAGAATTCTAAGACGTTCATGGAACTTTGTTGCTAAATATTCTCTTTGTTTCAGCCTTGCTCCAGCCTTAAAGAGAAGACACCAAGTCACTTGTTTATAGACAAATAAGAGTGTATCAGGGTCCCAAGGCAGAGCCCAGGGAGATTCCATCAGCTCTGCTAGGTCCTATAACATGAGAATACCTGTCTATAAGCTGATCTTCAGATGTTCTGCACCTGGTCCGGTTATCTGATTGTCACCAGAGAAAAAACATTTCCTTCTCAAATCCATTTACTCTCAAATTCACATACACTTGATACACTTTTATTATGATATAATATAGACGTACCTTTAGTTCGTCTAAAAATGGTGGAATGCTTGTCCAACTTTTAGTTAAATAGTAAATTAATCTCTAAGTTGGAAATATTTCTTTCCATGTGTTGGCACACTGAAGCCTCTTGTGCTGTGACCTGAGGCTTTGTACATTTTCATAATTGCTGATTAATTATGCAGCACATGAATATTTCCAGTCTCAAGCCTACTAAAGCATGTCTGGATCTAGGAATATGAATTTTAGAGTGCTGTTCATCAACCCCAGGGACTCATGGGTGTGGGCCAAGTGATCTCCCCCTAAGCCACATCATCTGCAGGACACATTTCCAAAGGTCCTCAGGTGGTTTCTATGAACGTTAAGCTTAAGAACCAACATCATATAGTCTATTACAATTTATCACATCCTCATATGTGTATCTCTTTCCTGTGTCTCACAGTTATAGGAAGGACTAATGAACTATGACTTTAGTTTACAGATATGGAAAACAAACATCCAAGACGTTAAACCTAAAATTATACAGCTAGGTCATGAAAAAGGGTTGGCTTTGAACCAGACGCTGCCTTATTCTAGATAAAAACTCTTGTAATATCTATTTTGTTCTGTTCTTTTGTTGGCAGGTTGAATATGAGAATTAAACTGACATAATTTGGAGAAACTTTCAACCAGGGTCTGAGTCAGTGCTGGAGAAACAGTGCCATCTTGTGGCCGTGTGAAACCACAGCACCGCTCTCCTGATTGGTTTGGCGCCTGCTTCAGACTCAGTTGTATTTCATTGACAGATCCTTGGGCCTTTTATTTTATAGCCGAGACTTTTTTCTCCTATGTTACATGAATTTATTCATCTAGAACAAAGATCATAATGTCATTAGAGTCATGTGATAGTAACCCACAGTCACGTGATTCTGGTTTAAGATGCATATGTAACATGTCTCTGACCTAGTTCCTCACTTCTCAAAATTGTTTGTTGTTCAGGGGACCTCCTTATTCTCCTTACTTTATTTATTGGGGACTAGGATCATTTTGTCCACTTGTGTGGTTCCGAACTTGTGGCTCAGGTAGAGCCTTCTACCCTGTAACTGGAGGCATCTTCCAATGAAGTTCAAAGTATCAGAGACGTGTCTCCTCTCACTGAAAAGTACTAACCTTCCCCCTACAATATTATTATATTAGAAAAAAAGTTAGAGATTGACCTTGATTATACTGATGGTGACTGTGTCTGGAATAGGGGAGCCAAGCTTCCTTCCTCTGGTGCACAAATCTATTTGAACCCTGAAATTATTAAAAGATATGAGTCTCAAGATACAAAGAAATCCTGGCTCAGAACAGGAGTCTTTGGAGGAGTTGGTAAATGGGCCCACAAAACTGCTGTGCACGAAGCTGGTACACATGAATAGAAGAGTTGTCATTCAGAAGACCTACAATGCAAGTTCAAAAATACATCAAGAAGGTCACATGAGTATGGCTAAAGATGTGGCTCAATGGATAACCTTAGTACAAGTCCCCAGAACTCGTGTAAAAACCAACTGTGGCACATATGTGTCTGTAAGCTCGGTAATGGGAAGTGGGCAGTGGGAAAATGGCCGCCATACTAGGTCAAGGTTCAGTAAGAGTTTGTCTCAACAGAATAAGGTGGAGCTTGCTAGATCAGGACATCTCTTGTCCTATGGCATCCCAGTTTGTGCACACAGGCATGTACACCCGTGCACAAATGTGTATACAGTGCACATACACAAATTTTTGGGAGTCATGTGAGGAAAGTGAGCTTATGATTGGCAGCATGAGATCACAAGTTTAATTTTAAAAGTTCTTTTAGGAAGGACTTCCAGAGAGAGGTAGACTCCTTAAAGTAGCAATGATGGAATAAGATTGTGATTGTAGCCTTGGCTGGATTTAAAATCACCTAAGAGATAGGCCTGTGGGTGTGTTCCGGATAGGCTTAATAGAAGAGGGAAGGCCCACACTGAGAGTCTGCGCACCACCCCATGGGCCAACATCCTAGTGTGAATAAAATGGAAATGAGAAGCTAGGAGAGCACCAGCCCTCTGAGGTCTCTCTTTCCTGACTGCAGAAACAGCTTGCCCAGCTGCCATGGTCCCCGAACCATGGCCTCCTTGCCGTGATGGACTTACACTCAAAGCACAAGCCAAGCCTTCTTCCTGTGGTGGCTTCTTGCCAGGTATTTGTTTACAACAAGAAAGGTAACTGATAGACCAAATGTCCCACATAACCTTAAAATATCCATGAAAAGCAAGTGGAAAGAAAGTATGGACAAGGGAGCATTTACAAGTAATTAGAAATGTGAAGAACAACGGACAAAACAATAGAAATGGAAATGGTTAACTTTAGGAGAATAAAGAAACACCTCCCTAAATGCAATCTTCATATAAAGCCGTAGTTTCAAAAAGAGAGTAGAGAGTTCAAGAAGCTTCATGAGGTGATGCTCTGCTCTGGGAGGAAAGAATGGAGGGAATCAGACAGGAGCATGTTCAAAGGGCAAACATCCAAGTTTTCAGAGCAGCGGACAGGCTACATGCATACACATGTGTGTGTGAGTATGTGTGAGTATATGTGTGTGTGTGTGTGTGTGTACATGTGTGTACGTATATATATACATATATCCACACATGCATGTAACATCTTTAATGAAAAACAAGGACATGAGTTTGGAAGAGAAACAAGTGTGTTGGAGAGAGGGAAGGAGAGATGATAGAATTATAATCTCAAGGGATACAAGAAAAGTATAAAAGTCGTACTGCTTAGCAAACGAGTTAAAAATAAGTCTGCTGTGATCCCAACAATTAGGAGGCTGAGGCAGGAGGATTACTACAAATTTCAGGCCAGCCTAGACCACAGAGGAAGACCTCAAGCAAACAGGGAGGATGAAGGATGGGAGAAGAACTAGCAGAAAAGGAAGGAGAGGGGGCAGGAGGGGAAACCAGGGAGGAGAGAGACGGATAAATCCACATTGTAGCTCTTCTAACCTAAATTGCAGAAAACCTAGGAAATGCGGTAGAGAGATCTTCAGAATCTGTGAGAGGAAAAAAGAAGGATTACCTAGAAAGGAATATTTAGACCAGCAGTGGGCATATCATCAGAAATGAACACAAGAATAGAGTGGATTGTTGGTTTTAAAAGCTAGGGAGAAATTACAAATACCTTGCATTGTATAACTTCCCCTTTCCATTTCTTAGTTGTCTGTCTATCTATCTATCTATCTATCTATCTATCTATCTATCTATCTATCTATCTACTTATTTTTCTTGATAGTAAGTATTGACCCGAGGGCCTTAAGGGTACTAAGAAGATGGTCTACTACTGAGTTACCTCTCAGCCCCAGGTATAAAGTTCTAATGCAGATAAATTTCCATTCAGAAGAGAGCATGAAATTTGCAGGCAAATGGATGGAACTTGAAAATATCATCCTGAGCGAGGTAACTCAGTCACAAAAGAACGAACATGGTATGTACTCACTTATAAGCGGTTATTAGCCCAAAAGTTCAGAATGCCCAAGTTTCACTTAACAGTAACCACTGGACTGAGAGTGAGGTCCCAGATGGAGGAGTTGGAGAAAGGTCTGAAGGAGCTGAGGAAATTTGCAGCCCCATAGAGGGGGCAAGAGCGTCAATGGGCCTGACCCCCCCTTCCCCTGTCGTCCTGGAGTTTGGACCACCAACCAAAGAATACACATCTATGGACCCATGGTTCAGACCACATATGTGGCAGAGGATGACCTCGATGGCCATCAGGGAGAGAGGAGAGGCCCTTGGGCCTGAGGGTGTTAGAGGCCCCAGTAAAGGGGAGTGTCAAGGTGGGAATATGGGGATGGGTGGGCGGGTGGGTGGGAGGTGGAATTCCCTCATAGAGGTGGGGATGGGGGGGGATAGGGGGTTTCCAAAGAGGAGACCCAGAAAAGGGGAAACATTGGAAATGTAAATAAAGTATCAAAAAGAGAAAAAAAAAAGAAAAAAAAAGAGAAAAATTAGTCAATTGTCAAATGGCTAAACATAGTATACACTAATTTTATATTTAAAAAAAAAAAAGAAGAGAGCACGGGAAATAATTGCAAATGATGCTGTGCTGTATGCCGTATCTAGATCACCACACAGAAATTAACAGTGTAGTTCTGCATAGTGCCTGGTCAAATACCAGAGCACTCTGTCCTCGCTCATAAAGAATGCCCACGTGTTTAAGTATGCAAGGCCCACAGGGTCTCTGACCTCATTTCTTAGGTCATCTTATGTTCTGCAGCACGTAAGTGACATTTGAGTGTATTCCTGCTCACGAGGTCTACCACAAACAAGATGCGATCATCGAAACAAGGTAACTTTGGAACAAGAAGTCACTGAGTCCAGAACACAGCCAGCCATGGCTATTGATGTGGGAGCGGGCATTCCTGGAGCCTCTGGGTGAAGCCAAGGGAAAAAGACTCACATCCTCAAGTACAAAGCTTTTCAAAGGGACTCAAAGTTCTTGGTTCAAGTTCAAACTCATCAAAGTAGGTACAGGGTGTTCTCATGCTTCACATCACCTTAAAACGTGGGGGTTTCATTGCTGAACTCTACTGGGTTTGTCCTCTGCTCTTTCCAACGAGAAAGCTGGACAGGACATGTCATCCCTCAGAGAAAATTGAAGGCAAATCCCCAACCCATGCAATCTTTCTGTTTAAGTGCACTTTTGAGACCAGGGTAGTCAGATTCCTCAAGAATATTAGACATCTGCCAGACTAAAGTATTTTTTGACAGTAACAGCCATGGAATGACCCATTTAACTATTAAAAGGCTTTGCAAAGAGATCAAATTAAACTTTAAGGATTCATTGAACAGGTAACGTTTAACCAGCCATTAGAATAAAAAAAAAAAAATAACAAGCAAGACGACAGAGAACTAGATATGTAAAAACGATACTTTAATTTAAAAATATTTCTTCTATTATACATTTCAATATAGAGAGGAAAAAAAACCACCTGACAGTGGAAGGTCTTCAGGTGACTGTGAGTATTTGTGTCTGTTTCTAAGTCTCCTCAGTTCACAGTATATGGATATAAATGCAAACACACTGCAAATTCCAATTCACATTTAATACAACTTTCATGGAGGTTTGAATGTAAAAATCACAATATAGTTGTAGACAGAGGGAACAGTTCATCTCAGCACCTGCAGAGCATAACAGAAGCAATCCCTGGAACCTGTTGGTCATTGACCCTTGCTGAGCATCAGCTGGCAAAGAGAACACACTAGGAGTTGCCAGTGTCGATACAGTTGGCTTTCATTTTGTGCCCAGCATGGGTGGCAGGCTCTCTCCTCTCTTCATGGCTGGGACTGCGGTAGTTTTCACTCCAGACTTTGTCCTTCGTTTTCATTTCTGATGTCTGAGGTTGAGTTTTCATGGTCCTCCCGGACCATGGCCTGAATTCTCTCTACAATGGCTCGACAGTTAGCTTTTTTGAGACCCTGGATTAAAGCTTGATATGCACCTTTCTTCCCATGGGATTGGTACCAGCACTGGAGCAGCTGGACTTTCTGCTCAGCTGTGTCTTGGATGCTGTCATTCTTGATCTCATCTATCTTACTTTCCGGGATCATATTCTCCCGAGCAAATTTTCTAACTTGACTGATTGTCATTTGTTCAGCAATTCTCGAGATGTATTTATTTAAGCTAACATCTGAAAAACAGAAAATAGTCTCTGAAAATGTCTGTCTAAGAAAAATTCCCATGACAGAAGCTGAGTTCACTTCTCCCCGGAAAGTTGGAGTACAGATGAGCTCCCTAGGGCGAGCTTGAGTTGTCCTCCCAACCTTGCCGCGGTGTCTATACTACTCTCTGAGCCAGATGTGATACATGGCATCTTTATGTCTTCTCATCTCATTTATGAAATCAGAAGCTTAAAAAAAAATCACCTGTAATGCTCCCTAGAGACTTGATGACCAAATCCACAAACCTAAAACCTATGTTTGAGTCACCGGTCAAGGGACAGGACAGAACAGAACAGTGTTATTGCAGAGAGGAGAATGTGTATAGAGTTTATGGTTCCATTTGATCAGGTTACAAGGGGTCCTGTGATACAGCTAACTGATATGAAAATATTTTTCTTAAACATCTGGTAATATACTGTTTTATCGCTTCTTAGTATACTTTAAATTGAGACTGTTATTAATTTAAGCTTTTGATAGAACTGACAGTTCAAATAACAGGAAAGACGAAAGTGTCACTGAAATTCAAACATTATTTCACTCTAAAAATCTTAGAGTCTGTTCCGATTTAGGCTTATTCTGATAAAGAGAGCCACTTCTGTGAAATAACGTAATGAACTTACCTGAGACATTCATTGGCATGCTTTCCTGGGAAGAAAAAAGCAGAGGCAGAGAGAGAAAAACATACATGCATGTCATTTAATTTATTCTAAATTCAGAAGGAAATATTATACAATTACATAGTTAAGAAATAGCTTTTGTGGTAAAGAGGATCTCTTTCAGTCATTCAATTTTGATTCTGAAAGGTTCTTTCCTCTTTATTAGATACAATGTAGCATTAGCTCCGGCCAGCTGGAAAGAGCCATACTATGGCTGTTAGGTGGATTTTTAAGAGCAAACCCTTTGTTGGGGGCTGGAAATCCGAGTCCCGTGCTTTGGTCAACGGCATTTCCATGAAACAGGGAACTTTGGACAGCCCTTCCCAGCTCACACTGGTAGGCTTCCATTCTCCTCTATTGTTCCTTACAGTATTTATGTAAAACCTTATAAGGATTTATTTTATTCTAGAAGTACCCCTTGTAAGCTTGCCTTCAGAAATCCAACTTTTTCAACTAAGTTAACAATATGCTTTGAGGCTATTTAAAACTATCTATTCAGTCTGTCTCCTTACATCTAGCTCCACCCCCTTTGAGAAAACAATGCAAACAACCCAACTATTGTGCGTGGGACTCACGTACAATCATATTTTACAAGCTAACTTTAATGCACAGCTTTAATCTTAAACTGTGCTCCTTAATCATGTCCCCCACCCACAATGATGCATGTGTGCATGGGCGCTGTGAGAATTCAGTCTAACATCATTCTCTGGAAGTAGCCAGGAGGCTGACGGCAACCTTGATAAATATCCATGGTAAATGCTGAAGGCGACATATGAATACTGGCTGATTAAATCTGCTGGTGATTTTGAGCACTCATCTAGGTCAGCAGGGGTCAGGAAACAACTACCTCCCTTGCTAAACTCTGGTAAAAGAGTCTTTAACAAAAGTTCCATTGTCTTTTCCATCACCACGCTTTATTGTGCAGCTCAATAGAGGGCAGGGATGGTCTTCTATTTGAGAAAGAGGTGGACAGGTCAGATCCAGTTATCTAGACCCAAAACGGCTATAGGAGGCAGACCCTTTTGTGTAGCACCCCACCAAAACTTACTAATAAATTCGCTGCAGTATGTTATGTCATTATTAGTGTTTTCTGCCATGGGCATGGAGGAACATGTATTTGTTTTAACGAAAGTGCTAATTGTTGTTTCGAGAAAGCTGATCTGTATTTACATACTCACAGCACTTGGGGTTCCAGATTCAGGGTCACCATGATGCCTTTTCCAGTACTTTTTATATATAAGCACTGAAAGATCGAAGAGATTTCTGTCAGACTCAAATGCCATTCTTAGGAAATCCTCACACGAAGAGAACTGAATTGACAAGAGAGTCACTTGTTCAAGCAACACAGGAAAGACTAGGCGATTCCGAGTCACTGAAAGTTGGTGCATCTTATAATCACTAGGCTTCAAGACGCTTTTTCGGAATAACTCTGGTGCTACCCAGCTTTTCCTTACCGACTGATATTATTCAGTAATCTTTGAATAAAACATGTTGTCATACATTTTAAATTAAAGACAGAAAATAAGGAGTGATTTTTAAAAATAATAACCATTAAAATAAACAGGTTGTGGACAGGGCAGGCACAGAGAAGGCCAGGTTCACTGGGTGTTATTATAACACACTGCCTGGCTTTCTGCACTTTCTCAATGGTCACAGGGGCTACTTCTCAGGTCACTTTAATCTCCATTTTGAACAAACTTAGGACTTACCAAATAATATTGGCAAAGCAGGGATGAGCAACAACCACCATAGGCGATTATCTCTGGAACCTGGGAATATTGGATATTTTATATGAAATTAAGTGGTTTTTAAGATAAGGCAGATCTCTGTTATCTCAATCAATAATAAACCAATGAGCTTTTCATTCTAATGTGAGGATGGGGACAGGAAAGGAATGTAGTCATAAAAACAAGTGATTACTTTGTTTCTTGCATTTGGTATTGCTGGTTAGTGTGCACTGCTCAAGGATTCCATGTTCACACCTAGGGAGAGAAGGCAGAAGAAACTCAGAAGGCCTGGGTAGATTCCTTCCATGTTTTTCCGACATACATTACAGATTAGGGGTCCTTTTATCTGTCCTGTCACTTCTGGCCTTTGTTTCCTCTCAGATATTTCTAGATCGCCATCTAAAATTCACCCAAGCTAAGGCGTGACTGAGTGTTTGGTTGAAATGTTAAATCTGCACTAAGATATAGGGGCTGGAGAAATGGCTCAGTGGTTGGGAGCGCTGGCTGCCTGTGGAGAAGATCAGTGTGCAGTTCCCAGAACCCACAGCAAACAGCCCGCCAGCCTTCCGTAACAACTCCAGCTCCAGGGCATCCAACAGCATCTTCTGGCTTCTCCATCACCACAGTCACATGCACACTCCTGTGCCCCCGTATTTTAAAACTAAAAATGAAAGTCTTGATGATATCAAGAGTGTTAAAAAGTAACAAAATACTGATATACAAAAGAAGGAGATGGATAAAAATAAACTTTAAATTGGGGACACATTGAATTCTTAAGATACAAGAGTTAAAATGAGCTATTTAAAAAATAACTTATCAAGAACAATTTCAAAAACATGTTTTAAAAACCCTTAAAACTGCCTGCAGGTAGCTACCACCCAAGATGCTGCCCAGGGCCCCAAGAGGAAGTGATCAGGGCAGTCAAGAGGCACTTGTGGGATTTTCTTCAGCCAGCTAAACTCTGCAGGTTCACAGCCCACCTCTTCCTGAACCCTAGGCAGGCGAGGGTGGGGAAGGCAGCTGACCCGCAGGAGCCTGTAATCTCACAGACAGCACAGAGATAATTGCACCATCTACCCCAGAGAGTGCCAGTAAGAAGAAAAATAGATCGTGATTTTAAAGTGTGCGGAGCTATTACTGTGTGATGACTGAACTCAGTTAGCTGCTTGCTCACAATCCATACCTCGCCTCTCACCACTCTCTGACACTTGGGGCTGGAGAGGAAGCAAAGGTGACAGCACAAATGCTTTTCCTAATAGTAAAATATAAAGCAGCATGTCTCTAATACATCTACTATTAATACATTTAGTATTAGATGAATGGCTGGAAGGCTCTGAAGGTGAGTGGCACGTTTAAGGAATGCCGAGGACAGCAGTCCTAAACATTCTATACAAAGCCAGCCTCTTAGGAAACAAAAGCTTCTTTTCTTTCAGTCTTGGGAATCGAACCCGAGACTCCTGGCCCATGCCGGACAAGTGCTCTATTACTACCGTGTACCCGCCCATTTGCAAAAGACGCGTTTGCAAAATGTATTACCTAGTGTGGGTCTCCAGAGAAATGTGGCAGGTGCACGGAGTTCGTTAAATATTCTTTGCATTTCGTGAGTGAGAAAACTGAAGTCCAGACAGGTTAAGTGATCTGCTCACACTAGCCCAATTAATCATCAGAGAAGGGAGCTGTACAACCAGATTTTCTAGATTTGAGTCAAAAGCAAGCCCCTTAGCATCAAGGCGAGGTCCTTATGCGATTCCCTCCCAGGCTTTTCTAGCCTCCACCAGATGTGGGAGCTTCTTATGCCTCTTGAAAGCTGTTGCTCTCTGCCTGAACACACTTCCCCCTGACTTGTAGCTGCTGATGCGTATTCTTGCCTCCTCTAGACTCCCACCTTTCAGACAGAGTCAAAAGGTCTTCCGGCATAACTCGTACCAATCCGAACACAAATGTCTTACATTTGCCGTACATCATAAGGAGCTGACATGCAATAAGCATTGATTGCCCCCCCCCCCCCCTTTGGCTGACTTTTCCCTAGAACCAAAACCTTGATGACAGCCGTGAGCGGCTAGCAATATCACTTGAACCGGATGGCTTTGGTAAAAGTGCTCATTGGTGCTCATTGGTGCTAACTCAGTTGCGTTCTGAGCTCATTGGTGCTAACTCAGTGGCGTTCGGTGCTGATTGGTGCTAACTCAGTGGTGTTCTGAGCTCATTGGTGCTAACTCAGTGGCGTTCTGAGCTCATTGGTGCTAACTCAGTGGCGTTCTGAGCTCATTGGTGCTAACTCAGTGGCGTTCGGTGCTGATTGGTGCTCAGTGGTGCTCTGTGCTGATTGGTGTCAAATGAGCAAATGGAGGAGAGACGAGAATAGAACTCAGTTCTGAACTTTCATTCAGTGAGGCTCTACTCTAGGAAAGCAGGATGTCCCATGTCATAGCGAGTGTCTTAAGCACCAAATACTAAAACTTACGAGGTGCAGGGATCACAGTGTTCACAGAGAGACACATTGCAATAGAAGTTCGGTTTGCACTTGCACTTGGTATTCTGGGTCCGACTGCAGTTTGTTTCCACTTCTAAACCTGGAAAGTCAGTTTATAAAGTTTTAATTGTAGTAACTAGTTAAAAATAAGTGATGAAAAAAATGGACAGGGGCTGCGTAGATTTTTTGGATATAGCTATTATAGTATCACACCTTTAATAACAATGTTTACTAACACAAAGGCAGTACCAGCTTGAAAGAGTAAACCATTTAGTAGAGCTGCTAGTGCATAGATAATCCAGAAGGCCAGACACTCTCTACTGTCTTACAGGGCTCCTCCATGCCTTTAAGAGAGAGCCTTGCACCTTAAATACATGGTCTGGAAACCACCACCACTACCACCACCACCACCATCACCACCACCACCACCACCACTGTCATCGTGTTTTATGATAAGTCTAAACTAGGCAAAATCAGACAAATGTTCAGACCACACTTGGAGATTCTGACTTAATTGTGAGCTGAGACCTAAGCATTAGTATTTCCACAGCTCCTGATGCGGCTTTAATGTATAGCCAGGGTGCTGCATCACTTCTTTACGGACTGACGAAAAAGCTCTGTGCCATTAATAAAGAGGGGCAGAGCTTTAAACTCGATACCCAGAGTTTTCTTGCTATCAAACCAAAGTACAATTGCTTCTGTCATTTTTTAAAATCCATCCTGGCCTTAAGAAGAGATTGAAATAGCTGCAAAGATTCAGGTCCCCAAGTAGAGTGATGACAGACGTAATCCTCAAAGATGAGGGGACATCTTCCCCACATTTTGGGTTTCTTTGTAAGGCCATGAACAAGAACCACAGACAAGTTTAAATAGGAGAGGGGGAAAGGTGTCTATGGGAGGCTTGCATTGAAGCTGGTGCACCTCTCCTCATTGGGTATTTAGTCCTCTGCTTCCATTTGGAAGAATCGTTGAGAAGACCTTTACAGTCGATCACTACCTTATGAGATGGCTCCACATTACCCAGCTAGCTTCATTCTGCTCCTTCCTGTATGCCAGCATGGACCAGGGTAAGACCCAATCTCAAACCGTATCATGCATGGTTCTACACGGAGGCTCAGGACCAGCCTCTTTACATTGCATCGTAGATACATACCATGACCTCCATCACAGAATATGCATCTTCTGCATTTATCAGAATAATGTTTCTTGTCCGTGTACTCCTTCCCTTCTGTGCAGGGAGCACAGGTTGGTGTACCCCCATTCTCTGTGCAGTCCTTAACTTTTCGTTCACCTATCATGAAAAAATAAGTAAGTAAAGGAAGGAAGGAAGGAAGGAAGAAGGAGGGAGGGAGGGAGGGAGGGAGGGAGGGAGGGAGGGAGGGAGGAAGGAAGGAAGGAAGGAAGGAAGGAAGGAAGGAAGAAATTGAATTTCTGGAGTCGGGGCAGTCTTTGCGTTAACAGCGGGCAAAGTATGTAAGGATGCTAATAAAGAATCTTAACATCAGGAGACATTGTGTTAGGCTGATTACATGCAAATGCAATGTAAAAGACAGATAGCTATTTGTGGAAAAAAATCACATAAGGTGTCAGCAGGGAGAGATTCCCGATTGCCCCTGTGGCACTCAGCAGAGCACGTCCTACATCTCACCAGGGCAGCACAGTAGAGCTGACCCACGATGTGGGGGTTACAGATGAGGGAGAGTGTGTATGCGGGAGAACCGGCCCTGTCTCTTGTCTGCTGTGTGGTGGCTTCAACAAAGGGGAGATTCCCCTCTCCTCCTTTTTGCCCGGCCTCTGGCTTCAGGCTGAAGAGCTGGACCCCAACAGAATCAAAGAGAAGATCTGTCCCCGCCTTTCACCTGCTGCAGCACTTGGGAGAGTGGGCCCTGAACCTTGCTTGGGCAGCACTTAGCTGGCCCGGGGTGCAGGAGATGCTGGTGAGCCCTCCCGGCCCTGAGGGCGTGAGTGGAAGAGAGCCAGCCCTATCTCTTGTCTGCTGCGTGGTGACACGGATAAGGGAAAGAGTCCTTCTTCCCTTCCCTTGTCCGGCACCATCTATGGCAGACAGGAGACCTGGCCCTAGGATTATGAGTCTGGGAGAATAGGCCAAGTCCCTCACTAACAACAGCACTTGAGAGAGCGGGCCCTGCACTTCACCGGGTGAGCCAGGCCTGAGGGTGTGAGAACGTGTGAGCTGGCAGGCTGACCAGCTCAGATACCTCAGGTCCTGATCAGGGGCTTTGAATTGGCTCACCCCAACATCCACCCCATGGATAAACTGTTGGAGTACATGAAGTGGCTGGTCTTACAGACCCCAAACTATAGTATCTCCACAACACAGGGCAACAACAGGGTATCTGAGGAGTCCCTGTGAAGTTCCAGTATTGACAGAGTAGGAGAAGCCAAAGGCCTCTTACCACACCAACGAGTCATTGCAATGAACATTTGCAAGGGATGAAGTGTGGACAAGAGGGAATACTGTGGGACACACTGACACACTACAGCTTCCCCAAGAAGATTGTCCCCCCTCTGGAGGTCGCAAGATGAAGGGTGGATATGAAGGGAGGGGGAGGGGTGGAATTGGAGTAGATGATAGGAAATTCACAAAGAACCAATAAAAAGTTAAAAAAAAAAAAAAAAAGGCCAGGAAGCCTTCCAAAACAAAAGGCCAAACAATATACTTATAAAAGTAAGATAGTTAAGCTGGGTGGTGCTGGCTCATGCCTTTAATCGTAGCAGAGGCAGATGGGTTTCTGTGAGTTCTAGGCCAGTCTGGTCTACAGATCCAGTTCCAGGACAGCAAAGGCTACGCAGGAAAACCATGTCTTGAAAGGTTAAAAAAAAAAAAAAAATTAGCAGGGTAGTTAGCCACCGAAACACATGGGAGAAGGGTCAATTAGAGTGGCCAGATGCACTTCTTTGAGAGGAAGGAGAGGCCAGATCATGGAGGTGGCTGTCCTTGGTGTCCTTGGCCACTGGGATTACCGAACAAACTGTGTTCTGATTCTTATTTTATCTTTCAAAGTCCACAAATCCTGCTCATAGACAGTGCAGTTTAAGCAAAAGAACACTGGAAGCTTCTAGAAATCTTAATCAAAATTTAAGTAGTTGTGAAATCTTTGATAGAGCACTAGTATCTGTAAGCCTAAGTTTTTGTCATGCAAATGATGAGGACTTCTCTGTCTTTATGGTCAGAACCATGTGCAGACCACAGAATAAATATTCACAGTTTTTCTTTTCTGCCCAGGAACTCAGGACTTTTTTGTAGACAAACGCAAATCTCAAATAAATTTTGTTGACTATGTGTTTGTTATTATCGCAAACAATTTGAAATAAATATTCATCTTTGCTTTGATTTATTAAAGTCATTCTATTTTCACGATTAAGCATTATAGAACAATGCCTCCTGGAAAGGTCACATATTTCACAAGCGTTTATTAATGCCTACTGCAGGCTAAGGGTGTTCTAGGAGCTGAAGGAAGTCCTGTGGGAAGTGAGACAAGAGATCAGTCTCCAGGGCCTTCACCTTCTCAGGCAGAGATGCTAAGTAGCAGCCAGGGCTAGATCAGGGGATCCGAGAAATGGCTGCAAATGTACAGGGTAATGCAGCAGAATGATTACTAACAAATCTAACCATTGACTGTAGTCATTAATATAAAAGACAAAGGCAGTCGAATCTGCTCACCATGCACACAGCAGCAAATGGAAGCTATGCTGTGGCCTAGAGCATGGCTTGGTGAACTACCTTATAGGATTCTGGGTGATGAAGCACAAGTCAATTATTAAGTAAAAACGTGCACAACCTTTTAGAACCCTTTAGTAAACAGAACAAATCTGTTTTCAAAAAGTAAAGCATGAGAGTCTAGAGCGAAATTAAAATAGCCCTTCACAGCCAGGCAGCCTCACGGCAGCATTTTGCAGGGGACAGAGCAGAAGAGGCACTGCCTCTCCTGCAGGTGGCGTGACACTGTTGTTTAAGAGGACCTCAGGAGCCAACTTGTAGGACACGCCTAGCTTTATGTGGACACAGCGAACCACAGATCCTTTCCTCTAAAGTGCACAATCTAAACTTACAAAAGCACAAAAATGGTTATTTCCCTGAACATAAGGTTTCAAAATGCATCATTTTCTGATAGACACACACATTTATGGCAGAAAATTTGGGAAAGCTAGGAAAATATTAAAAGCACCCATATAGCAACTGGCTTGATATATTTATTGCCTTTCTATGCATACAAGTAAACCAAAATATATACCATATATTTTTTAATGTATGTGTATGTGTATGTGTATACCATATATACATACATATATATATGTATAGAGGTAACAAATAAGTGTGTATGTGTGTATATATATATATACACACACACATACATACATGTACAGAAGCAACAGGTAAGTGTGTATATATGTGTGTGTATAATGTAAGGAAAGCAGTGTTGGATTCATTCTATTGAATATCAAGATGTGATAAAGACTTTTCAAGTATTTAATTTTTATTTATTTTTTTAAAGTTTTATATATGTATACAGTATATCTTAATCAATCAGAAATATCATAAATGGAACCTCATGAAACTGAAAAGCTTCTGTAAGGCAAAGGACACTGTCAATAAGATAAAATGGCAATCTACAGAATGGGAAAATATGTTTACCAACTCCATATCAGATAGAAGTCTTATATCCAAAGCATATAAGAAAGTTAAGAAAGTAGATATCAAAAAAAGCCCCAAGTAATTCAATTAAAAATGGGACACAGATCTAAACAGAGAATAATCAACACCGGAATTTCAAATGGTTGAGAAGCACTTAAGTAAATGTTCAACATCCTTAGCCATCAAGAAAATGCAAATTAAAACTACTTTGAGAGTCCATCTTACACCCCTCAGAGTGGCTAGGATCAATAATGAAAGTGACAGCTCATGCTGGTGAGATGTGGAGCAAGGGAACACTCCTCCATTGCTAGTGGGAGTGCAAACTTGTACAGCCACTACAGAACTCAATATGGCAGTTGGGAAATTGGGAATCGATCTACTTCAAGATCCAGCTACACCACTCTTGCTGTACCCAAACAGTGTTCCATTCTACCACAAGGACACTTGCTCAACTATGTTCACTGCAGCTTTATTTATAGTAGCCAGAAACTGTTAACAACCTAGATGTCCATCAATAGAGAAATAGATAAAGAAAAATGTGGTACGTGTACATAATGGAGTATTACTCAGTTGTTAAAAATTTCATGATATAAAATTTGTGAGCAAATAATGGAACCAGAAAAACATCATCCTGAGTGAGGTAGCCCAGACCCATAAAAACAAATATGGTATTTGTGTGAACACAAATATGTATTCACTTATAATTGAATATTAGCTGTTAATTAAATGATAATCAAGTTACAATTTACAGACCCAGAGACGTTAGTTAAAGAGGAGGCCTCTAGGGGGATACATGGATCTCCCTGCAAAGGGGAAAGAGAATGTATTTTGCAGGTGGACTGGGATGGGTGGGGACAGGAGTGGGAGGTGTCGGGTTGGGTAAGGGTAGGAATGGAGGGAGAGAGTTTGGGGAGAGAGAGCTGGGATTGGTGGACATTTTGGGACAGTGTGGAAACCTAGTGCAGTGAATACTTCCTGGGATCTACAAGTGATCTTAGTGAGCACTCCAAGTATCGGAGGATACAGAGTCAGAACTGGCCACCAGGCAAGGCTTCCAGTGGTGGAACTGGGTTGTATTCGGTTGAATTGTTGGCTGAGGGGTCCTGTGGAAATTCTTAAACCACCCAGACTGATGCTAGAACAGAGGGTTGCTCTCTGAAAACTGACAGCAAGGCCCCATTGCTGAGGACAACATATACACAGCTCATTGAACATAGAGACGTCAATCTGGTACCTGCATGGAGCTTTCAGACCCACATGCTAGTCTCTTTGGTGCAGGAATGAACTCTGCAGACTACCGAAAAGGAAACTGGACACCAACCCAACCACAAAACCCTCCACTTGTATGTATCCTGCCTGCAAGATGTGCTGGGGCAGTGGTGGCACAGAAGTTGTGGGAGTGGCCAACCAATGTCTGGTTTAACTTGAGGCCCACTTCTTGAGAGGGAGCCCATGCCTGACACTGCCTACATGGCCAGGAATCGGAGACTGGACAGCTCAGAGACCTAAGGTAGAACCAAACAGAACAGGCAAAAAAATTAATAAAATGATTTCTAATGATATTCTGCTATACGCATAGATGGGTGCTTTGTCCAGTTGTCATCAGTGAGGCTTCCCTGGCTGCAGATGGGAGTAGGTGCAGAGACCGAAAGCTAGACACTATTCAGAGAAAGAGTCTGAATTGGAGGTCTTCATTGAGTCCCTCGCCTTCGAGTTCCAGGAGCCTCATGGAAGGGGGAAAGACTGTAGGAGTCAGAGGGGGTGAAGGACACCAGGGAAACACGGCTTACTGAATCAACTAAGCAGGGCTCATATGTGCTCACAGAGACAGAAGAAGCAAGCCCAGAGCCCGCATGAGTCTGCCCTAGGTCTGCATATATGTTATGGCTGTTAGCTTGGTGCTTTTATGGGATTCCTAACAGTGGGAGCAAGTGTGTCTCTGACTCTTTTGCCTACTCTTGGGACTATTTTCCTCCTACTGAGTTGCTTTGTCCAGCCTCAATCTGAGGGCTTTTGCCCTGTCTCGTTGTATCTTGCTTTGTCATGTTTGGTTGTTGTCTCTTGGAGGCCTGCTCTTCTCTGAAGGGAATAGGAGGGGGAGTCAGCTGAGGGGAGGGGAGACAGGAAGAGTGGAGGGAGAGGAAACCGTGGTTGGGATGATTGTATGAGAGAAGACTCTAGTTTCCATTTAAAAACACTTTCTGTAAGGATACAGTGTATTTTAATTAATCAAAAGCACCAGTTTACATATGGAATCACTGAAAAAGTCTATATTGTGTTTTCATTTTAAAGAGTCTATCTATATAAGTATGTCAATCATTTGACATAGAGGTAAGTTATAGACTCTTCATTAAAGTTAGATCCACAAAAGCACCCCCTACAGTTTCCACTTGGCTTCTTTACACCCCCTTCTCCCACCCTCTTCTTTTTGATGAAAAGAACGCCGAATCACTCCAACAGTCTAAAATCCTGATCATCTCCAAAATGCTCAGCCTTAAAAAAACAAACAAACTTGTCATTTCCCAATATTTGGTATTCACTGACTTCTATCATCAATATTCTATGTGACTATCGGATTATCAATGCTGTGAACAGACTCAAAACTAACTTAACTCTTGGCAAACATAAAATTCAACCAGAGAGAAGACAGGTGGAGAGAAGGTTGGGTGCGTGTTGCATGGCAGCTGGGATGTATTAGTGGGGGAACAAAGAAAAACCTTTAACACAGGCAGAATGCCCGTTCGCAGTCGCTAAAAGAAATCACACAACTAAGAACTGTTAGAAGCATATAAGAAAGGCTGACACACTTGGACTGATTGATACAAACTATCCCAGGCTTCCATTACTGCAGAATTTACATGTCAAACTCTACCCTGCTGAGTATCAAAGTGAAATGCCATACACACAATACTTGTAATCTTTAAGGCATTTCCAGTTAAAATAATCCATTACTGAATCAGCAAGTGAAAACATTGCTGGGTTCTCCAGCCATGTTCCCTTTTCCTTCTGAAATGTTTGCACCGTTTACATGCCACAGTGGTGTGAGCATCCTCAGATCCAAACACCGGGCTTGAGATTCCCCTTTTAAATGTAAACAAGACAAAATTAGAGTAAAAAAGCACACAGACAAAAATTTTAGAAACCTTAATATGCAAAATGCATTGCCTTCGTTTTAGTTTGTACTTAAAACTTTGAGCATATAAAGCCAAACTTCCAAAGTATAAACACATAGGCTAGATAGATTGTCTGTGACTTAAAAAAAAAAAAAAAGCCAGTAGGTGATTCCCAGTTTCTGTCTGGAAAAGAGTAACTATGCAGGAACTTAGGTAAAAGTGGGCTGTATTATAGAAGAAACTTTCCTGCTAGGCTTAGTAAAATCATCTTTGCATGTGCATGACCTGAGCCTGCTCTACACGTTCAGTACTACAAGTCTGAGATGCTAACTCTGAAACTTACAGAAGCTTTTTGGAGGTCTGCCTGAGTGAGACCTATCAAAGAATCTTAGATGCCTCTGAGCCAACTCCTGATCCTCCCAATGCATTGAGACAGATATTTGTATGTAACTGTGGTCAACCCCAAAGTGGAAACTAAGTTTACAGAATTACGTTTTCCTTAGCCTCTCATTTCCTGGTGCTTGAAGGAGTTCCAAACTGAAATTGTTTTGCATTTCAAAAGACTGATGTTTGAAAACCTGTTGGCTGCTCTTCATTGCTTTTCTGGTCCATCTGGTTATTGAGCTGTAAAATGCAAATGTAGTTTTTTGCAGGCTTCAGTGCCAAGCCAGAGAGCTTTAGAGACAGACTGAAGAGAGGAGCTGACACATACCCCTGAGGGTAGAAGTCCCTTGTTGAGGGAGACCCAATGGTCAGCTTTGAGATGGCTTAGGCTTTTTAATCCTCACAAATGAATTTTCCTTAGGTCTTGAGAAATAGAACTAAAGATGGATCTTCTCATTTCAGATATGTACATCATCTGTAAGTGATGTTTCTTCATAAACAGTCCAGACAAATATGATAACAATGAAAAACTGTACTTGGAAAACAATTGTATAGTCCCCTCCCCCTTCTTTGTAATGCTCTACCCTATAGCACAGCCAATAGCTGTATAATGGTCCAACACATTCTTACATATAAGACATCTCATTCCCTCACCCTGGTTCTCACACACATCTCTGGATGCTTCATGTGACCTACCAGGCTGGCATGGTTGACAGCAAAATGGGCCCCCTTGATATAATCCTTCCGAGCAGTTGGTGTAAGTTTCACGAACGCTCCTCCTCAGCTCCAAGCCCTCGGAGACGCTATCAGTATCTTGTGTGGGAACACTTAACTGTGGGCCAGCGAACACCTGTGAAAGAGACCCATAAGGACGTTAGTGATTCCTGAACCAAGCAATGTGAGAAATATGTGTGTCACACACCCGGAAGTGACTAGCTAGATCTCTGTACAGGCTAAACCAACGCTTGCTCATGGTTGCCAGAAGAGGGGCACCCTGTGACTTGGCATGTCCAACTGCAGGGTTTTCTAGCCCCCACTAGATACACAGGGCAGCCTTGGCTCCACTTAACCGCTCCAGACCTGGGCATTGGAGGGAAGGGCAGAGAACCCCATACTGCCTCCCAGGTTATGGTTCTTCATCTGAACAGTGGAAATACCCCCTGCCTCACAGGCCTGTAGTGATAATTAAATAGAACCATGCATTTAAAGCTCTCAGCACAATGCATGTTTCCTGTAAGCGATAGTTTTCTTACTGTTACTATAGATATAAAGTCCCCACAACAAAATAGAAGGGAAAACAAATCAAAGTAAACAGAGTTTGAAATCTAGTTTCTTCCACCAAGTGTGACTGACTTTTCTGTGCCTTAATTTCTTCACCTGTTAATGGGACTAGTGTTTTCTGTCTTTACAGGTTAATCATGAAGATGAAGGTAGTCACTTCGATCAGACTTGATTCTTATACAGAGTATGTCTGTGATTCCTTCTTGCTACCGAGTACAGAATCAATGTCTCAACTGTTTCCAAGGATAAATAAACTTCCCATTAAATCCTTAGCGATCTCTTCATCCTTATTCAAACACACACACACACACACACACACACACACACACACACACACACACACGCACACACACATTCTTTATGGAGAACAGATCTTTAAATCTATGTTTAATTCTTTTCTCCTGAAAACATAAACCCATAATCCCAAGTGAAATTATTTCCGATTTATCTTTACTAGCTATAGAATTGGAGTTTCTTGGGAAAGTGGGAAAAAAGATGTATTGAAGCCCTTAGAGGTAACAGCTGCATGGTACCTTTCTTGGATTTCTCTAAGTACCTTTTAGATCCTCGGCCACATATTCTCCTGGGATCAATGTATTTTAGGATGCATCTCTGACATCCAGATGCCAAATAGGGAAAAGTGACACTAAAATGTCAGAAAACATTTGACTTGTCTGGACTGTCTCACTAGCCAAAGGGGCAGCTAGAATGTCTCTAGAGTCTTCCAGCTCCCAGGATAGTGTTCTTTCCCTGTACTAGGCGATGAACAAGCATGACGTAGAATAAGACTGACTTCCTGCACTTGAGCAATTATGTGTAAATGACAATAAGAAATACTACAAAGATGAGAAGAATTGTGCCTAAGAATGCCAGCATCACACCCAAAGTATTGTCAACTCAACCCAACAGATATTTGTTAAGCCAAATTCTGATAACTATAAATATAATCAGTTATTAATGGGAGATAGGTAAGTTCCCAAAGGCAGACTTGCATATAAACTGGTGCTTTATAACAAGATAATATGCAGGGATATTTCACACCTTATATTTGCACAGCCTTTTATTTTTCTTTTTGTGGTGCTGGAAACTGAACCCAGGACCTCATGGAGTCTAGCGAGTTATCAGCCACCAAGCTACACCCACAACCTATTGCTTTTAAAACACACTCAAATCTGTACCCTTTTTAAAAAGACATCTCTAACTTCTCTTTTCAGAATGGCAGTTTCTGTCTCTTGCTTTCTTGGCAGCAATAGATAGGGTACCAGTCCAGTTGACGTTGGGTCGTCTTTCAGATTGGATAGCCATCAGCTACGGTGACAGAACTGGTGTGGGGGCACTAGGGAATTGTAATTAATTGGGAAATATACCCAAAATGAATTGTTCAAATAAGAGAGGTTTTGCAAAAAAGCCATTTAAATTCTTACGGCTCTGTACTCTATGGCTGTGTCAAAGTCCTGTTGGCCAATGAAGGATGAACTACACCATTTGACATTCCAGAATTTGGAATTTGGTAACACATGGAAATTCTCAAACTAGAGTTGGGAGATGGTCCAGTTGGCAAAGTGTTTGTGAGTCAAGCATGAAGATCTGAGTTGAACCCTCATAAAAAGCCACGTGCCAGCAATGGGGAAATGGGAGGAGACAGGGAAATTCCTGAGAGTGCAGTCTGGCCAGCCTAGGTGACTCAGCAAGCTCCAGCCCTGGTGAAAAAGCTTCTTTCAAGAAAATAAGGTGAAGAATGATTGAAGGAAATACCTAATGTTGACCTTCACATACACACACACACACACACACACACACACACACACACACACACACACACACATACACGCGCACACACAGAGAGAGAGAGAGAGAGAGAGAGAGAGAGTGAGAGAGGCATGCACACACATGCACACACACATGGGTGGGTTGGGGAGACTTGAGAAAGAGAGAAGAATAATTCTCAAATCAGAAAAATACCTCAAAGGCTAGGAGCATTCAATCAATATTCTTTGGTGACAATGATCAAAACCGAGTCTAACCCACCTCGTGGATGAGGAGGAACGAGTCCTAGCGTCAGCCATGTTGGTTGAGGTAAGGAGTAAGGCTGGTGTCAGCAAAAGTTGCTCTTCTTTCCTGTCAATTCTGGTTTTTCAGTAGAAACAAGAAAATGACACAGATTGAAACTCAAAGAGAGGGCGTTTATAGTGTTGGGGCTAGGGCAAAATGACAAGTCTAAGTTTCATGCCCAATTGTATGTGCCCTGTGGATATGTAGACTGTCCTTGGTATGAAAATCTTAACTTACAGCTGAGAGATTCATATGTGCATAAACGTTCAAGATAACAGCAGAAAGACACCTTTCCTTTATGGAGTGTTGCCACTAGTAGCTTTCTCAAAAAAGTATGCATATATTCTGCCTTTTGGAGCTTTCTAAAAGAAATGTACCCCTTTCCCCTACTTCATTCTGTTTTAGTTTTGAAGTCCCGAACTGGAAGTCAAAACTCATCCAGGGAAGCCTGGAAGTACACGGTTATAACCCTAGTTACTCAGGCTGAGGCCACAAGTTCAAGTCTGGCTGGGCTTCTAAGTGAGTTCTATGTTAGCTTGGCGACTTAGGGAGACCATCTCACAATAAAAAGATTGCTTTTGTTGTTTATAAAGGAGCTCAAGGGTGTCACACTTGCCAAGAATGCCTGAGGCCCTACTTCCCCAGCACTGAGGACAGGGAAACATTATCCAAAATACATGCAGAGTCGAGAAATATGAACTCTGTGCTCACGAGGAGTGAAGAGACACAACCCAGCCGGTGCTCTCCTAGCAGCTATTCCTTTCAGATGTGGACACACACACACACACACACACACACACACACACACACTTCAGAGTTGATTTTTTCCGGAAACGTCCCTTACTTAGCACATCAACGGATTGTGTCATGTGCCAAAAGAAAGACAGTCCGAAGGATCTCTCATGACTGTTGGCACAGGCGAGGCAAGCCATGCTCCACACAGTTTGCATTTAAAGAATTTGGTTTTGATTGTTCTTTTTTTTTTTTTTTTTCATTCAGTCATCTTTGCAGAATTTAATGATTTCTCTGAAACCATTTAGGCAGAAACAGGGGCATTTCAACTATGATAAGGCAGGAAACCCAGACAAAGCTAAATGTTCTGAGTGGGTCATTGTTGTTTTGTTTTGTTTGAGAAGCAGAAAAAGCAGAATAAAGGACAGGAAACATAGATAAACTTTGTCAAGGGACAGGAGGAGAAAGAAGGGAATACAAAGGTTATTTAAATCCCTACCTTTCTTAAGTAAACCATGTCCAAGTTAGAGATGCTTTGATTGTACAGTCTACTGAAAGAAGTATCAAATAAGCAAATGTACTGTTGAGTACTTCCTGTGTATCAGGCCTGGTCTGGTCAATGCCTGAGAAAAAGCAGTGTAAAGATACATTCTCTCTTGTAGCATTGTTTATGTATAAGTGAGTGTATTTGTCACCAGGGAAATGGAAATTTATCACCAGGTGTGTGTGTGTGTGTGTGTGTGTGTGTGTGTGTGTGTGTGTGTGTGTGTGTGTGTGTGTATTAACACGTCCACGCATGCATGCAGATGAGGGGTCATATTTTAAAGAATTGGCCGTGTCAGCCCTCAGATCAGATGGTGTAGACCACCAATCAGAAAATCGGCATCTCAAGTCACAAGTCAGTCTGAGGACAGAAATCTTTCCTCCTGAGGAAATGAGCAGGCTGGTGTGTGTTTGTTAAAGCATTCAGCCCACTGAATGGGGTGCATTTATACATAATATAGAGGGTTATCAGCTTTACTCACAGCATATCAATTTAAATATTCATCTCAGGATACTTGCAGAACCTCTGACCAAAACTGTGTACAGGGTAACATAAAGTATTAACCCTCTCCAGGGAGGAAATGCTTAATAAAGAAAGAAATGTAGCCAAGCAATGGTGATTAAAGGCCTTTAATCCCAGCACTTGGGAGGCAGAGACAATCAGATCTCTGAATTGTAGGCCAACCTGGTCTATAGAGCTAGTTCCAGGACAGCTGAGCTACACAAAGAAACCCTGTCTCTAAAAATAAAAAATAAAATAAAATAATAGAAAGAAGGAAAGGAAGGAAGGAAGGAAGGAAGGAAGGAAGGAAGGAAGGAAGGAAGGAAGGAAGAGAGGTAGAAAGGTAATGGGTTTTTTAGGGAGAAATCATGCTTTACAAATAAGTCAAGGAAGCTCGGAGGCATAGGGAATTTGAGTGAGAAAATTTTCATTAAGAGAAAGTGGTCTCAGCTAGAGGAAAACCTACTAGTGTTATTCTGCTAAAGAAAAATAGCAGTCAAATGACTCAACGCCATACCGCTGTACCCGGGGCTCAGAGCATCTCTCAACCTCACCCAAGGAGCCTGGTCTTGCAGTAGATGGACATTAACACAGAGATCCTAACTGGACAGTGTCTGGGGTGAGAGACTTCAGAGCACTTAGCTCTTCGTGCTGAGTCTTCATCAAGTCCTGTCCTCCAAGGAAAGATTGTAAGAGCCAGAGGCGGTGATGACTCCAAGGAAACACTGTCTACCAGACACAACAGGACTGATGAGCAGATGAACTCACAGAGACTGTGGCAGCACGGACAAGACTGTGCAGGGCCAAGCCAGATGGGTCTCAGACTGAGAAGGCAAAGTGACAAGGGGCCCCAACCCTAACCAAGAAGTTATTTGCAATTGATACCCACTGGCAAAGGGAAAATCAGTTTTCTAAAATAGCGTGTTAGTGCGTATATCTACCACATTCCAGGGCAGGTCCAATGCCAAGTAGCTGGGCAGCACAGAATGAACTCCATGCTTTTGTTTCTTTGTTTGCATTTGGTTTTTTATGGCCTTATATTTCCTTTGGCCCTCACAGTCACAGAGGGCATCCAAATCTCTTGTGTTGCACTCACACAAAGCCCTGGACCATCAGGGTTAGAAAGGAATTGTGATATCTGCTCAGCTTCAAGCCAGATTTTAAAAACGGATCTCCTTCAGGCCAGAGACAGGCCAGCAGTTAAAATACATACACTGCTCTGGCAGATGACCAGAGTTTGGTTCCCAGGAACTAAGCCAGGCAGCTCAGAACCCCTTGTAACTTCAGTACCAGGAGATCTGTTACCCTCTTCTGGTCTCCATGGGCACCCACACTCATGTACACACCCATGTCCACACAATCAAAAGTAAATCTTTAAAAATAGTATCTCTTTGAATCTTTCATTACCTACAGATTTGAATCTGTAGTCTAATCTTCGCTCCTGCAAATCAGAAATTTTGCTTTTATCTCTCCGTTTCTGAATCTCTTGTGCCCATGTGATGTGAGAGCCTCCATCCTTATTTGCATGTTGCCTGTGACACTTTTCTGGCCCTTTTCATTTCATTTACATGCACCGCCTCTTCAGTGACAGTAAAATACTCATGAGGAATCATCTTTTTTACTTTAGCAATAGTTGAAGGTGAACACAACATTTGAGAAATGACTTTCCAAAAAGCCCCGATTTGGGAGTGCTTCGCAAAGGACTCCAGTTCAGCACGTCTGTTCCAAGCCTGCGCTGGGCTCTGATGCATGTTTGTGAGGATCTCCTTCATTGCTTTTGCTTCACTTAGGCACACCAATAATTGTTTTCAGACAATTCTGGACAAAAGCCAACATGTTAGCTTTATGAGGAACCTTCAAAACAAAAACATGCTGGGAAGAAGGGAGGATTTTGAGAGGATTTCTCTCCGATCCAGAGGGGCTCCTGAACCTAGCCTAGGGTGGGAAAATGTAGGAGGACCACAAAAGTCAGGGCTGTGGCTAGTAGGGATGGGAGACTTGCCTGTCAACCTCAGTTTGCTGGTCCTCCCTCCAGGTGGGGCAGCACTTGTATGAACAGCTATGGCTTCGTCGCAGTGTGTCTGGTAGAGTTGTGGATCTGGAACATAGATATCTGAGTCTTCACATTTGTCCCCTTGGGATTCTCACAAGAAATGATTGTGGGTACCTGTCCCTGTTACTAGATTACGAGAAACAGAGACCAGTGGGCATTTTCTTGGCCTGTACCCTGCTGAAGAAGTGTTTTTCAGAGCCACTCAAGTTATCAAACAGAAGACATGATGCAGGAATGAACACACCCAGAAGGACTGGACCCCTGCACGGCACCCTCTAGGATGAGCTCACCACATCTTCCCGGGACATGTCAGCACTTAAGAAGTAACAAGCCAGTGACAAGCCCAGTGACTGAAGTAAACTACCTACTTAAAGACTTGAGCCTCCTGGTAAATATGGCTGGTGCCTGGGGGTAAGTATAGAACCTGATCTTAAGGGCTGAACTAGATTTTAGAGAGAGGGAGAGAGAGGAAGGAGGAGGAGGAGGAGGAGGAAGAGGAGGAGGAAAGAAAGGGAGAAAGGGAGAAAGAAGGAAAGGAAGAAAGAAGGAAAGGAAGGGAGAAAGAAAAGAAAGAAAAGAAAGAAAGAAAAGAAAGAGATTACTTTTTTTTCTTTTCTCAGGTTCTAAACAAACAGGAAAAGACTTTTTTTAAAGTGGAAGGGAAAAGGTGCTGGGTAGTGAAAATGTCAGCCCTGTACACGGCAAGAATGAGTTGCTAGATGCCTGGCTCAGCCACAGTCTTCTGCACTATTCTGACACTGGCATAGACTGAAGGCAGTCTGCAGTGACACAGTGTCTCTGTAGTGACACAGTGAAGTGCCATCATAATCAGTAAAATGAAAAGCGATTCTTACTCCCACAAGGATGTCTTCTTCAGTTAGACCATAGTGCACAGTTACTACAGAAAAACATGGCTATGTTATTGGAAGTTGAGGAAGTTGGAAAGGAGGAGAAGGGGGGAGGAGGAGGAAGAGGAGGAGGAGGAGGAAGAGGAGGAGGAGGAGAAGAAGAAGAAGAAGAAGGAGGAGGAAGAAGAGGAGGAAGAGGAGGAGGAGGAGGAGAAGAAGGAGGAGGAGGAAGAAGAGGAGGAAGAGGAGGAGGAGGAGGAGGAGGAGGAGGAGGAAGAGGAGGAGGAGGAGGAGGAGGAGGAGGAGGAAAGAATCCAGCCATAGCAGTGTACATTTATAATCTCAGATCCTGGGGAGTTTGAAGCAGGAGGATTGCCAGTTTGATGCTAGGCTGGTTCCTACATGCAGAGATACTGTCCCAAGAGAGGGGAGGGAGAAATACAAAACAAAACAAAGACAAATTCTTTTTTAAAAATATATCAAAATGTGAATGATGTTGGTTGCTCAGAGTATGAATTCACTGTACAACAAATGGAAAGAGGCATCTTTGGCGGTAGCAAGACTGTATGAAGTCTGAAGTTCTGCAAAGGGTTCTTTGTGTTCACTGATAAGATTAGGAACTGTGAGATAACAGTAGTAAATTTGAAACAGGAACCACCTAATGAAAAAAGTTTGTGTTTGAGTGAGTAGCACTTGATCCATCATGAACATTTAGGGCTTTTGTTGTTGTTGTTGTTGTTGTTGTTTTGTCATCTGGTTTCCTATCACTTACGAATCAAGAATCTTAAATGCAACCTTTGTTTATTTGAGCCTCTATGCTTGACTTTGTGTGGTCAGAGCTGTCTATTTCCCAGTGCTCTGAGTCCAGCTCGGCCATCTCTGGACCTACCAGCTTTGCTTCATCATGAGGAAAAGTCTGTCATATTTAAGCAGACTGGACAAAAAGGACAGGGGCCATTTAAAGTTACACGGGAAAGAACTGTTGGCTGAACAGAAAGCTCTGTCAGGTTACTCGGTACAAAGTTGTGACTACCGGTCATGGTGATCTTTCTGATGTGTCTCGGGCATCGTTCCTACAGAATACTTGATATAAAAGTATATTTATAACAGAGGCTCAACTAAACAAAGGTTGTATTTATGATCCTTGATTCAGTAAGCTTATAGGACTGCCATCAAAGCCAGATGACCAAAAAAAAAAAAAAAAAAAAACCCTAAATGTTCATGAAGGATCAAGTGCTACTCACTCAAACACAAACTCTTTCCGCCTTCTCACCCATGTCCTGACAGGTCCCTCTGGTTACCAGTGAGACAGCAAGAAAAAGTGACTTGGTTGACAATCAGTGCTTCTCTAGAACTGGGAATAAATAAATATGTTTGCTTTTATACCTAGAGAGAAGTATGAATTGACTGTTCTGTGAATCAGGGTTTTGTTTGCTTGTTTGTGTTTTGTTTTTTATAAATAGGAGGAAAAAGAATCTAATGATGCGATGTCCCTAGTTACCCAGAGACTACTCCTGGGAAAGTATTGGAAAAGATTCATTTTTTTTACGCTCACATTTTAGAAAGTTTGCTCTCAAATCTACAACTTGAAAGTGGACATTTTTAACTTCAAAGTTCAAATAGATGGGTGAAAACATAGGTTCTAGGGTAAATAGCATCCCTTTCAAATCGAGTTGTCTGTCTTCCAGATCATTCTATCAACATGCATTTTAAATAAGTTAGAAGCATTATTTCATCTTATTACACTCACAAATTATGGCTACAAGAATACTTACATTATAAGGTGAAATTTTCAAAGTATGCTGCAAATGTAAAGGCATTACAGACACTTTAAAAGCAAACTTTCTAAAATTGTTCTCAGAAACCCCAATGGACATCAAAATTATTGAGTAATACACAAAAACTCTTAACAAATACCAGAATCATACGTGGTAGTTTTGGTAACCATGCTTGGGCTCTCACGGCGATCCAGAGAATCAGAGTATCTGAGTGGGAGCGGGCTTGTTAAGCTGGGCTGCTGCACCTGGACCCAGGGGCCAGCTCGGACCAAGCTACAGGGGAACCGCTCTGTGCGCCACACTAGCCCTGAACTGTTTTCCAACAGACATCCAAACCAGCTAACATTTAAATGGTTCCAACTAACAATCAAAATAAATGTATAAATAAATTCATGTCTATGTATTTTACATATCACACTACGTGTGTTAAACAAAACAGTTTCAAACAATGTACAGCCTGTGTCTTGGACAAAAATTTTACACACGCACGCACACACACACCCCTGCATTGCCTTACATGCTTTATGCCTCGTGGCCAGGACCACAGTGGATTCTCTTCCAGACCCTTATTGTAAGCTAATAGATCTACAGACCTTATCTTTATAAAAGGTGTCACATGTGGTGAATCTATAGAACCCATCTTTATGGAAGATGTCACGTATACTTTACAAAGAACTTTCGGTGTAGTCATGTCTTAAGCTTTGTTGTGTACACAGGACTGATTTAATTATCACCAGGAAAGTTTTCACTCAATTTTGCCATGCTTAGATGTACTTAAAATAAACATCTCAGGGTCAGATTCCCAAAGTATGAACCAACACTGGCTTAGCTGTGTTGAACCAAATTGTCTTCTTGCTTTCTGGGGATCATTACTACGCTAGCCCTGATGGTCACAGAGACTCCCCCATCCAAGTATCTGCACCAAGTGGGGCTTGAGCAATTGTTTGAACAAATTGTGACGGCTGCTTCTAAATTCTCATGACTGTAGGGTGACGGGGCTGTGTACAGAAGGAGTAGTGGTTAGAGAAGATGGCCAGGCATTTCCTCGCTAAAAAGGAAAGGTTACTTGATATTACAATTAATCGACTTCATACTTGCATAGCGGCAGTTTTCCTGATGGAGCCAGCTACCAAGCCCCCTCTCCTATTTGACAGCAATGATTTTGGGGGGATGGGGAGGATACTGGTAGGTAACTGAGTTATACAAACACACCTATGTGCCCTCACAGCAAAAATAAAACAAGACTACAGGCGGTGGTATGTACACGAATGTGTGTGTGTACCTGTGTGCATGCATGCATGTGTGTCTGTGAGTGTACCTGCACAAGTGGTGGTCAGAGAGCAAGCTGCAAGACTGCTCTCTTTCACACCATGTTGGATCCAGGGACCCAGCTCTGGTTGGAAGGCTTGCCAGCAAGCACTTCTACTCAGTTTTCTTTTTGTAGAATTTATTCATTTGTTTGTTAGTTTGTGCTGGGATCAAACTCAGGCCTGGTACATGCTAGGCGAACTATACTACTGAGGTACTTCTTATACCCAAAACATTTCTTTATAAAATATAAAATTAATAAACAAAATTATGGTAATTCAAGGTAATTTAATAAGTACCCTCTCTATAAAATATCAAATAAAAATTATGTGGTGATAATTACCTTAAGGAACATAAGAGGTCGCCATATATATTGCGTGTCATGTATATTGACCATACACTGCACTGATTAAACTGTGTGCCTGTGTGGATAAGACTCAAGAGCTGGAAGTAAAATTTTTGGTGTTCCCATAAGGCTGATTTTTTTAAAAAATGACTTTATTTTCCAGAATTTATGTTTTATTTCACTCTAGACAATTTTTAAATATTTATTTACTCAAAAAGAAGAGACGGATGCACTATCCTAAACTTGGTTCCAAATTACTTTTTATTGCTTTATTTCATTGTACTCTTAAAAAGCATGCTTTTTGTTTCTCTTTAGTAAGTGGTCTCTGGTACCCAATATAAAACATGTGCTTTGTAAGGGACTTTTGGAACCAAGAGAATTCACCCAAAGCACATAAGTTAGAAGGGGCTTTTGCAGGGGGATTTCCTTCTTAAGTTTCTAACTATCTCTGAAAAACAGTGATCCTTTCCAAGTGGCAACTAGACTGTGGTGATCGGTCTCACCACTGAGCATGCTGGAGCCCACAGTCTCTGATACACTGGCAACTCCCACCCCGAGACTATTCACTCTCAAAAAGCTTACTGAGAAATAGTACCAGGCCCTGGTTGTTAGCTTATTGTCACCTTTGACCTTCCTTCAATCTCAGTGTCAGAATAAAAAAAAAAAGTCTTGCAATTAAAGTCTCCATTGTCTCTAAAGGCAATAATTCTGTCTATTGTAGACAGTGGCGGCAGAAGTCTTTCTGTTTGTTAACTGTAGTTGATGAGGGATGCTGACAGCCTCCAAACAATTTAATTCTTGTTTCTCAGTCTTGCTATGATTTAAAAACTTGGGTTTTAGACTGAGAAGATGTCTTAGTTAGAAAAAATCCAATGCATCAGAACCCACAAAACTTGGATTTTCCACTCTTGTTGTTAATGCTTTAATTTATATTTAATCTCCTTATTGCATTCAAAAAACTTTCAAGTCCTTTCTGGGATAAGTAAAACCCTTTCGAAAACTGAAGAACATTTCATGTTTCTAGAGATGTTTTAAAGAAAATGATTGAAGTGTAAATTCAATAGCTGTCTTTGTCCATCCTTTAAAATTAACCAAAATATCCACAGTTGTGGGATTATTCTGTAGGATTACTGCTTGCTTTCCAAATCACCTCTCATCTTCTTCAGCCATCATTTTTACCGACTGTTCTAAGACATATGAGGAAAGCAGCTGTCTAGTGCGTGATCGGTGCCATCCCTAAATACTGCAGGGTAAACCTTCTAATGACCATGCATCACTTCATAGCTCATACACATACACACACAGGCATACACACAGAGACACACTACACACACACACACACACACACACACACACATACAGGCATACACACAGAGACACACTGTACACACACAGACACACAAATACACACTACACACATATTTACAGAGACACACTACACATACATATACATACGTACACATTACATACACACACACTGCACACATACAAACACACATACACACTACACATACAGACACATACACACAGGCACACAAAGACACACACATATAAACCATACACACAGAAACATACACACATATGCATACACACACACACACACACACACACACACACACACACACAACACTATCAACCACGTATGGGACTCACACAACGTATATACATGGGATAAAGTAAAGTATACTGTTTTCCTACCACCTATAAAAATTTGTGAAGGTTTTGTGAATCAGACTTGTTCAGTAGACAATAAAATTCCCAGAAACTAGGAGAGGGGAAAAAAGTCTCTAAGAAGCAGAGAGACAAAGGGCCCAGTCACTGTTTCTATAAATGGCACTGGAGACAGGAAGACGTAGGCAATGTAGTAGAGAGCTGAACCCCAAATCTACTCCCTAGAAATCATCAGCATATTACAAACCTTGCTTTTGTGTTTCAGTTCACACTCCGCCTCTATTTTACTTATGCTACAACTAGGGAAGCCATACTGCATGGGGAGCCATGTTTTAGGAGACACGGGAGGTAACACAATGCTAGAAAAACGGTGACATGACATTGGGCAAGGCCAGGTTCAGAGCAAGAACACTTCAGCATTGCATGGGAGGGATGCAAGGGACTGTAACACGCGCCAGGGATTCTGTAGGTGACAGGAACGTTATTACAATCTTACTCATCTGACTTTATAACACTATTTAATAAACTTTAATTTCCTAGGCCACAAATCACAAATATAACAAATTATACTTAATTTTAATGTTTATGTACTGATATGTGTGTAAAACTTCACATGTGCACACAAGTATGTGTGTGTCTTCTTTTAGAGAGGCTGTTTCCTGGGTGCTGGAGGCACACATCCTCTGGTAAAGACACAGCTACACCTAAGCTGAGCCTACTCCAGGCCTTTTGAACTCTGTTACTTCACTGATACTACTCTAAGAGCTGAGTGTTTCCAAGGCACCCACACTGCAGTGGTGAAGTGGGGACGTGGAACTTTACACTGAGGAGAATCTTAAAATTCCCTAAAGATATTTCTAAAGGCCAAATATTAGGCATCGCTTCTTAAAGAACCAAAGGGATTTTATTTTCACTCCTTCATAAGCTGCTAAGTATAAGAGCCTTTGCCATTGCACTCTTGGGATATTCAGATGCAATCATCTAACTGCTGTGTCCCCCTCCAAACTCCAAAAGGCCAGTCAGCTGTCTAACTGTCCAGAAATGAGCTCAACCTGGACAATAGGATTTCTGGCAGTTAGATAAAAGTTGGCCCAAAGGAGTCCGTTTCCCGTATCTCAGGCAGAAGGGCCAGTCTGTCAAAGCGTATGCTGGCAATCTCAAGTCTTTGTTGCACATTTCAGAGCCCATGCTAGCTAGCATCCTAGCCCTTCTCACGGCTCCCCCTCCCCTAAACTGTCCCCAGCTCATGGGCTTCACTCTCCACCAGCGCTCATTCTGTGGATAACCCAGTTCTTCTCACTTTGCCCCGCCCCCACCCCATCTCTGCTTCTCTCTCCATGTTCCCTCTATCCCTATCCCCTGTTATTGTCCTGTTTAGCAAATATCTATGACCATGTCCAGACTGCTGGCCATGTTCAGTCTACTTCTTTCTCTCTGGTCTTGACTCTTCCAGATGCCTCTGGCTGTTCTCTCTCTCTCTCTCTCTCTCTCTCTCTCTCTCTCTCTCTCTCTCATGTCCACAATAGAAACCTTACTCTTCACCATACTGTAGAGCAGTCATGTCATGTCACAGTTTATGTATCTGGTGCCCTGCAAGGGGCCCAGCCTCTCCTAAGCAAACCAAGCTTCTGACTTGACTCTCCTAATGCAAGGAATACTTGTTTCTTCTGGTTTCTGACACCTACCACATCCAACTCCAAATTTTAGAGCTCACCTTCTTGAGAGGCTTCTTCCCTCCACCTGCTTCCTCCTTGAAGCCGCCTGCTCGCTCTGTTGCTACAGAAGTCATGCTGGTGAATCAGGCAGCTTGTCTTTCTCTACTAAGAACCCATCACATAGAAAGGAATGTCTATCCTTTGTGATTTGGGACCTGTCTCTCTGACAAGTCTCTCGGTTCACTTGGTGACCCCCTGACCATTTGTGGATGCCCGAAATTGAAGTTTTTGTCACCAAGAGACTTGCTGGCTCCCTCTTTCTCACCCTGTTCTCCCTCCCCACATGTTCTGAGCTTCTTCCTGGAGCTTGCTCTGTCTCCTCTCTCTGCTCCCCGCGGCCTCCTTGCTAGCTCTGTTCTCAGCTCTCTCCTGGAGCTTACTGTGTCTCTAAGGCTGGCTAACTGTTTGTCTCTCTTTACCTCCCCTTAGGAGATGCTTGCTTGTATCTATCCCTCTTGGTGGCTCCCTGGAGCTTACTCCTTGAGACCTGCAAGGTATATCAGGCATTTCTATATGCACTCCTGGGCCTCTAAGAAACTGGAATCCTCCCCCTACGCCTCTTCCACTCCCTGTCACTGTGCTTCTAAAAGATGTCTCCTTACCTGCTTGAGCATGCGCTCTTTCTTTCTCTCTCTCTCTCTCTCTCTCTCTCTCTCTCTCTCTCTCTCTCTCTCTGTTCACTCTTGGAGCTTGCTCCTATCTCTAACCATGGGCTTTTCCCATTAAGAATACTCCTGCAGTCTGTCCTTCTAGGGGAAGAACAATATGGATCTAGGGGAGGGATGGAGGTCGGTAACTAAGGCTGTGGAGAAGACTGGTTAGAAAAAGGCCTTCAGGATAACAAGTTTGTGCACACCCTGCCAAGGAAACAGTATCTGCACCATGCTGTCAAGTCATCTGTTTGGTTGTGCTAAGGATTGGACTAAATGTGCCTCCTCTGATCCCGTGAAAAGTCATTTCCCTTACCTCTGGCAGATGGGACACAGGAGACTACCTGTAGCGCCTGTTAATCAGCACATCAAAGCACACGCTTGGACCACAAGTGCCTGTTGCACATTTCTAAGTGCATGCTAGCATCCTAGCCCTGCTCACTGCCTCCCCTACCCAAACTCCCTCTAGCTCATGGGCGTCCCACCTCCCAGCAGCTCATTCAACCTATAATCCTTCTCACTGTTCTCTCTCTGCTCTGCTCCGGTTCCTCTTACTAGGTTTTCTCTATTCTCTATCCTCTGCTCCGTTCTTCTCTCTCTCAGATAGCCCTGGCTGTGTGGAGTCTGCTGGCCATGTTCAGTATACTTCTTTCTATGTTCTGGGCTCTTCCAGATGCCTCTGGCCGTTTTCTCTTTCACATCCACAATAAAAACCTACCCCTTAACCATACCATGGAGCAGTCTTGTGTATGTGTGTGTGTGTGTGTGTGTGTGTGTGTGTGTGTGTGTGTGTGTGTACACGCACTTTGGAGTTAGATCTGAATTCAAGCCTCGTGCTGTCATTTGCTAGCTGTGTGACCTCTCTTCAATGCTTGAGCTCTCCAAACCTCATTTAACCTTGTAAAATCGAGGAGAGGCTGACTTCCTCACTTCTCCACTGTTGTGAAAACCGATTTGAGATCTTTGTGCCAGGAGAGTTTTTAGGAACCTACTAAGCAATCTGTCTAAACTCAGAACTAGATTGAACCTCCGAAGGTCGAATTCCTTTGATTAGCCATTATTAACCAGCATTTCTGCAGATGCCAAGTGCTGTAGGGTTCTTCTGTGCCTGCAGTAGACACGGGGGAGCTGGGACTCAGAGCCCTAGGGTTACTGGGGCAAACTTGTTGTGAAAATGCCAACAGAAAGAGGGTGACATAAGAAACAGGACAAAACAATATAAAAATATCCAAGAAACAGGACAAAACAATATAAAAATAGCCACCAGTCCGGCCATCCACAATTTCACAGTTGAATTCCCGGAAGGGAAGGAAATTATTCATATTTCCCGTGTTGTTACAGGAGTGTAAACAAATCTTCAGAGGCAAAGTTACTTGAGAAATCATACCTGTTGGGTTGTAAACACAACCCAGAGTCACTTCCCCAGCTGAGCAAACTGTCAGAAGTGTCAAATGCCACACAGCCTCGGAGCGAACTCCTCTCCTGCCCCAAAGTGGATCTTTGCCTGGGCAAGTCTCTAGGCTAGTGTCTCTCTCCAGCCATGCCAAAGCCATCCAAGAGCTGGCCAGCACCAAACTCTGACCGTTCCTCACTCACACTCTTCCCAGAAAAGCGCTGCCGCTGGGGGATAGGAGCCTAGGGATCAGTCAGCCCTGAGCACTTAGCCGGGAGAGAAAGTGCTCCCGCATTTCTCAGCATCTAGATCGGTGGGGTGGCTGTCACCCAATGCCAGCCACATCTGTATTCTCATGTGGTGGTCCCCAGTGTGTAACGTCCCACATCCCAGGCGTCCCGAAGCTTACCGGAAGCAGGACAGCCAAGATCCACAGCATGTCTGCAGCAAGGGAAAGCTGCCCGCAGCCTATGTGGGCAGTCTGTCGGCTCCACCTACCAGCTCAAGACTGCCTCTGGGTGTATACTTTGTCTGGGCCCCGCCCTTGGCACTCCCAAACCGCTTCACTCCCACTCTGGTCTCCCCAGAAATAGCTTTGAACACTTGTATGTCACTTTTTTTGAGAGACCAGACACAATCTTCGTAAAGCCCCAGGGGCTGCGAGGAAGTGCTGCCGGACTCTCTGGGGGGAAATCCACTGATTCATCACCTCACTATTGGGCCCTGCGCAGAGGGAGGCCCCAAGCAGGGTTTGATTGCATAAATGGGCATTCCCCATCCTGGGCGCTTCTACAGTCACACCCTCAGGTCCAGTGAGATCCTTTTCCTCCGGCTGTTGCTCACCCTGGAAGGAATTCTGAACTCCAGATTGATTTGGACTTTGCCTGGAGACAAAGAGCATTTTACCTTCAGTTTCAATATTTTGTCAGTGACAGACCTGTTGGGGCTTCTGGGGCCCCTGGGTGGTAATAACCATAGAGGAGGTACACACACTGGGATCCACAGAGCTCATAAATGATACATGGAGTGACAATCGCCATAGCAGAGATAGAGATACTAGGTTGTGGGGTCCTGATGAGGGAAATGTCCCCCTGGCTGAGTTTCCCAAAAGGAGAACGAAGATAAATAACCTATGACAAGTAACACAGCAGTTAACTCAGTGACCAAGCCAGATAGAATCACAGGGGTTAGATATAGAGTAAGGGACTGGGGGAGGGGACAGATAGATCTTATTAGGGAAGAGGAATAAAATAGGTAGTTACGATGGGAAGATCAAGTGGGGGAGGGGAAAGGAAGAGGATGAATGGGAATATAGGGAGAGACAGCTAAGATTAAAGGGCATTTGAGAGGTAGTATGAAAACCTAGCAGACGCTTCCTAAAGTATATGCGGATATGAAGGTGATCTATAGCCAAACAATGGGGGAGACAGAGCCACACGTGGACATCTTTTGTCACCAAATGAAGTTTCCAGTTCCTGGATGGGGTTCCATCTAATTGAGTTGGTGGCCAAAAAGAGTTGCATGGGAGTCCCCAAACAATGCAGCCAGTTGCTAAGACTACAAGTTGCTCTCCACAAACTGACACCCACACAACTCATTGACTATGGAGAAGCTGAGAGCAAGAAGAAAGTGCGTACGTAGGGCTTTCATCCCTACATGCTATCATCATTGGTACTGGAAGACACTCTGCATGCTACCAAAGGCAAAAGGTAAACACCTCCACCCCAAACCCTTTGGTCTACGATGGTGTCCTGCCTGAAAGATAAGCTATGGTACAAAGTTTGTGGGAGCAACCAATTAATATTGGCTTTGACTTTAGGTCCACTTCACAAGATGGAACATAAGCCTGTCTCTAACCAAGAACCTGAGACTAGATAGCCCAGGGACCTAGGGATAAAACCAAATACCTGTGTTATAAAACAAACAAACAAACAAACAACACACACACACACACACACACACACACACACACACACATTATAATAAAATGACTCCTAATGCAGAGACCCACAGCCAAATATTATTCAGAGAGTGAAAGATACTGGAACACTCAGCCCTAAATAGGATGTCTCGATGATCAAATCCCTCGCCTCAGTGCTCAGGAAACCCCAGGAAGGGGAGGAGGCAGGAAGAGCCAGAGGGCATAGACAACACCAAGAAAACAAGGCCCTCCAAGTCAACAAGATCAAAGCTCATGTGACCTCAGAGCCTGAGGCTGCATGCACAGGTCCTGCATGGGTCTGCACCAGGTCCTTTGCATATCTATTTATGCCTTCAAGTTTAGTATTTTTAAGGGACTCCTGAGTGTGCAAATGAGTTCATCTCTGTCTCTTGTGCCTTCTCTTGGGCTCTTTTTCTTCTGTTTGCTTGTTTCGTCCAATTGCAGTGTGTTAGTTTCTGTTTTATTTTAGTATATTTTCTTTTTGTATTATTCCTTAGAAGCCAGTTCATTTTCAAATGAGACAGAAAGGGAATATCTGGATGGAAGGGGAGGTAGAAAAGAGCTGGGATGAGAAGAGGGAGAGGACCATGGTCAGGGTATAAATCTATCAGAAAAAAAAGTCTATTTTCAATAAAAGGGAAACCCCTCACTTGCTATGTTAGACATTATTACTTCCTCCTTTTGTCGAGGATTATTTCCTGACCAATTTTCTTTAAAAAAAAAAAAAAATTCTTATACTTCTTTACTGCTAGTTAATGAACGCAGCTCAAAGTTACTTTTATTTTGGAAAAATAGATAGCACTTTAGTGTCCTGTGAACGCTCTAGAGCAGTGGTACTCACGCTTCCTAACGCTGGACCCTTTAATACAGTTCACGCTGTGGCAACGCTCTACCAGAACAATATCGCATTGCTACACCACAACTGTAACTTTGCTGCTGTCGTGAATCGTAATGTGAATATCTGCTATGCAGGATATCTGCTATGTGAGCTCTATGGTGGTCCCATAGGTTCAGAACAGGAAGCGGTTTCTGGACTCCACCTCTATGGGTCAGATCTTCAAAATCCACCCAGTGCTCAGCTCCTACCTAGTTCTACTTCTTTTCCTCCCCGGAGGATCCATTTAATTAAGAATACACAAATACACACACACACACACACACACACACACACACACACACACACACACACACACTCAGAGTCAGAGGGGATGGTGAGAGAGAGAGAGAGAGAGAGAGAGAGAGAGAGAGAGAGAGAGAGATCCTGCAGCATTTTCTTCTGCAGGTGTTTTTAGTGCTCTGAATCTAGGTTGTCACCCTTCTTTCTCTCCTTCCTGTGGGCGTTCTGTTCATTCTGTTTGGCAGGTGTCACTAAACTTACACCCATCCCCACCTCCCAGCCCACCCCTCCCCCATCCCTCCCTCCTCTCCCCTCCCTCACCCCCACTTTGCATCACCTTCCTGTAGGTAGTTGCTGCCATGAAGAAGCCTCAGGCTGTGCCCTACTACAACTATTCTAAAATTGAAAGGAAGGGAAGAACAATTTGGAGTGAAAAATTCCATGCAAAAAGGAAAGGAAGGAAAAGAGAAGAGAGAGAAGAGAAGAGAAGCAAAGAGAAGAGAAGGGAGTAAGAAGGAGAGCAGCGAGGATGGGGCTGCAGAGCACACGCTCTAGGTAAAATCAACAGCTCTGGAGTATAAACGAGTCAGCAACTTCATTGAGTCATAAGATTCATTCTTTCTGAATACTTCTCAACTTGGCCGGGTGAGTCATTATGTGAAAGGCACTTACCAGAAAAGGCAGACAGCCTGAATTCTATCATCCGGACCTACACCAGAAACTGAAAGCCAACTCTTACAGGGTGTCTTCTGATCTCCACAGTGTTCCCTGTACCACACACTATACATCACACACAATAATAATAAAGAAAAAAAAGCTGCTTAGAGTATCCTAATCTGTGGTTTCTCATAGTCTTTAATATGCTAATATGTATTGTATCATCTAAGAGGGGGTGAATATACATGCTGCACCCTGAAGCTCTTTCTTATGGAAACTTTTGAGGAGTATCTATTGAATGAGTAAACCTTGTTGATATTCTGAGGAGACTGCTTTGGGTATTTGCACTGGTTAGGTTCTGTCAGCTTGACATAAGTACAGGAACCTGGCAAGGGGAGACTTTCAGTTGTGGAGTTGCTTCCATCAGATAGCCTGTGGGCATGTCGGTGGGAGCATTTTATGGATTGCTGACTGATGTGGAGGGGTGAGCGGTGCCACCCCTAGACAGGTGGCTCATTGCTGTGTCACAAAGTAAGCTAAGCAAGCCAAGGAGAGCAAGGAGGTAAGCAGGGATTTTTTTCCTGGCTTCTGCTCCAGGTTCTGGCACTGACTTTCCTCAGTGATGGATGGCAATCTGGGAGTTGGCATAAGTAAGATGAAATAAACTCTTTCTTCCCTAAATTGCTTTGGATAAATGTTTTATCACAGAGACAGAGGGCAAACTGAGGCGGTATTTGTATAGGTTATTTTTATTCTAACAGTACATTTTTGAAGAGTTCCTTCAAGTGCAAAAAAACCAAACCCAACCCAAATGGTGTGTGTGTTTGTGTGTGTGTGTGTGTGTGTGTGTGTGTATACATATGTGTGTGCATGTGCAAATGTGCATCCATACGTGTTCTCTATTGCTGTCTGCCTTATTCACTTAAGGCAGGTTGTGTCATTGAATCTGGAGCTTGATGTTCTATCACGTAACGTGCCTTGGTGGCCCAGAAAGCTTGAGAAATCCTTTTATCTCTGTCCCCAGACAGATCTGGAGTTACAGGAGGAGGCTGTGCTTGGATTTTTTAGAGGGTGCTAGAGATCTAAACTTAAGCAGTGATACTTGCACACCAAGCCATCTTACCCACTGAGCTTGCTCCCCAGCTCCAGGAAATGTGTTCTTTTATATAGCTTCAGGCATGCCCCTGGAGGTGGGGAGTGCTTTGGGTAGTCATACTGGCTTACTCAAACCAAACCGTGCAAGTTAAAGTATACTTCTACTGTAAAGAGGTAGCACGGCTTTCTGGGCATATTGCATAGGGTTCACATACATAACTCACTGTAAAAACGTAACAGGTAAACACATTTTAACTTTTCACTACAGACAATATTTCTGTTCTTTCCTCAGTGGAGCTAATATTTTAAAACATTGCCGTTAGCCAAACTGCTTTAACTAAATAGCAATAAGTTGGTTTAGTAATCTCCAACTGTAGTGGACATCTATAGGTTTTATTTAACTCTACCTTTTTTCTCCTCCTTCCTATTAATGGGACTTCCAGAATGGTTCTGGAAAAAACACCCATTCCCTCTGACCTGGACTATCTGATATGAATGTTTCTTTTAGTCAGTGCTTTCCAAAGGATGAGAAACAGAATCACTCGAATAGAGGATGGATGGATGGATGGATGGATGGATGGATGGATGGAGAGGTGATAGATGATAGATCTTCTGGAATTGGTTCACACGATTACCGAGTGTGATATGCCTAGAACCTATAGTGCATGTCCACCAGATGGAGACCCATGAAAGCGCTGTAGTTCAAATCCAAAGGCAACCTGCTGGTGAGATTCCTCCCTTTCTCAGTCATGGTCAGTCTCTTTCATAAAGCCTTGAGCTTCTTGTTAAGGGCCATAATTTTACAAAAAGCCTATGGATTTAGTTTGAATCTCATCCTAAATAGAGTATCTCAGACACATGAACAGTGTTTGACTACATATTCGGGCACCACAGTCTAGTCAACGTGACAGATAAGAGTAACCACAGCAAAGTTGACACCAAGCCTAGAACCAGAGACTCTATTTGGCTAAGGACAACATACCACATTCCGTTGGAATTAACCTTGGCATCATTTGCTGGAAGCAACTGAGACACAAACTCTGTCTCACTAGATTTGAAATGGGATGAATACATACACATGAGCTGTGCTATTGGTACAGTTGGTTGTGGGAGAAGTCCCGTGGTTTGACAGAAAGCATAGCGCTAATGCTGAGAGGAAGTCACATGGAGAGGTGGGGCCTGGGGCTCCACCTGACTCCTGGATGACTTATCTTGGCATCCCCACACTGCCTAAACCAGCCAATTCTCAGCTGTTGCAAAAGCTAGACTCTTTCAACTCTAAGTTTCTTCAGGTGCCATTAAAGCTTATGGTTAGTGTAAGAAATCCCTTGTTACCAAAAGTAATTGCTTAATATTTGCTATTTTGTTTTCAAACTTAAATAAGAAAGATTGCCTAGATTGGTCCTTTAAGACAGAGACACTGTCTCTACAAAATAAATCTGTCACTAGAGGGCATCAGAGCTTACACTGACCAAAGGACGGATTGGATTTTCTATTGACCAATAAAAAATGTATTTAGGGGGTCACAGGAGTTCCTGTGGTGGTGGCTAGGCAGTGCAGCTCAGGTGACAGATCCAGCGGCAAGCGCGTCTTCCACCCCGCGCCGCCAAGACATCCAAGAGGAAGGTTAGCTCCGATGGAGCTGAGAAGGAGGAACCCAAGCGCTGCTCCTGCGACCAAGCTCGCCCCTGCCAAGGTGGAAGTGAAGCCTAAAAAGGCCGCCAGAAAAGATAAACTATCAGACAAAAGAGTGCAAACAAAAGGGAAGAGGGACGCGAAAGGCAAAGTGACCAGCAAACTTGAAGATCTGCCTGCAGAAAAGGGAGAGACGGAAAACCAGAGTCCAGCCTCTGAAGAAGAGAAAGAAGCCAAGTCCTACTAAGCATCCATCACATCTGTCAGTGGTCCCCGCCCCCCTTCTTGTACAATCCAGAGGAATATTTTTATCAACTATTTTGTAAATACGAGTTTTTTAGTTGCTCTAGAAAAAATTTTTAAAAGATGGGGGAATCCCACCTCATCCCATTTTTTTTTAAAGTGCAAATGGTTTTTTAAGAGGTTAAATCATTTGCTGGTTGATTATTTTATTTTATTGGTACAACCCAAAAATATCAAGGTACTGAATCAGGAGAGGCTGTGACTGTCTCTGGGGTCACTATAATATTCCGTAAAAGGGACTAGTTTTATATCCTACAATACGAAAAGCAAACTAAGTGGCAATTTGGAGTCTTAGTCATGCATGTGTGTCTGGAATAATTTCGCTTATATCTGGTCTCATGCTTCTAGTAGACCCGTTTCCTAAGGAAACTGCTCCTTGGTCCTTGCCCTGTCAGAACTGTAACGTTTCTGGTCATCGTAGTCGATTCTCCTAACAGTTGTGATAACGTGCTGTGAGAGATGGAAATTTTGAGTCTGTTTTGCGTGTGGCATAAAATTGTGAGTCGGTGGGACTGAGAATCATGAGCATTTGCTATTATGTGAAGTCTTAAGGAAACTTGCCAAGTTTGAGGCAGGAACATCACGGGAATAAGTTCAAGGAGAAACAATACGTAGCTCTTCACTTGCATGCATGAACACAGTGTGACTCTTCAGAGTTAGGGTACATGATCATAATAAACATGGCTCTTCAGAGTTTGGGTATGTGTGTTAAGAATTGGAATGTCTGTGTACTCTGCTCCTCGATAAAATCTCAGTTGTGAAGGAAAAATGTGTTTACATTCATAGACAGGGCAAAGGAAGAGCATTAACTTTGCAAGTAATCTTCAGTGATGATTGCACTGGCATTTTCACCTCTGGAAAATTCTATTCCTCACAGGATGAAGAGGCTATGTCTGCAAATCCAGCTCCAAAGTGAACACTGCTAGTCCCAACATGGCTTTACTAGTCAAACTATATGAAGTAAATTAGCTGGATTCTGGTGTCCTTTCCTGAGCTCCTTTGCTGTACACATGTTCACGTGTCTGAAGGGACAGCACTACCCAACGTGCACAGCCTGACGAATGAGTGCTGAATGCCTGGCCCCTGAGATGTGGAAGAAGCTACTCAGTCTTCCAAATTCTCCCACCATGAAAACCGACATACCAATATCCCTGTGAACCAATAACATGGAAATGACAAGGTCAAAAGCATTCAGAAACTGAGATGCAGCTAGCCAGGGAGGGAGGTGGCGGGAAGGGGCTGGCGCAGACAGGTGGGGGAAATAGCTTATCTGCAGACCCAGACTCAGGTGAGCGTCCTGCCCCCGCCATTTCTGTATATGAGGCTGCACTAAACACAGAGACATTCCAGGACTCCAGGCATGTACTGGCACACAGACGGATGAGGAACATGTCTTCAGGACTGCTCACCTGGTGTTGATGGGGTTTAGTCTCAAGTAGACTCTACTTAAGACGTAATCGTCTTGTGCCTCCTCTGTGCTTTACATTGGGGCATTGGCTGATGAACTATAAATTACTCAGCATAAGCCATGCTACTTCTAGGTAAGTATCCAAAGCATATGCCCAACTGATAAGCGCATCATCTTTCTGTAATCATCAGGATGCCTGGCTAAAAGGACAACTGGCCAATTGATGACAAACTGTAAAGCTTGTCACAATTTCTTCTTTTTTCCTTTTAGATTTACTTATTTAAGGTGCACGAGTGTTTTGTGTGCACCACACAGTTGATTACAATATATATTAAAGACATGTTTCAGTAAAATGTATTTTTAAAAATCCACTTACTTGTTTCTCCAATCGTTTTATTCTTAAAATAAGACATCACGTGACAGTCGAAAATGGAAAAATCAACATTCTTTGCCAAAAATAGAAAATATCTACAAAAAATAAATATGAAGTAAAATATTTGCCTGCATACCACTAAAATTATTTTCCAAATCACTACCAGTAAAACTCTGTCCCTCTGGAAGGGTTGGTATAGGCATAGCCTGTACGCTCAGCATTATCCTTGGACTCTCCCCAAATGACAAACTAAGGCTACCAAAGCTGGCCTAGGGCCCTGGACGAGAGGTGATGTGAGAGAAACTGCTGGGGCAGTGAGGTGTGAGTGGGTGAGCGTGAGTGAGGAAGTTCATCTCTGACAGCCCACGCAGTTCCAGTGAAGTAGAATAGGTACCCCTGCCTGCACACACAGTCTTGCCCTGTCAGCAGATGCTGAAGGGAAGCTAGAGGGAGACATGGAAGGGCAAGAAGGGAAGACTGCAGTGATCCTGTGGAGTTAAACGATATCATTGAGTTGGAGTTGGGAGAGAGGACAAGAGAGCTGGGCCCAGGTTAGAGGCACTTGAGTCAAAGCAGAGACAGGTAGATGGATGGTTTTCTGCAGAAGAGAGTGTTAGTCATCTATAGAGAGAGTGGGATGACTGAGTGGTACATGGGGAGCAGGAAGAAAGAAGCTGTAAGGTTTGGTTTGTTAGACTGTGAGTGGCCCTGCTTGTGGGAACGTTTCCTTCCTCTGAGGATAGACCAAAGGGACTTGTGTTCAATTATTTCGCTAGCTGAGCATAGTATTCAACCTTCTCAGACCAAGTTTTCACCCTCAGTAAATAGAAGCCTATTAATACCAATGATTTGACGATGGTTTTCCTTGTATTCTGACGTTTTACTATCATTTCAGAAATGGCTTTCTCAAGGCATGTGCTTCACCAACATTTTTTCTAGGTTACATATAGTCGCCAACATTGGTGCACTGTGTTCCTCTGGATTATCCCCCTTTCTAGCTCGGGGGACATATGGCGATTACCTTGGCTGTTCTACTATTATATTATTTTACTTTTCTTTTTTTTTTAAGCTTCAGAAAACAGCTGCCTTAATCTCTACTGTACTGCCACTACAGTACACAACAAACTAACTCGGTCATAGACAAAGGAAATTTCTTTCGTCCAGTACTATAAGCTGGATGCCTAAGGTCGAAGACCTTGCCGAAAGCAAGCATCTCCTGGCTATCTCATAACCTCCAGAGACATCGGAGGTGAGAACAGCGGTGTGTGGCTCATCTTCTCATCTTAGAAAGCATCAACACAGCCCCCAAGGCTCAGTACCCATGATCATATCTGACTCTAAATACTTCCCTAAGACCCCAACTCCAAATAATTACCAACATTTAAATTTGCAGTTTAATTTTTTTCCATGCATTTTCAAGGACTCATTCAAAACCATAGCAAGAACCAAAAAGAATGATTGGGTCAGGGATTTTATTGCCATTAAAGCCTGTTGTTTCATTAGATCTGAAAATGAAATAGATTTTAATCTCAATCGCCTTGTTTCTTTATCTCTGCCTTATCTGTCTCTCTGTCTCTGTCTCTCTGTCTCTGTCTCTATCTGTCTCTCTCTTTCTGTCTCTTACATATGACTTTTTCATTTACACAAGCAAGAACAACTGAACTCAAGAACAAGATTTTCAGCCGGGCAGTGGTGGTGCACGCCTTTAATCCCAGCACTTGGGAGGCAGAGACAGGTGGATTTCTGAGTTCGAGGCCAGCCTGGTCTACAGAGTGAGTTCCAGGACAGCCAGGGCTACACAGAGAAACCCTGTCTCGAAAAAACAAACAAACAAACAAACAAACAAAAAAAGAACAAGATTTTCATAGGTTGTGAGAGCTAGAGCAGAGAGAGCTTAGGCCACAGAGACTTTTTAAATTCTTGGTATATTAAAGCAAAAATGTCAATAGAAGTAATGAAATGGGAAATCCTCAGTGCTACACTGTGGCCCACTGATGCTTTTAACACTTAAAGCTTAAATTCAGAATTATATCTGTGTCACAATTCCTGTACGCTGTACCATTTGAAGCTCTTAATGGGATGCCTACTTGCTCTTGACAACATCTGACCTGTGTAGTCAGAAAGCTGGGGAGGGTTACAGCTAAAGGAACTTGGAATCATGAAACTAACATCCACCACTTCAAACCTGATTCTCCTCCCTATGCTCCTGGGAGCTGAGCACCACTCTTGACCTAAATCCTTCCAAAACTTGCTTCTCCCAATTCCTAAGGCAGTATACTCCCTTATGAAGGACCTTTCAGTATTTAGTATTATTGCATAATATCAACCCATCTAATTTTCATATTTCTCTAGGAAGTAGCTCCTTGCCCATGCTCATTCAATGACTGTGTGGGCTTCTGAGGTAAACTTGTAAAGTCCATACTAAGCCCAATTCCTTTCAATCCTATTGTGCTGGTGGTCTTCTGATCATGGAAGTATAAAACCTGCTTGTTTTGTTGTCCAGTCAAATACTTGGCTTCCTGCTGGTTCACAACACACCATTACTATATTCTTTCCTTAAGTCCTAGGCTTTATTGACTAACATCCTAATATAGAGAGCTAGGAACCTCTTCATTGCATCCATAGAGAAAAGACTGCTTCTCTTCCCTGCTGCTTCTACTCATTCTCCTTTTCAAGACTGATAGCTTACAAACTGAATGATATGGGTGATAGCCACACATACTGGATGCAAACACAGAATAATTAAGATGGTAAGGCCGTAACCTCACACTCTACCTTATGACTTTCAAATCTCAGGATGGAGTAAATCACCTACTAACATTATTAAATACAACCATAACTGTTGGTGCAAGCCTGGAATCTTAGCTATATTGGAGGCTGAGGCAGGAGGATCACTCCTAGCTTCTTGGGAGGTTGAGGCAGGAGGATTACAACTTCATGGCTGTTGTGAAATTTGGTGAGATGCCATCTCAAATTCAAAAGGATAAAGAGAACAGGGAATGTTACTCAGAGTACAGTATGGATTTCAAACCTGTGGTGAGACCCTGGATTCTATCCTGGGTACAACAAAAGCCACTGTTAAGTTTGGCATCTAATCTATTAAAGTCTGAGAAGGCTAAGTGGCTGAGGTTGCTTGGGCAACAGTGATATTATGACCTAAAAGGACCCAAGAGGTGGCAAGAGTGTAGCCAGCTCACGGAAACGATCCACCAGTACATGAAAACAAGTCTGTCTGCTCTCTGCCTTTCACATTTTTGACAGTTGTTTTATTATTCGAGCATCATTGCAGTTGGGTTAGGGGAGAAACACAAGAAAACTAGTGAGCTCAATCATCTCCTAACAGGCTTGTTTCCTAGTTCCTAGTTAGGATAACTTTAGTGATGAGAACCAAGTTGGCCTTGAATGAGTAAATACTTATTTTTCTGAGAGAGAGAGAGAGAGAGAGAGAGAGAGAGAGAGAGAGAGAGAGGGAGTCAGAGACAGCGAGGGGAGGGGAAGGGAGAGGGGGATTGGGAGGGAGAGAGGGAGGGAGGGGAGGAGAGGGAGAGAGGGAAAGAGGGAGAGGGAGAGAGAGAGAGTGAGGAGAAAGGGGGAGGGAGAAGGAGAGAGAAAGAGTGCCTTACTTCCTTTTCAAGTACACTGAGCTTTTCCGTGAACTAAAGGAAAATTGGCTGGCAGTCGGCTGTGTCCCTCGGCCAATCAGGAGAATGTGACCATAAATGTCCATGAATTGCCCCCTCTTTGAATCTCTGCCTTTTTTATTTCTGTCTTGGGGACTTGCATCTTACAGTTCTGTGTCACATCCATGGCCTTTTACTTATGACTTTCTTCACTTCTGAAAAGGCATTTAAGTTCAGTGTGATTACTCATCTAAAAATCTATCATGTCTTACATGAAAGCCCTTAAACTAACTCATACGCTGGTTTGGGTTCTCTTAATAATCGTAGCTAACACATTTCGAGAGCTCAGTATGAACTAGGCACCATTATAAGGGCTTTATAAATATGGTTGTATTTTATGCTCATAGAAGTTCCCATGATGCCCTGCTACAGAGGGGACACAGCAAAAGGAACCCAGTAGGAAGAACCACACATCCATCACCCAGTAAGTAAGTTACAGAGCAGCGATTTGAAGCAAAGTAATTGTTCTGCAATGTGCTACTTTTACATATCTCAGTTCATTGAGAACTCAAAATACGCCAAACCTTTTTGGATATATTAACTCATTTAATTCTCAGACTTTTCTGACTCACACAGATCTAATCCATGTGGCAGCAGGGCATCATGGGAACTTCTATGAGCATAAAATACAACCGTATTTATGAAGGCCTTATAATAGTGCATGGCTCATAATGAGTTCTCTAAATGGGTTACCTAAGGTTATTAAGAGAACCAAAACCAGTATATGAGTTAGCTAAGTTTTCATGTAAAAGATGATGAATTTTAAAATAAGCAATCACAATGAACCTAAATGTCTTTTCAGAAATGGAAATTAAGGCACATCAGAATAGACTCTGTGGTTAGTACAATAGCATGGTATCTCTTGCCTTTTTGTGAATGAGATCATTTGCCTCATGTTTTTTTGTTTTTTGTTTTAATAAAAGCTAATCTTCAACCTTTCGATAGTCCAAGCTCAGGCTAACACTAATAGGGTTCGGCCTGAGACACCTTTTCTGGATGATCATTGCCTAGCATCTTCTCCCCCCCTTTTCTCATCTCTCCTTTCCCACCCTGCTCAGTCTTCTCTCAGTATAGCACGTTATCCACCTATACAGCTGTTTGTAACACCATTACAATGTCCAAAGTGAACATTGGAGGGCTTCAGAAGGCTCGTAACCCAGCCTCTTGCTTATGTATTAAGATCAGATTTCTTCATTCTGCCTTCCTTGCCTTGAGTACTAGAACAAACCACTCAAAATAGACTTTACTACCTGATTTTCATGTTGTGAATACAGCTAAAACAGTGAACACCACACCCCACACAGCTGAAGTATAAGTCAACTGCCAATCCGCTTACAAGTAGACATTCTCTCTCTCTGCCCAGTGATTAACATGGAAGTAATATTTATCAAGAGCTTAATTGCATATATATGCAATTATATAATATATGTTATATATAATATATATAGAATTATACATAATATATAATATTAAAATAAAATTAAGCTCAAATTTTATATGTATACCTGTACTGGCTGGTGTTGTGTCAACTTGACACAAGCTGGAGTTATCACAGAGAAAGGAGTTTCAGTTGAGAAAATGCTTCCATGAGATCCAGCTGTAAGGCATTTTCCCAATTAGTGATCAAGGGGGGAGGGCCCCTTGTGAGTGGTACCATCTGTGGGCTGGTAGTCTTGGGTTCTATAAGAAAGTAGGCTGAGCAAGCCAAGAGAAGCAAGCAAGCCAGTAAGAAACGTCCCTCTATGGCCTCTGCATCAGCTCCTGCTTCCTGACCTGCTTGAGTTCCAGTCCTGTCTGACTTCCTTTCGTGATGTCTATGGCCTCTGCATCAGCTCCTGCTTCCTGACCTGCTTGAGTTCCAGTCCTGCCTGACTTCCTTTCGTGATGAACGGTGATATGGAAGAGTAAGCTGAATAAACCTTTTCCTCCCCAACTTGCTTCTTGGTCATGATGTTTGTGCAGGAATAGAAACCTCGTCTAAGACAATACCGCATATATATATATATTCTGAGCTTAAGCTTAACTTTATATTAGTATCTCCTCTCATTCTTGTTTTTCATATTAAGAAACAAGTTCAGTGAATGGAAATTACACATAGCTGGTATATGCTTGGGCAGAGGCTGGCACACAGGTCTGAAGCCTCCTCAGCTCACACTGTCTACTGAGCCACTTCTTCTTTGCTCTTACCATTCCTTAGCTCTGAATTCCTTACAGCAAGCCTCTCTGTGCTCCGTCCCCACACTGTCACCCAAGTGTCTCTTCTAAAGAGACCCTCTGTGAGTCTCACTTCCCCATATAAGGCAAAATTAAAGACTTGGAGCCTCTCCTGACTCACATTACCCAACTCTGACCGTTCCAAACTTAGAGCTTCCTTGGCATAACTGAGGAGCAAGTGAGAACGTTACATCAGAGCCTGTGACATGCAACTGCCTGTCTTTTCAAATGAGTAATTCAAGTCAATCAAGATTCAGCTGGTATTGCATTACTGTTCCTTTATTAATCAGTATCAACTTGACCTTACATGGTATGTGACCTGTTCCTTGTCAGAGTTCCTTGTCAGAATAGCAGATCCCTGAAAGGATAATATTTTCTTCCTGTTTCTTTTTAATTATTTCTTTTGTTTTTGAGATTATAATTCTATCATTTTTATAATCTTATCAAAATGATTTCTTTTCCCCCTTCTCTTTCCTCCCACCAATATTCTTGTTTCTTTACATGGAAATTTTTAACTTAAATTTTGACCCCATAGATCTTCCTTAATTCTGCAACTCCTTAAAAGGACAGTGGATGTCCCACAGAACTACCGTAGGCATGTTAAGGGTGTACCCAGTTTCACAGCCCTGCTACAGATGTCACATTCAGGGAACTGCCATAGTCATCTCTGGCCTCTTGGCCTCTGATCACCTTTTTAGGGTGTTGGACACCAGGCTTCAGTTCTCATCCTGTTCTTGTTGCTTTCCTGTCATTGATGCTGATGAGGCGTGGCATCCTTCTGAGGCGTGACATCCTTCTGCTGCCTCTCTTCCTTTTAGTTCTAAGGTGATGTAAAACACCAACCGCCCCCTCTCTAGGATGTGCAGCTCTATCTGGCTCCTGCTTTTTAATTTGTATTTCAACTGCATTGTGTGTATTTCTCTATTCATTCTCTCAAATTCTTAACCTAAATTCTAAAACCCTTTTATTTACACCTGGGCAAGAAAAATAGAGAATTGTATATAGTAAAGTAAATAATAAGCAATAAAATTTCAAAAGAGATCCGTTATCAGGTCTTCTGAAGCACAATTTTTTGCCCATTGGCCTTGGCTTTCTGTGTCAGTTAGAATCCAAAATTAGCTTGGTAGAAAATTGACAGCAGAAACTAACTTTACATGCTATGTAAAGTTAGGCTGGCTTCAGATTCACGATGTAGCTCTCAGGCTGGCCTCCTCATGCCAGAATAACTGGCATGTTGTATCAAACCTGAACTTGCAAAGCTTAGTTTACAATAATGTTAATACTGCTTCCAATGTACTGACTACCTTCCACACAGAAGAAAAACAGAATGTCTGTGTGGGTTCACTTCAACACCATCGAGTCAAAGACCACAGTTGGGTCACTACTAAATCAGGGAGCATCTGTACTTTGCTTTTCTGAGATTTTAGTCTTTGAGTCTGTGAGATGAATGGCAACAGAACAAACTTTTGCTTACTATGAAGGTTAAAGAGGCACTTTGCATAAAGTATGTTTCATAGTGAGTCTTAGATGGCTATTAGCTGTCTGAATAAAATAATGATACAGAAGAGGTAAAATTCTAGACATTAAAAAGGAGGAAGTGAGGCAGTCTCTGGATGGCCTTTCCTTCAGTCTCTGCTCCACACTTTGTCTCTGTATTTGCTCCCGTGAGATCCATTCCATATACAGTCACCAAACGCAGACACTATTGTGGATGCCAAGAAGTGCATGCTGAGAAGAGCCTGCTATGGCTGTCTCCTGAGAGGCTCTGCCAGAACCTGACATATATACACAGGCAGATGCTCGCAGCCAACTATTGGACTGAGCACGGGTCCCCAATGGAGGAGTTAGAGAAAGGACTGAAGGAGCTGAAGGGATTTGCAACCCCATAGGAAGAACAACAATATCATCCAACCAGAGCTCCCAGGGACTAAAACACCAACCAAGGAGTATACATGGAGGGACCCATAGCTCCAGCCCCATATGTAGCAGAGGATGGCCTTGTCAGGCATCATTGGGAGAAGAGGCCCTTGGTCCTGTGAAGGCTCGATGCCCCAGTGTAGGGGAATGCAAGGGCAGGGAGGCTGGAGTGAGAGGGTGGGTGGGGGCACACCCTCAGAAGCAGGGGGAGGGGCATGGGATAGGGGGCTTCTGGGGGGGGGAATCGGAAAAGGGGGTAACATTTGAAATGTAAATAAAGAAAATGTCCAATAAAAAGAGGAGGAAGTGTTATGTAATCTTGGGTACTATAGGAAGTATTTAAGGCAATGTTGCTAAAGATGAAGACTCTAACATGGGCTAGTAGCAGAGAAGATTGAGTTTAATCATCCACACTGGATGCCTTGGGATGTTTACACAGAGAATCTCCTCCCCATTCCTTGGCAGTCTGGTGTACTGGTAATCTGGTGTTCTCTTACTGTACCCAGATCTTAGCATGGGCCTTCCCAGTTAGCCTTTCTTTCTTCTCTTTACATTGATTCCAAATGAACAGAACATTCTCCCTCTCTTAACCCCCCTTTTTTGACGGGACAGTAGGTGTGGTAGAAATTCGTGTACATTAGTGTGCAGCTGGCACCTCATTGCCAAAGCCAGCAAACATGCAGAGTTGTTTTCTATGCTTGTGTAAAAGAGGTAATCGAGAGCTTGCCCTGGCTTTTAAAACATTAACAAGTCTTTATGAAGGTGATAATTCACTGGTTACCAGAGGAGCAATCAATCAATCAATCAATCAATCAATCAATCAATTTCTCCTATGGGGTCCCCCAAGAGTATTTTTGTTTTTGTTTGTTTGTTTGTTTGTTTTTGCTAATTACTCAAAGAAATCTAGAGGGCACAGGCAAAAATATCCTCCCCCAGAGTTAAGTGTAACTCCAGTGTAACCCCACTCTAGATATCTCTAGATATCGTATTGGGTTAAGGCTGTAAGGCAGTTCAGTATACTTGGTGAAAGAATTAGTGATTTCCACTTGCAAACCTCACCTCCAGCTAAATCCATACATTTATGCTTTGGTTTGCTTAATAAAAATGTAAAAAAAAACTTCCAACACATTTTGTTTGGTATTTTCTTTCTTTCGAAGCTTCAGATTAGTTTTGAAAGTGTCACCACTCTGAGTACTTAGTGCATTTTTCGAATTTTTAATATCATCAGGGGTCTACCCGTATTGAAGACGTATAACTGATAGTGTTAGTCTTTGTCGGGTTACTGATGCGGAAGGGAGTTAAAATTACAGAATTCAGAGACCAGAAGTATTTGAACTAGGTCAGTAGAGTATAAAGGGTATTTAGATATGATTAATGTCTTTCTCCACTTTACGCGATCTTTATGATGAGTGAGTATATTGCCTTTCACGCTCTCGAGCTGTTTCTGTGGCTATATATTATCTCTTGCCTTTACTGTCATGTGTCAGGGTAATTTGTTAATACATTACCTTATACATTGCATAACTGCTCTACTTAATTAAGGATGACAGTCTGTGGTAGACTGCTCATGTAAAGGAAACATAAGGTTCAGTGCTGGGGCAATTTGGTCTTAGCTTCAAGTCTGAGGGAGAATTTTGATTTAGGTGGCAAGGCCTACCCCATAGCATGTATTAGGTATGCTACAACCTTGGCATTCATGGTTAAGCTTCTACGGCCAATTGTGTGATTCTGTGACTCAGCACCACAGTGCTAATCCAATATGCTAATTCTACTCTGAACATACCTCAAGGCTAAGGGAAGAGATAACTCCGGAGCATTTGAGGCTCCAAAGTTGTGAACTGTCAAGGCTTTACCTTGTCTCTTCCTACCTGAGCAGTACACTGCACCAGGTTTTGACCATTCTTTCAGAATATTTATCACGGGCCCATTACAAAGTAGGCCATTTTACTTTGTGAGGCTGAAGCAAGGAAGAAAACCGAGAAAAGTGTCTGCCAGATCGCTCAGTGGATAAAGCGTCCTTGCTGGCAACCTGAGTTCAATCCCAGGGTCTCACAAGGTGGTAGGAGAAAATAGACTTCTGCATGTTGCCTTCTGTTCTTCACATGTATTGTTGAATTCACATTCCTACATACAGAGAGGCACACAGACAGACAGTCACACACATACAGATACACAGACAGACATGCTAAATAATAAATGCGATAGCCAGCTTTAAATGTCTTACCCTCACCAAATTTTCAGTTTGGGAGAAAAGCAGTCAGAGCCTGAATTCTGCTCATTTTAGAGTCCAGAGATGTGTGGAAGCTCCATTTGGTTTCTAGACCACTGCTATTGTGGGCTCGCTCTTCTGCATCTGAGATTGCTGGACGATCTGAACACTGAGAGTGGAGAAAGGATACAGATATTTGCTTTTTCTGTCTCCTCCGCAGCAAACAAAACATACATTCTTCTGGCAGCTATGTGGGGTGTGTGTGTGTGTGTGTGTGTGTGTGTGTGTGCGTGTGTGGTGTGTGAGAGTGTGTATGTGTATATGTCTGTGGTGTGTGTTGAAAGTTATTGGCAGATAATGGCTCCTGGGAACAGAGCCTCAGTTTTCTTCAAGGATGCTGTTCATGCTATATTGGGCATGCTACAGCCTGGCCATGCTAACTGGACTCAGTGGATTACAATGAAAAAGCAGAAGACATGGATTGGGAAGCAAATGAAGGAGTCTGGGAGAAGTGGGAGTGGGAGGGAGATGTGAGAAAAATACATTTCACAGACAAATGCAATTCTCAGAGTAAATAAAATAAAACAACTTGAAAACAGCAGTGTATTTTCCTACCTTTAGATCCATAGAAAGCAATAATAATAGTCTCTGGGGTTTTGTTGTTGTTTTTTGTTTTTTCCAGAAGAATGCCCTTCACCTGCTTTTCTCAGTAACTGAGAGCATTACTTAAACAGCGGCCACATGCCACATATGTCCTGACCCCAGAACATTAGTCCATTTGTCAGGTTCCAAAAACTGCTTCCTAATTAGGAGGAAAGAGATTTATTTTTACCAAACAAAGCCTAAAGCAACTTTGCCAAGGTCAGATGGAATTCACAGAAACATTTTTATTGCTCACTTATCTTTAGCTGACCCACCTAGGTCCTTAACAAGTTGTGTTTTATGACAGGGCTGCTCTTTCCAAAGTTTTCAAGGCAATGGATAGGGCTTTAGGTTTAATCTGATTTTTAATGCCTAAATCATTAATTTAAAGTAAACCCCCCCCCAGACATATCTTGTGGGAGAACCAGAGTGGTCCCAGTTTGCATTGCTGTCCTAGAGATATGACTTGAGAGCCTAATCTAATTACCAGGTAAATAATTAAGTCTTGAGAACTTTACTCCTTTATCAAGTAGCCAAGCTACTTTTTATCATTTTTTTTAATCATTTATGAGTCATCTCAATGTTTCAACCCTAATTTTAAAGTGTAATAGGGTAAGGCTCTGGGGCTAGAATACAGCTCATTAGGTAAAAACTCTTGCTTAGCAAGCTGAGGTCCTTGGTTCCATCAATCCCTGAGACCCATCTAACAAAGCCAGATGCAGTGACATGCCTCTGATCCCAGCACTGTGTGGTGAGATGGGAGGCAGAGACAGGACAATGTCTCGGAAGCTCATGGCCAGCAGCCTAGAATATGTATCAAGAAAGAAACAAGATACTTTCCTAACAAGCTGCAAAGAGAGAATTGACTCCTGAACATTGCCCTCTGACTTCCGCGCGCGCACGCGCACACACACACACACACACACACACACACACACACACACCACAGATAACACACACACATACAATAATAATTTAAAAGTTTAAGGCTCTGTCATATCTACAACTATGAAAACCTTACAGGTATGCCTATATATATCTTGGCAAAAGCTAGTTCGTCATGTCCTTTTAGAAAAGACTTTGGTTTAGTAGCAAAATGAATATGGATTGTATTCAAATGTTTGCCATTTAATAAGGTAATTGAAATTTATTTAGTTAATTACTTTGATCCCGAAGGAAAAAAATCGGCCATTGAGGCTTTGGAAGGTGGCTGATATGCACCGCATGGCATCCGCTGTGGTTTGAATCTGGAATGACTCAACCGAGCTGTTCCAGAGCTCGCTGCTTGTTGTCTTGCATTGTTTTGACGACATTGGAGCCTTTAAGAAGTGAGGCCTGGTAATAGATTAAAGGAGGGCTTTGAAATTTATGCCTACCTCTGGTCTGGTCTTGAATTTTTTTCTTCAGATCTACTATATGTGAAGGGCTCAACGACATGCACCTGAAGTCATACACTCCACCACTCCTTCCTGGCCATACTAGACTGTACTCTCAGAAACCATGAGCAAAACGTCTGGAGAGATGGCTCAGCAGTTAAGAATGCATACTACTCTGGCAGAGGACATAGCTTGATTCCCAGCACTCACATGTGGTGGCTTACAGCCCTCTGTAACTCCAGCTTCATGAGATCTGACACACACTTCTGGTTTAGAGGGCACATGCAAGCTTTTTGTCAACCACACACAGACACACAGACATACACACAAACACAGACACATGCACACACACGCACATGCACACACACATATTTACTTAACTCACTGTTTCTGATTTTTAAAAATGTGAGACAAAATACTCCCCTTCCCTTAGGTTGTGTCTGCTAGGTATTCTGCTATGAGATGCAAAAGTGATAAAAACAGTATTTTAACCATAGTCTAGGTATCAGTGCCTGACTCTGATAAACTGATTGGCTGTTGGGGATGAAGCGATGTGCTTTTCTTTGAAAAGGGATGGAAGGAACTGTATCTAACGAACGGTTTTCTTCATTGTGAACTGCATGGAAGGGTTTCACAACTGTCCCCCTGGAAACCTCTGGGGTTGCCCAATCACTTTCTCTGCTTGCACTTCCTGCTTCTCTGAAACTGCTCAGACATGGAGATGTGGCTGGCTGCTCTTGTGGAGACTCTGACTTCAGTCCCTAGCACCCACATGGCAGCTCAGAACTGTCTGTAACTCCAGTTATGGTCTCTAAGGAGGAGAGACACATGGACATGCCGTGAATGCATGGCAAAATGAAAGTTGAGAAATGAAACAGAAACTGAAGGCGCTTTTAGAAAGACTGAAGATTACAAGTTTGATTTTTAAAATTCCCTATCGGTTCAACTTTGATTCTGTATCAGTCAATGATTTTCCCCAGCAGCTTGTCCTTATATGTAATCATGCACACATTCAGGCTCTCGATGTTTAGACTGTTATCCAAAATACCTAAGAATGCTACAGAATTGCCTTTAGGATTCTCAGTAGGATAGTCCTTAGGAATCAAATCAGAAATGTGTTAAAGGGTAGATGTGCTTGCTTTGATGGCGTGTATACAGCATCAGAAAGAGAAAGAATACCAAAGGAAAGTTCTGTCATTATATGGGCTTGCTCTCAGTTTCTACACGAAGGAGCGCATGGACTGGCTCTCAGAGAGTTTTAGTTATTTCTATCAGCGAGGCAGTATTAATTCCAAGAGGGCAGTGACTATTTAAACACATGTATTGTGATCTTTAGAACAACTCCTTCAAAGGCACAGAAGAGGACTATGAAATGGTAATGTACAAATTAGTCAACATAGAAAAATATTCAAACACTATAAAAGAAGGCAGGGAAGAGAGCACAGTGACAGACAGCATGTGGGAACCAGTCAAAAAATGACTGAGCTCACTGAACCATTTCAAATATTATATTATTTGTGGGTAGAGGTCATGGTTTGAATATGCTTGACCCAGGGAGTGGCACTCTTTGGAGGTGTGGCCTTGTTGGAATAGGTGTGTCACTGTAGGAGTGGGCTTTAAGACCCTCATCCTAGCTGCCTGGAAGTCAGTCCTCTACTAGCCGCCTTCAGATGAAGATGTAGAACTCTCAGCTCTGCCTGCACCATGCCTGCCTGGATGCTGCCATGTTCCTGCCTTGATGATTATGGGCTGAATCTCTGAACCTGTAAGCCAGCCCCAATTAAATATTGTCCTTATAAGAGTTGCCTTGGTCATGGTGTCTGTTCACAACAGTAAAACCCTAACTAAGATTGTAGAGTAATCATAAGAAGATATCAGTCATGTTCCTAAATTTCCTTTGTGTCATATCACTACTGTATAAACACTAACTAATCTCTCATATTCTTGCTGACCAAAGCCCAGACAACAGCTAAATTTAAGCTGATCTGTTTGCATTTGTGAGGCTTTGGATATTTTGTTTCATTTCATTTAAAATGGCCAATTAACAAGCAATCGCCCTAGCTAGCAGCATTAGGATCTCCACCCCCCACCGTGAATAAGCTGCCAAGAAACTAGGTGTGGATGTCAGCTCTCTATCAGAACACCTCCATGTAACTGTCGATTCTTGGCTGGTTTCTCCAGGAGATTATGCAACAGGAGCAAGAAGCAGATACTGCACAAAATGCTGGGGCCACTCTGTGGACATTTGTATTATACACCCACATTTGCAAATGTCATTTCCTATTAGCTTGGAAATTAAAAGGCAACTGTTCTAGTGGTTATCATTGTTACTTATTTCTGGCAAACCAATATGGGTGGGGTGGGAAACAAATCCAACTATCTAGAAAGGAGTTAGATGAGTACTATTTGGACCTAACTTTTATCAGGAAGCATCTGAAGAAAGAAAACTACCATCAAATCTTCGTATATTATATTTAACCTACCACTCAGATCCCAATGTGAATTTAAGTGGGTCATGCAGATAAGGAGTGTGACAGTTTCAATTTTCTCCCTCCCAGGGGCACCTCTTATATATGGAATTTGGTCAATTAAAGTTACTTTAATTAAGTAATTCTACATCCATTGTTTATTATTATTATTATTATTATTATTATTATTATTATTATATTTATGTGTGTGATATGTGTATGAATATAGGCATGAACATAGTGCACATACCTAGAACTCAAATCCCCTCCTCCATGATGGATTCCAGAGATCAAAGTCCAGTCGTCAGGCGAACAAATCACTTTTACACGCTATGTCATGTCCCTGGCCTGTGATTTGCCTGTTCTGTGATTGTCTTTGCCCTTATTTATTTGGTCAAGTTTTATCTTTGAAGATGGAGAATAGATACATTATTTCTTATCATGCCTGCTTGGTGATGAGACACTTATTAAAGAACTGAAATGTGAAACAGCCAAAACATTGAAGCCAATAAAATGTCCCTCTTTGTCCGGTTCAGGAAAGTGTCTTCCAGCCTAAATCCACAGCTGGCTGAACAAAGCTTGAAGAACAGACTCCATTACTCAGGCATATGTCTCTTCTGCATGTTTCTTATGGGTTAGGCGGAATGAGGCAAACTGTTGCTGAGCAATGAAACCCTCATGTCAGGCAATAACTAAGATGTATCCCTTTGCCAGGTTTTAGATGCATAAATACCAAGTTGGGAATTCCAGAGTTATGCTGACTAATTTCTGGACTTTCCCAATGCAATGTTGATATTCTGGTCTTTTCTGTTCCCCAGCACTAATATGAGTTGTGCTAAACTGGACAAAGAATCATTGGGTGGTCCCAGCACTTCTCAACAAGCGCTCTCAGCTGCTGTGCACTAACGTCAGCAAGCTTAGATGCAAATGGACCTGGAAGTCAGGAGAGGCTGCGCATTTGCTTCACTCAAAGAGAGTCAATAAAAGGAAAAGTTAGGAAAAGTTAGCTCAGTCAGAATTTCTAGGCACTTCCTGGGGGCAGAAGAGGAAGCTGATACTGGGGAGAGATTTCTTTGGGGAGACAAAGTCATACACACATAGCAAGGACTTTGCCCTTCAGTAAAAAATGAATAGGTGGGTACTTTGATGGAGGAACATAAAATTGAGTTATTTCTAAGCATATCCTGAATTTCAGCATTAAACGCAGAATGTACAGAGTGCCTGTATATTGAAAAGTATTCTATCCTAGAAACCTGTAAGTTCATATCTCCTTCTAGTAGCAGTACAGTGTATATGAAGCTAACATCAGCATGCTTTTCCAAAAGCAACCTGTTTGTCAAATAATTATAGACATTCACTTACTCATTTGCTCATCCTAAAAGTCCAAGTGAAGCATCCATTTAAGTAATATTTACTGAGGATTTCCTATGCCAATACCATAATTGGTACTGGGATCCAATGGAGAAGTATCTATCAGAGCCCTTATATGGCCGGGTAAGAAGGTGCATATTAATGGACTCACCATGCGTGGACCTGCTGTTACAGCCTAGAGTGACTATATGAGGGAAAGACAGGATGCTAGTCACATCTATAAAACGACCTAAGCTGGGTGTGGTTGTGTATACTGGGAGTTGAGGCAGGAGGACATCCTTGAGACCAGGCATTTGAGGCCAGCCTTAATGGCATAATGAGACTATGTCTCACCAAGTAAAAGCGAAAATATCTGATTAAGAGGGAAAGGTGATCAAGATGGCATTTTCTCCATGAAAAACTGATCATCCAGAGATTTGGGGAAAATGATGGTACTGGAAACATCAAAATGCTTTTAAAGATACATTCTAGGGGTTGGAGAGACAGCTTGAAGACGAGGGTGCTCTTTGGAGTACCTAAAGTCGGTTCCCACCACTCACATTAGGGGGCTCACTGCCACCTGTAATTCCAACTCCGTGGATCTGATTCTCCTTTTCTGGCCTCAGAAGGTAGACACACACACATGCACACACACACACACACACACACACACACACACACAAATTCACATATACACACAAGCATGCACACACACATACATATACATACACACCATGCCCTCATATACATAATACACATACCTACATACACACATATATATGCATATACACATATACATACATACACACTTACACACACATATATGCATGTACATATACACCCCCACATATATACATACATACTCATGCATTATGTATACACATATATACATACATACATACACACACATATACAAACTCACATATATTCATACATACATACATATGTACACACACACACACACACGCACAAACAAAAATAAATTACTTTAAAACCTAGTAAAAACAGATCGCCAGAGACCAAAGCTCCAAAACTCTTCCTTGTGTGATGCATGACACTCATGCTGTTTCTCAGATTTGTAGGCTCTTTCCAAAAGAGACATCAAAGGCTAAGTAACTGTGGGTCTTACAAACATGGGTTTGGGTGCACCTGATAACTCAAGACATAGGAGTTAGTGGAAATAAATACTCATTTCTTTCAAAGAAGGTTATATGTGGACTATTAATACTCCCGTTTTTCAGAAATTAACACAAGCTAGGCAGTAGAAGAACCAAGGCTAACCATAGGGAAGGAAGTCCCTACTCTCATCATTTAAGATGATATTTTTTGGCTCATCAATAAATACCTTATTTATAAAGGTTCTTGTCCTGAATGCTGTTTAGAATGGAAGGGGGGAAATGGAAATGAAGCTAGATTATCTGTTACCTAAAGCACTGAACTCAGAGTTCTGACAAGAGCATCCAACTCTGGGAAACCCTCCATCTACATCGACTTTCCAAGAAGGCACTCAGAGGGGTGAGTGAGGTCGAAGGAACGCGTAGAATTCTTTCAGCACACACATATAAGTGACTAGAAGAGAAGAGAGCAATGTCTAGGTCAGTAGCTTCCTGGAACATTTTTAGCAGAGGCTCATTCCAGGCCAGGCAGTGAGAAAGAGCAGCAAAGGCCTGTGCCTCAAAAGCTGCCTTCCCTTATAAGGGCAAGGTTCTCCGTGGTATTTAGACTGCTTTGGGAGGAGGCATTCAATTCTCGGAGGAAGCCAGGGTTTTCTGTTCCTCTCTACCAAAAAAGTATGCCACTGACAAATATGTGTTCAACATGAAAACCGGGCCTGCATTCTTTCAGGTCGCTGCAGTGCCCACGTTACCAACAATCGTGGCTGAGTTTTGGACTAAGTTCCTGTTGTCATGGATTCAAGAAAACAAACAGTTTTCAGTTGTTCATCATGAGTTTTAAACTCAAGGTGAACAAAAGCTGCACGGTGATTTGTGAGGACCTTGTCCCTGAAAGGAATACTCTGAAGATATATCTTTGCTCTGAAGTAAGAGTGTGAGTTAAATGCACAGTTAAGACCACTTAAAATCATCAGACATATTCAGATTGGTCAAATATTCCGGTTAAATGAGAGCAACTATACCTAATTTCAAGAACTTAAATACACATTTGTTACCAAAATGTAAGTTAAATACAGATAATTATTACAGTTATTTCTGAATTAAATAGTTTACTTCTGAAAAAAGTTACACTCAAGACATATCTCAAGCTCACAAAAAACTCCCAATTATTGATATATGTAATAACAAAAGCATTTTATCTGAATAATATTGTTTGAATTACAGATAAAATACATAATCTTACAGGATGGCTGTTGTACTGGCTGGTTTTGTGTGTCAACTTGACACAAGCTGGAGTTATCACAGAGAAAGGAGTTTCAGTTGAGAAAATGCCTCCATGAGATCCAACCATAAGGCATTTTCTCAATTAGTGATCAAGGGGGGAGGGCCCCTTGTGAGTGGTACCATCTGTGGGCTGGTAGTCTTGGGTTCTATAAGAAAGCAGGCTGAGCAAGTCAGGAAAAGGAAGCAAGCCAGTAAGCAGCATCCCTCCATAGCCTCTGCATCAGCTCCTGCTTCCTGACCTGCTTGAGTTCCAGTCCTGACCTCCTTTCATGATGAACAGCAGCATGGAAGTATAAGCCGAATAAACTCTTTCCTCCCCAACTTGCAACTTGGTCATGATGTTTGTGTAGGACTAGAAACCCTGACTAAGACAGCTGTTATGCTGACGCTCTCCTGAGATTTTATTCACGTAAAGATTTAGATTTGTGAGTAACAAAAGGCTTTTATGTCTAGAATTTGATCATGCTTGGAAGTTTACAATTTCATCACCTTTTTTAACAGACCAAAATGCAGATTTTCATAAGAACCCTTACCAGAAAGAGCATCACTCTGGAGGTGGAGCCCAGTAATACCATCAAGAATGTGAAAAACAAGAGATATGAAAGGCAATTCCCAGACCAGCAGAGGATCAGATTTGTAGGCAACATAGCCACATGCTTTCTGATTACAGCATCCAGAAAGAGCCAACTTCACACCTAGACTCCTATCTGAGGAGTGGGTATTAATTAATTAATTCTTAGTTTGCATTCCTGGTGGGCAATGATGGTGTTTCTTTGCACTACATATAGTCATTTGCCCAGATTTAAATTTACAAATTAGGTTGCAGTAATAGCTGAATCTATGTTAAGAATGTTAATAGAGATTTCACTGATTAGTAAAAAATAGTAATAGTAGATTGTGCTTATTCCAACTAGCATCTCCAGAGAGAACAGAAGAGTATGGTCACAAACTCCACCCTCCTGCTTTGGATTTAGTGGTGACTGCAATGGGTTCGTGTACGTGTATGTGTGTGTGTGTGTGTGTGTGTGTGTGTGTGTGTGTGTATGAGAGAGAGAGAGAGAGAGAGAGAGAGAGAGAGAGAGAGAGAGAGAGAGAGAGAGAGCCAGTATTGCTTCTGGCCTGGTGGAACTTACAAATTTAAGCCTGCTTTTTTTTTTTTTTAATTTTAATTGACCCTCATAAGATTCAAATCCCAGAAAGGAAATCATAAAGCAACGTGTCATGGTTTATATGCTCATTCTCCACCTATGACAGTTTAAGAAATAGCAGCCCTTGTGCCGAGTCTTGCTGCTGTTAGAAGGTTGCTGCCAGGTGTGCTACAGTTATCAGTTTGGGGATTAGCAATGTGGACTGTCATAAAATGCATGCAAGAATGGAACACTACCAAGAATCATAATATTGTCACCAGAAGCCAGCACACCACCACACTCTTGTCAGTCTACATGGGCATCTGTAAAAGAAGGTGCTGTGCCATTACATTAAAGATAACAGAACTGAGGAGGTACTATGCCAGGAGGTTTGAAAGAACTTGATGATTCTAACCTAATCCCACGTTCCACACTCCAGGCTCTGTTTCATAATATCTTTTTGCATAGATAATAAAAATCTTGTCTGGCTCTAGTTATCTCAAATTCCAATCAGATTTTTCCAAGCGGTGGGAACTTTGCAGTATGAAATTACCCTATAGGGTCTCAAAGTTGTAGGCAAAGGAAGAGAATGTCTGACATTCCAAGTTGTAGCTTCTAACATTCTTGAAGCATTCAAAGGTATCTCCTAGGGCCTTTTCTGTTCACTCTCTTTTCTGAGGGCATAAAGCATGTCTGATGCTCAAAATGGCATAAACTCCCAGAATGCTTTTGGCTCAAAGGCATCTCTGCATTGTTCAGGTCACTTTGGTCTTCTGGAATCCCTTCGATCAAGCATTCAGGTCCTCTGGTGGAAACTTCAATGTCTACTTCTTTTTATATTACTCAACAACCCAACATCTAATCCTAAGCCTGAATGGATCCAAAGCTAGGTGACAACAGGCAAAATACTCCATAGTTATAATACTGATGTTGTCAAGATGTTTGGATGCTTTTGAGGACTTGATGTCATGCCCTCCTCGTGTCCTATGTCTCCAGGCTATTGGGTGGCTCTTGTTTTAATGCAGACCTGTGCACTCCACATCAGAGGGTGGCTCAGGGGAGGCCTAGGACTATATGTCTCAACTCACAGCCCAGCAACTTGTTGACTAAGATTCTGGAAGTTTAGGCCACATTTTAAGGAAACTTTGCTCACATCATTTCCAAGGACTGGGGAGGGAAAATAGTCATGGAATTATATTTAATAAGCAATTTACTTTTTGTAAGGCCTATTCTCCAAATTAGCCATCATAGTCAATTAATGACAAATCAGAGGCGATTATCAATGTATTGCCAAATTAAGACTCTTCCAATGAGTCTTGCTGATCCTGAAGGGAGGGGGTTTCTTTGAAGCTGAGTAATCCTGGGAAGTCTAAGCTATGTAAAAGTGCAGAAGAGGCCTGACCACCAGTCTTGTCTGCTTTGCCTAATGACCTGATATTCTAGAACATAGGTAATCCAGTCTCTGTTCTGTGCACAAGCTTTGGTTGTTGGACAATACTAATGTATCCATTGTGCTTCAATTCCTGAGCAAGGATCCTGGGCAGACACCAGTCACACCTTACTTATGGGAAACAGGGCCAAGCTTTCGATAAAGGCTGTAATAAACATGGAATTGTTAAAGAAAGACAGGAACCAGAGAACTAATTTTATGCATCTTATCTACTCTTTTCTTAAAATGAATAAGAAGGTTTCTGAAAATAAGTGCCTGAGATGCTCACTGTAGCTCTTGGAAAGCTGTGGAAAACAGGAAGTTGTGTAACTGCATTCCTGATGGGATGGCCCAAGGGATTAACCATCACACTGGCTCTCTCCAAATGTATGCCACCCAATGATTAAGAGTAGGAAACATGTGTAGAAAAGATAAACACTGATGGAAGGTAATTTGTGTTGAATGTGTCTCTACAATGATGGAATGTTATTTGAAACTGAATGTGGCCATGGGGTCCAGTTAAAGGGAGCAGGCCATTAGAGACATGCCCTCGGGGCTGTATCTTGCTCCTTGAACTTCTTTCTTTGCTTCCTGACTTCAGTAATGTAACTCAAGGACATTTCCTATCTAGGTCTTCATGTCTCCAAACACTGTTATATAGATAGGATCTAAATCACTTCTTGATTTAGAGTACTCATTCCTTGGGTGTCTTTTATCTGGATATGAAGTGTATCTTAATAAACTTCCACTTACCTTTCTGTTATTCAACTCTCTTTTGTTGCAAAGGTCTGAGACCATCTCTCAGAAAAATAGAGAGATGATTCTTTTTCTGTTATACAATGCAAAACTATATATGTATATCATATACTATTTGTAAGATAGGGCGTGTTCAGTATAATGAGAATCAGAAATAAGGAGTTAAGTTAAAAGCAGAGGATGGCCTTGTTGGCCATCAGGGAGAGGAGAGACCCTTGGGCCTGAGGGTGTTAGAGGCCCCAGTAAAGGGGAATGTCAAGGTGAGAATAAGGGAATGCTGTGGGTGGGTGGGTGGGAGGTGGAATTCCCTCATAGAGGCGGGGAGGGGGAGGGGATAGGTGGTTTCCAAAGAGGAGACCTAGAAAAGGGGAAACATTGGAAATGTAAATAAAGTATCAAAAATAAATAAATAAATAAATTTTAAAAAAATGAAAAAAATTAAAAATGGGTGAGCTAGAAGGCAATTATAAATTATAACATTGTAATAAAAAATGGATAGGCAGAGAAGAGAGAATTTGGGGGGAAATCTCTAAAAAGCTTCAGCAAGGGCTGACACTTATAATCCTGCAATTGGAGGCTAAGGCCAGAGAATTGCTATGAATTTAAGGGTAACCCATACCTCGAAAAGCACCAGGCAGGTCTCAGAAAGAAAAAGAGAGAGGTATGGGCAGAGGGAGATGGGAAGGAGAGGAAAGTGAAGGAAGAAAAAGACGGCTAAAAGAAAACAAAACAACAACAACAACAAAAACTTGCACAGATGCTAAGACTGTGATGTATGTCCCGGTTCTTTACAAACTGCATGGGGATATCAGGCTGATTACTCTAGGACTAGCTTCCTTTTTGACCCAATATGTCAATAGCCAAGTGTGCCCAGTCACCTTCTTTACTGACCTTCGATGAAAATGGTTTTTTGCTAAAGATGGTAATTTGCCAACACTGAAGAAATAATTTTAAAAAATGCTATTGTCTTAATCCATGGGTCCTGAAGACAGCATGTCAAAGATCATTGGATAACTTTACTTCCCAGGACTTCTAGAGAGGGACAAAAGTAAGTTGGCCATCTAAAGCCAGTTGCTGTAAAACACTAAAACTCTCAGGTACTAATCATAACCCTCCAAGTAAGTCCGAGTGGCTGTTTAAATCCTTACTCCCAAAGGGAAAGAAGCTCTCACTCATCACACCAGTCACACAGTAAGCATTATCCTTGGGGACACCAAACAAATACAAGTTTTCCTCTTTTGTGAATTAGTAGAGACTTGGCATTGAGGGTAATACCAATCCTTTGCTCCAAATTCCATTTTCCTTAACCTCTGATCTGGCATTTTAATGACAGTTAAAGCTGGTTGAAGGACCAGAGACATCCCTGAGTGGTGATGAAGGTTGGTCTTCTGAGGATCTGAGTTTGGGTTTCAGCACCCCACCTATAGTTCTAGCACAGGGAACCCGATGCCTTCTTGTGGTCTTTGAGGCATGCACATGTATACCACACACAAATACACACTAAAAATATTAAAAAATAAAAACACTTTCCTTTTGGAAAGATAGAAACAGTGGATGTCATTAACTCATGACACACGAGTTCTCTTCAAGCCATAAACTCTCAGCAGTTGGTCAAGCAAAACTCATGGTGATAGTTTTCTTCTCCTTTGGCTTGCTTCGCCTATACTTGTTCTCTGAAGTTGGTGACTTAGGCATGGTGTCTTTTTCTACATTCCACAGTGTGAGTTGGTTGCTTCTTTCCTGTTGCGTACAATGTGCATCCTTTGAATATCACCATTGATGAACCGTTCTTCTGTGGATTCAGCCACCTCTTGTCTTAACCATCGTTAACCATCACTCCCCTAAATCGTACAGACACATGTCTAGCTCTTGTGCCCATCACTCTTTGTGACCAAGTGTGATTTGGAAGATGCGTCTTCAACCCTGTCAGCCCTAGATATCTAACATTTAAAGCTGGATCTACAGAAATTGTGCTCAATGCTGATTGTAGAGTGCCTGCTACACACTAACTGCTTAGTTTGTCATTGTCGTGGATTATAACAATGGATTATACTGTGGACTGATCATGGACATGGGGCTCCTCTGCACACAGCCTTTTATTTGAAGATATTCTTGGAGCCTCCCTCTGTCACACACCCTTTATTCAGCTGATACTTACTCTTCTTTAGCATTTCCTCCAAGATCCAAAGTTGTCTCTGTCTCTGTCATCTCTGTCTCTCTCCTTGATATGCTTTCTTTCTCCTTGGATATACTAGGGTTCCAATTTCAAAGCACACAATGGTGAAAGTATCAACAATCTGCCTTTATTCACTATTTGGTGTCTAGAAAATCCATAATTTGATTTCTGGACTAAATAACTGACTATTATCTAGTCTCATCAGAAGTCAGGAAACATACCCACCCAGTATGTCAGCCACACTAAGAGAGTTATTACCAACTGGAAGAATCCCCAGTATTCATGTGGCTCTTGACCCTTTAGCCATTTGCATGAACCCTAATTCTTAAGGTTAAAGATGCTTTTAAAAGCAGATTCCTGGCTGGGTAACTTATACAGATACTCTATCCTAAGGAGGTGAAGCATAGCTCTCCATGTTTTAAATATAGTTGTTTATAATGGAGTCCATGCAAGAAGTATGGTTACGAATAGCTTGATGATCTGGGCAGTGGTGGGGCATGCCTTTAATCACAGCACTCAGGAGGCAGAGGCAGAGGTATCTCTGAGTTCCAGTCAGGCCAGCCTTGTCTAGAGAGCAAGCTCCAGGACAACCAGAGCTAAACAGAGAAACTTTGTCTCAAAAAACGAAAACCAAACAAAAGAAGGCCTGGTGAAAAGCTGCCTGTATAGTAAAGAAACCTAACAAATGCCATTCAGGTGAAAAGATTAATATCAATTATTGGAGAAAATATTTCATCTCAATCAGGGGCTTCCACCCCACCCTTGATCATTCAATTCCCAGATTAAAAAAAAACACACACAACCTTTATATTTATAGTAAGTCTTAATCAGCAGTAGAGCTGGGCAGCTATCTACCCTCTATGCTATTACAATCTATTTCCCCCTTCTAACCCAATTTTTATAATTTGCCATGTTCTATCTGGAAAGTTCTTAAGTCCAATTGGCCAGCCATCATGGCTATGTTTTCATGATTCACCTACCCCATGGTAGCTTCCTTCTCCCTCACCTTGTGTTTCTCCTCCAACCCCAACCCTGGGAACTGCAACCACCACCTACTTCTCTTCTGCCCAGGTATTGGCTATTGGCATCTTTATTTAACCAATAGTTTTAAGTTAAGGAGCAAAGTCACATTTTATGTGCAGAATCTCTCATTCTGGGGGGGGGGGCAACCAGGCCTTTGGGGCCAGTATTTAGCATTACAATACATAGCAGCAATCAGTAGTGCTGTCGTCTTGATATAAAGAAGGACATGCTACCTAGCTTTCCTTCTCAAACATAACCCCAATGTAAGCAGGGGAAATAAAAAGCATCAGACAAATCTCAATTGAGGGATATGTTACAAAACAGCTTATTAGTCCTCAGAGCTATGGAGGTCTTTTAAAATAGTTTCTTAGACTACAGCATCTGAGAGGATCTTCAGATGATAGGACCAAGTGCAAAGTGATGCAGGGCATAGGCTTCTGCAGGAAAGGGGGCAATAAGCAGTGACTTAGTTTGTTTTCTAATACTACGATAAACACCATGATAAAGGCAACCTGGAAGGAAGGAGTTCATTTCAGCTCACAATGGATAGTCCATTATGATGGGGAGTCAGAACATGAGCTCAAAGAAGGAATATGGAGGCCGGAACTGAAGGCCATAAGATAATGCTGCTTACCAGCTTGCTCCCCATGACTTGCATAGCCTACTTTTTTATACAACCCAGAACTGCATGCCTAGAGATGATACTGCCCAGAGTAGGCTGGTTCTGCCCACATTAGTCATTAATTAAGAAGGTGACCCACAAGCTTCCCTTCAGGCCAATCTGTTGGTGGATTTTCTCAGTTGAGTTTCCTTCTTTTCGGATGACCCTTGCTTCTGTCAAGTTGACAGAAAACAACAACAACAAACCATAACCAACCAACCAACCAACCAACAAAACAACTAAGCATCACAGGGATGAAACAAGGAGATGCTAATAAAGGATGGTCTTCAGTTGATAATAATGTGTCAATATTAGTTCATCAATTGTGAAAATTTTATAACAGTGCTGAAAGAGATCAATCATAGCAGAGACTGGGTATAGGGCAGAGAGGAACACTTTCTTTTTCATTTTTCCTGTAAATCAAAAAAGTATTCTCAACTAAAAAGTTAAAGTTATAATTCAGGGGGCAATTGGGGTAAAGGATTCTAGCTTTATAAATAACACAGTGTCCTATGGATTCTGATGCAGATAGGTCTTAGGTTTTGCTCAGAGATATTTTGGCTACTGTGCAAATTCTCATTCTGGGCAATGGATTATAATATGGGCTCTGAGGTCAATAGTCTCTTTTAGCTGATTTAGTGGTAGCCTGAGCACTGGAATTTGTTAAGGCCTTTTGGGTAATTTAGTTGTAATTGTGTTTAAAACTTACTATACCTGTGAATCCTAATATGGCAGTCTATCCAAATCAAAATTTAATATAGATTAGATCAAGTGAGGTTCAGGGAAGATGTCCCAGTGGGTACATTGCATGTGGTATGGGCATCAGGACTGGAATTCCGAGCCCCCAAATCCACATAAAATCCTGGCACAATATGCCACGCCTATGCCACGCCTGGAGCTGCCTGGCTAGCTGGGTGAGCTGAATCAGCAAGCACTGGGTTCAACTGAGAGCTCCTGTCTAACAGATCTATGGAGACAATCAAGGGATATAAACACTATCGCCCTCTGGCTTTCACAGCTCTACATATGCACAAGCATGTGCCCCTGCAAATGCATACACAAAGGCATGCACACCCACATACATATCAAAGCAGAGATGAAATGAAGAAGAAATGTCAGCCACACATTTGAGTAGTCACTCGTTGTGCGTGTCTAGTGGCTACTGCATCAGACGTTGCTGATTCTGGGCATTCCCGTGACTACCAGTGCTAACTCAGCAATACCAGGCTAAGCCAGCTCTGGACTGGGTCCCAGTGAGGACTAAAATGGTCTCCAGTTCTCAAGGGCTGTACTATAAATCATCACTAAATTACATTACCAAGACATTCTGTGATGTCTGTGGAGCAATACAACTGGAGATGTCTCTTGAATGGGTGCTTACAGCTTGGATTTATTTTATAGTTTCCCTGAACTGCAACCAAGTGACCAGATGTACTCTCCCTAATCAGTCCATAAGTCTTTGCATTCATGGCTGGCAACCCTGGGAGTTACGTAAGCACTCGATGCAACTCTGCTTGTATACTAATACACACTCAGCCAGTGGGGCTTTCTCTCATAGACGAGACTTGAGTTGGATATAAAATGTCAAACTCACACAGCGAGACCTGTTAATTACTTGCTCAGAAATTGAGTAAATCCTCCTTGGTCCCTTCATATTGGTTTTTTGTTGTTGCTGTTTGTTCTAAAAACAAAAAACAAAAACAAAAAACTAAACCTTGAGTCCTATTTTCTTTTTATGTCATAATATTCTAATTACTGAGAAATACAACTACTATAAACAACAAAAAAAAGATGAGATTATCAAAGCTCTTTTCTTGTTTTTTAAAGGAATTACCAACTCATGAAGTGATCAAGACAACACTCTAACACTCCTGAAACAAGACATCAACACAGATATCCATGCCAGGGACTAAAGTAAAAAACAAAAACAAAAACAAAACAAAACATGGAATTTTGCTTTACACGATGCCTATGATAATAACCTGTTGGATGAATCATAAATGTCTCGCTCTGTCTTACACTATGCAGTCTCTGTATTTGAGCAATCAGATAATGTATTTCTTGGTTAATAGAAACCAGATATAGAGTAGAAAACTCTTGAGCAACACACATACACACACAAAACCCCTCATTATTTAGCAGGTATTAGATTCTTCTAAGAGTCAACAGTGTAATTTCTCAAAGACAACTATGCAATGGGTGCAGGTGGACACCATAAATCAGTGCATGAGCCATGGGAGCATGAGCGGACAGCTGCTGCCATTCACCCTGGGGGTTCCCTAACAAGTGAACAGTTCAGAAGCACTCGTGGAATCCATCAAACAATCTCTGTCACGAATCAAATCAGAACCTTGGCTTGCAGGAAGAAAGTACAGAAATGTAAAGTCATTGACTGTCCATTGAAGCCAAAGGCTGATGTATTTGAAGAATAACAGGGTCACTTGATCTCTGTTTCTGTCCAGTGGGTTCATAGGCACGGAGGAGGGTGAGCAGGCTTCATTTCAACATTTTAAATTTCTTTTACAATTTTTCTATGACAGCATGACAGATCACCTCTGTGGCCAAAGTACGGTCCTTAACCGTGCTGTCAAGGGTCAGTGATAAATCAGCAACACTCAGACTGTACCTAAGCAATTACAGTGATTCCGACTTCTAAATTCCTTTTTGGGCAACATAGGCTGGTTAATCCTGACTCTATACTTCAGTTCCCAGTTTCATTAATACTACAGAAAGGCTCAATGTGTCAGTACAGTGTAGCTTCCATAAAATGATCACTCTTCTGCGTATCCATGGGTGACTGAAGCAGCTTTTGTTATAGGCTGCTTTTGCAACAGTGTTACTTTAAAATCCCAGCTAGTCAGAGACAGGCTCTTCCTCATCCAAGTCCTCAGCTAATGGCCCCAAAGGCTAGCCTGACAGGGGCTGGCATCTTCTGAGGAATGTGCAAACCCTGCCTGCGTCTGCCCCATGACACTAGCCCAGTGTCTGGGCATTTGTGAGCAGTTGTTCTGAAGGCTTAGGGTGTTTATCCCCATAAGCAGCTGAGCTGCCTCCTGTTTCGGGAGCGGAACAGAGGAATGCAGTGGAAGAGACCCAGATTAGAGAGTTTTGTACTGAGGTCCCTATATGGTTGTGTTAGAGTGAACGGCCAGCTTCAGCCTGTCTTTGCTCCTTGTTTGGGAAGCTAGTGGGAGGGGATCAGACCAGGGGGCTATATAACCGTTCAGCGTTCAGTCTCCCTGGACACCACCCACTCAGAGTGGAGAAGCCCAGCCAGTTGCCGTCAGGGTAAGTAGCCCCAGCCCAGGGATGTGACTTACGAGTTTTCCCAGGCTCTTTTTATCATCCAATGTAAGCAGACATTGTCTATGGGAATGTGAATGACTCATGTGTTTTGAATTTTTGAATAAAGATTTATACTGTTAAAATGATTGTAGCTTTTTAGCTTGCATGATTTTACATCCAAATAGGGCTAGAATGAAGCTTGGTTTGCTGGAAGAGGAGATGGAGTGCAAATTAAAGTTTGTTCATGCATGTCATCTGTAAAATCTGTCTTCACTTAACCAGTCGCTCTGATCCCGCAGCCTACTGTCCGGGCGAGTCTAGCTGTATATGGTAAATTATACCTTTGTTTCTACTTAGGTGTTGGAAACTTTTGGATTTGTCTATGGTCCCGATGTAGTCTGAGGACTTTACATCTGACTGTATTTAGTGCAGCTAAGTAACTGGAAGTGGATGTCAGGAGCGAACTGGGGCGGTTTCCTGCTTTCTGATGTTGGCTGAATGGATGCCTTCCTTCTGGGTTTCCGGGGCTCTGACAGCTGGTATCCTATGTTGGGCATGTATATCTCGTGCCCTTATGGTTCAGACCTGGGTCATTGGTCATTTGCAGCATAGCATAGCTTTTCTACTTTCTGCAAAGAAAGGAGCTAGTGTCTCATCCAGGGGAGATCTGATTTGCGTTTCTCTGCTTCAAGTGTCCCTCAGCCCCTTAAGCTGAGTCTCTGTGGAGCCAGTCTTGCCACCCCAGGTTGTAACTCAGAGGGCTTGATAGCTTCAGTAGGGAATGGAGTATTCTCGATAAGATTTTCCTCCCAAGTGGTGATTCATGACTAAATATGGTTTGCACTTTGAGACTCACAAGCTGGGAAGGGTAGTGTCCTTTCCTCCTCCCTCCCCCTCCCTGTAACAATTCATTTTTGGCACAAGATGAGCTCCGCTGTACTGCACCAAACTCCCCGGCCCGGGTGCAGTTCCAGAAGCAGACGCTGGAGCCCAGTGTGTTTTACCTAATTAGGAAATGCTCCCTGATTCAAACTGAGCTGTTCATTCAGGTTAGATAAGAGTTACAAACCACAGTGGCAGCTTCCTCTGGGAACACGCAGACGTATTCTCTAGTGACAACACTCCTTTCAGATCTTATTAAGACAAAATTTCTGGATATTTTCGATGAAATAGAAATATGTCTTTACCGAATTCGACAGTATTTTTTTTCCTGCATTTTTTAAAAACCAGGTAGCTTATTTTTCTGAATATACTAAGGCACAACCTTAAGTCATCCTGCCCAACAAAAAACTTATGTGGGTTATCCTTCCCAATTTTCAGAGGGAAATCCTAATTCCAAGTGGCTTATCCCATTTGAAGCCCTGATGCCAAGTGTGAAAAACAGGCTTAGTGTATGCGCGACTCTGCTGGTCCTTTGCTGCTTGCTGCCTCTTCCAGTTACCCGGCTTCTGCGCCTCCTTGTGGTGTAAAACTATCTTCTGAAAGGAAGCTGAATATAATTCAGTGTCTGAAAGGAAAGGCATAGTGGAGAGAGGAAAGAGCAAACTGCCAACGAATCCCATGTTTTCCATTCTTATGATGGGAACCCACACACTGAAGATTTCACTCTGATTTTGGGGGCAGGGTTGAAAGGAAACCAAGATCACAAACCGAATGTCTGGGTAAGGGTAGTCATATGATGATATCCATGCACAATGCTTGTACAACACTCTGGATGTCCTTTGAAGCTGTCAAAAATCCAAGCTTAAATGTCAACTACTTAAAATGTTGTTTTAAGCCCAAAGGAGTATATGCTCAGTTAATCAAGCTTAGAAGAAGATATATCAGAACTCAGGGAAGAAAAACAAATCTACAAAACCCGATACTTGCCACTCAAAAGAACCCCAGTAAATATCTTGGAGAGAATAAGTAACCTTTTTTTGGGGGAAAAACCCTCACATTTTATTATGGTCATATTATGTTTCTTTCTATAACATATCAGTCTTAAGTAAGAATAGCTGTTAGCATCCTGTTGGATTTTCAGCTTTAATGAAGAAATGTTGTAACTCCTAAAATTTCAAACACCCTATTCGAAAATTTCAATCCAAGTTTTTATATTAGACTAGCTCTTGCTAGCCTTAAACTTGTGATCCTCCTGCCTCAGCCTCCCAAGTGCTAGGATCACAGGTGTACATTACAACACCCAGCCTGATTCGTGTTTAATGCCTCACCAGTGCACAAGGCTTTAGAGCCAAAAGATTTCTCTTTTAAACATTTAATATGAGCAAATATTTTAACATTTTCAAATTCTTTCATGATGCCCATTCCTCAGAAATCTACCTTTTGGGGGACAAAACCCTGTACACTTTGTAAAAAAAAAAAAAAAAAAGAAAATGTGAGTTTTGTTTGATATAGATAGAAAAAAACCTAGATAGTTCTTTAATATGTGCTAATCAACATATCCATATAGAACTCTGTTCTCTACATGGGATCTCTCATCTGTGCTCTGTGTCTGTTCACACACTAATGCTCTGCCCAGCTTGAGTGTTGCAAGAACCTTTGACACTCCTGCTCTTTGTGCTGAGGGCCTGTGGTGTTCACCTGGAAGTCTTGGTTTCAGCTCCTCAAAGGCTTTACAGCCTAGTGAAAGCATTTCAAGATAAAGGGCGTTAGTTGAGATCTGGGGAGAGCCTCCAGCTAAAATAACGGGAGTGGCGGAGGCTCTAGTCAAATGCTCTGCACTGTGTTAGCTGCTCCCTCTCTGTCTCTGCAGAACCCTCGAGAAGAGAAGCTGCTCCAGCTATGTGTGAAGAGGAGGACAGCACAGCTCTGGTGTGCGACAATGGCTCTGGGCTCTGTAAGGCGGGCTTCGCTGGTGATGATGCTCCCAGGGCTGTTTTCCCATCCATCGTGGGACGTCCCAGACATCAGGTGCCATAATCCACGTTGAACACAGAGAGGACAGGACTGTAGGCTAGATCCCTCCGTGTCTACACATATCCAACAACTGTGTGTTGCCTTCTACCCAGAGTTTACAAAACCTTGTGAAAAAATATCTTTGATAGTCTGGGATACAAAGTGGTACAAAGTGTGCACACGCACACACGCAAACACACAACACGCGCACACACACACACACACCCCACTGATGATAATTAATAAATGCCAGTTTCATGTATCAGGCAGGAAGATTACATGGTCACAGCCACTAAGATCATTTTTCTCATTAGAGCAGCAGCAGCAGCTGTGGTTGTTATAAGCTGTCTCTATGTACACCATTACCACTCTGGGGAAAGAAACAAGACAAAAGAAAGCCCTGGCTGGCCACTCACCATCATAGAGTTGGGTCTTAGATGAAAGGAATCACTGTTATTAAATGTAATCTTTTATCAGGTCAGCTGTTAAAGAAATCAACGACTCACACGTCTCGGGAAAGAACTGACTTGTGGTATGTTGAACCATTTTAGGGAGTGATGGTGGGAATGGGCCAGAAAGACAGCTATGTGGGGGACGAAGCACAGAGCAAGAGAGGGATCCTGACCCTGAAGTATCCGATAGAACACGGTATCATCACCAACTGGGACGACATGGAAAAGGTACCACCCCCGGGGTCATGCTCAACTGCCTTGTTGTTTGCTAATATTTAACTTGGATTGTTACTGGGAAAAAAAATTCTGACATTTCTTTTTGAAAATAAATCCCTTGCTGATTGGTGTTTATAAACTGATTGTTGGGAGACGGCTCTGTAGGTGAGATAAAGCCCTTTGTTACTGTGGGGCAGATTCTCAGATTCTCTCTCAAACCTACTGGACTGACCTCTGAGGATCCGAATCCCCAGAGCACAAGCTTTTCATAGGTAGAAATCTGGGAAGACCTTAGCCGGCCCATTCTTGAGGGTTTATTATTATTAATTATTAATTATTATTATTATTATTAATTTCTCATGAGCAGTTTTCTTAATTTTCACAATTGAAAAAAGACCACTGTGTATTTGATACATTCCCAAAGGCCTGTGAACATTTTGAAGCCATTGTAATTAAGTGCCACAGGAAGACCCTTGTTCCCAGGTCACTGTGCAAGAGCCAATGGCAAAAAAGAGTCAAATCCAAGGATTATGAAGCTTGCTTTTAGGCATTTTAGAAACACTAGTGAGAAGAAAGGGAAGCAGAGGACTAATTAGAAACTGCCATGCTTTTTAATGCCGTGGAACATACTAAACCTGCAACATCTGGTTTTCATTTATCGTCCCAAATACATACACTCATCCACACATGTATCTTTTAAAAATAAAATGAACACATACTACTACTAAAATGTATTGGTAATTAAACTTAAACCTCTCTCCCTCTGCAAGGGCTGCCCACCCTTACCTTTAGTTAGCCTGACTGTGGGCTTGAGGCAACTGTAGTTTGCATCACAGAGAGGGCAGCAACACAGGGGGTGGGGTCTGGGAAGGGGTCTCTCTGTGGAGCCCACAGCATCTCTGCATGGATGGTCCTGGAAAGGCATAGAGAGGGAGAAAAATGCACCTACATTCTAGCATTTAAATTCAAAGCATAGTCTGGAGAAAAGCAGAGGAGGAGGGAGTGGGGTTTTGAAGCTTGTTTGGGGGTAGCCACAGTGTAGAGGAGATGACTGACTAGGATTAGCGACCGCTCTGGTTTTCCCTTTCTGTTTTATAGAGTAGGGTGTTAATCCCATTGATTGCCTTTTTTGGTGGGATAAGATGAAGGGATTAAGGATGAGTTGCCCACTCATCTTTACTGTAATGAGACATTAGGAAGATGGTTTCCCAACTGCTCAGCCCTTCCCTTTCTTCATCTTACCCCCCCCCCCCGCACAAAACCCAAACCAAGAAGCTAGAAACCTGACAAAGCCTTCACAGTTGGCTTTACTTTTTTCAGTGTGTAAACTGTCATCAGCTATGCTTGCTTACTTTGGGTAATCTCCTATTCGTGATGCTGGAAAACAACAGTCCTTCTGTAAAGGCGAATTATTTTAGCCCCTTCCCCTTCCGTAACAATGGGGTCTTTTTGACACTCAGGGATTAAAGAGGTTGAGCAACTATAAAGCCAACACACTTTTGTCCAAAATGCATTTATACAGTACACACAGGTGGGCATGGGCTTTTGGGAGAATGTCTGCTTCCGAAAGGAAGGTCTAGTTTGTGCCTGCAGAGGCTGCTTTCTCCATGCTGGGGTGAGGGAGAGGATGAGGATGTGGAGAGGAGCAGTTGGGGAGACCTTCTCCCCACCTGCACACACCTATCTACCACCCCCCATCTCCCCACAAACACAAACAGCCAAGAACACTCTCTAGAAGCATTAAAGATGGCAAGTAGGTTTTCAGGCAAGCCTCATTCATTTATACATATGGTCATTTGTTCTTTTATGCATTACACTAAATCAACTTCCCATGAATAAACTAAGGTGAAGGTGTGCATGAGGAAGATGTAACTAATGAATGAGGGCATCTATTCTAGCCCAGACACTGGGCTAAGGACTTACTCTAGTGTCATTTTCCGTAATTCACACAAAGAACCAGTGACATCTATACTGGCTATTCTCTCCTTCTGTTACCAACGGGGAGACTAGAGATGAAAAGAACTGTGAACTTGCTAGCTCACAACAGGAAGTTGTGACGGAAACTTGGAAGTTCCTGCTGAGGAACAGGAAGCTACCTACAGACCTTATGTTCTTGACCACTACACCATCCTGCCGCCCAGTCGCTGAGTCACTCAATAGAAGTACATACAGTCTTATGTATGGTGCTCACACTCTCGGAGCTTCTGCATCTGTACAGATGAGGTCTTGTGCATTTCACCTGGTTCTAGGTTTGTCGTGTACATCCTGGTCCCTTTCCAGGACCTTCCGTGTCCCACAACAGCTTGTTCCTCTTTACTCTGCTCTTTAGATCTGGCACCACTCCTTCTATAATGAGCTTCGTGTGGCCCCTGAAGAGCATCCGACCCTGCTGACTGAGGCACCACTGAACCCTAAGGCCAACCGGGAGAAAATGACCCAGGTAAATATTTGCTTCAGGGTCTAATCCTGCTGGATTTGGGACAAGGGCAACCAGGATAACATTGTAGCACGCCAGGCAGACATAAAGTCCGAACTGGCAGTTTCTTTGTCATGTGACCAGAGCTGGCTTGGGCTTCCTTATTTATTTATTTGTTCCTGGCAGGTCTGAATCTGGTGGTGTGGGGGGTGTGTTCTTAAGTGTTCACTGTAAGACTGCGAGCACCCTTTACCTAACCCTTCGGATTCCTTTGCAGATTATGTTTGAGACCTTCAATGTCCCTGCCATGTATGTGGCTATTCAGGCCGTGCTGTCCCTCTACGCCTCTGGACGTACAACTGGTAGGTAGCTGGGGACTGGCAACCTCCATCAGATGAATCCATCAGAAAGTGTGAGATTTGCTGGGCACAACCTGTGGGTGGTGATGGCTGACAAGTGAATTGGAACACACAGAGATGGTCCCTGCCAAAGAAAAGAAAGGAAAAGAAAAGAAAAAAGAAAAAGCCCTCACTTTTTCAAATCCAGCCCTGAACCTTACCTCACTTCTCTACATTTATAGCAATATATTTTTAATGGTTTCTCCCTCTTCTTTCTGCTCCCCCAAGGCCTAGCTCTTACCTATCCCATCGGATACATTCTTTCTTCCTTTGATATAAAGCTCTTAGGAATCACTGCTCCCCTCAGTCTCAGTGTGAGAGAACAGAAAGTAACTGTGCCCAGCTGCCATGGTGTCTTAGCGCGTGCTTTAATTGTCCCCCAGGTATTGTGCTGGACTCTGGAGATGGGGTGACTCACAACGTGCCCATCTATGAGGGCTATGCCCTGCCACATGCCATCATGCGTCTGGACTTGGCTGGCCGAGATCTCACTGACTACCTCATGAAGATCCTGACTGAGCGTGGCTATTCCTTCGTGACGACTGGTGAGGCGTGGGGGAGGTGGATGGGAGACTCTGTGTTGCTCACTGTAACTTAGGGGAAGGAGTGCTGTCACCATGAAAGTGGGACATAGAGCCAGAGGCTTAGCTGATAAAACCATTTGCTGTGCAAACCTTACAGCCTGAGGTCAATTCCTGAGCCCACAGTGAAAGAAAAGAACTGACTGACAAGAGTTACCTTCTGATGTCCACACATACGCACCTGAAATGCGCACACGCGCGTGCACGCGCACACACACACACAAATACACACAAACACACACTCATATGCATATACAAACACATACAAATGATAATAATCATAAGCTAAAATTTTAAAAATTAAAATAAACTAATAAAAGAGTTGATGTGTTACAGTCTTAGCCAACAGTAAAGCCTAACCCCAGTGCACAGACACAGCTTAGCTATTCTTGCTTTGGGGTTGTAAAGTTATTACAGTTTCTTTGAGAGTAGCTGTAGACACCAGTGTAAGGGCAAATCAGAAGGGAAAACCATATTTTTCTGTGTTGCCAGAGATCAAATCCAGGGTCTTGTATTTGCTAGCCAAACCCTCTACCACCCAGCTACACCCACAGAACTACTTGGATAACTTTTAATGTCCTCATTTACAAATAGAAGAGAAAGGGTAAAACAGAGAAGTTGTAGCTGGCGCCTTTTCCATCTCTCTCCATACGTACCACTGGAACTGGAGCTGTTCCGAGCGAGGTAGCATCTGCTTCATTTTGAAAAGTAAAAAAGGTGTCAAAGATCAAGCTACTACCTATCTGGGCAGGGCAGCAAAGATCTTCTAGGCATTTTGAAACTGAGTCTTCCGAGGAGCTGGTTCAGCAGAAGAGTGACATGGGACAGGTAGATTTTAGCACCTGTATGAACCCTAATGTGTGCCATCTTCGTTATGTGTTTGACAGCTGAGCGTGAGATTGTCCGTGACATCAAGGAGAAGCTGTGCTATGTCGCTCTGGACTTTGAAAATGAGATGGCCACCGCTGCTTCCTCTTCTTCCCTGGAGAAGAGCTACGAACTGCCTGACGGGCAGGTAATCACCATCGGGAACGAACGCTTCCGCTGCCCAGAGACCCTCTTCCAGCCATCTTTCATTGGTAGGCAATGGGGAGTGGGGTCTCCCTGTTCTGTACCCAGCCAGGCCTCTGCTATTGCAGGTAGAAGTGAACCAGGGCTTCAGAAACAGAAGCACTTCTAAAGTAGGGATGATGTCACATTTTCAAAATGAGAAGACACAGGGAGCCAAGAAAGGAGTTGTCTTCTGTGGAAAACTCCGTTACATCAGAGTCAAGACAGACATATTCTCTGCACTTAATGCAAATTAAAAGTATTCTACGTTTAGGATATAGTAGAGCACTGGGGTGGTTGGGGAAGACAATGTAAGTGCTGGGAGTTTGGGGTTGCTGACAGAGAAGGAAAACAGAACAAGTAGAGAGCACCTATGCTGAGCTGGCATGGCAGGGTCACATAGGGTCTGCAGAGGCAGCCTCTTTGGAGCCTGGGGGCCTCCAAACTTTGTTCTATTTTTATGATCTTGAGAATGTCACTAAACCTTTCCAAGACTCAGCTTCTTCATACTAGGATAGTTGGACGGTTTGTAGCAGAGTTGTGTAGTGTCCTCAGCCCAGTGCCTGTCCAAAGCAAGCATTCAACAATTGGTTACTACCAGCAATGAATAAGTAGCTGGTGGCATTGCTATTATAACTAGATCACAATGCTAAGAAGGCTGAGGGGCCAGCTAGTGGTTTATTTTAAAAGCCCGTGTCAGAAGCCAACAAGAAACTCAGCCCCTCACCCTTACCCCTTAAAAAAAAAAATCTGTACAAAGATTGCATAAGAAGCATCTTTGGGCCAAGCAGTGGTGGCGCACACCTTTAATCCCAGCACTCGGGAGGCAGAGGCAGGCGGATTTCTGAGTTCGAGGCCAGCCTGGTCTACAGAGTGAGTTCCAGGACAGCCAGGGTTACACAGAGAAACCCTGTCTCGGGGACAAAAAAAAAAAAAGAAAAGAAAAAAAAAAAGAAACATCTTTGGCAGCTGGACATGGTAGTACATGCCTTTAATCCCAGTACAGAGAAGCAAAGGAAGTTTGAGGCCAGTTTGTTCTATATAGCAAGTTCCAGGCCAGCCAAGGGTACATAGGGGAACTTGTGTTTTAAACAAAAACAAAACCTAAAACAAAGAACCTTATCCAAGTAGGAGAGACACTTTGCTGACATGCACCATTCAACCTTGGGTATTGGGGATACAAAGTAACAGCTGCAGAGAGTTGAGAGTGATCTGATCCACGGCTCTGGCCCTGCCTCTGCCCCGGCATCTGAAGGCCCGGCTCCTTACTCAAACCAATTATAGCAGAATGTCAATGGAGACACTGGTGTTACCATGTTGTAATCTCACCCTGGAAGTACTGCATCTGAACTTCCTCCTTTAGACAAGAGGCAGGAGGATGGTATGAAGTGCGACAACGCCCTTTAGTCTCTTCAACGGTAGTTTCTAGTTCATGATGCCTGCCAGCCTCACCCAGGAGACGATCACTTAATTGGGCCAACTTGCTTTTCGATGTTCAGCCTGAGTTTTACCGAGCATCCAAGGATAACAGACTGTGTCTCTTTTCCAGGGATGGAGTCGGCGGGCATCCATGAAACCACCTATAACAGCATCATGAAGTGTGATATTGACATCAGGAAGGACCTGTATGCCAACAATGTTCTCTCGGGGGGCACCACCATGTACCCAGGCATTGCTGACAGGATGCAGAAGGAGATCACAGCCCTCGCACCCAGCACCATGAAGATCAAGGTACCACACTAAGACCCTCTGACTCAGGAAGCAGCAGAAGGGGCATTTCTAGAGCAGCCACAAGCACATGAGAGAGTTTAACAAGCTCTCTGCTCTTTCCAAAGGGGATGAGGCCAAGGCGACAGTGGGTTAGACTTAAACAGGCAACACTTAAAACAGGCCCTGAGGTCTATAGGAGGAGAGTGAGCCATGGCTTCCTGGCGAACCTGTGCTCCTTTAATGCATGCCAGAACAGCTAAAATCCCCTCCCTCCATCCCTAGCTGAACAAGCTGCCAACCCTATTTACTTGTGGTTTGAGAACAGACAGGCTGCATCTAGCAGGAATTAGGCAAGTCTCAATTCTCCAAACTTTTCTTCTGAAATGGAAATGAATGTGAAACTCAGGGGTTCGGTATGGTCAGAGAACACAGACAGTCAGTAAAAACTGGGGACACTAAGTTGAGACATTCACGAAATGAGCCTAGGTGAGGTCAGGAAGTCTCTGCACTATTTGTGCAACGTTCTGGAAGTCTAAAACTATCACCAAACCCCCTCACCATGGAAAAACAAAAATGTGTGGCTTCAAAGTAAAAACTCCAAGGACTAGTTTTGAAATTGAACCTGATATTGACACAGCCACTAGTGAGCATTACTGACAGTCCCCTGAGCCAGTATCTTTGTCTGCAACTTGAGAATCCTACCCTTCAGAATTATTACAGGAGTTAACTAAGCTGGAATCTGCAAAACCCTTGGCACAGGGCCAACCCAGTGAGATCTTGGCGAAGGAGGAAAGATTAAATGTTGAACCAGAGCTTGCAGATAGACAGAAAGTAAATCCCCGGCTAGCATTTCTGAGCACCTCACTCACTAGAACCATTTACTGCTACTCAAGAAACTAAGATAAAAGTGGAATTTGTCGTTGCTCGGCTCTGTTTGAGTTGCTCTGACAGAAACCACCTTTGCCTGATATTCTGCACGCTCTCTACGCCATTCACTTGTCCAACACAAAACAAAAAGTGAGCATGATCTGGTGTGTAAGGTCTGCACTCTGAATACGGCCAGGACTTCAGAATGCAATGGCCAGTTTAATCAGGTGGAAGACAACTTGCACAGTAAGTTCTGGAACGATCCTCTCTGCACACACGAGGACTTCTATAGAAAGTACAGCTCCTGCTGAGCTCCTAGGCTCAGCTCTGGAATCAGAGATATTGTCAGGGTTTTTACAAAGGGGTCCCACAGGGGCCCTAGGGCCAGTTTGGGTTTGCCCAATGAAGGGATAAAGGAATTAGGGATGGTTTGGGGTAGATTACAAGGAAAATAAAAAAACAAAACGAAACAGATTACATGGAAAAAAAAAACAACAGAAAAATCAATGAGCTCACTGTATTTCTCCAGCTTCTTCAAACCCATTCCCCCAGAGAAGAATGTCCTTGTTTTCCAGGAAGGGACAGCACCAGGCACTTCTGCCAGGCACTAATGTTCTTGTCTCTTCCCTTGACAGATCATTGCCCCTCCAGAACGCAAGTACTCTGTCTGGATCGGCGGCTCCATCCTGGCTTCTCTATCCACCTTCCAGCAGATGTGGATTAGCAAACAGGAATATGACGAAGCTGGTCCCTCCATTGTCCACCGCAAATGCTTCTAAGTCACCCTGCTCTGTCTCTAGCACACAACTGTGAATGTTTTGTGGATCAGCGCCTTCAGTTCCTTTCCAAATCATTCCTACCCAAAGCTTTGATTTGTTACTCGTGTTTTTTAATAAATCAGACATGTGCTACCCTTAACTTCTAGCCCTGGCCTATCAACACTAAATCAGTTGTTTCTGCAATGCGAGAATCATTTATTATAGGGTGGCTCCTTCTAGTGGTCAGGAGAGGATATGACCCAATTAGAACAATAAATTCCCAGGCAACACATCACTTCAATAGAGGAAGCCCCACTTAAGTGATGCAAACAGGGTGCATTTGAGTGTGTACAGGACATGTATAGATTACATATAATAATATATATTAGTACCAGTAGGAAAAATCTACCCTGACTTCACAGCTTGAGTGACTATGTTACTTTATACATACAGGTGACCTGAGAGGTGAAAACTATTTTACATGTATTTAAATTTTGACAAGCAACCTGGTGTGACTAAAATGACATCTTTTGTATTAAAGCATACACATATGCATGAATATGCATGTGTGCCTTTTAATTTGCATCAAGCCTTGCATATTATTTAACTTTAATGTGTATCAAACTTGGCATACTTAAGAAAGTGTAATTTTTTAGTTTGTTTATAAAAAGAACATACCTTTTAGAACCCGAGAAGAAACTACTTTAAAAGTCTCACTATGCACCTGGATCATTGCTTCCTCTTTCTTTGGCCAATAACTGAAAAAAAAATATCCAAAGAACCCAAAAACCTGCAGTAGATGTATCTGCAGTAAAAGGAGGGGGAAAAAATGGCAGTGCTCTCCGAGGACTGGCCACTCCATGCATCAGACACAAGACTCTCACAGGTCATCACTACTATGTGGAGATCGCGGTATCAGCAGTCATCAGATGAGGAAGCCAAGGGTGTTTCAAGAATGTAGTTACTTCATGGGGAGCTAACCACGTCAAGAGTTCTCCTGCCTATCAGATTGGGAATTACAGAGGTTTGTTTGTTTGTTTTTGTTTTTGGTTTTTTTTTTTTTGTTTTTTTTTTTTTTTTAAATATCAGACACATTGGGGCTGGAGAGTTGGCTCTGTGATTAAGAACACTTGTTGCTCTTGGAGAAGACCCAGCCTCAATTCCTAGTACCCACATGGTGGCTTACAACTGTTTGGCTGTGACTCAGGTCCCGGGAGATCCAAATTCCTCTTCTGACCCTTGTTGGCACCAGGCATGCATGCGGTACACATATAGACATGCAGGCAAAACGGTCAAACATATAAAATAAGTGAATCTGAATAAAATCTGACAACCAGACATCTTGTCAATTGCAGCACAATTTATTTCCGATGGCATCATTTGGGTCTAGTAATATTAATAGGTAGAGACTGAACACCATGAGGCCTCTTTGGAGACACAGCAACCCAAAACAGGAAATGCCAGAATGTGCAAGAACAATAAATATCAAAGTTTTGGTCTAAAATATATAAATATAAAATATTGGTCACTTCTGAAAACATCATAAGAAATTCGGCAGCCACACGTGTTCATGGCAGGTGTCTGGTACAGATGGTTTGTATTTGGAGCACATCACCTCAGATCCAACACAGTTGTTTTTATGTCTTTCACTAACACATGGCTGCATACCTAGAAAAGAAAAAAGCGGTGTTACCTAATAACGTTTACTGTGTGGTTTTCTTTAGGGGAGGTATATAGATTTCTTGACTTTTTTTTTCTACCGGATTTTATTGTTATTGCTGAATTTGGTTAAGGTCTACATAGCATAAACATCTATGAGAAAAATTTGTGCTGCCTGTTCACACTGAACGTCATGGAGATGATCGCTGCTGTTGAGCCAGGCATGGTGGAACACACCTTTAATCATAGCTCTTAGGAGGCAGGGGCAGGGGCAGGGGCAGGGGCAGGGGCAGAGGCAGGTGGGTCTCTCTGAGTTGGAGGGCAGTGTGGTCTGTAGAGTGAGTTCCAAGGCTTCACAGAAAGACCCTGTCTCGAGGATGATGATGATGGTGATGATGATGATGATGATGATGATGATGATGATGATGATATAATAATATACAACAGTCATCCACAATGTCTACTCACACTGAACAGCTTGGGGTCCTTGGTGTGAGGATGGAAGCCCTTCTTTTTACACGTAGAGACCTCAAGCATGCCAGCGTTGGTGAGCCTGAAAATGCCAGTGCTAAATAAGAGGTTGAAAATAAGCACAAAGTTAAGGACCATCAGGGAAGACATAAACACGCACCTCCCTCAAACAGGAAAGAAGAAGAAGACACAAATTAGGAATGGCTCCACGACTTTCACAACTAGCTTTGCCATGACAAACTGTAGAAACATTGATCTCCAAGTACCTAGAGGACCCCGAAGGTACAGGTAGCTGAGTGGCTGACACCTCATATGAGAAGCCATACATGCGTTCCCCACCCGAGCAGACAGTTCTAAGTCCGGTAATACTGTTAGTGTTCTTTCTGTCAACCACCAGGTATGTGGCAGCATCAGACACTACGATCAACACATCATGGAAACTATCATCTAGTGTCTTCTCGTCAGTCCAAGACAGGTAAGGAGGAAGGATGAAGAGGCTGGGATCACAGTGGTCAGGTACCCTACAGGTTTCAGGTACACTCAGCCTCAGTAAACATCTGTCTGCTTCTTATGTCTATAATTATTTTGTAAACTGTAGTGTCCAGAGAATGAAAAGCCATTCCTGTCTTAAAAGATCTATAATGCAAGAGCAAATGGCTGAACTTGCTGACTGGGGAGCGTCAGAATGTTGCAGACAAATGCCTCGTAGCCAAGTATCGTGGTCTGGTGGACTCAGGAGAGCTTTCTCTTCCCACTTACTCTTTATGCTTTGGGGAGCACACAACGGCAATGGCCTCTGGCAACATAAGCTGGTAGGAACAGTGTGTGTGAAGATCCACACTGGACAGGAACGCCGTTTGTGTGGGATGTGTCTGCAAATGGGAAAGAAGACGGTCTCGTGAGGGAAGGCCAGAGTTGGCTCACAACTTCTTCTGTCACTTTCACTAAGCAAATACTCATGAAAAACATGTGTCTGGTGGGATGGCTCAGTGAGCAAACGTGCTTGCCATGAAACCTGATGGCCTGGCTTAACTCCCTGAAGCCTGTGGTGGGAAGAGAGAACTGACTCCCTGGAATGTTTCCTCTAGCTTGCACATGTGTGCCAGGGCACCTGGATACCTGGTGCTTTTCTTGTGGGAAAGGGTGATATCTCTCCACTTTCGAGAGGCTTTAAATTGATGCTCTATTAACCTAACGAGTCACGAGGGTCTTACTAGCTCGGTCGACGTATAAGGATCTCCAGACTCGGAGGACGAAGTAACCTGGCCACAGAGATCAGAAAGCTGGGATCTTGGACTCCTTTGTATTCTTTTGGAACTAAACATAGCACACTCCTGAGCCTGTCTATGGCTCTTCATCCTTATAAACAGGAGCGGGGGTCTCCAAGTTGTCAAAGGTATTTGAGACCCATGAGGCTTAGCCACTGACAACGCACAAAGAGAAAGAAGAGAATCTAAACAAAATCCCGTCTACACTAAACATTCACCTTGCAATAGAGCCACATGCCCAGTGGACCCACTGTCAAAATGCAAAGATTTCATAGAGGAATGAGCAAGGGGACTTGACAGCCTCTCCTCCGCCTCAGAATGCCTTCTTCGAGTAAAACAGAGCTTTCTATGCCATAGCAGAATGAAAGATTCGTTTTAAGGAGCCATGGTGCTGTGCAGGCAGTAACCAGGTTGTCAATAGAAAAGTTACTCTGCCCATCACTCACTGTAGTTCAGACTGAATGGACCTGTGTAAGCCCCTGAACCCTTCATTTCTGCCTCTAAGAACCATTGCTATGCTCATGGGGACATCTCTCCCATGGGAGCATGGCACTCCCACTGCAAAGGAAAATGGTGGTGGTGGTGGTAGGTAGGTTGTGGTGGTGGTGTGGTAATGGTGGTGATGCTGGTGGTGGTGGTGATCATGATGGTGGTGATGGTGATGCTGGGGGTGATGGTGCTGATGGTGGTGGTGGTGATGATGGTGATGGTGGTGGTGGTGATGATGGTGATGGTGGTGGTGAAAGCAGCAGTAAATGCTACCTATTACAAAGGAATAAAGTATTAGGCAGGAAACTAATCACCTCCCATGAATTATGACAGAGTTCTCACTTAAGGTCTGTGCTGTCGTTATCTCCACCCCTGTTCTGTAGCCAAACAGCACAGTGACTTCTAGAAGTCTCAAGAGTCAATCAAGCCAAGATGTTCAAAATTCAAGTCGAGGCATCTGCCAGACCTAGACTCTGACTTTCTTCCTGATGACAAGAGTTTATATGGAGGATCCAGCCCTGGGGTTGGTTGCTGTTATTGTGTGCCATAAAAACCAACACAACTTCCCTGAGCTTTAGAAGTGTAACATTTGTGTATTTTCACTCAACTCCAACAGCTTGACACAGTAAAATCAATCCAAATCTAAAGCCCTAGACATAGAGAATGTTGACAAGTCTGTTACTTAAACAACTTAAACTCACTAAGTGTATGTAAAAGACATAGCCACATTAGGGAAACTAATTTGGGAATTGTTTATCAAGAAGAACACTGACTGGCTTGCATATGTAATTTTAAAGACTACTACTTTTAGTTTGTTATAATTTCTTTGATACAGCTTGTGTATGTGCACGTGTGTGTATATATAAGTAAGTATGTATATGTGTGTGTATGCATGTGTGATACAGTGGTACCTGTACATATCTGTGCACGTGCATGCATGTATGTGTGATAACAGTTATACATGTACATATTTACGTGTATGCGTGCATATAGAGGACAAAGGTCAGTATCAGGTGTATTCCTTTGCCGTCCTCATTAGTTTCCCCCATTGAGCCTGGAGCTCACTAACATGGTTGGGTTGGCTGACTAGCAGTTGCCAACGATCTGCCTGTCTCTGTCTCCTCAGTGCTGAGATCTAGGCTCATGTTGCAGCACCCAGCTTTTTAGGGAGGGACCTGTGGTTCTGAACTCAGGTCCTCGATTCTGCACAGCAAGTACTTGACCAACTGACCCATTCCCCAAGCCTTCTGGGCTGTAGTTTCTTCTGCTTTAAGATACATCTTACATGTTCTGTTAGGCTCAATACTGTAAAACAGCAATTCCAATCCAGCAGGAAGGCATAGTATTTATTATGAAATAAACCAAAGAGATGGCTAGAAAGTTTCGTTGCTCCTTTTTTACAAATAAATTCTCCCATTTGAGGGCCAGTTCATACTTTTCAGAGGGCTTACAGTCCTATCTCCTCTCCTTTACTGATAACATCAAATCAACACTCTCATTAGCTCCTCTCAACTCATTAGCTTCACTCAATCAATAAGAAAACTTGAAAATAAGGAGTTAGCAGTCAGGACTTAGGGGATAGAGGGACTCAAAGATGGAGCAAGAGGGACGTCTCCTCCACCCTCCTAAATCATATTGCAATAACTCTTAGTGTGTGTGTGTGTGTGTGTGTGTGTGTGTGTGTGTGTGTGTGTGTGTGTGCATGTGTGCGTGTGCATGTGTGTGCTCACACTGCTCCTGCCCAACCCTTTTCTACAAGCAAAATGCAAACCAATCCCTGCTCATTCTTTCTGGTCTATTGCAGACATCCAGACTGTGCGCTGGCACTTTTGGTCTGCACCCCATGCTAGTGAGATGACTATCTCTGCTATCATCAGAATGATGCGTCCCTTTGACTTTCTATAGGGGGATCTAATCGCAGAGACGGCAGTAGAAACCACGGCCTTTAGGAGGTGACTACAGCAGCCAGCATAAGGGATTCAGTGTGAGGGGACTGCTCTCTTGACCCTCCGCCTTCCTCCAAGCAAGGATAGGGCAACAAACTGTTGTCTTGGAAACAGAAAGCAGTTCTCGCTGGACACCAGTGCCGATGCCCTGATGGTTCTCCCAGTCTCTAGAACTGCAAGACTGAAACCTCTTTTCTGTATAAATTATCTAGTCTTAGATATTTTACTACAGATACATAAACAAACACAGTCCCTGGACTGAGCTATGTACAACTGAATAAAAAGAAAAATCCCCTAGATAACTTGAACTATGTAAAAGAGATAGACCACCTTTCTTTAATATAACAAATCATAGCTTCTCCAAGCCCCTAGACAATGTTGAGAAAGTCACTGGTAGTATTTCACTTAACACTGAGCATCACATGAAGTTATGGGTTCCCACAATTATGGCTCCCACTTTATGGAGGACAAAGATGCCACCACAGTTAACCTCACTTGTCAATGCTCCTATCATGAACTCTTAGGAGAGCTGATATTTATTAAACTCATGTTTCTTTGATGTATAAGCCCAGTTTCATACCTACAGTGGCCTGGAAGATGTCAGAACTGAATATTTGGGCCCTAGCCATCTGTGCAAGTTCCCAGCCATTTTATGAATACACCTCTGCTCTACAGAGCAGGGCACTGTCATGTGTGGACCCTCTTTGGTACATACAAACATTGTTTAAAAGAAGTGCCATCAGAAAAAGGTTTATAATCTAATTTAGACCCACAGCAAAAGAAAGGAGATTATTACACAGTTAAGAATCTGGCAAAGGCTAAATCTAATCCATTGGATTACATGACCCCATCAGAGGAAGACCTATTGCTATGTATTATTTTTCTTAATTCTGAGCAAAACACACAAGTATAGAATACCCCTTTCAAATCCAAATGTGACAGATTTATACACAGCTTAGCATTGCATAAATTGCTTTGATATCATGATACATACTACCTCCGGGAAAATATAAAAAGAAGAAACTATTTAAATTCACCCACATTCCTGTATAAAGAAACCAACACACCAAACAGAAATAATGGAAACCCAAAGGGCCAAACATACATGAATCCATCCCAGCGTGAGGAGGCCATGTTGATCCTGAACACTGAATAATTCCTCTACGTTCTCCACATCGCAATAGTCCGGGCCGGCAGACTGCTTTGGCACTACTACATGGGTAATAGTGAATTCATTGTGTGTCTAGGAAAAAAAAAAGTAACAAGCCTCTGACAGAAGAGACAAACAAATGATGTCTTAGCATACTTGACCTATAATGGAAAATGTCTTCACATGGCAAGGCCAGGTTCCTTTAGAGAAACAGACTCATTTTTTGAAAATGTGTGATGTTACTAAAAGGTGTTCCTGTGAGTTGTAGGGGGTGGTGTCTTGTTTTTATTAATTGTGTGTAATTATGAAAGAATTAGGACTTTCCTCTAAGAGGCACCAGTGTCTTCCAAAATTAAAATAATGTGGCTTTTACAATTAAGTAAGAAGAAATACATCTCTCTCCTTGGAGAAAAGGTAAGTGTCGAAAAGAAAGGGTCTTGAAGCAAAGATGGGAGTTTTAGGTCACCAGGCTGTGAGATGCTGTCCTCCAGGCCTGGGGACTTCCCACCCTTCTAAAGCACCATCCTCGCTCCAGCCTCAGGGCCTTCCGAGGTGCTGAGTACTATTCGGCAAATCTCGCCTTGTTATCTACCATTTTTCTAAATAGTGTGTTTATAGAGTTTTCTGGTGTTTCTGAAAGTTTAGAGCTCATTTATTTTAGAATGCCGAATCCATGAATAACGTCTGTAATTTAAGGATGTTAATATTAACTTCATATTCTTGACCCTCCCCCATCTGCCCTGCTCTTCCTATCACAGGGAAGCCAATACTACTCAAAGCATCCTACTGAGAGATGAAATAAGACCATACCAGTTTTCCACAGAGGATCCCACAGGTTTCTATTCCTCTCACTGTGTTAGAGTCAGCCAGCAGCAGGAATTTATGGCAAAGATCTCTTGATAAAACTACACACCTCAGTCCTTCAACCACTAAGTCTAAGACAGAAAAGGAGATACATGCTAAGAAACAAGTCTTGGATCTTGTCCTTTTGAATTTCAGTGAGCAACTAAAGTACAGATTTCAACACTGAAACGACAGGGCGTTTCGCTTTCCATAGTTTAAAAAAAACAAAAATCAAACCTCTTGAACGTAAACATCGATTAGAAGGAAGGTAAACCGACATGTACATTTCATATACAAATTATTTTATAAGAAAGTTTATAAAGGGTCAGCACTATTACATAATTGGCCTCTGAAACAACTCTCACATATATGTGTTTTCTCAGTGCACATCACAAATATGCCCAAGAACCCACAGGCCACAATTGACACATCGTCGTGAGAGACAGGATGAAAAGTCCTTATCATGTTTGCTACAGGTTGCCTTCGACCATTCTGTGATCGATCAGTAGACAAAACCACTTTTTTAAAAAAACAACTGCTAGTAAAGTAGCATGCACAAAGGCTGCCTACCAAATTTCTTCAATAGGTGTTTCTGGGAAAAAGAATTGCCTATTTGATTTGAGAATTTCATAGAGCCGATACGGCAGCGCTTGACACCGCTACATGCTGGTGGAAAACCCCACTGTTCACAGCTTAGCTGTCAATGGGACTGAGACCCTACCAGCCCAGGCTGAAGTTATACCCTGAAGCATCTCAGCAACCAATTCTTCAGTATTTTCTTTCCTTTCCAGTGTTTCCTTTAACATGTGTGCATGTCTCCAGTAAAACACCATGAAGGAAAATAAGTGCTGGACTTGTCACTCAAAATCTCTACTCAGTATCAAAATATGGTTGCTCTACTATCAGGCAAGTTACGTGGGCTGGATTTTAAAGGTAGATATAGGGAACGTCAGATGCACGTGCATCCTACATCACTCACTCTGAACAGCACTCAGGGTGGCCGCTGGCTTTAGGGCCCTGTTCACCGGAGGAGAGTAGTTAGCAAAATCACTTCCGTCACTTTTATGAGGATGATCTGCAAATACATTCCTCAGAGAGTTGTTTTGGTGGGTGGAAAAGCACGACAGCCCACTTCCGTCAGTCTGCTCAGACAGCACCGGGGAGTCCTGACCTCGCATCTGGCCCCGAGCCAACTCCTGCTTTTTGAGTTGATCTTCGAAAAACAGGAACTGTTCTGACTCCAGTTGCTGCTGGCGCATCTGCGCTATCCGCTGGCGTTCTGCTTCTATCAGTCGCTGGTGTTCCAACTTTTTGAGAATTTCGGCTTTATATTTGTTCTAAGATGGTCGACAGGAAAAAAAAATGTTAGTTTTCTGAGATAAAAGCATCAAACTGAAAGTAGTTACAGTCCTCTGGCAGAGAGGGGGAAAGGGAAAGGGAGAGATACAGAGGCACAGAAAGACAGACACAGAGATACAGATAGAGACAGGGAGGCAGCGATATTCTTAGTAAAACAGAAAAATAAACATTATAGCAAAAACATTTAATTTAATGAAGAACACAGCTTCTGAGTTCATCTCATTTCACCAGGGACCGCACAGCAGTGTGCTGTCTATATTCCCCAGTGCTTCTACATACTGGAATACCGGTGTCCTGTCTTCCTGACCCCTCAGACCACTTGGAGCAAAGTATCTCACCCACCCTTAAACGGACTGCCCAGGCAGGTAGCTGCCTGCCAGATACTGCTTTTTAAACTCAAACTAGCTGGGCTTAGGTGAATTTGGCGATGTGGTTCTCAGACACACTAGTCACATTAGGAGTACCCAGCAGCCTCCCAGGCTCTGGCTGCTGTGCAGGAAATGCCAACTGGAGCATGCTCATTATACTAAGATGTACTTTTGCTTGGGGCTCCCTAGAGCCTTTCTGTATTGTCTATAGAATGCCTCTTCTAAGGGTACATGATGGTGAAAGGGAATCACAGAGAAGTGGTTCCCAAAAGTGTTTCACATTTCTACTACCATAGGTAACCAGAAGTTAGGTTAAAAATTAAGAATCGCAGAAAGACAGGGCATTAAGTGAGGGAGAGGGTTGCCATCCCACAGTCGAAACTCTGACCCATAATTGTTCCTGTCTGAAAGAACTGCATGGATGGAAAAGGAGAGGAGCCTGAGGAAAAGAAGGTCCAGTGACAGGCCCAAAGTGGAATCCAGCTCAAGGGGAGGCCCCAAGGCCTGACACTATTACTGAGGCTATGGAGCGTTCACAAAAGGGGCCTATCATGGCTGCCCTCTGAAAGGCCCAACAAGCAGCTGAAAGAGTCAGATGCAGATATTTACACCCAACCCATGGACAGAAGCTGCTGACCCCTGTGGTTGAATTAGGGAAAGGCTGGAAGCAGCTGAGGAGGAGGGCGACCCCTGTAGGAGGACCAGCAGTCTCAATTAACCTGGACCCCCAAGATCTCTCAAACACTGGACCAGGCAGCATATACTAACTGATATGAGGCTCCCATCACTTATACAGCAGAGGACTGCCTGGTCTGGTTTTAGTCAGAGAAGATGCACTTAACTCTCAAGAGACTGGAGGCCCCAGGGAGTTTAGAGGTCTGGTGGGGTGGGGGGTAAGGGGTGGGGACATCCTCGTGGAGACAGGGGGCAGGGAGGAGGTATGGGATGTGGAACAGTCGGAGGGTGGACCGGGAGGGGAATAAAATCTGGATTTTAAAATAAATAAATAAATAAATAAATAAATAAATAAATAAATAATACAAAATTAAGAATCGCAACGCAAGTGCTAAACAAATTCCTGAGCATTATTAGAGTAGAGGGATATTAAAGCTAGTAAGTTCCCCAACGGACGCTGAAAGAAACTTAGCGGCAAGTACCGTAAGGTGGGGAGAGTTCAGGGGACTCTGTTTACAGCAACGCTTTATACCCATGAGTCACTCTGGGCCTTGTTAGCATTAGGAATTCTGATTTGACATGTATTCTACATTTTCAACAAGCATCATGGGGTGTTGGTGCTGCCCACGGTTAGGGCTTACAGGTAGGGTTGTTACTTTCCCTAGGACTGGCTGCCGCCACTCTTCCACTCCAGAAATTTCCACACGGGATACATGAGGCCACTGGTGTTACCACAAGTAGAACATGGCATAGCTGTCTGATCTGCCCCTCCCAGAGAGATCCTGCAAAGAAGTACCACCTATATTCCCTCTACAGATTAGTTAAAACACCTCATGCTAGCCAGTCTTCCAGCTCTGGACTCCTTGAGAAGGTAGAGAGATTGATGAGAAGTAAGAGGTGGTACAGCCGGCAACCTTCAAAGCAAATGGTCGCTACAAAGAAACAGCAACGTTTCTGTTCGGCTTGGTTTGGTGTTGCTGTGTATTCAAATGTTCAATTCTGTAGCCCAAGACTTGGTTGCCCCAGAAGAGAGAATTCTCACGTACACCGGCCTTTGTTGTGTAATCCTTGCTCCCCAATTGAATGCTATTGGTTAAATAAAAGTGGCTACAGCCAATTACTGGGGAGAATAGAGGTAGGCGGGGCTTCAGTTACTGGGCTTGGGGTTAGCGGTTAACTCGAGGAGAGAAAGAGAGAGACAGAGAGGAGGTCTTCATCAGATGTGATGGACTAGGGGCACTTGGCCGAATTAAACACCCCCTGAGGACAGATTGATGGAGCAGAAATAACCGGGGTGAGACTCAAACAGCATGTTTGTAGAGAATGCACCTGGGGAATTAACAGCCTCGCATATAGAAAAATAGAATAGGTCTAATTCCCCCCAATAATTGTGCTAAAGCTGATAAAAAAAATCCATAGGATTTTGCCTCAATTATTAGGGGGTTGGATGGGTAATATTAAGAACGAATAGGGTTATTAAATATCATTTAAAACAACACATGTCTAATAATCTCATATAACATAAGGATTTGCATCTTGAGTTAGAGAATGCCAGAGATTTACTAGTTAAACTCTCCTTTCAATGCCCTCTAGGCTCACTATGTAATAAAAATTCAGAAATAAAAATCCTTTGGAACTCTGATTATGCCTCAGGCACATGGTTAGCTGTTTGATCTTGACAAATGTTGACTGTACTATTTAAGAACGAGATTCACATTTCTAAGTCCTACATGATTATATATGTCAAAAATCAGGCTCTGTTCTCTCTACTTTCTGCAGCTTCTGTTCATCTAAAAAAAAAGTATCAGCTATCTGGCTCAAGGTTACACTGGCAAGAGTTGGTCGGAAGCTCTATTTAAATCACCATAGGAAATCTATTTCCTAATGTGCCGCTTTATTACATGTTTTAGGAAATGAAAACACCACATCCTTAAACAACCTGCTTAATCCGAACACCCGCATGAATTATTTATTAGTTTACATCATTGCATCTTTAATTTTTAATGTAAATGTATACATTACAAAACCTCATACACAAATGATCCTTAAACACCATTTTTTTTCCCACAGAAAACAGTGAAGAAATAAATGTACCAACTGAACTTACTTTACTTTGCAAATATTCCTGGTATTCTATGTTATATTTCCTTAGCAGGTCCGTTTTCAATTCGTCTGTCCTTGGGAATGCAATTTCCTTCAGTTTCTTTCAAAAACATATAAACATACCAGTTAGATTTTTCAGTATACCCTTTCAGAGCATCAGCTGAGAAAGAAAAAAACTGGAATGTATTGGAGCTCAGAAAAATAAATCTATTCTAGAATTCCAAAATATAGCTTTTAGGAATGAAGGAAAATATTAAGTGTGTTCCTTTCTATGATCTCTATTTATTCCACTAGTTAGGTAAGCATTTTAGGTAGGACCAATAGAATTTCACATTGCATATGTAAGTCACTTAACATTGGTGTTACAAGAGATATTAAGATGTATATGGTGGGTAGGGGTGTCGGATGTAAAAAGCAGCTGAAGGAACCTTTTAAAACAACTCATATTCCAAGTCCTAATCCCAGGAGCTACTGAATTCACATCTCTAGCAAGTGGTGAGGGAGCAAGGATCTCAGACAGCTTCTTCATTGGTTCTCAATGGCAGGAAAATCTAGGGAACTGGTTAGAGTCCAATCACACCCTCCCTTCTGCAGGAAAGGAAACAAAAGCCTAGTGAGATTGGCTCATACAAGTTGGTAAAGAATGGTCCAGTTGGACGAGGTTCCAAGCATCTCACCTCTAGCTAAACTCTCCCACCAAAATTTCTTTCTAGGAAGTAAATAGTTACATAGGACTTAACAACAGGGATAGGTCCTGGCAAACATATATTTCAGTGACTTTGTTACTATGTGAAAAGTCACAGTATACATTTACACAAATGAAGACGGTTACAATGTCACTAAATAAAAGAGTTTAATGGGATCACTGTCTTCTCTAGGGCTCAGGAGTTGAGGCATCATTGAGCACACTACCTGACTGTAGCTAAAACTTGGGGCTCCCTCAAAAATTTCCACTGATTTTCAGATAGTTACTCCATCCAGTGGAGAGTAATGAAAGGCAGCTAATGTGGCTGCTTCAAGTAAGCCCAGGGAAACAACCAGTCTCTCAATCTCTGGGAGGAATTGTAAGGTAATTCCTTCTGTGCATCATAGATTGATGGAGCACATTCTCTCTCTCTCTCTCTCCTTCCCTCTCTCCCTCCCTCTCCCTCCCTCCCTCCTTCCCTCCCTCCCTCCCTCCCTCCCTTTCTCTCTCTCTCTCTCTCTCTCTCTCTCTCTCTCTCTCGTTCTCTTATTTTTTCTAATGTCAATTAGACACTTTGAATGCACACAGTCATAATCATTAGACATCTTAGGGAGAAATCAAAATGTCCTGATGGGATGGGGTTCTTGACTTATACTCTCAGAGGACAGGGCCAGGGTGGAAGGAAGCCGTGAATCAATAACGGATATTAGGGCATTGGTTCCCACAGTGGAAAATCAGTCCAGTGTACCTTCATGATATCCTGCTTCTCTGGAACTGCACACTGCTGGTAATCACGATGGCTGGGAAGTTTTTCTACAAATAATCTGAAGAAAGAGAAAACACAGCATTAGCATCCAGGGAGAGCAAAAATTTGGTGACTTTCTAACAAGCATTTTTTTTTTAAAAAAAATCCACTCAATAACGTCTTATTTAACTATGGTCCTTACACCTACCTTCTCTCTAAAGGTTGGTATGACTATTATTCTGGGTAAACAAGTACTTTCACTAAACAAACTGTTCTTCGTTTAGTTGTGCTGGCTAGTGTTTTGTCCATTTGATACAAGCTCAATTGAGAAAATGCCTCCTTTGGATTGGCCTGTAGGCAACTCTGTGAGACGTTTACTTGATTAATGATCCCCATGAGAAGATCCAGTCCACTACGGGTAGTGCTATTCCTAGGCAGACGGTCCTAGATTGTATAAGAAAGCAGGCTGAGCAAGCCATGGGGAATAGACTAGTAAGCAGGGTTCCTCCATGGCTTCTGCTTCAGTTTCTGCATCTAGGATTCTACCTTGAGTTCTTGCTTTGGCTTCCCTTCATGATGGACTGTGATTGGACTGCTGAAATATTAACCTTTTTATCATCAAGTTACTTTTGGTTATGGCCTTTATCACAGCAACAGAAAGCAAACTAAGATAAGGGTTAATTAAGGTCAGGATTTCTACATATTCGCTACATACTTGTTGCGAGATTTTCCCTGCCCAATTACATTAGTGCAGAGGAGGCTTGTGATTGGACAGGAAAAGGGAGGCAGAGCTAAGAGTGGTAGGGACAGAGAACGCCTTGGGGGAGAGGAGGAAGGAAGATAGCAGCCGACATGAATCAGCGTGGCTATGACCAGCCACAGGTTATGATATCATAAAAGCTATAATTTTGGGATAATTTGTCTAATCTAGGTGGGCAGCTTTTATCATTTTCAATTGGCTCTGAAATTATTGTATTGGCATCATGTAAATTGTGTTTTTATTGATACATAAATCTGATTGGTTAACTATATGCTTAAGAGTTTTAATTCTACTGGGTAATTGGGTGTTGGGATGGCTGACCGTAGGTCAGGCAATTATTGCATGGGCGTGGTGGCAGAGATCCACCAAAGGACTCAGCTCTGGCACTACTGGCTGAGCTGAGATCACTCAGCAGGAACTCAGTGCACTAGTGCAGGAATGTGCTGGTTCGCTTTTTTAAATATTTACTGCAACACATACTCCCTTCATACTCTAGTCTTTCTTGGGTCCTGGGTACTTCAGCCCCCAACCCCCAGGGCACTGTCTTAGTTACCTGCAAGATTTTGGAACAATGGGTATAAATTCCCTTAATCCCTAAAAAACTCAAACAGCCACCCATGAGTCAGCATCGCTGTCATCTGTTTATAAAAATTCGTAACTGAAGATTCACAGCTAAGAGAGACAGCAACAGCATCACTAGTGGACACGTTAAATGGAAGTCATTTTCCACCACACTCTGGAGGAAATAGATTCAGCAGAGGTGAAGAGAAAAGCATGCAAAACAGGTGCACTGCTCCCAGAGAAAGTGAAGATAGCAATTCTGCAGAGGCACAAGTTTCTCTTCCTTATTCTATGATGCATCCCTGGCATGAAGTATCAGCCCAGGATAAGTGATCAATATAGATTCGCAAAATGAACGACTAGCATTTTCTTAATAGATCGTGGTGGCGTGTTGTTGCAGGTGTAGATCATCTAAAACAGGTGGCTTATGACGACTGATTCTGATGCTTTCAACCACACAGACATATTCATTTTATTTCACCTGACGACAGGGTTATAGGTCACACTTAAAACACAAGCATAACTTCCATTTCTGACACGTGGCAGCTAAGGGTTGCAGAAGCTAAAGGAAAGTGGTTAGCTCCCAAAGTCGAAACAGAAAAATCATGACCCTCAGAACTGAGATTTTCTCTCATAAAGCCTCATTTGTTGATACATCACTCAGGCCCAGGGAAAGTAAGTGAAGTAAAACATCTCACTCAGCTAATATGACAAGAGAATTCAAATGCCCTAAAGACTCACGAACGCAGAGGGTGATAGTAGCCTTTTTCCTTTATGTGGAGGATGTGCAGAAGTTTACACAAAATTGGACCTGAAGGTGGAAAATATATGACCCATTGAAAATATAGTTCAGAAACCAAGGCCTTTAGGACATTTTGGTCATAGACTGTGGTAGACAATCCTTGGTTTCATATTTATTGTTCAGCTTCCTGCTAACAAATGATTTTTTGCCCAGGTGGGATGAAGGCAGTCATCCATTCTCTAGATTTCCAAGTTAATCTTTCAAAGTATTACCTTAGAAATTAAATAATATGTAAATTCTTTTTACTTTGTCCAGGGAGGAATCACTAAAAGTGTCTTTTAAAAATATTTTATTCTTTTCATTTGAATGTTTTCAGAATAATCACCTCCACC
>CM052703.1:25891614-26046518 GCA_028551405.1 Uromys caudimaculatus
ACAAATGATTTTTTGCCCAGGTGGGATGAAGGCAGTCATCCATTCTCTAGATTTCCAAGTTAATCTTTCAAAGTATTACCTTAGAAATTAAATAATATGTAAATTCTTTTTACTTTGTCCAGGGAGGAATCACTAAAAGTGTCTTTTAAAAATATTTTATTCTTTTCATTTGAATGTTTTCAGAATAATCACCTCCACCTGAACTACTGAAATTATAAATAAAATAAACAAAATACAGAATACGCTTATTTCATGTATTTGAAAATTTTAAAAGTCAAAGGCTTTGCCACACATACTGGCACACACTTGTAATCCTCAAGACTCGGGAGAGGCAGGAGGACCAGAAATTTAACTTCATCCTTCCCCATGTACATGGTGTTTTCCACTCTGGGCTACATGAAACCGTTTGTCCAAACAAGGAAAGCAGAAGGAGGTGGTGGTGGTGGGGACACTAGAAAGATGGCTCTGACAGTAAAGCATTGAGGAGCTATGTTTGTATCTCCTGAACTCTTGTAAAATCTGGAAACAAAAACATTTCAATAATCAGTAATGTTGTACAGAAACTACCTCTGAGTGAAACCCCTCTGTTTTGGAGGGAAGCTTGCTAAGACACAGGGTATTTTAAGAAGAGGTAAAACCTACCGTCTTGAGGAAGTTCCTCAAACTCAGGAAGTAAACAACTTGAAGAGTTTAGGAAGTCCTTAAAACTGACCAGATTCATTAGGCCCCTCCTTTCTCAAGCATATTTAAGCAGTCAGGACTGTTGAGAGACACTCTCAGATAAGCTCAGCTACCTAGAAGAGGCCTAGACCACCTGGATGACCTGAAAGAGACAGATTCTAAGCTATTGAGCTGGTAGCAAGTTGTGCTGGTTTCCAGGTTTCATGAGCTGGAATGTTGGGGTGGGTTTGGTATTGCAGCTGTCTTTGGGGTTATTTTTACTCCTGTATGTAACCCTTCACCTATTCTTCTGTAAATGACCCCAATAAAATTCATTGCCTTTTTTTTTTTTTTTTTTTTAGTTTGTTGTCAGTTCTTTATCTGGGGTGATTAGACATTCCTGTCTCCCCAGGAACAGTATCACAGGATAAACAGCACCACCAAAAAAACCCAAAAAACAAAAAAACAAAACAAAACAAAACAAAAAACCAAAAAAACCCACAACAAAAACAACAAAAAAAACCTGAGACCTTATTTCAAACAAAGTAGAAAGCAAGGACTGACACCTGAGGCTGTTTGCTGAACTCAACATGTATGCTGTGGTATGCATGCATTCATGTATACAAATGTGTGCATAATATAGCTATCCTACATAATACACTTTTTATAACATTAAAGGGAAACAAACTTTCAGTTAGGAGGAATATGTTTAGAGATCTGGTGTACAGTGTGCTGTTCATAATTAATGAACTATACATTAGAAAGTTTCCAAGACAATGAATTTTTAAACATTCTCACTATGAAACATGGCAAGTAGGTGATATAATAAACTAGCTTGATTTAGCCATTGAAAAATGTGTATGCAAACAAAATCATAAACATACATAATTTCAGTCACAAACAAATAATGAAATTAATTAACATATGTCTTTAAATTAAAAACAATAAGACTTGGCTTAGATGTCATCATTGCTGATATAAAAAGATCTTGTAGGTAGCGAAGTTACCAAACTTGTAAGGAAAATCCAAAACCACTTATGTTAACTCTCAAAGTTAGGATACATTACTGACAAATGTCTGGAAGGGGAAATGTGGTAATTTTTGGTGAACATTGTGGTACAGTCACTTTTGCTCAATATTTTGAAAGCTCTTTTGTACATTAAATTCTTGCACAAATACCTTCTCAAAACAAATTAATAGATTCTATATGAAATGGACTGTTATATGCTTTCCAGAAATCATGTCTTTCTTATGCTCTCCTACTCGTAACCTTTCAAATCGAATTTTTAAAATATTAATGGCAGACTCAATGCTCTAGAGCAGTGATTCTCAACCTTCCCAATACTGTGACCCTTTCATACATCATGTTGTGGTGACCCCCAACCATAAAATTATTTTTGTTGCTACTTTATAATGTAACAGTTTGTTACTGTTACGAATCAAAACATAAATATCTGTGTTTTCTAAAGGTCTTAGGCAACCCGTGCAAAATGGTCATTGGACCCTGCAGGGTTGTGAACCTCAGGTTGAAAAGCACTGCTCTAATGGAGTGACCTGGCTCCTGTCGGAAAGCCTATGTGCCTATGGGAAGCCAATGGCCTGAAATGTGAAATTATAGTTGTGAAGAATGAGACAGGTTTCTCTGACTGTTGAGAGTCTCAACCCCTCCCAGACCTTCCTCTCATTCCTGAGGGTCAAAATGGCCAAACTGGTTTGAATATGAAAACACTCAAGGTAGGCAAACTGCCATATCAAAATATCACATGATTACCATTCCAATGTTCCCATTCCAAAGACCATGGAAACAGTGGCTATCGCCCTTCCTAATGATGTAACGCTTCTATGCAGTTTCTACTTTGTGGTGACCTCCAACCATAAAATTCCTTTTGTTGTAACTTTATAACTGCAATTTTGGTAGTGTCGTGAATCATAGAGCCAATATGTGATATGCAGGATATCTGATATGCCACCCTATGAAAGGGTCACATGACCCCCAAAGGCGTTGCAACCCACAGGTTGAGAACCACTACTCTAAAACATGACTTACGTTATAAATTTGTTATAAAGAACAAAGGCATTTTCCAGGTTTCCTTCTTCCAGATACACAGATGCCATCCTTTCCATTTCCACTCCAGACCTGAAGTAACGGCGTGGGGTGATGTCTTCATTAATGGAGATATTACAGCCCAGCTTGCTTAGGGCGCGGACCCGCTCCTCTGGACTTAGAGAAACATCTGTATGGTCAGGCATAGCAGCCAACTTTTTCTGTAATACAGCATTTAAATTTCCGATTATCATCTTTTAAATATACGTAACTGTTTAATTCATGTATTCTCTTTTCCAAAAACCCAATACTAATACCTCGGGAAATCCTTCCAACAAGAGTTAATAATATGACCAACGCGATCACACCCAAAAAGACACACATCCAGGAAAAATATACACCCTTGTTGGTATAAGACCTCTTCATAAGTTTCAAAGTAGAATTATGTGGCATTTCCTAGATATGTATGCAAGTGTTTCAGGTAAAGCAATATTAATCCTCATATAAGCTGTGAGCCTTACCTATCCTAGGTCCTTTGTGTCTCAGTGGGGTTCATGCTATTGACTCTGAAGTTCTCCAAAAAGTTGCTGGCATGAAAGTTGCTATTAGGATTTGATTCTATCCCATGATATATCTAGTTTAATTGGCAGTTTCTAGAGTCTCTCTCCATTGTCACAGAACAAAAAGAAATGCGAACGCCACCAAAACAAACAAAACCCAAACCAAACCAACCCGGCCAAACAAACAAAAAAATTTCCCCAAACTGGTAAGTCCCAGAGAAGCTTTTTCAAGAAAAAGAATACCTTCTAAGTTCACTTTTTAAACATAAATAAGTCTCTTAAACTGTCATCTACTAGTAATTGCTCCATTGATTAGTTCTTGACTGAGAAAATCCTAATAAATTATGGAGAAAAGTCACTTCTATTGCTATCTTTGAGTTTTACTAATGAAGCCATTATGCATAGTGTTGGAAGTAAGTGCATGGGGCATACATATTCAGGCTAACTATTCAGAAGAAGGCAGTGCGCTTCAGAAATGCAGACTCAGGGAAAAAATCGTCCATTGATTAAGGGCCCAGCAGTACTTTTTTTGTTTTTTCGAGACAGGGTTTCTCTGTGTAGCCCCGGCTGTCCTGGAACTCACCCTGTAGACCAGGCTGGCCTCGAACTCAGAAATCCGCCTGCCTCTGCCTCCCAAGTGCTGGGATTAAAGGCGTGCGCCACCACTGCCCGACCCAGCAGTAAATTGTGGCTCCTTGCCAACATAATGAATACTACACTCAGACCACAGCTTGTTTTTTCCTAGTTCAGACTTACCTGTCTCAAGAGTGTGGTTCAGGCACCTGCAGCATCAGCAGCAACCAGGCCTTTCTTAAAAATGCAAGCTCCTAACTGGCTCCACTGCAGATCTACAAACCTAGGATCTCCGTAGGTGGCTAGGGAATGGATGCTTCCGTTAGCGTCCCTGGAAGAACTTAAGGTGTTCTCCAGTGTTAGATCATCTGACCATCGTCTCATACATCAGGAACAGGTGACCCCAGAGAAAACTTAGCTTCCCCTGGCCTTCCTTAAACAGATACAGGTAATGTATAAGCCCAGTCACACCCAAGGTGGAACATTTGAACAAAGTCTGTAGAAAGCTCTGGAAAAAAATTAAATCAGATATAGTTGTATTCTGGGTGTGGATAACTGAGCCAACAACATTCACAGGTAGAGTGTAGAAGGCTAGACTCATAGAGTTTTTCTTGGGTCATCTGATTACTTCCAATTTCATGGCAACTAGAAGACTACCAATCTGAAATGACTCTTGCTTCTAAAGGTTTAATATATAGTGCAAGCCATAAAACTTTTTAAAGGTTCCATTGCGCTGAAGACAGTGATGCTTTCTAGGCTGTTATGTTTGATCAGACTTGGAACAATGAACATAAAAGCTCCTTCCCATTATTTCCTCCCCAAGGAAGTGCCAGGGACTGACTTCCTCTCTGCAAGGTCTCTAGGTACTATTCCTGTGACTTGCTGGGCACACCGGGTCCAATAACACTTCAAGAAATAGCAAGATTTAGTGTCCTGAATTCCCAGAGGAAAGAAGTTTCTGGTCCAAGTGGCCACAATAAAAGACTACACAACATTTTGATCCTCACCTTATATTCCTGATCTCTTGGTTTGGTATGATGAGCAGCCATGCAAAACATGCCTTTCCTACCTAAGTGAGCTCATGCCAAAGTAAAACACATTTCCTTCATCAGATAATTGGAACCAAAATACAATTAGTTCTAAAGTATAATTTATAAAAGAATGTGAACGTTTCTAACAGAGTGAAATGGAAATGATAACTGCCCTCCTTCAATCATTGCAAAGTGTGTACATATATTGAATTAACAGCCTATGCCCTATAAATATGTTTTCAAAAGATTCGATTGGAATTTATCAAAGGCATTAAAAAAAAATCCAACATCTTTTTATGACAAAAGTCTTTTAGAAAGCAGAGCTGAAGGGAAGTGATCTCAGCTTAATAAAAGTATATATGAGAAACCAATAGCCATCATTATAAACAGAAAAACTTGAAGCAATCCCACTAAGATCAGGGGCAAGACAAGTGGATCACCACTCCTATAAAACACAATGCCTGAAGTTCTAGCTAGAACAATAAGAGGAGAGAATGAAATAAAATATACAAATATGAATAGAAGAAGCCAAGGCCTTCCTATTTGCAAATGATTTTATGCATCAGATACTACAAGGACTCCACAGGAAACTTGTGGAGAAGACAACCATTTTCAGAAAAGTGGCAGGCTACAAAATTAGCCTTAAAATTAATAGCCTTCCTATATACCAACAACAAACAGTCAGGGACAGAAACCTGGAAAACAATCCCATTTACAGCAGTGGCTTTAAAAATACCTGGAATCAATGTTCAGAATGAAAACTTGAAAACACTGAAAAAAGAAATCGAGGAAGATGCAGAAGATAGGGATTATGCTCATGCATGTGGATCGGTAGGACTCATATTGTGAAAACAGTCATCCAACCAAAAGTCATCAACAGATTCATTGAAATCATCAAAAATTTGATGCACTTCACAGAAATTGAAAGAAGAAATTTAAAAACTCATATGAAAGCACAAAGGACTCTGGGTAGCCAAAACAATCCTGAACAAGAGAACCCTGCCGGGGAGTCACCATTCCTGATTTCAAGCTATCCTACAAGACTACACTGGCAAAAATGGCATAAAAACAGTCAACTTGATTGACAGGGAAAAAATATACACTGGAGAAAAGAGCATCTTTAACAGGAAAGTAGCTATCTGTCTACATGAGGAAGAATGAAAACTGATCCTTCTTGCCCTGAAAACAAATCAATTACAAATGGATCAAAGATCCTAATACTAGGCCTGAAACTTCCAGAAGAAAGAGGGGGAGGCTTAAGTAAGAACTTTCAGAATAAGATCCTGGTTTCCCAGGAAACATGATCAACAGTCAACAAATGGGACTTCATGCAATTAAAAAACTTCCCTACTGCAAAGGGATCTGTTAACTGACTGAAGAGGCAGCCTACAAAATTGTATTAGAAAAGAAACATATCCCAGCTATATATATGGTAGAGGATTAGTGTCTCTAATGTAGAAAAAAATCAACAAACTAAATATTAATAAAACAACCCAGTTAATCAGTATGCTATGGAACTGAGAAGAGAGCTCTTGGGAGAAAAAGTGTCCACCATCCTTAGCCATCAGGGAGTTAAAACTACTTTAGGATTTCACTCTACTCCGGTCAGAATGGCTGAGTTTTAGAACACAAAAGAAACCAAATGTTGGCAAAGACACAGGGGAAAGAGAAGCCGCATGCACTGTAGTTCACAGTACGAACTGGTACAGATCAACTGTATAACCCAGATATAGCACTTCTGCCATATACCCAAGCTACTCTCTTACTCCAGGGCCACAGTTCATTGCTCTATTCACAGTAGCTAGGGCAGAAACAGCTTAGGTGCCATCAGTTAACAAGTGAACGATGATTAGAATTTTATTCATCTGGAAAAAAAATAAATTATGAAAATTTCAGGTAAACGGACGACTTTGAGAAATATTATACCAAGTGAGGTTACCACTTGACCTGGAAAGACAAACGTGGCATGTTCTCAGTCGTATGTGGATCCTAGCATCAAATCTTTAGATTTTTGTATTTCACTCGAGGTGCATGAAGAAGTCAGTAAACAAGGAAGGAGCCATAGATGGGAAGGGTGAAAAGAGATCCGAAGGCATCAGGGGAGAGTGTGGCTTAGGGGGTCCAAAGGGAGGAGAATAATGGGGGAAATGGGTTAAGGAGGGAGGGTGGGGGAGCAGGGGCAGAGACGGGGTGAGGAGGGAAAATTAACAAGAGGTTTGAAAAGGCCAAATGGAAGCCCACTATTTTATAAACTTCCTAAATATCTGGAGAGAGAGAGAGAGAGAGAGAGAGAGAGAGAGAGAGAGAGAGAGAGAGAGAAACAGCATAATTAGATTTATCTAAGGATTAACGCTTCTTCCAGGAGGCAGAGATTGTCAGATAAAAAGCCCAGTGCCGGGTGTATGTATGATACTTTCTCTTAAGTCATTTATTAGCGGTCTCCCAGAGATCCCTACAAAATACAGGCTACTGCCAGGGTATCCCAGAGACCTCTGACACAATACAGGCTACTGCCATTGTTAGGGATTTCCCGGAGACCTGCTACACAACACGGTCTATTACCATTGCTCTTGATTTCCCACTGGGACTTGATAGTAAGATCCTGTTGCTGAAGACACTATATACTTTGTTTATAATACATGGAGAAAGAAAGTTTCTCCTTGCTGGGTAAGGTACTATTCAGGCTGCTGATGGAGAAAGGTCATCAACAGCTTTACCAGCTATGAATCCTGTGAGCGACACTAATGATCAATATGGCAAGATATGCCTACAAGAGTGGCATGGATGTTACGGAGGTAACCAACTACTTTTCTCATTTTATTTAAGGTCTGATCTACAAGGAAATGCAAACCTGGTACTGGCCAAGAACCCATGGTTGGGAGCTCATAGGACTTATGACTATTATTTTGCTAAACAGAGTATTAATCTGCCCTTTAAATACCTATAGATTTGGGCAGCTCTTAAACCATATCAAAGAAAATTATTTGTGCAGTAGATGGCAGTTCATGCAGAAACTCCCAACTGGCCAAAGTGCAGACAGTAAGTGTCCTCCAGAGTTCAGGGTCCATAATGGAGGAGGGGGCAGGAAGAGATAAGAGTCAGAAGTCAAAGAAGTGCAAAAGAGTGTCTTCTGGTCATGACAGATGCACTCATGAACTCACAGCAAGTCTGGTTGACTGCATGAGAGCTGTATAACATGAAGGCAGTCAACATTCCAACATGAGTGGGGAGGGGCTCATGAGCCCGAACTCCTTGCTATGGAGCTCTCGACAGTTGATGGATTCTTGGAGAGGAAGACTTCGCTTTCCTTAAAGCTGTGGCCCTCTGATAGGTTAATTCATGCTCTAGAGCCCCATGCCCGTGAGTTTACAGGCAGCACACATTGGATTCTATAGGCCATTTAAAAAAAAATTAAGAGAGGACATAAAGTTGGGGGTGATAGCTCTGAAAGGTGTTAGGGGGGACTAGGGGGCTAATACGATCAAAATACATTGTATAAATGTATGGAATTCTTAAAAATTAATAAAATATTTAAAAATATTCTATTAATTAAGAAATGAAGTACTACGTGATGTAAAAAGACACCTTCATGCCGTCCTGCTCTGATCCCCACCTTATGGTACTGTTCAAGTCTCTGAATAGTTATATAATTTCAGACAGAAATGGGAGATTAGAAACTCCGAGCCCTACACTTCAATATCTACTCTTTTCTAAATGAGTTTTCTCCCATCCATTTCCCCCCCCAGTTAACACGCCTCTGTAAAACCCAGTAGCACTAAATGAATCACTCAGCCATAGATAACTGTCACAGTGACAAATAAAATAAATAAATATGTAAATATCAGAGCATTTTCTAAAGAGAGCTTCTATCCACACAATGTATAAGAATTATTTACCCTTATCTTATATGTACACAGTCCACATTGAATCAAGGACCTCTATACAACTGTTTCCAACCCCTTCTAATTCTTTGGGCAACCATTTTCTATTATTCTCTAGGATGTAGCTTATTCTCTAAAACAGAGTTAATATCCCACAGATGTATTAAAAGAAGAAGAAGAGGAAGAGGAAAAGGAGGAAGAGGAGGAAGAAGAAGAGGAGAAGAAAGAAAGAAAGAATAGAGGATGGCTGTAGAGATCGGTGAACGAGTATAGACTTAGCAGACAAAAGGGCCTGGGTTCAGTCAAGAGTTCAGAGAGAAAGACAGAGATAGAGAGGATTAGATTACCAAAGATACACTAGAAAATTACTCAACACCATTCCTTTGGTCTTTACTATTTCATTTGCAGATGAACTTCTTGGACGATGACACAAATTTCCCACTTGACAAAAAGTGGTCCTTATTACATTAACACATACAACAGAATGTTAGTTCTTCCAATGCAATGTCATGGCAGAACACATAATACCCATAAAAATGGCTGCTTCCTCTGCAGAGGTAGACAGAGAGAGAGACTATGCTATTTTATACTCCAGTGGAATGTCATTGTTGGGTCAGAAAGTGCAAAGGTTTGTGTAGGACCTCTTTCTCAAGCAGTCTGAGAATAACTGAGTTCTCAAGCAGTCTAAGAACAACTGAGTTCCTAAGAAAGTCATTCTTGCTCAAGATTAAAGCATTCTTGTTACAACCTACTTCAGTACAAGGAACTTCTACATTTTTATGTTCTTTGTACATCCTGTGTTTTATGTATACAGGACATTCAGAACACTGTTGCTCTCAGGCCACCATCGCTGTGAGTTTCATCTGAGAGAAAAAATGAACAGCCTCCATTTATCAAGTCCCCATGATAGGCTGAGGACATACATAAACGAGGGCTAAAGAGATTATGTAGTATGCCTGTATTCACATTTAGGGACTCATCTGAGCTACCGAGTAAGTAGAGATGATTGCAAAATCCTGTTATAGGAAGCTAGCATAACTTTCTCCTGAGAGGTTTCATTCAGCAGTGGCTGGAAACAGATGCAGAGACCCATATAGCCAAACATCAGGTGGAGCTTGGAGATTAGAGTGGAAGAGGGGGTGGGGATAGGATTGAGTGAGCCAGGAGGAGTCAAGGACGCCACAAATAGACCTACCGAGTCAACTAACTTGGGTTCGTGTGGAGATCTGAGGGGGTCACAGACACTGAACCACCAGCCAAAGAGCATGCAGGAACCTAGGCTCCCCTACACATGTGTAGCAGATGTGCAGTTTGGTCTTCATGTGGGTCCCCTAACAACTGAAGCAGAGACTGTGTCTGATTCTGTTGCCTGCCACTGGGTTCCCTTCCCCCTAGCTGAACTGCCTGGGTGAGCCTTGATATCCCCAGGTGGGGTGCTCCCCAAGGGGGATTTCCCCTTCTCTGAGAAGAGGAGGGGTTAATGGAGGGAGAGATTTGTGAGGGTGTGACTGGGAGGAGAGGAGGGAGGGGAGGGCTGTGACCAAGAAGTAAAGTGAATAAATAAATATATTAATGGGGAGAAAAAGGTCCTGATTCTTCTTCTCCAACACACTGTTCTTCTGGGATACTGGATAGGAAAACTGTCAATTTTGACAGGCCATAGAGGGAAAGTGAGAAACACGGGTGGTTTAAAGAACACATAGGAGGGTGCCCAAGTAACACCTCCGTGCTGAACATGTAAGACTTTTCTCAGTTGTCACCACACACGGCAAGTCTCCAACTTTTATCTGTAGAGGGGCTGAGGCCTAAAGAGACCGGAATACTCAAACGCAATAGCCCTCGGAAATCCCTCTGGTATTTTTGCAGAGAATCCACACTCCTAGAATCTAGCCTCACAGATTAACATTTGCCAGATTTTGTGAGCAAACCGCTATTTTTAAATCTTGCAAAGATGGCTCTATTAGTCACTTCTTCGAAGGACAGGGCCACACAGAAGGCTACAAACCTACAAGGACTGTGTCTCAAAGTAGTAATGAGTCTTTCTTCTACAGCCTGTTCTTCTCTTCTTTAGGAGCTTTTCAACCACAGATAAAGTGTGGTTGGCATGACTTACCAGTGAATTCACAGTGAATGGTTGCTCCATGCTGTCCTGTCTGCAAGGGCAACGTGCTCACGCCTTCTTCTCAGTCACTTCATCTGTTTCAAAGACACAGAGCAAAGCGGTGATCACTCTAGGAGAAAGCAAGTCTCGATTCCCAAGGTCCAAGTTCAAATGAAGGTGAACCCTTTGCGAAAGGTACACAACCAGAATGCCTCAAGAGACTGTGGAGGTCTACAGAAAATACAAAACCGTGGGTGGTTATGGGCACTTGAAATTGAGCTTCAAAGGTGGAGGGATGCAGGGAATTAAGGCTTGATCAGCAGAGTGTATGGAGCTGCTGTGTGCTGGTTTATTTAGGATCCTATGCAAGGCTATATAGAGAGCAGGCTTACTTTCTTCAAAAACAGAAAAAGAAGAACATAGTTGTTATTAGCAAGAATGCTGTGGCAACTGACTCTTCACCTGGAGCCTGGCTGGGTTTAAACAGCCTCAAAGCTGCATCTGGCAGATGTATCGGACAGCTCTGTGTGACCAGTCATTGTGAACTATGCTTTGGAGTCCCCGCCCCTTGAGAATGGACAAGACTGTCTTGTTCTAGTGGGTCTTCTACCTATGAAACATGATAAATGAATATTGCTCCCACGATTATGTTCTATTATATATATAAGATGAAGATGCCTTGCAGATATATTAAAGCCACTTAAGCAGTTGGTCTTAATGTTAATTAAAAGGCTGCCTGCCATGAGGTCTTCATCAGAGGAAGTGAGACTTTGAACAGTTTGTTTTGAGATCCAGATGCCAAGAGTTCTGCAGCTGCAAGAAAGCTAATTCTGCCCCAAACCACAAGAACTTCAAAGAGGAGTCACAGCCACAGCCACAGGCACAGCTGAGCCCCTACCCACCAACACCCAAGTTACAGATCCCTAATCTGTCCTTACAAGGTCAACAGCTTGATTTCAGCCTTAAGATACCATGCAGAGAATCTAAGTAAGCTATGCTCACATACTTGTCCCACAAAAACCTGAGATGAAGATAGGCTGTCTTTAGCCATTAAGTTCAAGGAAATCAATATGGTAGCAATAGAAAACTAGCTACCTGTGTGACTACGGGTAATTTATACAGTCAGGGCATCTGAAACATAGAGCAGTAATAATACCAACGGTATGGCTGTAACAAGGGTTAAATGGGTTAGTGGGTGAACTGTAAAGAACTCCCACCCCATAGCCAATATTCTATAAGCATTAAAATTATTAGAATCTTTATTTTGCAGCTGAGGAAACTCAGTTTCAACAGTGTTAAGCAAACATGCCCAAGTTCAAATCTTAACAATTGCTAGCCCTTCCTTTGTACAACAGTGGATGTCAACCTTCTCTCCATCCTTATGTAGCAGAAAATCCAATAGAATTATTAAATCTAGGGTAAACTTTAGAATGAGATAGTTGTCTTCCAGAAGTCCTCTGATCTTGAAGAAACCATTGGGGAAAACAGGGATTTCTGTGATCTATAGAGTTGTTTTCTGGAGGAGCTTCATAGACTTTGCGTGACTTTGGCTACAAAACAGTCCTGGCACCCCTGGGGTGTCTTGCATTGAGTACTGAGAACAGTACCACAGTAAGGACAGAAGCTGAAGAGGTGTGTAGTTTTCCTTCAAGAAACATATAGATTAGATTAGGAGCATTGATACAAGGAACTTGTGCTACTCCCCTACCCCCCCCCCCCCCGGAAAAAATCGAAACAAAACAACCTTTATGAACAATCAGCAAATATGCTTTTGCACAGTGCTTCGATGTTCACCCACAGAGGCCGGATCTCTCTGCTACCAGTGAGGCCTTGGCTCATTCTTGAGTGATCCTTTTCCTTTGATCATCCCACATGACCAAGAACACCAACATCCTTACTCACTGCCTTTGACCAGGTCACGTTCCTTACACCCTACTAGCGGCTTTGGTAACTTTGGACACTCATCTCCTCACTTTGGAAACGGTGGAAGGTGACAGTGTCTTAAGTTGTAACACCGTGATTGATCCAATCCGATCAATCAACTCTTCTCCGTGTTATTTTTCATCCCTACCCACAGAAATCCTTCAAAGAAAATGACCACCTCTTAACATCTGGCTTTTCCCTCTTGACCCCATCAAACCTTGAAATAAATTGCTGAGCTGTACACCTGAGTTACAGAGATGCTCAGAAAAACAAAAAACAAAACTGCTTTGGAGAGCTACAGTCAGTGTGAGCTGATCACTCTGGTACCATGGCTGACGCGGAAGGCAGGCAACACTCAGGGGAGCAGCCACCACTCTGCTCTTGGACCAAAAAGGCAAAAACAGAGTTGAAGAGACCTCCTGCCTGTTGGAGCTGCACTTGTCTGTAACCTCAGCATTAATAGGGTAGAGTCTGCAGCATTCAGGAGTTCAAAGTTAGTTTCAGCTACAAAGACAGTTGAGTTTAGCTACATAGAAAGTTGAAGGGCAGCCTAGGCTATGTGAGACCCTGACCCTGTCTCAAGCATCAGAAAGAAGAGAAGAAAGGAGAGTTAAAGAAAGAACCAGAACAGTGTGAAGGGGTGAGGGAGTGTGCATGGGCACAAAGAAATATTGGTCAGTCATCTGGTTTTGTAAAAGAATCAGACGTCGAGAGGTGGAATCAGGAGGGTTGGAATTTCTGTACAAGGCCATTCTGAGCTACACGTCAAGTTCACATCAGCCTGGGACTCATGGGATTCTTTTTATTAATTAATAAAAAGGCAGAGTTCTAGAACTCATCTACACAGATTGTAAGCCCAGGAACTGGCATCCAGGGATTTTTTGTACAGGAGATTCCAGAGATATACTTTGAAAAGAACAGCGCTTACTGTACCTGGCAATGTTTCATGCAGGACTCTTAGTTGCAGGCAAAGGACCCCAACTCTTGAGTTCAAAGAACAATGGAGAAGTCATGTATTTCCAGGAAGGCCAGCAAAATTGGGCTCAGAGGCCACATTTCCAGTAACACCACCTCAAATCTCATAGAAGTTTCGGTAGACCACAACGCTACCCAGCTGTCTCTGTTATAGCACAAACGAGGGCGTCTACAGCTTCCTTTTCTGCCACGAATTGTTGCCGTGGAAACTATGTGCAGTTGCCTGGGGGTTTTCTACATGGCTGTAGTTTCACTATCACAGAATGAAATAAAAATGTCCATCAGTTATGCATAGGTCACCTGCCTACAGCCTGGCTGTAAAGAGGGCTGAGCATGTACTGTTAGCACATCACGTGTCTCTAGAAGGCAATGAACACGCTAACTTAGAAACATAAGTGTTTAGGGTGGGAGGCTGACATAGCAGTGAACGTACAGAACCAGATGAACAAAACCTTCTTTGTAATGAATTTCTATTTGTACAAATTGTTTAGTTCATCTATCTTAAATACCAGAATTCATAGCTTGACACAGCTAAAATAATCACTTTGAGCGTTCACACATAAGTTTATAATTCAGAGGTAGAAACCAACTCCTCCCAAATATAAGATGAAAGAGGTTCACAGATCAATTGACCTGTTTTTTTTTTTTTTTTTTTTTTTTTTTTTTTTTTTTTTTTTTAACTGTTGATTGCTTGATGGCCCTGTTCCTATATGGATTTTTGTATTTTTCAAGTTCCCAGGTCTAGGTTGGTGGCTTTCAAAGTATAGACCATGTATCCTGAGATGCCTTCACAGGATGTTAAAGGTCAGTATTATTTTCATGATATTACTACAGTGTTTGCTTTCTCGAACATATGTAGGTGAGGACTGGAGGGAACAGTGTTGGCTCGGGACCAGCAAGACCAAGTTCTCGGCACAAAAGAGATTTATTTGCCTCAGAGGGGCAAAGAGGAGGGAATAAGAGACAAAAAAAGGAGGTAGAGGATGAGGGAGAAGGGGAAAAGGAACAAAGGAGAGGGGAAGGAGGTGTCTGTCCCAGGGAGACAAAGGACTGCAGCTAGATAGAGACATAGCTCATAGAAAAATGGCAGTTTATAAAGGTAAAAGGGGACCCCCTGTGTGAGGATGAGTTGATTAATTTTAATTGGGCATATCAATCAAGGTGGCCAAAATGGGGCCTTTTCCTGTTGAACTTCAATACTTTGGTAGCTGGACCCTGGTAGTTATCCCCAGCAGGGAGGAAGTGGACAAATAGGGGATAAACCTTTGTGGCTACATTAAGAATGTTTTCTAATGGTTTGTCCCAAGGCAGAGGGAATGAAGGAGAAGGGCAAGGCCTGCCAGACTCATGCTTGCCATGCTCGGACTTGCTAGAGTCCCTTCAAGCACGTATGTGGGTGTCTGAATGAATGTGCACAGTTGCCAACGAGTGTGGAGGTCACAGGTCAAGGTCAGCTGTCTTCCTCAGTCGCTTCTCCACCATATGGTTTTGAGACAGGATCTTCACTGAATGTGAAGCTCACTAGATGGCCAGCTCCAGGGATGCTCCTGTCATCACCTTCCCAGGGCTGGGCTTATAGACAAGCCTTTCTGAACCAGCTTTTATGTGGGTGCTGAGGATCTAACCCCAGTCCTAAGCTTTCAAGGCAAGTACTTTATCAATCAAGCCATCCCCAGGCTCTAGTAGTAGTAGTAGTAGTAGTAGTAGTAGTAGTAGTAGTAGTAGTAGTAGTATCAATCTCTCACAGTTGTGTTTTAGAGGGTTCCAAGGGGGTAAAGTAATTCATAGAACCTTCACTTCAATACTCTTAATGTCTGTTTTAACATCTAATACTGTAAACAACACACAATTGTGTAACTATCTTTAGTCACATTTTAGAGGGCAAAAAGTTTAAGCACTGATTTTATAAGATAACCAAGCAAACAAGTAACATAAAAACTCACCATCCTAGGCCAGTGCAACCCAAAATAAAGCGAGCCACACAGGGAACGTCAATGCCAAGGTCACCTTTCATTCATGCTGGTGCAATCTTGATGAAATAAGGAGAGAACTTAAACAGTAAGAGATGCCTGGCTTTATAGAACGGAGGCCCACAAGTACAAATACAGCAGACTGGTAAGTATCCCACAATGCCATTCTCTTTCTGATATGAACATGTCATTATCAGTAGATACAGAGCACACTGCTCAGACCCACATTTTCCACCTCTGGGGCCACGTTACCAAGTCATAGTCTACATAGCATGGACAGAGGTGAGGTGGTCAAGGTCTGGATCCTGAAGAGGAATGATCGCAATGACTGAGCATGATGGGAAATTTTCTTGGGCCTGGGTTTGCATGAACCAGGGACTTAAGACAGCAGAAAGTCAGTGATCATCAAAAGTCAACCTGAGACAGTAAAGCTCATGCTGGAGGTCTCACTGTGGAACTCACAGGAGGAGGCAAAGCAGAGTTGATTAAACTGTTTTGACCAGAGCTCTTTGTAGTCTTCACTGTAGAAACTGGACAAAGGCTGAGGTAATTTCTATTGAAATCGGTTAGCACTTGGGAAGTATCATAGATTTAGCTAATTAAGAAGTAACATCTGTCCATGTTCTGGTCCAGTTGGGAGATAGTCACACTCTGCTCATGTGCTGCCTATTACACACACACACACACACACACACACACACACACACACACACACACACACACACACACACACACGTCTACCTCTGACTTCTGCTTTGTCAGCTGTTGACCTTGACCGTCTGGAGCTGTTGGATCTGGCTGGTACTATTACCATTGACCTTGCAGGTGTTCCAGGCTGTTGACAGTCTGTGCTCTTTGTTCTCACATTTATGGAGCCAGCATGCAGTGTCATGTAGTGGTGTCCTGCACATGTTCCTCAAGGAAGGGCACTAAGCCTGCGAATGCTGGCTCAGAGGCCTCCCTTTCTCTTTTCTGGCCCAGCTTGGTTACCTGATGCTACAAGCTCTTCAGTTTCTCCTCTCTAATGTCCCCACCTTAACTGCTTTACCCTCAGCACATCTGTTCTCATCCTCACAGTTGTGGCTGTATGTAGTTTTACCATGAGTCCTTCTCCCTTACTACCTACAGTGACCGAGCTTCCATCTCAGAGGGATACACAGGACTTGATGAAGGTGAGATGTGTCAGAAGGATGAGCCATGGCAAAATAGGAAAAAACAGAGCATCTTAGCTCGCTTACACTCAGACAACTTAGATGGATACAGATTTCTCTCTTGCTGAGTGCTTCGAGTGACTGTTTAGGGGATGGACCAGCATCCTGCCAAAGGAACGCCTGGGGACTATGGCCATAGGAATATGAAAACACAAGTCTGTCATTACTCTTCTTTCCCTAGTCTCAGTACCCGTCTGCTTGGTCTGTCCGTCCTCTATCTCCCCTCAGCACCACACCCCCTAAAACTGGCTTCTCCAGAATCAATCTCATGCAGTCTCTCAGATCTACAGTGAGCTGCAGCCCCCAAAGCTACCTTTGGTTGTCATAAATAGTTAATTAGGTTGTTTGCAGTAAACTTTAACTTCTAAGTCAGTGATCACCATTTAAAACTCAGAAGATTTCATATGAAAATTGTATTTTCAGTTTCTTGTGTGTATAAGAGTGTGTGTGTGTGTGTGTGTGTGTGTGTGTGTAGTATATGCTTCTATACCTGTTCACGTGTGTGTACAGGCGTGTGTGTAGAAAGCAGAGGTCAATGTAAGGTTATCTTCTTCTTTTGCTCTTCTGTTGATTTTTGACAAGGTCCTCCACTGAACCTAACGCTTATGGACTCAGTAGGACTAGCTGGCCAGCCAGCCAGCCTCAGGGATGTGTCTGTCTCTGCTCTCTACTGCTAGAATTGCAAGCAAGCATGCACCACCGTACCTAGCTTTCTCCTGTGTGCTGGGGACAGTCATGCACGCCTTCCCATTTAGAGGCAAACTCTTTACCAAGCAAGCTGTCTCCCCAGTCCCAGACTGCCAGCTATCAGAGACTCTGGCCCTAGGAAGCCAAAGGCCTTGTATGTAGGCACTTACAATATTCAGTTGTTTTATCTTTGGATTGGAATCAGAGAAATAGAAGCAAGGTTCTGATGAGGAAATCAAAGGCATTTTTATTTATTTATTGCTCAACAGGAGAGAAGGCAAACAACTTAAGTACTAAGAGGCTAAGCAAGTGGTACTTCAAAGCAAGAAGCAATCCCTTTAACATTAACTCAGTAGGAGAGCCGTCCTTTGGCTGTCTGTTCTAGCTCTTCACATTTCAGCAGCTAACAGGGAAGATAGGTTGAAGATGACTTCAAGCGCTAAAAATAAAACAGTGTAATTCGGAGAATCAGACATATCCTGAAGCAGAATGTCAGAGGCATTGCAATACAGAAGTATTGCAAGTCACGCAAGAAGAAAACATAATTGTTTAAAGTGACGGTCCAATGTGCCAGCAAGCACACAAGGCAAACAGCCCCGTACTCACACACAGTGGAGGTAAACTTGGTTCTAACATCTTGTTAATGGTCCTTAGTGTGCCCCTCCGGGTTGGCAACCTCATTCACAAATGGCCTGGCTGCACTCTTCACACACAGAGCCGTTTAAGAACATCCACGAGAAATGTTTGAGTCTCAGCCTGCTCCTTAACCTCATTCCCAGTACAGTCTACATTCTTCAGATTTGATAAGATCTAAATTACAGCCACGAGACACTTAACCTAAGAGAGACCTTCAGGAGGTTCTGCCTTTTCGTGTTTATCCCTAACCACTCTCCTAACACAGCCTCTAGAAAAGGTAATTATTTTCCTCTTAAACTGATCTTTTACAGAGGTGTAGGGAGCCTCGGCTCCCTGCTGATCCTGACATAAAGGGCTTGGGAATGTGGGTGCCAGAAGTCCTCATGTTCACAATGAGCACAAAGAAGCTAACCCTGTCCCAGAGGGTCAGTTGACAGCAGCCCAGGGACAGAAGTGAGCAGCCAACTACTCAGAGGGTCTATGACAAAAGGGGCCTCAGCCTTGAATCTTCTCCAAATGACAGCTCCGAGCAGTTGACTGACCTTCCAACTAACAGCAGCAGCCTCTAGCCGTTCGATTCCCAACTCATTGTTGACAAGTCTCAATTGCCCCCAAAGACTGGAGAACAGTGGGATTCTCTCTTAAAATGTGGAGCAAGTGATGGCAAGAATGGACAGAAGAAAATAGCTGGCTAGTATTTTGTGACTTCTTTGTGTCTTAGGTTTTTTTCCCCTTGCCCTCTTTCTGTACCTTTCCCCCTCTCCCCTGGTCTCCCCACTGCTTTCTGAAGGGCAGGGGATGTTCAGAATCTAGGCCTCCCTTGCAGGACAAGCACTCCACCGCTGAGCTACACACCCAGAGCAATTTTGTAGGCTTTTTGATTTCTGCAGTATCAATTTCTTATCTTTTTTTCTTAAAATTATGGATATTTTTTAGCTGGGCAGTTTTGGCTCATACCTTTAATCCCAGCCCTTGGGAGGCAAAGGCAGGTGGATCTCTGTGAGTTCAAAGTCAATCTGGTCTATAAAGTCAGTTCTAGGACAGCCAGGACTGTCCTGTCTCAAGAAACCCTGTCTCTAAAATACAACAACAAAGAGAAAGAAGGAAAGGAAGGAAGGAAGGAAGGAAGGAAGGAAGGAAGGAAGGAAGGAAGGAAGGAAGGAAGGAAGGAAGGAAGGAAGGAAGGAACAACCAAAACCAACCAACCAACCAACAAAACCCACTTTATTTTTTCTTCAGGAAGAGGTATTTAAGCTCAGAACCCTGACCCACTTTCATCCACAACAGCAGTACTTTCTAGAATACAGAAAAGAATCTACCAGACAGTGAGCACTCTCTTTACAGGCTCCACACTCACGAAAGGGCTGGGGACATCTCTACCCAGTTGTGCCCTTTTCTCCCTAGTGCCACTTTGACCTGGTTAAGCAGGTGAGGTGCTGTCAGGTGAGAGAACAGATCAGCTCATGCCATCTGCACAATCTCAGTTCTTACTGGCCAAACCAACAGCCTTTCTTGTCCTCACTGGGTTAGAGTTCACTTTCCAGGGAGAACAGGATGCAGCTTACTTTAATTGGAGGTACAGAAAGGAAATTATTGTATCCTGAGCCTTGAGCTGCAAATATCTTATCTGCTTTAGATAAAGGGAGAGGGCCACTCCCACGGCTTCAAAGGTCTACTCACAAAGGAGGACCTCTGAGTTATACTCTTAAAGCTGCAGACCTGTTTTAGGGAGGGATATCATTTTGAAAGATTCTAAGAACAGAATACTCTGATTACTTAAAATATGTATTTATCGTACTTATGAGAAAACTGCCGGGGCCCAGACAACATCTTATCTATGTCAAACTATGGGTAAAATAAAGACATGCACCACTCAAATTTGCCAATTAATAATTGAATGTTAAAATTCTTTAAAGTTGCTAAGACTTAGAAATTCCAAAAGTACTACTGAAGAACACACTTCCCAAAGATAAAAGGAATCTCTGGGGAAATGAAAGGACGTGACTGGAAACAAAGAGACGAGAACATGAGAAGCAGCTTCTGTTGAGAGCTTTAGTTGGTTTTCCCCCTGTGCCTGCTCACCACTACACATGTGTGAACACTTACTGGGTGTCAGGCTTCTGCCTCCTCTCTGCAGGTCTGTCCTGAGTGAACAGTCTAGAGCAGAGGGGTCTGAAGGAGACCAGCCATCAAGACTGGAACCACCACAGAGGGGAATATTAAATATACCACTCTTGGGGAAAGTATTAGAGATCTATGTACTTTGGTGTGTATGAGTGTTTGCCTGAAGTGTGTACCACAGGCATGCCCAGTGTCTGTGGGGGTCAGTAGAGCGTGTCAGATCACCTGGAACTGGAGTTATAGACAGTTGGAAACACAAACCAAACCCAGGTCCTCTGCAAGAGCAGCAAGTGTCCTTAGCTACTGAGTTAACACAATACAGACGATGATGATGACGACGATGATGGTGATGATGATGACAATGATGAGGATGATGATGATAAATTTGTAAGATCTAGTATTTCTGAAGGAAACAGTTTTGATATATATTACTTCTTCCTCATGTAAAACACAAACATAACCTTCTTTAGTACTTGACTTTTTTAACCTGTCGTGGGTTTAAAAAACCTTCTAATGTCTCACCAAAAGTATTAACCTCAGTTCTTCCTCTCTCTTAACCTGCTTCATACTACTTAATGAATTATGTAATAATTACAAAATATAGTCTGAGTATGGATTTGTAGCAAGCACTCATCTATGAATGAGTGACAGGACTGTTCTGAACGTGCCCATGAATTCCATTTTTTGTAACACACAGTGTGCACTCTCCTTTCTTTTCCTCTATTACAATGGCTTCCAACCTTCCTAATGCTGCAACCCTTTAATACAGTCCCTCATGTTGTGGTGACCCCTAGCCATAAAATTATTTTTGCTGACACTTCATAACTGTAACTTCACTACTGTTATGAATTGTAACGTAAGTTTATAATATACAGGGTATCTGATATGCGACCCCTTTGGGGGTTGTGATCGCTGCTCTATTGTCTCCTGGGTAAGAGCCAAGCTGAGTTTACAGGGGAGGTGCTAATAAAGTATTATTTGTCTCCTTGAACACAGCAAACAACAGCAAGACAGCTGCCATGATGGTAATAGTACTGTTACTATAGACCTTCCTTCTCTAATGGAATCATACATCAACACACTTGACCTCAGACCGCGGTGAAGACAGCCTGCTCAGATAACAGACACATGAGTTTACACCCTAGACGTGTAACCCATAGTCAGAACATTTGAGTTCAAATTCCACGTGGTGGTCTTAGAGTGAGCTAATGCTTGACAAACATACAGCAGGGCACTCCTTACCCTTCCCTCCATTCTATGCGTGAGAATACAAAAGCTTCTAGAAGAGGCAATAAAATGGAGGAATGGTGGAGAAAGGAAGCAAAAGAAGGAGCCCAGAGTTTGGCCATTCATTAACCTTTGAAAGTCACCAGTGAGATCCAGGGGAAGGTCAAATCCAAAGACCTCAGGTGAGGACAGAATTGACTGTAGAACTGGGGCTTTAATATTGCTCACAAATATACAATTCAGAATCTCTGTGCCCAAGACATAAAATGGACACTTATTCACATTTTTTTTCCTTATGCAGAATGATTCAGTGCCTGTGCCTGGACACCTAAATGCCCAGTTATTCTAGCAGGACACAGCTCAATTCAAAGTATCTACTACCTTTTAAGATAAAATTCTAAATGTTGTGGTATTCAACAGACATTCCAAAAACTTACAAACATATTTACTAGCAGGAAACCAACATTGTTATCTTGAATAGGTGGGATTCCGAGCTTTTAACATATGGTAAGTAGTCAATTAATATGCAATATAAAGTATGTTTGGTAAATAAATTTAAGGTGTCAAGAAGATACATAAATTTCAAATGCATTTTTCTAATCATAACTTCAGGATGATAATTTTGCTTTCCTGCTGGTAAATCATTAAAAAAAATTTCAGAAATTATTAGCTTCAAATATAAGTTACTAATTTTACCATATATTGTAATATCCTTCCCTTTGTCTAAAATTGTTTTTTTAAAAATAATATTCAACGGTACTTAGTTCAACAGACCCATTTTTAAATGACATATTTTTCTGCTTGCCAATTGACTGAAGCTCTGAGATAGAGGAGCAGTTCTTAGTCATGGTTAATTGTATTTAATTTTCATAAATTTTCTAAGGAGAGCTCTCCAACAAACGATGTTAGTCTGACATTACTATTTGAAAACAAACAGACAAACAAAAGCCAGACATCCTGATGTATCTGTCCACTGATTCCCTAAGGTCCTCCAGTCTCAGAGCTCTGCACTGTTCAGGTGCTTCTTCGAGCAATTGTATTTACATTTGGTGTTAAAATAGTTGAGTTCTTCAATGCAGTAGACCAAAACCATAAAAGGCTATGGAATAAATCTAACTGTAGAATGGCAGGGGTCGGGGAAGGACACAGGGTTTCCCACACTCCCTTTCGTGGGACTCTCTAATAATACACTACTCTTCAAGAGGTCCTCATGCCAATGGAGTGCTTAAAAAGTGACTATTTCCTAGTCCTGCCATCTCTCCCTCCCTGTCGGGAGCATCTCTCTAATGCTGATGCAATGTTTCTTCTGAGTGTAGTTCCTGGACTACCTGGACCACAGCAGCACGAATGAAGAAGGAGATGCTGGCAACAATAAAGTAAATTCTGAGGTCCCAAGTGAGTCAGAATTTCTGGGAAAGATGCCCTTGGCATCTCTCTCGCTGTCTCCCTTTTTAAGTCCAAGATAATGTTTATTTGCATCAAAACTTGAGACACTGCATCAAGTAAAATTTCTATGAGTAAAATTTCCTTAGGTTTCTAGGAAATAGGCGTCTCTCCTCTTCCTCACCCCTCAACCTGCATCCTCAAAATGGATTTTCCATCTTTGAACTTGACGTGTCTTTATCCTACAGATACAGTGGTTTCTCACAGCGGCCATCTGACTGGAGCTACAGTTGCATCCCTTCATTTCTGTGAAGGCATCCAACTGTGACTTCTCACTCAGTTTCAGCCAAGGATCAATCTATCTTTTGTATGAATGCTATCAGCTGTTCCAGATACATTTATTTCTCCTTTCATTTATTGGTCATGACTCATTAAACCCTGATTATGAACGAGAAAGGGGTGAAACAGTGGGGAAGAAAAGCACAGACTTATGGGAGCTTTCTGGCCTTATGATATGCCAGGGGCCAGGGCTACGGCTGAAAGATAAAGGTGTTCAACAATCCAGAAGCATTGATTTGTTTGATTATTGGAGAAGTGAACTTTGATGATTTAAGTTGTGCTGTAAGATTTTCCCCTATGAGGAGATCTTTTTTCTTTCTTTCTTTTTTTTGCAGTGAAATTAGAATGTATTTTGTAAGCAGTTGTTTTAAGAGTATGCACACATCCTGCTACTGGCTAATTTTAGCAACTAAATATGACTTTTGTCTGAAACAATTATCACAGTGTTTGAAAAGGGTGATTTTTCTATTGACATCATTCCTTGCATACTTATTAGTTTAGCAGAACTTCTTGGATGAAAGTTGTTTTACATAAAGTTTAGGAATGTTAACTGTCTAATGAATCTATCCATGGTGGGAGAGATCCTGAGGACGATCATGGGATCTCCCATTATCTTTGGCAAGCATTCTAGCACCAAGTCTTTCTCTCAGCTGCTAGCATTAGATAGCTGGGACATCCGCTAGATATACCAGGTATCCAATAGTAGCCAAAGCCTCCCTTGTTAAGGCCTGCTTCCCAGATAGATGGTAGCACTTCTGAGATCTTGTGGAATCTCTAAGAGGTGCAGCCTGGTGAAAAGAAATGAAGTCTGTATGTCCATCCCTTGATGGCGATAATGGATGCCCACAACGAGTCAGTGTCTCTGTCTCTCTCTGTCTCTCTCTCTCTCACCCTCCTCCTTTCCATGTGCCCTCCTTCTTGTTCCTGGCCTCTAGGAAGTGAACAGCTCTTCTCCACCATTAGCTTTCTATCTTGAGTCTCTGTCTTGTCATAGACTCCAGGCTAATGGAGCCGACTACTTTTGTCTGTCTTGGGTATTTGGGTATTTCAGTTAGGGAAGCAAAATTGACAAAGTTAGATTTTCAAATTCACCAATTATAAGATAACCTAAAACTTGTCTACCTCCTGTTTAAAATTCTGACACCTTTATAGTTAGACACTTTTGGATGAATAGTTCTTGGCCATGTCTAGATTAGTGTAATATAAGGAATAAAATACAGATTGTACTTTGTTTCCCTGAGCAAACTATCCTTCTCCTTGCCTCAAATTATAGTTGGGAAATGACCAGTGAGTCTCCTGAGATATATTTAACTTCTTGTTTAATTCTCAATCCTGGTAATAAAGTGATCTGTCCAAGTATAGCATTTGGTACATATTTACAAGCTTGAAATCTGGCCATAATGGATAAAGTCAGAAGATAAGATGTGGTGGCCCAGACAGGAGACAAGTGGATCACTGTGGAAGGAAGTAGCCCAGGTCTGGACTAGAGATGATAAATGAAACGGGAAATAATAGTTTGGGGGGATATTCTGAAGGATTCTCATAGAACTTGGAATGAACCCAGATACAACAGGATGCAAAAACATAAATAAAGATGCTGTAAGTGGGAGCAGAGACAGAAATTGGAAGTGTGCTCCTTACCTGTATCCAACTAATCACACAGCACACAGCCCCAACTTTCAACCCCAGGCTCCACCTACTAACTACATCTGCAGATCTGATTTGCTCTTTAAAATGTCTCTCAAGCCTGCATCTTCTACATTGTCAGGAGACCCCTCAATACCTGCCACTTAATCTGTCCATATTGCTGGAAGAGATTTCGTACTAGATCTATGTGTTCCTACCTCATTTTACTCAGATTAACTCTATTATGCAACATATGCTGTGGCCTCTTCCTACCTGACTTGGACATTGCCATTTCTTTGCGTAAAGCTCTTTAATGGATTGTCATTATTAATATCATACTTATAAATATAATCTCTGACTTATAAAGTATATGTTTTAAGACCCCCCCAGTGAATACCTAAAACCACAGAGAGCATAAAATTTTACAAACATGCTTTTTCCCCTTAGCATGTGTATAACACAGTGTCACTTATGAGTTAGACACATAAAAGATTTATAATAACTAATGACAAAATAGAACAATTATAACAATATATAAAAGGTTTAATGAGGACACAAAATGGTAGGGTAGGGGCCTTTGGGAGAAGTTGGGGAGGGGTGAATACAACCAACATACATTGTATGAAAGTCTCAAATAATGAACAGTGTAAAATATTGAAGGGAGATTCACAAATATAGTATTGCTCTCTCAAAATATTGTATTGTACTCACGTTCTCTCTTCTTGGTCACAGGTAGCTGAAACCAAAGGACTCAATGTCATGGATGAAAAGGAACAAGCCACAGGGAGTGCTGCAAAGATCATTCTGAGCCAAGAGGCTCTTCGCTAGCCTTTGTTCACACCCTCACCTCACATACCAGCATCTTCAGTTACTGACATGCATCGTGCAAAGTCAGTGCACATGTACCCGCCCCCCTTGACCGGTCTACACTTCTTCCTACCGACCTTCCCAGTGATGGCTTCAGCATCTCTTCTTCAGGCAGGATGCTTTGATCACCACCAGACTAGTTTACACACTTGATTACATAGAACCAAATAAACATCAAATAGGCCAGAATCAATGGATTGGCTACAAAACAAACAAACAAACAAACAAACCAAAACAAACAAAAAGCCCAACCCAAATCAAACCAAACACCAAAACCAAAAGCAAAGCAAAGCAAAACAAAACAAAACAAAACAAAAAAACCCTCACAAGTGCTCTTAAAAACTTTAAAAAAAAAAAATCACGAAAGCTGGAAAGACTGAGGAATGATTCAAGATTTGAAGACCCTGAGGAGATTAGACAACTAATTGTACTGTGTGATCTTGGACTGGTAAAATCTGAAACGAGTCAGAGATTAGACAGCAGCACCATGACTTCTGTGACTGTTAATATTTAGAAAATCAGTGCAAATGAAGTGAAGAAATCTTGTATGCTACTTCTACAATCATTTGGCAACCTGCAAATAGTTTTAAAAGAAATGTTTTATTTGTATATAAATTTGCATAGAATATGTGTATTAATCCTTTAAGAATTTCATCTGTTTTGATCAGATTCACCACTTAAATTCCTAGCATAACCACCTTGTCACTTTCCCCACTCAACTTTAAGTCACAACCCCCACCCACATGGAGCCGGGTTTGTGTTACCCTACTTACTACTCTTAGGGGTGGGGTCTGCCCTGAGCATGGTTGATTTACCAGGCAGAGTCCCATCATTTAAGAAAGCTGCCTCTCCCTCTTTCAGTAGCTGTCACATGCCAAGAGCTCTTCAGTGAGTGCTGGGACACCATGCCCACCAACGCCCCACCATGCTGGCATTTCTTGTCTGGCTTCAGTTTGTACTAAAATGAAGTATTTTTCAAATGTTTACATAGCATCTTTGAGCATCAGCAAGTGATATATTAACTAAGTAATAAAATATTTGCATCAGTTGTAGCCCCTGTAACATTCATTATCTCTGCATCAGATGAAACATTTGCAAATCAGTCGTAAAGAGGCAAACTTGGATAAAGATGAGCAAGTGACAGGAACAAGGTTTAGATAAATATTTACAGCTGTGCGATGTGACAAAAGTGTTTAAGCTCACCAGTAATTTTAAAAAAATCTGAATTTCAACACAGGGCTATAGGTCGGTAGTTAAGTGTTTAGTCAGAAAGATATTTGATATTATCTCTACCAACTCCTGCTAACACTGAGGGTTCGTCTCTGAACACAACACAACATCAATAAAACGCCCCCAATCAGTTTTTAAGGAGAACAGGGAAGGTACCACACCATTCCATTCTCAGAACTCCAAGGCAGCTCTGGGGGTTTGTATTCCAGTTTGTGATTATGAGAAAATGTATGCGCAGGTCAGAAGGAATGTGTGCTCTGGCGCCACAAAAAAAACCAAAACGAAATCTTGACTTTAAAGTAGGTAATTTCATTTACTTGACTGATACAGTTCACATAACTGATCAGACTCAGTGATGATTCTAAAGATATGTTCCTGTTGAACAAGCAGTTCTAATTCTAAATAACCACACATATATACCACACCCTCCCACACAGCAGCAGCATGTCTTAAACATATTAAAAATTCGAAATAAAAATTTTCATCAGAAGAGAATCATTTAAGAGAATTTGACAGATGGAGCCCTTAAAAAGACTTAAATGATTGCATCCTGGACCATGGATCTCGCCAAGTCAGAGCATCCAGCGAGAATAACAAGCGTTGGAAAGCACTCAAGGCAAGACTTCATGCTTGTAGTGTGGATGCATATGTATTTACCTTGTATTGGCACTAGGAATTTAAATATCTGGTATAGAGCTGAATTTTTCTTAAATGTTTTCTCAAGGATTGATTCGTGGGAGACTTTCAGTTCATTTTCTGTATCATTTGCTCTAAGTATGCATCCGTTTATGACTGAAAAAAAAGTATTTTCTAAGCCTATAGGAGTAGGTTGCTTAAGTCTTGACTTCTTGGCTAGTCAGTTTCTCTATGTGCAAGATGAGCAAGCAGGGAGATATTAGCATTACACATCATGCGTCATGACATCCAAGTGCCTGAAAGAGCCATCTCCTGGCTGTGGACATTTGTGAACACAGAGATGGAGAGATCCGATGGAGAGATCTACTGCAAGATCATACAGATATTGTTACATTATACAATATCATTACAGATAGTGCTACTAAATTCAGAGCCCCAAGTTCTTACCCATGCTCCCATTTGCCTTTATAGTGACAAGCCTATATTTTGCTCAACCGATTTCTGTTTCTAGATGAAGTAACACGGCTCAAGCTGAGGAATATATTTATTTGCATCACATTTTGCCCATCCCCTGTTCAAAATTATGCAGTTCTGTCTACCAGAGAAGATTCAAGCACCTTGACCAGCTCTTGAGGGCCCTCTTGGTCTGGCCCTCTCCTCTCTCATGTGCTGTTAGACACTTGCAGTACTTACTACATATTCTTCAGCCTTTCGTTGATCAAGTCTATCTTCAAATACTGAGCATTCAGAAGGACATATGATATTATCTTTATAAACTCCCACGAACACTGAGGGGTTCTGAGCACAACACAACAGAACAACAATAACACTCCCCCACCCCCAAATCAGGTACAAACCAAGAACATGGAAGGTATCACACCATCCATTCTAAGAATGCCAAGACAGCCCTCAGTAGTATTCTGGTTTGTGATTGCATGAAAATGTGTTTGTAGGTCAGAAGGAATGCATGCTCAAAAATAAAAACAGAACTAAGTATCTGGATATGAAATTAGACTTCGTTGTTAGTTGTGTTTCTCTAAGTATGTCTGACTAACTACCTGCATCCAAATCTCTTACAAAGACTTTTAGACAGAGGCAGCCAGACAGCACCCCAACCTTCTGACAGAGAAACGATGTAGGTAGGATGGAAGGCATTGTTTGGACTAACTTGCAGTTTACCTTTCTAAGTCATTCAATACTTGATGAAAGAAACTTGACTATATGTGTCATTAGAATATGATAGTTATATTTCTTTGGACAATTACATCTTAATTGCTTTTCTAATTGGAAAAGCAAAGTTCCGTATCAACCTGATTCCAAGTTACCTTTAATTTTATTTACATACTTGAGTTTGGCATCAATTCGGTGAGCCGTTTTCCTGTACAGAACGCCCACACAAGCAGCACCCTCTCCAGGCCTTTCCTAGCCCATTCCATCTCCTGGCTAGAGAAAATTTTCATGGGACAACTTAAAAACAACCCTATGAAGTCAAAACAGATAGGAAAAAAGAACTAGAATCAGTCCACCATTATACCGAAGCAGGAACCCCTGAACAAGATGTGGCTCTTTAGGCTTCCCAGAAATGCACAGCAATGGTGTTAAGGGGTACGGCTTTAGTGGTAGGACACAGGATAATATCCTGTCCAGGAAAAATGAAATCATGGGCTCAGTAGACAAGAGCAATTCAACCATAATCCTATTACTAAATGTAGTTTTCCTTCTGGTTTTAATTAGAGGTACCTGGCTGATTACCATTCAGCCGTTTGAGCTTGAGATAGAGTGTTCTAAAAGGGACCTGTACCAGGCACGGTGTTCTTTTTGAACACAGGCAAATGCAAAACAGGAAGTCAGCACACTTGGAGCCAGAAAGGGTCAAAACAAGTCATCCTGACATTCTGTTTCCAAATTAACCCAATGAATCACCAAGTCAAATCGCCGGTGACTGATTGGTAGTAGCTTACTTTAAGTTACCTCTCATAGGAACCTTTGCCAAATCTCTGGCTCAACTGAGATGCCATTAAAGCAAATGTCATGGCAACTGTTTAAAAACAAAACCACCAAGATTCACCAAATCTTGAGTTCTGTCATGTGTAGTCAAAACATTAAAGAGTTTCTTTAAGAAGGAATGAAAGTTTGGTTAAATGAAGAACTATCTAAATCCAAGGACAGAGGTGATATTTAAAATGCCTTCAAGATTCATCATTTATTGAGAAGCTTTATCCAAAACCAGGAAAAACTCACACTTGCTTTAGTGAGACACAACATCAAGACTAGAAGTGTAGAACTCAGGCAATCAAGTCTGTGCTTAATACCTGAGTCCTCGAGTTAAATCCCAGCACTAAAACAAAAACAAACTGAAGACTGGGCATTAGCTAAGGCTTCTCAAAGTAACTTACAAGAACAAAACTTACAAAGTTGATGCAATGTGAAAGTGCTTAAGTCAGTGATGGCAGACAAGATTCATCTAGAGAAGATCTGAAGAAGCTGACAACTCCTCACCACCTCAGGGATCTGCCCACCAATAATTAAAATCTGGACTCTGAGAACTAGATGTAGCTACTTAAGGAAGCCAAAGAACAGCTAGAATTTACGTTGCCCCTTCTCTCCAGAACACTTTGTACAAGCTAAATAAAAACTGGAAATACATTCGTCACTGCATTGCGCTTGGTGAATGGAAGCTTCTGAGACTCTGGACCATGTAGAGAGGTAGATGTCACAGAGGTCCTCTGAATACTGACAGTCACTAATACTGGACTCAGGACCTGGTGCACTTCTGAAGAGAAGTGTGTCTTCCCTGTCTCAGGCACGGTCACTGAAGATAGATGTATGTGTTGTGTATGCCAACTGTACAGAGCAAAAACGTAAGAAGGAACTCATTTTAAAGTAAATGTAAAAACACAAATCAGAACCAGTGAGAGGGCTCAGTTGGTAAAAGTGCTTGCTACTACATCTACCAACTTATGTTTGATCACCTCTTCACATAAGGAATCCTGACAAGGAGCATGAGAAATATGGAAGTTCTCAAGTGCCTGCTTATAACAAAGGGTTAACAAAGGGCTACTGATATAAAATGAAAGTCATATTTCATTATGCAGAGAATAGCAGTGCTGTGTTACTTCAAAACTGTAAGAAGCAATTTCATTTTTACATATTTATTTTAGGGTGTGGCTCATCTTTATCCCAAACAAGAGAAGCCTCTTCAGAGAAACACATAAAGGGAAGAGCATAGAAAATAATTTTTTGCATTATTGTTAAATGATGCAGTATTATTATCTAGGTCAACTCTGGTAGCTTTCTAACTTCCATCCTGAAATTAGATCTGGAATCACAGAGAGAATTGCTAGTGATTACTAATGGAAAGTCCGCAACACCGCAACAAGAAGATAAACTTCTAATATTCCGAAAGAGTACCTCAGACGAACATAGGACTCACTGGTGCTTGGATGAAGGGACTGGTTTTCATAAATACGGGTTATGAACAGGTCACCCATCTCAATTAATGTTCTAAGCCAAGTGTTTCAGTAGTCAAAAAATAACATGGAGTTAATTTAAAAATTAGAAAGAGAATCAAACGATGTGTGCTTTGGAAACTGAGCAGCTTGCCAAATGTTAAACTGGCCTCTCTACTTGGTCTAAAGAGAGGAAGGACTGTTCTAGCCATTCAGTGGATTTGCTTAGAAATGCAAATAATCTCTGACAAAAGCCACATCCAGATGTAGCTCCATCCAGATTATTCAAGAATGGAACTCTGTGATGTCAGCTCAGGATTTCTGAATAAGCCCCCAATAGGGCATAGTTCACCAGGACACAGCCCAATAGAGTTTACACGCCCAGGGAGCTGGGAGATGTCAGCAGATGGTCTTTTATGTTGTTTTAAACCTGTGGGTCTTGACTCCTTTGGGATTGATTGAACAATCCTCACAGGGGTCACCTGTCAGATATTCTGCATATCAAGTGTTTATATTACAATTCATAACAGTAGCAAAATTACAGTTATAAAGTAGCAATGAAAAAATGTTATGGTTGGGGGTCACCACAGCATGAGGAGCTGCATTACAGGGCTGCAGCACTAGGAAGGTTAAGACCCGCCATTTTAGAACAATAGTTATTGGTCCTTCCATTGTGGAAGCTGATTATTTCATTGAATATATTGACCCTGCTTTGATTTGGTACAGTGTTTAGTGATTCATATAAAGTTATGTCCAAAAAGAAAAATCAATACCAGAAGAGTAAGTTAGTTTGGTAAGACAAAGACATTCTAGAATCTGTTACTCATTTGACAACTATTTATTGAACAGCTGAAACCTATCAGCCCTAAGGGATGGAAACCTGGCTCTGGTATTTTCAGCAGTAATCATGAGTCATTTATCATAGTTTCAACAGAAATAACTTATAAGTCCTTAAGGAGGTCAAGAAAAAAAATTACTGGATTAAACAGAAATACACAGACACCCAGTGGGTTGATGAAAAAATCTGCTGGCATGGCTTGAGAGATGCACCAGTGTGTAAAAGTGTTCCCACTGAGCTTGAGAGATGCACCAGTGTGTAAAAGTGTTCCCACTGAGCTTGAGGTTCTGAGTTCAATACACAGGATCCAGATGTTGGAAGAAGGAAACCAACCCCCAAAGTTGTCCTCTTAATGGGCACACACACTAAGTAAATACAGGGAAAAAAATGTCCCTAACTTGAAAACAATGGCTAAAGAGTGCTTGACATAGACTCGGGGCCATGGACATGATTTCCTCTCAGAATTTTGAGTAAAAATTATCAGCCTAGATGTCCATCCATGCATAACTATATAAAGCAAATGTAGCGAACCTATAGTGTTATTTTAATTCAGCTGTAAACATGAAATTATAACAATAAAAGGGGGTCTCTATGTTAAATGAAATGAGCCAGACTCAGAAAGACAAATAGTACATTTTCTATTGTGTGCAGATTCCAGAGTTCAGTTTATACTTGTGTGTGTGTGTGTGTGTGTGTGTGTGTGTGTAGAGAGAGAGAGAGAGAGAAGCTGGAGGGGTGATATGAAAGTGAAAAGGGGGACTGAGAGGGAGAAAGTCTATTTGTCTATTTAACAGGAAGGGGGAGGGACTGGAGGGTAAACCACAGGGCCTGAAGCAGAACGGGAACTATGGGATGAAGGGGAACAGGAGGAGTGAGGGGAAAGGCGGCGTGGGGAGCGAATAAGAATGACACACACATACCGATGAAGCCAATTTCTTTGCATGTTAAAAAGTTAATTTGAGGATGATCAGTCTTTTCTTATTTTATTCTCTGGATGTTCTGTTCTTAAAAGCAGACCTGAGAAGAGTCCTGAAATTAGGGGTCTCAACCAACTGAAAGGAGATAAGCGTTCGAAATTGTTAACAATTATTAACAATTCTTTAATTTTTTTTATCAACCCTTTCAGCAACCAACCCCAAAGACACCATTCAGCATACATGCTGTGGCTGAGCACACCCACAGAACATCAGGCGCCTCACTACTCTCTCTCTAAACCACACGACCTCCTAGAAATGGATAAAAGACTTAGAATCTGCCTTTATAGATACATATTTTACTTAAGGAAACAAAATAAAATTCTTCTTAAAATTCCCAAGAAACAGCTGATGCACGCATTTCGGCTGAGGGGTACTCAACGGTGGGTTTCCATGAGCTACACACTCTGCTATTGGTGAATGTAACAGGAACAGACAACATACATCCAATTAATTTTCCAAGATGATACCAATACCATCCCCTGCCTTGGAATAAAGCAGCGCTCACCCAGAGGTTCTCAACCTCTGGGTCGCGACCTTTTTGCAGGTCTAATGACCTTTTGACCTTTTCACAGGAGTCACCTAAGACCTCAGAAAACACTGATATTTGCATTACAGTTCACAACAGCAGCAAAATTACAATTATGAAGTCGCAACAAAAATAATTTTATGGTTGGGGGAGGGCCACAACAACATGAAGAACTGTATTAAAGGGTCTCAGCATTAGGAAGGTTGAGAACCACTGGTCTAACAGGATCAGCCTAGTGTTCAGACATTAACGTGTTTAAAATGAACACATGTTTACAGTAGATCTAAAAATAATGCCCAGCAGAGTCTAGTTACATTTACAAAATTCAAATTAGCATCCGCCAGAATTACAAAAAAACAGGTCTGGAAACAAATACTACTTACAAATTGAAACCGGAAGTCAAACCTTCAAGTGTTAATTTTTGTCTGTTCTCCCGAGTCTCTACTGACCTTGACAGAAGCTCAGATTAACCTTATTTCTGGAAACACTTTTGAAACTCAAGACTTCGCTTAATTTTCGTGGCTAGTAAGATGTCTGGAAAGCGGCGTGCTCACCAGGGCTTACTAATGACACTCATTTCAGGAAGGCAGACCGGCCCCTCCCCCTCACACCAAATCTAGAGAATTTTTTCCCCCAAACCTCTTGAATCCTCTGCTTCATTGTGAGTGTTTTCTTTTACATTTCAATTAACCACAGCACTTTGGACTCTAGACTGTCAGCAGTAGTTTCGACGAGTTCTGAAAAATTATATTTCAATAGTATTGCATCTTTTTGCGCATTTCCCTTGAGGCTTCCAGCGAACACTCAAGTAAGAGAATATGTCTCACGGCATCAATGCAAGATCTAGAAAGTCCTCCCCCCCCCCCCCCCCGGTAGAAAGGTGCTTTACCAGTTCTCGCCCCTCCCTCCTTAACATCCGGATCAGCCGACGTGGAGCCCCACACAAAACCAGTGAGGTGGGCTCTCGGAATCCTGACATCATCTGCAAGGATGCATCCCAAGTCTGAACCAGAAAAGCACGCGCAGCCGGGTCCAGGTCACCGCCCGGAGGGCCCAGAGACCGGGAACCACAGTCTACGCCTTCCCCAGCGAGAAGCTAACTCTAGAGCGGGAGAGGGGCGCGTGGGGGCGGGGACCGCAGGGCGACAGGAAGCCACCGGTCATCTCCACGCACCTCGGGGCCAGCGGGCACACGTGCGCAGCCACTCACCAGCAGTTGTGCGCGTCCGGAGCTTGTGTGGGATGGCGACTGCGGCGGCTACCCTCACGCGGGCCGCGTGTCTCGGGCATCCGTGTGGCCTCTGCAGCCCGGGCCGCGGAGGCTGCTCCGCAAGGCACCGGCGCTTGGTGACAGTGTCACCAGGCTGAGGAGACGCTCGCAGGCTGGTCTGGTCCGGGCCTCTGGGTTCTCTTTGCTCTTCCGTGGCTTGGGCTCTCTCTTCTAGCTGGCGGGACAGCCCCAGAACCCTTGCAAACCAACGCACCGGCCAATGGCCTCTGAATCTGTGGCGGTGCCCTTCGCCGCAGCAACGTAGGGAATGAAATTGTCTCAACGATGGTCCGCCCCCTCCCCCTTCCCCGGCCCCTGGGTGCGGCCTCCGCCTCTGCCTCCGCCCCCTCTGTAGCCACAGCCTCCCACGTGCTGCAGAGAAACCTCTGGGGTGGCGGGTCCCTGCAGATGGCTTAGGGCCAGATGGAAATGGTTGTCTGTGATTTAACCCCCGGGCTTCCTGCATACTCACTGCCTTAGGTTGGACTACCTGGACAGCCCAGTGAACCATCAACTTCGCCTAGAAGCTGGGGAAATGTCTGGGCGACTCCAAAACTACGGCGATGAAGCTGGATTTGCTAATATAGATATAGGGTTTAGACATAGGATTATAGTTTAAGTAGGAATCCCATTTTGAGATTTAACAATGACTAAGCACTGCCGCTGTACTCTCCCTCTCCCCACCTTCTTAACTAGGAAAATACAAACGGATAGCGCTCCTCACAATTACTATAGTGTCACCAGCATATTCAGTGTCTTTAATATGGCCCTTGACCTGAGCCAGACACACAGTATGCACAATGATCCATTACTACAGTCCCGTGTATAAAAGCTGCATCTTATACGTTTTCCATGAATAAGACAAGTAAAATTATTTATCTGTGAGTTTACTCAGCTGCAAAGTAGTAGAAGGCGTGCTGTAAATGTGGAGAGTGTGGAAGAGAGGAAACGATGGAGGAGGTGGGGAGAAGCCTTTCTGATTTCACATCTGTGCTGGCAAGGTTTGTGGAAACGACACAAGATAGAGCCGTCTGAGAAGAGAGAACCCGATTTGAGATGATGTCTTCACAAGATGAGTGGCCTTGGGCAAGTCTGTAGGGCGTTTTCTTAATTACTAATTGGTGCGGGAGGGTACCAGGCCTTTGTGGGTGGTGCCACCCCTGGACAGGAGATCCTAGGTCCTATAAGAAAGCAGACTGAGAAGCCAAGGGGAGCAAGTCAGCAGCACCACCCCTCGCGCTCCCCCGCCGCCCATGACCTCTACATCAGGTGCTGCCTACAGATTCCAGCCCTGCCTTGATAGCCTTCAAGAGTGGACTGTGCGGTGGAAGTGAAATAAATCCTTTCCTCCCTAAGTTGATTTTTGTCTTGCTGCTTTTTCAGTGATTGAAACTCTAAGATGACCTCAAAAGCTGCTTCTTTGAGAGGGCAGGCGGTACCAATTCGCCAACATTTTAAGAACACTGCTATTACTGATGAGACTGGGGGTCTTCAGCTTTGGTGGAAACCCAGCTCCAAGTGGAAGAAAACACCACAGGTGGGGTGAGGCACACTGGTTGTCTTCCTTGGTTTTTCTTTTGGAAACCAAACTTGCAACCCTGACTCTGCCACCTTCTGAGCTGTTTAATTCACCCTTGGTCCATTCTAAGGTGACACCACCCTACTGTGGTAGTCTGCAGCCTTGGTTTTTCAAGAGGCAATGGTTTGTTTGTTTGTTTGTTTATTTATAGTTACAAATAGCAAGACCAGGAAATTCCACAAATCCTCAAGTCTTTAAATTCTATCCATTTGCTGTCAGAGGGATCAAACCCAGTGTTTCAAGTGTGCCCAGGATGAGCTCTAACCTTGAACAACACCCCTAGCTCTTCAAAATTCAGATTTTAATGTTTATATATATATAAATATATATATATATATTTATATAAAACATATATAAACATATATATATATGAAAGTTTTAGGATGGTCCACCACTATAGCTGAGTAGGCGACTCCTTCAGATTCTTCAGTTTTCCTCAGTCCCAGGACCCTCATCCCTGTGCGCATATACACTTCAGCGACAATGGAAGACTTGGTGGGCATGTGCGTCTGATGTTTTAGATGGGCTAGTCTCCTTGTGAACTAGGCAATCTGCATTCTGGTGATACGAGTGAAAAATAATCTCATTCTTAATCCCATGCACGTGTTTATAAGAGTGACTGATTACAGATTTTACTACCTAGCATCCAAAGTCTCTCTTAAAAGGAGAGTAGGGTGGCACATTCCTGTAGTTCCAACTAACTGGAGGCTGAGCTGGGAGAACTGACTAGACTGAAGAGCTCTTGGTCAGTGCAGCCAGCACAGAAAAAACCTGTCTCAAAACAAAAATAGCGTTTGGGGCAAGATGGCTCAGAGGGTAAAGATGCTTGCTGCTGGCTTGACAACTTAAGTTTTATCCCTCCCACATGCTAAAGGGAAAGAACTAACTCCTAGAAGCTCTCCTCTCACACTCACGTTCATGAATAAATGAATAAGTAAATAATTGCTGAATTAAATTTTTTTTGTAAATGTCAAAATGACTCAGTAGGTTCTGTCCTCCTCTGGCAGGCAGGACACTACATGTGATAAATTCAGCCACTCAGAGGCTCCTATCTGGCTTTGAAACTAGCTTTTATTATTAAGGAAGTTTAGAAATAGTTCTATTACCTGTTGAGGGGCTTTTGTGTGTAGGGACTGTAACTTCAGAGGTGACCATGATGCTGTCCTACATAGGCAGTGCCAGTGATGTCTAAATGGGCTGTTGGTGTAGTAAAACCTATTCTGATGCCAACTGTCGAGCTTCCCTGCCTGTCTGATGCACAGCGTGATGGCCTTTCCAGCACCTTTCCCACTGAGCCATAGGTGGAAACGGTTTCAGTGTTTGCCACAATTCGGGAGTGACTTAAGCACTTTATGAAGCAGTACTACAAGAGTTGAGAATTTTTATTCTTAGATTTCTAATTTTAATCTATGGTATAGTTTCCTTTCATTTCAAAAGATTTAATCTCAAGATTAACCAAAATCCACAAATCTAGGGAGAAACTGATGACAAAAGGAAGAGAAAGAGATGGTGTGTGTATGTGTGTGTGTGTGTGTGTGTGTAATCTATAGACCTATAACTTCAGCTACTCAGGAATCTGGGACTGGATGGCCTCACCCTGAAGGCTAGGCTGGGGAACAGTAGGTTCAAAGTCAGTCTGAGTGACTTCATGAGATCCTTTCTTCAAATAAACCATAAAAAGAGGACTGGGGGGCATAGCTCCGTGTTAAAGCAGCTGTTAATATGAATGAGAATATTCAGCCTCTACTACTATGTACATTAAAACAATCAAAATTAAAAATGCATCCCATCGAGGACTGCTTGTTTGTAGACACCCACTTCTGTATAGCTAGCTAGGATGGACTTCCATGAGCTCCCTATGTCATGGCGTCATTTTTGGAGACCTACCATTGATGGGAAAGGAATTTTTCTGAATGTTAGCAAAACTATAAAATGTATATGTTCTTCTCCCCTGTAATTCCATGGCTAAGTAGGACTGTATCCAGAGGGATTCTGAAATGAGAAGTAGGACTTTTCCAGTGAGCTATTTATAACCAATTGTGGGAATCAAGTGTTCGTGGCAATTTTTAAGGACATTGAAACTGCTAAAGACACAATATTAATCGGACAAGGACACAAAATTGCTATCCATGTAATATCAAGTGTGTAAACATACAGAAAAACTCAAGGAGAAATGATCAAAATTACCTCCTAGATATTCATTAGGACAGCTATTGCCTGTTTTATACTGAATCGTACTTGCAATTTTTCTATAAAGCTCGTGACTTTTATTTAGGAAGGAGAATTTAACAGGTGAAGAGTAAATGAAATTGGCTTCCAGAGCCTGGTGAAATTATGCTTGTCACAGTACGTGGTGCATATGAGATGGATCACAATTATTTGGGAAGAAAGAAGGGAGGCGTAAAGGAAGAAAGAAGGAAAAAAATACATAATATCACAAAGAGCCATGAATTAAGGGCTGTGGCTCCCTTGTCATCTGCTCAGTTGCTGGCACTTACAGAAACAAGGCATTGCACCCTAAATTGCTTCGTTGAGCAACACTGTATTTCAGTGTTGCCCAACTGATGACCAATGAGTCCCACTGGATGTGAAATTCAGCCAGATGCAGATGCTTCTTGTCCCACAACATCAGAGAGGATCTGTCTTGAGACGTGGAACAGCCTGGGCGTGTTGGTACTCAAATCCAAAAGGTCTCTTCTTGCCTCTGGTTATAACACAGAGACCTGCATTCTAGATAGAGAACCTGCATACCAAGAAGTTGGATTGGTCTCTAATTTCCTTGTTTCTGAGATCTTATTTTTAGTACTGGCAGTACATAGCATGCAGGGCTGGATTTGCATTACCCAAGATGCTAAGCTGTTCATGTACTACTCCAGTAGTCTGAGGTATGTACAGAAAGCAGTCGTCTATTGGCTGAGCCCTGCTTCTGGCTCCAGACTGGCTGGAGTCCTTGAACTTGGTTGTAGATTTAGAATTTCCTGGCTCCGGTTTTATGTTTAATGTCAAATCTCAGGAGAAAGGCAAGCACCGAAAACACCCAACGGTGCTGGGAAGTGACAAGAATCCTCTAGGAAGCACGTGTTCTTACGGTTGTGTTTCTGCAGTAGTTTAAACTGGGTCTGGGGAGCTCATGAAATTCTTTTAGTCAACAAGCTCAAAGGATTTTCATGAAAACACAAAGGCAGTGACGGACAGTTTCTCTCTTGTTCTCTCCTGAGTTTGCAGTAGACGGTTCTAGATCTGTGTGTGTATGGTGTTGACCCAACTTGAATGCAGATATAGATAGAAAAATCCAGCCATTTCTCAAGCTGGTCAGGAAACAGACAGAAAACAGAGCTGGGACTACAAATTGTTGGTAGTTTATTGACCTAGTTCAATAAACTTGGGCTTGGGCTTGGGCTTGTTCCTACCCTGGCATTGTAAATAAATAAATAAATAAATAAATAAATAAACAAATAAATAAAATCTAAAGAAATTCTGAGATTATAAAAGTGTTGAGAGCCACTGTTCAATGTTAAAACAATGATTTTCCATTTTCAGTTATAGCTCTGGTAGTTTAGCCTGAGCCACTCAACACAGGAAGAAACTTTCAGAGCGGAAATTGTGGGCCCATTTGACATTTCTCCACACGTGAGCTTGACTTGGGTGTCCTTTTCCTGTGACTTTAAACTCAGACAGTTTCATAACTGTGACATTCTGTGTCCTAGGTACCAGATGAGACTTGTAAATGTCTAGAGCCTGCTTCCCCGTTGCCGTTTACAGACTGTCCTGGACCACATTCCCGTGAGCTCAGGTTTTTCTATTGCAAATTATGAACTATAAGAGAGCTTGGACATTACATGTGAAGCTATTCACTATTGCAACTTACTCTAGGAAGAAGAAAGCGTGCTCTAAGAAACATTCCAATATGCAGCAGGAACTTGGTGGAAAATGAACATTTCTCTTTCAGCTAAGATTTACTTGACATCTAGGATTTATGCACATACAATATTAACATTTGTTTGAGTTGTTGGTTTTCAAATACGAATTCTTCAGGTAGGCTGATTGACATACACAAGAATGTATGAGGGAGAAGAGAAAGCTCATCAAAAGAGAGATAAGAGGCTTTTCCTCATCGCCATCAAGAGTATCCTTTAGCTGTCGCTCTCTATGCCTAGGCTGCTCCAATGGAATCAGAGCTTTATTGTCATATAACATTGCCAACAACATAAAGCACATACCAGAACATATTCAAATCAATACATGTAGAAATAACTTTTATTCTCCTGTAGTAATTGTAATCTCAGAGGCTTACTGCTTCTGTCTGCTAACCTAGGCCTGGTCCTGGAAGCTTCTAGCCTCTGTACAATCTAATCTAGGCCTAGAGTGTGCCGCTGAGCATGAGCTCACGCTTTCTAGTTCTTTCTGAGCTCTGGCTGACTGTTTCAACTCAGCTGTTGTGGCTCAAACTCCTCTCCAAAATGACTGATTCAGTCTGGCTTCTCTCAGCTTCTCCTGAATGACTCTGCTTGGTCTTAAACTATCTCTAGCAAATCTGTTCTAATTTTCTGGGTCTTTCTCATTCTCTGGCTCATTCTACCTTCACCTCTATTGGGCTTGTTCTCTCTCTGCAGTTTGTCTCTGTGTAACTGTCCAAGGAAAACTGCCTGCCTCCTACCTCTTTTTTAAAAGTAGTTTCCCTTTCCTCACTGTTCTTGTGAGAGTTGAGCATATTCTATTCTGTCAAATCTTTCTCTGATTTGTCACTTTGTCTGCTACTCAATTAGAAACCATTTTCAAACATTCTGCAAACTACGTTTCAAACTTCTGCAAACTATTTTTATCTTCATTATTTAGAATTAAAGGTGTGCACTAAACATTGAGTCTATATTCCAGCCAGAGGGATTAAATGTGTGTTCTAAGGGCTGAGCTACACCACAACTGGTATCAGGGCTTTTCAGTATATAACACAATTTGATCTCAGTGTGATCAAATATCCTGCAACAAATGCATTTCAGCTATTCAATAGATTTAAACAACTTACTATTGAAAGAAAACACATTAGACATAAAAGGTGGCATTGGGTTGGTTAATTTAAAATTTGTTAGCAGAAGTTACTGGAGTGAAGAGTGCAATCACAGACTACAAAATATGTGCTGTGTCAAGAGCTCAGTGGATAAAAGGGCTTGCTGTGTGAGCACGGAGACTTGAGTCTGAGTCTCCAGCACCTAAGTAAAAGCAAGATATGGCTGCAGTCACCGGTACCTCAGAACAAGGGGCCCGTGTGTGTGCTTGCGTGTGTGTGTGTGTGTGTGTGTGTGTGTGTGTGTGTGTCTTTCATTCGGGAACCTAGAATATTGGGGCGGGTAGGGAGGAACGCTGCCACTGCCAGAATCCATTTTAGTCTTTAATTGGATATTACTACAAATATATATGTTATATATTTAGTATATTTAATATGACTATATGTAGCTGGAGGTGACCTTGGATTCTGGATCCTCCTACTTGTACTTCTTTAGTGCTAGGATTAGGAGTCTATGCCATTACACCTAGTTTTATATGTTGTTAGGAACCAAACCCAGAACAATGTACAAGCTAGGGAAGCACTCTACCAAATGGACTATATCTACAGGCCCTGCCTCTTTTCTGAGATTCCCCTAGCCTGACCTTGTCCTTGAATGGCCAGATACAAGCAGACATTTGCTAAGGTTCAATCCTTGATGCCTCAGTCTACCCAACTCATGTTCCTTTGGGATCTCATCCATTATCTGGCTTCTACCTGCTAACACTGGGAAGATATTCTCCTAAATGTCTACCATGGTGTTAATTTCTCAGGGCTGCCTGTGTTACTCCTGTGTTCATCTGAAACACATCATTTCACTTGGGTAGTTTTCTTCCATTCGGTCCATGCCCAGCATTGATCACACTACTCCTCCTGCAGCCAAGAGTCAAGTTCTCCTGGGTGTCCTCTGACAGAGTGCTAAGGTTTTATAGAGGTAATTTCAGTTGTTCTTCCTAACAGTTACATTGTATTTACTCATCGAGAAACTGAAACTTAGAGGCCAGCCATTTAGTCAATACACCTGTATCAATTCTCTTGTTATTCTGCAACTTAGAGAGTGAAAGGTTTTAAGTCTGGTATGACCAGAGCTGGGGTCTAATTTAGGGCTAATTTTAGAGACTAAAAGTCTCCTTACATCTCAGGGGTCCATTCTAAAAATCCAGCCTCAGGTCCCTAGTAACGTTATAAAGGGGTTTGGCCCTTGTGCCAAAATATGTGAACTAACCTGACATAATCCTGCAATTCACCCAAAGGACCTAAGATGTTGTTTAGTATTTGGGGAGGCAAAGCTCCAGACAGTGTGTATGTGACTGAGTATATACTGTTTGGGAGGATGATTTGGGCTTTTTCCTTTGACACTGCATCTCCTTGAAGCTAAAAGTTGAAGGGCTTTATAGTATTTTTGTAGGAACTCTCCAGGGTAGGACTGCAGATGTAAGCAGGTCATCCTCACACTGAAAAACAGCCTCAGTCTCCAGGTAGTTCTCTGAAGTTCCTTCCTGTGCTCTTGAAAGTAACTGAGGACCATTTCTGAATCCCCCATAGCTACACAGTCTGTGCATACTGCTGTCTAGTATTGGTATCAGGATGCGCCCCTCCAACTGGAAATAGGAATTGAGAGGCAGCACTGAGAACACAGATATCTCTAAGGCTGGGAACTAAAAAACCACTGGGTACCTCCTGGAATCTGACTTAAGTGCAATAAAGACTCAGTAGGAAGAAGTGTGTGTGTGTGTGTGTGTGTGTGTGTGTGTGTGTGTGTGTAAGGGGGGGTATCTTGAGAATGGAAGGAGGGTAAGAAAAGGTCAAGGGATGAGGATGACCAGAATGTATTACAGTATTATAGACAAGTATGAAATTGTCAAAGAATAAATTAGCATTAAAAAAGCGATTTTCTTTTCTTTTTTTTTGGTTTGTGTGAAGATTCAATGATACAATGTATTTAATGTGTTAAGTAGTAAACCGGGACAAACCATATAAAGGAACATATGGCCTTTAATAATATCATTAAGCTTGTCTTGACAGTATCTTCGTGTGGTGAAAAGTAGTGGTTTGTTATTGTATCCCAAAAGGTCTTGCCTGCTAGTCTCAAGGATACTAGGTCAGGCTTACAGGAGGGCAAGGAATGGTTAGTGGGGGGTGTGTGTGAAGAGAATCCAAGATAAATGGTAATTAAGGTCTGGACCTGTAACCCTCTACAGTCGCTGAAGTTCTGCTAAGTTAATCAGCCTTGCAGAAAGTTCAATAGAAGGTGGGGCTCTTTCCAAGGACTTTCATTTATATGTGTGTGTGTGTGTGTGTGTGTGTGTGTGTGTGTTGTGCATATAGATTGAGGTCAGAAGATAGTCAGTGTCAGCCTTCACCTTTCAATTTGTTTGAAGCAGGGTCTGCGGTTCTCTGCTGCATACTCCAAGCTAGCTGGCCTGGGAGCTTCCAATCGTTCTCTCATCTCCATGTCTGATCTTACCATGGGTGTGCTGGGATTACTGATTAACACATCATGCTTTAACCTAGGTTCTGGGGATCTAAAGTACGTACTTACCCTTCCGTGGAATGCACCATCTTTCATTTATCCCCAGAGCCACCTATTTGTCCCTGGACCATGCATTTTGATGACAATTGTCACCTTCACTCAGAAGGACTATTCTGTTTCCTAGTAAAAACTACTAGGAACTCTTCTCTAAAGGAGTTGGAAAGTATCAGGGCACATTAACAACTTATTGGTCTTTAAACAACTGGCCTGGCCTTCACCACCACCAATTAGAGCACAGAAATCATGGTTTGAACTTTATTTTAGTCAAATAGTCTCTACTCCCCACAGTCTCATAGAAACCTAAGAAATCCCCTTAACTCAAAACTACATCTTAGGAAGAGATTATAGATTACCAGTATTAAAATGAAAAATAAATTTGCTAACCATTTCATAAAATTTCTTTATAAAATGGTTTATATTTTTCACTATTTAAGGGAGAGAGAGAGAGAAAGAGATGGAAGAGGAGGAGGAGGAGGAGGAGGAGGAGGAGGAGGAGGAAGATAAGGAGGAAGAGGAGAAGGAGGAGGAGGAGGAGGAGGAGCAGCAGCAGCAGCAGCAGCTTTAGGGTTCCTAGCTAGCATCTGAGGTTTTTGTTGTTTGGTTTTTTTGTTTTCAGACAGGATCTCATCTGGGGCTGGAGAAATGGTTCAGCAGTTAAGAGCATTCGTTGCCCTTGCAGAGGACACAGGTTTAATTCTCAGCTCCCACATGGTGGCTTATATCCCACCTCCAGTCCAGGTAATCTGGCACCTTCTTCTGGCCTCCTTGGGCACCATGCATGCAGGTGATGCACAAATATACATATATAGGAAACACACACACACACACACACACACACACACACACACACACACACACACAGGACAGGGTCTCCTGCATCCTAGACTGGTTTTGTACACATTTTGAAGGCTAGGATGATTTTGAACTTTTGATTTTCCTCCAAAATGCTAAGATTTTTAAGCAGAAACTACCAAACTTAGCATACTTGTTACTTCAGATGGAACCCAAGCATTCTTTCAGTTGGGCCATGTTCCCAACCCAGCACAGGTATTTACATGCTTATAGGTAGCTACATGCTACATATCGAGAAAATAGACAACGTATAAATGAAGAACTAGATGTGTCAGCATGATTCTGTAATCCCGGCGCTCTGAGGCTGAGGCAGGACGGTTGAGTTCAAGGCCAGCTGCCTGAACCTTGTATCTAGAATCTGCCTCCCCCATTCTCTATAACATATGTAAATGAAATACACTTTAAAAATATAAAACAAGAAATCAAGACAACAAGAAATAGCACATGGAAATAAACAATGAACTCTCTATGATAAAAAGTGTTGCTTTATTGGCCAGTTAAAATGGTAAATAGTGAGGCTGGAGATGGTTCTGTAGTTCAGAGCTCTTGCTTCTCTCGCAGAGGACCTGAGTTTAGTTCTTTGTGCCCACCTTAAGTGGGTCACAACCATCTATAGCTCCAGCTCCAGGGGATCCAACAACATTTTTGTCCTCTGTAGGCACTGCACTCACCTGCACATTTTCCTACAGACACATACATGTAAAATGAGTCTTCAATAAACAAACCAGTACTATCCATTTGATTAAAACAAAATCTTACAGACAGAATGTTTTATGGAGAAACGGTAAGAGTAGTGTAAGTGCCTGCACACCGACATCCTGGTTTTGTTCATTTTTTAAAAAGATTCCTTTGTTTTATTTTGTAGTTTTCCTGCATGTGTGTATGCGCGCCACATATGTACTTGGTGCCTGGGGAAACCAGAGAGGGCATGAGAGCCACTGGAACTGGAGATTGCGAGTCGCAGTGTGGGTTCTGAGGATCACACCAGCACTTCTACACATCAGCCAAGTGCTCTAAGCCATTGAGCCATCTGTCTCCTGTCCTCGTCTCTCCTTTGTAGTAGGGCAGCAAACTGGAAGAGGAAGGTAGGACTCCTTATTTTAATAGTTGAGGGACACCACAGTGTGACATTAAATTAGTGTGCAATACAGAGATAGAAAGATAAATTAGCTCATCTTAGAGTTACCAGGATATAGGAAAATTATGAGATAAAAACTACGGTAAGGACGTTATGAAATATTTTTAGAGGTGAAAACTAATATTAACTATTAAACCAATATTAACTTGAGAAAGAATCCTTCAAAGAAAAAAATTTAGGAGTTTCAGTACTAAAATGTATAGAAAGAATATTGACGCACAGATAACTATTCAATTGAGGTACATTCTTTTTTTTTTTTTTTTTCTTTTGGTTTTTTGAGACAGAGTTTCTCTGTGTAGCCCTGGGTGTCCTGGAACTCACTCTGTAGACCAGGTTGGCCTCGAACTCAGAAATCCACCTGCCTCTGCCTCCCAAGTGCTGGGATTAAAGGCGTGCGCCACCACTGCCCGGCCAATGTACATTTTTGTGCAAGTCAATGAACAAAAATTATCTTTCAGGTATGGAGAAATGGTCTTACAGGAGGCATTGCTGCTGCTGCGGAGTAATCAATCAACAAATGGTTAGACTCCTCCATGTCCCTTGCAAGCTGAGTTTCTTCGTGTAGGTTATTACAGACTTTCCTCAGGGTTCTAGAAACCCAAAGTCCAGGGATCTATCACCTTCAGAAATTGTTCATGAGGGCATTGTCCTCCAGGTCCAGACTGTGGGTGATGTACACACTCACTTCCTATTTCTTAAGACCAAAGGCAGCAGGTATCTTACACCTGGCTTTAATGGGTTGGAATGCAGCTGACACCTTAGAGGATAAATGAGCCAAGTAAAACAGAAACAGGAAGTGGTTTGGGATAGGCATTTTAAGTAAAGAGTCACCACTTCTTTAGAGTATTAGTCAAGATCAGTTGTTGCAAGGGATAGAAATGATGGATAGAGCTCCCAAACTCCCTGGCTGGGACTGTGCTACAGAACTGGTTTGGGGAAGATACTACATGCACCATCATCAAGTTGAGTCACTACAGTTATTATCTCCAACACTGAACCCTGCCTTTGAAAACAATGTTCTCTTGGTGCTTTTCATTTCTGTCTTTCTTTTGATCTGGAGCACTGTTGCCTTTATTCTAAGATTATGTCTTTCAAATATGTTTATGTAGAGATAGAAGGCAGAGATGGAATTTCTTTACAGAGCAAGGGTGTGTAAGCCCATTCCTTCTCTGTCACACAGTCACCTGTGTTACAGACGGGTCTACAAGTTCATCTACACACTTCCCATGAGAGCTATGGCCAAGATGGGAAAAGGTATGCAAGCTCAGATTCATGAGTGGCATAATCTTTTGACCCACACGTGTTATTATATCATCTGCCAGCGTTTCTAAAGCTGGCTACGAAGTAAAACAAACAAACAAAAACAAAAACAAAATGCCTACTGCTTTTAGAAACAGGAAGTAGACCCTGGAACGAACTGGTCACAGTCTCCACACCAGTGCCTACTTCAGAGGCAGAAAGGAATTTGAGGAATCTTTTTTCTTTTTTTGTTCTTTTGCTCTGATTCTTAATTTTTATTTTTTGACAGTTTGGGCGTCAGGGAAGTCTCCAAATTTATATTTTTCAGCATCGCAGCCAAAACAACAGGTAAAATGTCTACTGCATTAGTAATCATTTTATATTTCTAAAATGGATACCATGAATGTTAAGGACACTGTCAAAGAGATCTATAACATCCCTCAAGGACAGACTTTCAATTCCAGGATCTTAGCAGAGCTGTTCGTGCCACTTGGAAGTTACTCTTAATTATTATTATTGTGGGTTTTTTTCTACTTGATTGAGAAAGAGAGAAATCCCAGTTTTTCCTGTTATATTTCTCAAATAATATGGATGCCACAATGGCATTATGACTCAGGGTTGAGAAGAAGCCTGCTCTGATGTGGCCAAGGCCTTGCGTAACCTTAGGTGGAAACAGTCATCTCCACCTGGAGAAGCAAGAGGAAGACTGAGGGTGGGGATTCTGTGTGAGGAGGGTGAGCGGGTGGTAGTGGGAAGGGGGAGGAGGCTGAGTGGGTGGTAGTGGGAAGGGGGAAATAGTACTCAGGGAAGCGGCTTCTAGAAAACTTTGGTGAACTGATTGTGTGTTTAAATCCTCTTGTTCTAAAAAGGAGACGGGCAAGAAGGGAGGAAATGTAATATGAAGACCACAGATGTATACAGATCATATGTTCAATGAATTATCAGAAAGTGAATGAATATGATGGAAAACATAATCCAGTCAGGAAAGTGGATATTTCTAACACCTAAGAAATTCCCATTAAAAAGTCACCCCTTTAAAAAGAAGGTCTTTTTCTGTTAGTCCTCAAGGGTGGCCTGCACATTTACTACACAAAGTCCAACATCATTAGTTTATCACTTTCAAATTGAGTAACATTTTAAAAACAGGAAACAAGGGGTATAGCTCAGTGGTTGAGAGCTTGCCTGCCATGCCTAAGGCCCTGGATTGATGGCTAGCACTGAGACGTTAATTTATACAAGGATGGGGTATTATATGCATATGTCATTTTGTGGGGCATTATATGCATATGTCATATCATTTTGTGTTTCTTTCTTTTATAACTTGTTTGTGCATCTTGTCTATATTGTTTTTCTGTAGCTAAAATAGACTTTTCAATCTTCTTGCTCTGCGGTGTACAGTTTCAACAATATCGTAAGTGCTATCTGTTCATTCTGCAATTGGTTATAATATTTGTCTATAGCAAATAGCACTGCCTGAATATTTCTGGACACCTTAATGCAAACATTTGTGTTTGGGGTATACCTAATATTTGAATAGTATGTTTCTAAGTAATTTTCCAGTGTGATTACATGTCTATACTCCCATTTGCACTGAGAACTCTAAGAGGGATCAGGCTTCTGAAGATGTGTGAAATTTTCTGGCAACTTACGGTTCTTTTATTGCTGAAACGCAACTGTGTCCCTTTAATGGTCAGAATTATGAACCAAGAGTCAACATTAGAGTCAAGCCATGTTCAAAAGCTCGTGGGTAATACTATTCAAAATTTACACAGGACACAGGATAGTGGAAAAACAATGTTCTATTATCTTCTCAGAGGTATAGAATGAGACTATCTATAGATGAATAAGGAGACATTTGTTACCATTTTTTCTATTTAATATCTTAAAAAATGCAAAAACTTCATTCTATGCATTCTACATTTTTATATTGAAATATTTATTTTTAAATTTTTTGAATAAGACAACCCAGATAAATATTAGGCATACAGAATATATCTATATATGTATATATATAGATATGTATATATATATATATAATGATATATATTTAATTTTACATTTATTACATTCATCATATATTTTATATTTATTTTATGAATTAAGTTAAAGTAGTGTATCCAAAGTTCTATGGCAAAGGGTACAGTTTTCTGAGCCTGGAGTATGTGCTAGGGATGTAAGAGTATAAAGAGGAATAATCTATTTTGCACCTACACAAATTAATGAGATTATACCAAGAGGAAGAGCCCTAAAGAGCTCTTGGGCCATGGTGAGTGGAGACAGAAAGGAGCTAAGATCCAGTCAAAGGGAAATCCAAATGTTTCCTGGACTCTCTGGATTTTTGGTGTGTCTATGAAATTATGGCAAACGTATGACTATGCCTGATGGTCTATGTCTATGAAAATCGACAATCATGCCAACAAGCATATGTGGCCCAGCATTAATATCCTGACTATACCATCCATCTAATACAGCTCTAAACCCAAGGTATCAGAGAGTTAGGGGCTGCAAGGAGCAGCCAGGGTCAGAGAATTTTCCCATCCAAGACACTCCCCTTTTTCATGAAGGCAGGCTTAGCCTATTCCTGAGTCCAGAGAGTCCCTTTGCTCTTATTGGTTTCTCTCTACTTCCAGGAGCCGTTATATCTGGTAAGACAATGAAAGTTGTCACAGTCATATCCTTATCATTGGAAGTCTGAGCATTCAGAAGAAAGTTCTCTATCCGGGAATTAGTGTCCCACCCACCCCCAACATTTAATGGTCTTTACTTGGCAGGTAAATCTCAAGTAGACTGGGCTCCTAATCTGGTATAGGATGGACCTTGTGTGAAAATCACTCACATGTTTATGACCAGAGCAGCACACAGGTATAGCAATCAGAGGCATTGTTAGTATCTGGTTTTGTAGATAGTTTCTGTGTGGTTTATGATTAGATACATTAAGTTGTTAATTCATTTGCTGTGTTGTTTTGTGTTAGTTCTTGTGAGACAAAGTCTTTTACTGTGTGGTCCAGGTTGACCTTGAACTCACAGTCCTCTTGTCTTAGCCGTCTGGGTGCTGGGATGGCAGGCATAAACCACCAGGTTCAGCAGCTCATTACATTTTATAATGAGTTTACTTTTCAGATGAAAACACTGATGCTAAGCCAGACAGAATGAGAGGTGATCCCCACCCATGAGCCCATGCTCACCTAGGATCCTGATCTTACCCATGATGCCCGTGCTCAGGATGTCAATGGGAAGCTGGCCATTGATGAACCGAGCAGGGCTCCAACAGCTGGAGAACTCAGGTGTACTTAATGCTTTTAAAGTTCAAGACAGTAGTTTCTCTATAGTTGGCCCATACTAACGGTAATAGATAAGTTTCAAAACCAGCCTGAAAATCCTATCTCAAAATGCAGAAAACAAAGCAACAAAAGACAATAACAAGAAAAAGGGAAAGCTGCTAAAAATGGCAACTCCCTCTGTGTCCTATTTGTTCTTAAAGCTCTCAGTGTACAAGTGGACATTTGGATACAAGACCTTATGTAACAAACAGAGGTGATATCCGAAGCATGTAAATTGGATATAAAATTCTACTCTTAAAGAGTTGATCTAGAGTATGGCTAAACATCTATATATGCAATCTATTAAAAGAACTTAATTTGGCAATTATGTCTTGATCTGATTGCAATTTATTCCTAATCAATCCCTATCCCCATTAACCTGTTTTTATCTTGTACCAGATAGAGTGCAAAATGTATTTAAGATTACTACCTGCCCCTTCCCTTTTCCTCATTTCTCCTCCCCTGTCTTGATTATGGTATCTTATCCTAACTCTGAAGACTGAAGGCACATGGTTCCCTCTAAAAACCACTATTGATACCACTGCAGAAATACGCCAGCAACAACAGGGTAGCGGGGTGGGCTTCTCCCCTCTCTTCCTAAATGCATGTGCAAAGATAAGGCTTGATCTTAAACATCTGTCAGATGAGTCATACATTGGATTATTTTTTATATACATGTTATACACAATATTTCAAATTGAAAGCAACATCTCAGTGGATTCAAAACTACTACATACTGTTGTCTAAAACAAAATTTATAATTGTACAAATGAAATGCACATACTGATATTTAAAATGCATAATTAAGAAAACCCTTTGGTGCTGTGTTTTTCTTGTATACCCATACTTAAGACACTGATGCTGGCACTGTTTGGCTTTCTATTTTGACTCTGAAGGAATCAAAGTGTTTCTGAAATTAATACTAAAATGTTGTCAAAAGGGAAGCAATGTCTAAATATTTGGGTGCAAACTGTTAATCAAGTGTGCGTCTACTCCTGTCTCATAGCTAAGACAACAAGTGTATACTCCAGGTTGCTTAAGGGAATGTCACTATTCTATAAAATCAATACAATAAAAATGGAGTAGGTATTTATATTTAAAAAAAAATGCAGAAACCAAAGCAACAAAAGACAATAACAAGAAAAAGGGAAAGCTGCTCAAAGACCTTGCCTGAGAACAGGTTTAGGACAAAGCCAAGAAGATTACCGCTCAGTCAGCGAAGACTCTTATTTTCAGTTATGCTGTAACATTTTTTGGCTTTGTTTGTAATGTCTGGTCTGGATATGATTGTGACGTCAGTTTAAACAGGTGTGAGATCATGGGCCTATCAGTTCAAAATCAATGAAAGTAAAGCTGATGTAGATTGAAATTCACACAGGAAACTAGATCAAGGCGTTGAAATCCAGTGACCTAACCTTTCCTAAAAAGAACAGAGCTAAGGTCTCCTGAGGAACCCGGCGCTCTCAAACCCTACATAAGCACTTTGATCCATTGTTCGCCTGACCATTGCTTATCATCCACAGCTATGCCTGCAAGGCTTCCCACTCACTCAGCTGAGCATACTAACTGGCCAGGGGCTGGTCTGTGAACACACGCCCTGCCACTGGGTGGTAGACAAGGGGGACTACTGTAGAGTTTCTGTCTGTCAGGAGCCAAGGGGCTAAGGGGGGGAAGCAAAGTCCTCCTGGAAGGGCCAGGACCACTCAAAGATCTGACATCAGATTCTACTTTATCTGGCCTTCTTAGACTACTGGCAAAAATGTTGCTGCCCACCCACTGTTTGGGTCTGTGGGTATCAGGGGAGTTTTGCAGCTGAGAGAGGGGCAGCTGTGCAGCAATTTCCTCTGAGAGTAAAGCCTTGGCAGGAAGCTCGTCAAGATACAGGAAGTTAAGGGGGAGGGGAAACAGCAGACTGTTTTCAGACAGTGGTTCTCAGCCTTCCTGATACTGTGACCCCCCCGACTGTTGGAAAGCCCCACCCCCAAGCCCAGCTTCAGTAACCCAGTAACAACAACGTCATCACCAACTAACAAGTTGAGCCATATTTCCACTGTAGCCACGAGTTGGCATATTCTTCCTCTGCACATGTGCTGTACACCTTTACAAAAAAGGCGGCGCCTTCACAACCCACTCTCTCTTTTTTCCCCCTTTCCATGGTTGCGTGATGTGACTTTGAGCGGCCCTTGGATTCAATCCACCGAAGTATCCTTCCTTCTGCCGAGAAACCCTAGCACCATAAAGTTATTTTGTTGCTACTTGCTAACTGTAATTTTGCTACTGCTATGAATTATAATGTAAACATCTAATATGCAAGATATCTGACATGCAACCGCCCAAAGTGGTTGCTACCCATGGGTTGAGAATAGATGTCCTGAGAGGAGGTAAAACTTTCTGTCCCACAGGGGTGCATCTAAAGCTCAGGAAATAGCTCAAGAGCTTCAGGAAATTTCAGAAACTGAACGGGTTCACTAGCCCTTTCTCTTTGGAAGCATAGTTAAGTCCCAGACTGACCAGCCAGGATGCCTGAATAAAACACCTGTTGAGCTGTCTGCAGGTGTGTGGCACACTCCAGGTTTCCAGATTTCTTGAACTCACACTTGTTTTTTCAGCTGTCTTTGAGTCGCTTCAATTTCTGTAAGTAACCCCTCCCCCATATTCCTATAAGAAATCCTATGTTGGTTTTTTTTTTTTTTTTTTTTTTTTGTCAGTTTGACAGAAACTGGAGTCTCCTGGGAGGAAGGAACCTCATTTGAGGAATTGCCTTCATTTGATTGGTCTGTGGGTATGTCTGTGCAATATTTTCTTGATAGATAATTACTGTGTGATATTGCCCTAGCTCACTATGGGCAATATCACACCATGGCAAATAACCTTGAGTTAAGAAAGCAAACTAAAGCTGGGCAGTGGTGGCGCACACTTTTAATCCCAGCACTTGGGAGAAAGAGACAGGCGGATTTCGAGTTCGAGGCCAGTCTGGTCTACAGAGTGAGTTCCAGGACAGCCAGGGCTATACAAAGAAACCCTGTCTCAAAAAACCAAAAAAAAAAAAAAAAAAAAGGCAAACTAAGCAAGCCATAATGAACACGCCAGTTAGTAATATTTCTCCATGGTATCTGCTGCAGTTCCTGTCTTGAATTCCAGTCCTTACTTCTGTCAGTGAAGTGTGACCTGGGTGTCATAAGATGAAATACACCCTGTACTGGCTAGTTTTGTGTGTCAACTTGACACAAGCTGAACTTATCACAGAGAAAGGAGTTTCAGTTGAGAAAATGCCTTCATGAGATCCAGTGGTAAGGCATTTTCTCAATTAGTGATCAAGGGGGGGGGCCTTGTGGGTGGTACCATCTGTGGGCTGGTAGTCTTGGGATCTATAAGAAAGCAGGCTGAGCAAGCCAGGAGAAGCAAGCAAGCCAGTAAGCAACATTCCTCCGTGGCCTCTGCATCAGCTCCTCCTGCTCTTTGACCTGCTTGAGTTCCAGTCCTGACTTCCTTTGGTGATAAACAGCAGTGTGGAAGTGTAAGCTCAATAAACCCTTTCCTCCCCAACTTGTTTCTTGGTCATGATGTTTGTGCAGGAAAAGAAACCCTGACTAAGACCAACTTGCTTTTGGTCATGGTAATTACCACAGCAATGGGATACACACTGGAGTAAATCCTAATAAGCCCATTGGTTCACCGTGATTGGATTTCAGTGGTATCCATTGTGACATCTGTTCCCTTTCTGGAGTGAATAGATAGCTTTTCTCTTCTCACCAAGCATAGTGTCACAAAACAGAAGCATTTTAAGCATTGATTATCTATCAGCTTTAGCATTTGGATGGCCAATGTTAGTAATACCAGCTTTGTGTTATAACAGGACAATAGCTGGTCCAACTGAGTTATATTTTTTTAAAAAATGAAGGTGTAAGTCAGGGATATGAATACAGACCATCAGTGGTCCATCTTTGCTTAGGGGAAAATAGTGAGACATGATTAAGAAATTATGAAGCTATCACAGCAACTTGGAGTTTACTTGCGACCAAGGAATAAATAAAGCCCACTGAGATGCAATGATTGGCATTCTCTTCTGGGTAGCTGCAATGCACAGCAGTACAGAGGTGGAGTGGAGTTTAGGTCCGGGCTTTGCCTCGTGCTGTTATCTTGAGAAGATAACTTTACCTCTCAGAGGCTCCGTTTCCTTTTCAGTGAGATGGGGATAATAATAGCAACCCTCTCCCGGGGGTTTTGTAAAAAAAAGAACTAAATGGGGCCATGCGGATTAAGTTCCTAAGCTGCAGCATGGATAGGATCAGTTTTCGTTAGCATCTCACGGAATTGTCCCTTCTAAACTATAACTATATGTATGTTCTGTGTTCTGGGGGACAGTTCTGGTATGCTAAATAAATGAAAGTTGTTACTTACAGCAAGGAAATGCTAGGTGGTTCAAAAATGACACTGTAGAACCCTAATTTGTAGCATGGAAGAGTCCAGCTATGGGATGTTGCCTGTAAGTTAATTATGTATTTATTAATGGACAGAAGAAATAAGATCACATCCTGGGATGGCTGAAATGACAGACCCTGATGCTGAAATTCCTAGCTTTCTTTTCTCTGTTACTATTTACTGCGTAGCCCTTGGCAAGCTGTGTCAAGTCTCTGTACCTCAAAGTCCTCATCTTTCAAAAGGATAGTTACATACCTCACATACAGGATTGTTGCCAATGTGAGTGGTGTTGATACAAGTAGAGCTTAACTATTGCCCAACTCAATGGGACTTCATGAGCTGCCTACTATGCCTATGCCTGTGCCTGTGCGTGAGTGCGAGTTTGTGTGTGTGTGTGTGTGTGTGTGTGTGTAAGTGTCCTGAAGAATATCCTTAACATGCTATCTACCTTTTTCATTTTTTATTCTTTTGTTTGTTTGTTTGTTTGTTTTTTGTTTTTCGAGACAGGGGGTCTCTGTGTAGCCCTGACTGTCCTGGAACTCACTCTGTAGACAAGGCTGGCCTTGAACTCAGAGATCCACCTGGCTCTGCCTCCCAAGTGCTGGGCTTAAAGGCATGCGCCACCACTGCCCGGCTCATTTTTTATTCTTGACACAGATTCTCTTATTGTTTTGATGCTCACTAAGTAGGATAGGCTGGTTGGCCACCAATCCCATTTATTTGCCCAACTCTGCATCTCTAGTGCTAGGATTAAAATTGTCTGGCACAGGCCTCTGTGTTTGTTTTGGTTTGGTTTTAATGTGGATTCAGAGACTCTAACTTGGGTCCTTGTGCCTTCCAGGGAAACACTTCACTATGTGAGCTATCTCTGCAGCCACACAGGAAGCTTGTCCCTAACTGTCTTTCCTCCTAATCCTTTCAGAAGTACAGATATATTCTATATCTATTTAGGTAAATGAAAAAGATCAGAACACATCACTCCAAACACACTGTGTTTGCATGAAGATTATTTTAAGCTAAAATCTTAAGGAGTCCACAGATTCAGAAGGCATAGCCATACAGAACCTTGTAAATCTCCCTTATTCTGTCTAAAGGAGCTAGCTTCTGGAAAAATGAAACAGCTGTATGAATGTTCTTCGGGATCCATTTGCTTCCAGACAGTAAATGGTATCCACCCCAAATCCCTGCTCCAGAGAAGCAGTATTGGCACGAAGGAGAGAGAACATATTTCATAAGCATTCCAGCTATTGTTCTGACAGCCCACTTATCTTTCCAAAAGCCATCCATATCCATTAGTGCCTTTCTCACCCACTACTTAAATGTTCTAAAGTCTCCAATTCTAGCCATCCTCAGGTTACTTGTCTCTGAGATCTCATATGCATTCTGTCCCAGAGTAAATTAACGGTCTTGGTCTTTTTCTTCCTACCCATTTTCTTCCTGGGTGAGCAATATCATTCACAATGAGAAGGCATGAACCAAAGTAAGGACATAACATAAAGGAGAAGACAGTGGTGTCTAGGAAATTTAGTAGGTCAAAATCTGTGTTCCATAACCTGTTCTGAGTTCACAGATTATGCATCATAAGGGATCCTGTGACTTCATGCCTGGATCCAGAGGAGATGGCAGCCCTGGCTCAGAAGCGCCCCTCCAAGGCTATCGGGCAAGAAGATAATGGCTATTATTCATTGTATAGTTCTGTCTGTTTTATTTGAAGAATTTTCAGAATCTTAAACTCCAGCATATTTAAGCACAAGTCCAAAACTACATGTAAAGCCAAATAAACTGTTGGGATTGATTAACATTGGGCTACTTGCTTCCAGGCCTCACTCCAAGAAAGAGCAAAATAAAGATTATCTCACCCTAAAGTTGCACAATCCTAGCTGGTGTCAGGGTCTCCATGTCATAGCTCAGAGACTGATGCAGTCCTTCTGACGTGAGGGTGGAGGGGTTTTCATTTTACAAGCTCTAGGGTTATTCTTTGGCACATTGTATAGTGATGAGGACACCGCTGACAATGACGATGATGATGAAGGGTACAGACATGAAAAGTTCTTGCATTTCTCCAGTGTAAGACACATTAAGTGGATTTTTGTTTGTGTGTGTGTGTTTGCTTGTTTTTCTGTTGAACACTGAAGCTTTTGCTTAAAACAAGCAATTCAGGTCTGATCCAGTGGCAAGCATCTGTAATTCCAGCATTTCTATGATAAGACAGGGTCATCACCCAGAGGCTCAAGGGCATCTAGCAGGGACTGTGCAGCAAAACACTAGAAACAGTAGGAGAGACTCCCTCTCAATACCTCCCGAGGGTTGTCCTCTGACTTCCATGTGTAGATTTCATCATGGGAAGAAACAGCTGTCTCCTCAAAGGTATAAAAGATATGATTTATTCTGGAGCAATATGAGCCGCTGTGGCCCAGTAACATACATTTAGGTCTCCTCAAAATATATCTCTAATGTGAAAGAAGTTTCATGATATTTTATAGCAATGGAACAAAGAGTGTTATAAATCAAGGCTTCTAAAAGTATATTGGTGGAAACATTAAAGAGGCAGGAGTTACAGCATGGTGGAGGAATCTCTCCTGTAAGATGATGACACTCTTAGCTTTGGATAGGTATAAGTTAGTGGTCTGCTAAGTTCATGGATTTCAAAAGGCTTTTTAAAAAATCTGTTAGTCGCATGATGTTAGCTCTAGCATAGAGGTGGTGAGGTGGTCATAGGGGACTGCAGCCAGTTAGCCCAAGATAAAGTGTAATTACATTCTGGATCTGCATCATCCCAATCCCCTCACATTGCTCCAGTTCTAACCAGTCAAACAGTCTTTATAGACGCAGCTTCTTTCCAGGAACTCTTGCTCATAGTTCACACCCTTACCACACACACACACACACACACACACACACACACACACACACACACACACACATATATACACACACACACATAAAATTTTTAAAAATCTGTTTAGAAATCAAGTGTCACATAGAATTCCTATCTGCCACAATTTCATCACACACTTGGCTCTAGTCACAGTTGGTAGGGATAAGAGATGTAAACTACAGGTGAGAAAGGGAGATGAAGGCCATCACAAAGATCTTCTAGTTAGGCATAGTGTTTCAGACTTGCAATCCCAGCACTCAGAAAGGCTGAGACAGGCTAGATTTGTGAATTCAAGGCTAACTGAGCTAGAGGAAGACCCTGTGTTGAATCAACCAATCAATTAATTGATAAAAACAAAAGAAAATGTCTGAGTCGGTAGGCTAAGCATCTTATATACATGGCGGCCATGGACCTGGACCAAGTATTGGCTTAGGTCCTTCAAACATGCGAGATGCTGCAGTGCTCAGCATTGTGAAAGCAGTTTTAGGCTGAACATGATAACGTGTTTTCTGTGAATCAGTGAATAGGTTCGTCCACTTGTTTGGTTGAATTCATGAATGATAAAAATAAATTTGGCAGAATCATTCAAGATATCACCTCTTACTGAGTGGTAAGAGGTGGGTTGAAAAGATCTGGGATTTGCCAAGGGTTGAAAGTAGATCAGCTTCTAGAGAGCAAGGTTAGGAATCTGGGCCATTTAGGACCATTAACTCTGACCTTGGCAAGCCAAGTTTTAAAAAGCACTCCTCTTTCTCCCCAAACACAGAAATAAGTATTTCTCTTAAAGAATGGACACAGTGGACACAATGAACACTGAGCCCCTACAAGGCCACTGAGTGACCTCATCTCCTTTTCAAATGTAAAGGACACCGGAAGTAAAGAAAAGTTATCATGCAACAAGTACAGTAGGCAGCTATTTCTTCCCCATGTCAGAGCTGGTAAACTCACACTGAGTGCCATGACTCGTCTCCTGCTATGAAACTGGCTTTCCTACGAAGCAGGCTCACAGTCGAGTCATCTAGCTACTTCCTGAGCCACTGGACAGGCTCACAGTGGTAAGTCATCTAGGTAATTCCCGAGCCATTCGGGGAGTAAAGGAGTTTATAGAGTAGGTAGCTCTCTGCAGAAACCTCCCTCCCGTGTGACTGGACTCACCAGTAAAGAACTGATCAACAGTACAGTTACTTCCTAGTTTTAAATTAAATTAATTTTTTTTCAGTTTTTTGAGGTAGAGTCTTAGGTGGCCCAGGCTGGACTTAAGTTTGCTAGGTACTTGTGGCTGACCTTGAGCTCATGATTTTCCTGCCTTAGTCTCCAAGTGCTGGGATTCTAGGTGTAAGCCAGGATGGCTCCTTTTTCTTTCTTTCTTTATTATTATTTTTTTCTGTATCAAAATAAATTCTGTACCAAAATAAGAAATTGTGATTTCAACTTAGTAACAATTATAAAGATTTTTATCAAATGAGATTAAGGCTATAAAATCAATTCTAGCTATTTCTTCCCTGTTCCAATTATGACCATTTCTCCATTTCTAAATTCCCTAGAAAGGCAACCTTAGAATAATCACCTCCAGCCCCAAAGCTCAGGGAACTGGGACAAGGACTCTTCATAACTTCAAGCTGAATATGGGCATTGAGGTAATTTTGAGGGGAGTGAAGGGTAGGGAAAATTGGGGAAGTTGGTTGGCCTTAAAAAGGCCAAATCAATGATTGTATTAGTCTCTGATGTCTATGTCCTGACTGGTTCCAGCTGAAAGTCCAAGACATCAGGAGTTCAAGCAGGTCAGTTCAGCATGTCTGACAATGAGGCTCACCAAGGCTGTATAGTCTATAATATGCAAATCTCAAAACAAAATTTTAGTATCATCGAGATAACTTTTTTGGTTTGATTCTCTGGAATCTAGTTCTTCAGGGGGTCTCCCTTTGTCATAACTGATCCATATTGCTCTGGAAGGTGTGTAGATACTAATCACCTTTTCTAAAAATTCAAAGACAAAACCTTTCTCACAAATCAGCATGTCCTTGAGCCAGTAAACAGAAAAACCTTTATATTGACCTCTCTCCCAGAGGAATAATATAACCACAAAACTTGAAATCACACCCATCTTGAAAATTAATACAATCCAAAACAAATGAAGTAAACTAAAATACTGTATGTGTCTATTCTTAGGCCTTTTCTATTTTGCCATGCAGGATAATAACCCAAAATTCCCGTTGAGCCCACATTGGACAGAATTTGAGTGTCCAGTAAGGTGTATTAGAGCAATATATCTTTATGCTGTCTTTAAAACAATTGACTCACACTTCTGTCTATACCTGCTTATAAGCAGGCAGCTAGTCAAAGCAAGATTTAAACCCAAAATTCCCGTGGAGCCCACGTTGGACAGAATTTGAGTGTCCTGTAAGACTTGTTAGAACAATATGTCTTTATGCCATCTTTAAAGCAATTAATTCAAACTTTCACTAACATCTGCCTATAGGAAGCAGGTAGTTTTTACTTGTTCATCTCTCTGCCTAGAGCAGGCATCTTGTTATACAGTCTATCTGTTGGGCTCTCTACCTGGAGCCACAGACTTCTATTAATTAATACCTGTTTATAGCAGGCAATTATCAGTGCCCTCTCTACTAGGAGTCAGTGACTAATTTTCCCTATCCTATTTCCGAACAGAGGGCAAAATTCCCCATGTGATTCAGACAAAATCTGTATATAAATCTATCCTAAAAGCAAATAATCCCAATATTAGAAATTTACACAGTTAAATCAATATCTGCCTCAAGAGGTAGGCTTTTTCATTCTCTGGCTCTCTGACTCAGAACAGCCATCTTGTCTCTTTCCACAGCAGGGGACCTCAGAACCCTCTTTTCTTTGTTTCAAGGTTCCCGCTTGAATCCATGTGACTTGTCCCAGTGCGACCCAGCTACTCACTTAAAAAAAAAATAAAACTCTAACTCTCAGGCTAATAATCTTACATTTCTAGTAGATTCTTTCCCAACACATTTGTTCGCCACCTATTGGGGGAAATATTTAAAAAAGAATCCATGCTACTGCCGGAAATGTCCGGCCTGTGGAGACTCTCTGACTCAGAGCTCCAAAATCTTTCCACCCAGCTTGCTAAGTTCCCCCTGTCGGGTTGCTATCATGCCAGCCCCGTGCTTCAAACCCCCCACTGCCTTTTGTGGTGCACATCAGGCAAATCCATGCTTTGCCGCGGCAGCACCTTTCTTTCTGGAACTCAGTCAGGCTGCCACGAACATGAAACACCACACAAACTTAGTTCAGAAACAATGGTAACTCAATTGCTGGGCGCAACAACTAGACTCCTCATCTTGCAAGCCATATTAAATCTAAAGCCTCTGGTGGTGAATCTTGGAGGATCCGCCATAGAAACCGGTAGACACTAGTAGCTACATCTTGTACCTAGGCCCCTCTAATGGAAGCCATTAGACGGTGCTGGAGAACTCATGAACCTCCCGAGTGTCCACAAGCTCTCTATCAAACCTCTCTTGGGGGAAGTCTATTACATACAGCTTACAGGAACCTTTCTTTCCTCGAACGGACCTGGTTGCTGGGCAGAACAAGATGAAAGCTTCTAACTTTAAGACCTTGGTGTCTGATTCAGACATTATTTCTTAACAGAAAATAATTCTGGATCTTCTTTTTTCGCATGTGACTTTGTATTGGTGGACTCAGCTTGGCAATGTGAGCCCTGGTTGACTCTTACGTTTTTAGCAGGCTTTATTCTGAAAGCATTTTTCTATATTGCATAGGAACACTTTTCCCCTCACCTCTAACTGACCCATTACTTTAGAACTGGATTATTTTCTTACTGCCACTGTGGCCTGGTCTTGCTCTGAGGAGCTATCCCACCTGCTGTGGCTTGCTCACCAGTGTCCTTGGCCTCCACCTGCCATACAACCTCCTAGGTGCTAGGTCTGACAACAAAGTACCTTCAAGCATTGCCAAAGGTCTTTGGTTTTTAGTGACATAACATAGCATCTTTTAGCGTAAAGTGTTCCACTTAGTTTCCGAAACGATCAAAATGCAAGTTCAGCTCAGCATATCTGGTTTTCATTGGTTGAGAACCAGTGCCCTAGAGTTAGCTGTGTTTTACAAACTGCAGTGGATCAACTGCCTTTTGATTGGTTTCAGAGTTAACCCTGCATGGTAACAGTTCATTTTTTCACAGTTATAGAATGTATATGGTTCCTTTAAAACTAGATGGCATCAACAAAGGCAGGAGACTCCACTAGATGAATTGTGGTATGCATAGAAAACCACTTACATAAACCTTTAACGTCCAGGCAGGAATGCTTGGCAAGGAGCCAGCACCAACCTTGGCAGTGGGCAGGAAAATGAAGAGTTCTTTCTTCACGAGTTAGTTGACAGACTCTACAAGGAGTTGTTACAGGGTTACAAAAGATTTGCTTCAGAGAATGAATTTCCCAGTGGAGAAAGGATGAATTTTTTTCCCCTAAGCTGATTGTAAGATGTTTAAATGTATTAGGAAACAAAGGAGAGCTTCAAAGGAGCTACAAAGGCAGTTCTTAACAGGGCTACAAAGGACTTGCTTCAGAGGATGACTTTCCCAGTCGAGAAAGGGTGAAGGAGGCTGCTTAAGAGGATTAAGAAACAAAAGTAATACAAAATCAAACCACAACGAAGAGGAAGCTGCTGCAATCTTAGGCATTGCAGGCATCTGTTTCCTTTGTGAGAATTCTTAAACTCCTGGGGGTCAGGCTTCACTGGCCACTTCCTAGCAGAGGTGTGTGATTCTTCTTACAACAATCATAAGAATCACTCAAGGAGGCTACAAATGTAGCTCAGTGGTAGAGCGCTTGCTTGGCCGTCTGCGAGGCGCTGGTTTGCATCCACCGACACTGCAGAAAGCCAAAACAGCAAAAACCCCACCCCCACCCCCCAGGCTTCAATATGGCCATCACTGGGGTCAAAGACTTTTCCTGAGTAGGTGTACAGACCCCCTAATAATTCTCAGATGATTGGGAAAACCATAACAACCAACTTGAGATTGTGGAGCTATCTGAAGCAGTACTTCTAAGAGAAAATGTGAATAACCGATACCACTCGCGGCACAGACTGATCATTCACATTTAAGGGATTTGGCATATTACCATGCCTGACCAGATGAACTGACAATTCAACTTTATATGTATGATACAGTAATTGATTTTAGAACCACTATTGAGATTCTTAAAACAATTTGGCAATTTTCAAGTGTCATAAGTATATTATGTCAGAAATATAGGTGAACACGCTTGTCTTTCCATATTGTCCTTTATTAATAATAATGAATTCCCACGATATACCAGCTTTACTGGTAGCCATCTGTGAAAAGTCCTCTTTTCCATGTGACAAGCACGGATTATTTTACTCCAATCTTAATTACTAATATTCTCAGACCTCACATGATATGTCACCTATATGATATATGTATATGTAGTTTACAGAATCGCCAAGGATAGTTTAAAAGGCTGTTCAATGAGTTAGAAGCTGGGAAACTGCCATCAGATAGTCTATATGGGGATAAGGAACCAGTGCCTACTGGGGACCCTGTGGCGGTGGTAGACATAGGCTGCTGGGAGTGGAGCTACAGAGATGAGACATGAAACCTGTACCACAGAGTTGGGAGAGCAAAAGGTAGGAGCAGGCCCACACTGACAGGGAGATGAGTGGATAGGAATTTGAGGTTGTCTGCATCAATAATAAGTAGTGAGCTAAGTTGAAGTCCTGGGACCATCCTGAGCTCTCTTTCCACTGGTCTCTTCATAAACAGGGCAGGGCAGCTGGATGCTCTGTGAGGCCTCACCTTCTATCCAGGTGAGAGTGTGGCATACATTCCTCAGTTTGGAGTGTCTGCTAAGACCTCAACCTACTCTCCCTGTCATGATATTAATATGCCCACGTGCTTCTGCAGTCCCAGTTCACAGTGACCAATGTGTAGGATGACACCTTTCCTTCTTTAAGGAATAAACTACTTTTCCGTCTGTGCCTCTCAGGTCATGTCGGACAGATGGTATTGCTCCTGTGTCCAGCAAGATGCACAGTCAGCCGCCATTCTCACAGTGAAGTCAAATGTTGCTGGTAAACCGAAGTCTCTCAGGGCAAGGCACAGTCTGAAAACAAAACAGTTTCACACAACACAAAAGAACTTTGAGCACGGTTCCGGCTGGTCTCTACAACACCATAATGCACGGAAGGTGTTAGTGGCAACAGAGGAGGCTGAGTCACAGGTACCACAACAGATATACAGGGAGTCAGGCTTGGCGTTCCACAGAACCTCTGAGTGACCTATTATGCATCTTTTTTTCTTATAAAAAAATATGAGAGAGGACTTTGTGGGTTCTCAGAGGAATTACATTAAAACACGTGGAAATGTTAATTACTCTTACTTGACCATTATATATAATACTCTTTTTGATTGATCACATAGTACTGTATACATGTGTGTAATTACCACATCAATTAAAATTAAAAACTATTAAGTTTAATTTATTAGCTTATAGGGCTCTTTAAGTGTCTGGGGAAAGGTATTACTTGCTAGCAATGACTTTTGAGGACTTTGAGGATTATTAACCTAACTAGCTCTCGTGACTCTCACTGATGTGTTGGCTGACCATAATGAGCACTGAACGATGGATTTCAATTAAGAAATTGCGTAAATACGGTGGTGTCCTGTTTTGAACTCTTCCTGCTAGCCTCAGAAGTTCCCCTCCCAGCACCCCACCTGTGCTTCCTTCTTTACTGGCTGCCGCCACTGGCAGAGCACATGACTCAGAAACCGGTTCCCCTGGCTGTAACAATGATACAACTCTGGGCTCATTACCTGTAAGCCAATGCCTTCACTTCATAGCCAGCCTCTCTACAAGGTGTGTTGCTGTCACAGACTGCTGGGAAAGTACTCCCAGGTGTGGAAAGAGAGGGCTCGCCACCAGTTTGGACTTCCAGGGACCTTTCTTTCCGGGAAGAAATCTAATCTTAACTAGAAACGCCTCTAGAAGATTCACTACTGCATTGTAGAGAGGGCGCAAACCCAGGAAGGACCGGGATGGGAATCCTATATTCTGAGGTATGTCGTATTTCTGAGCATAGGAATCCAAAGGGGCTAAAAATGGCTCTTGTTTTTCTACGAATAATTGTCTATCCCTGTTATCATGGCTTATTTTCAGTTCTGTTTAGTGTTCGTTGTGGTATTAAATCAGGAAAGATCCCATGTGCTAGGATATTTAGTTTTTTGGTTTTGCTTTGTTTGTTTTAATATCTTAACACAAATTAGATTGAAGTACTAAGTTTTAGCTAGACTCAAGTTGAGCATGATGGGATATATATTTTCTGACATCCTGATTGCAGAGGTGATACGAACCTCGAAAAACAGAGCTGCAGCTATATTGTGGCTCAGTGAAATACATGAGGGCAAGAGAAACTTATACCTAACTGGATTTTCTAAAAAGCCAAACACTTGGCAGGCTTCTCATGGAATCCATGAATAGAGCAACACCTTGAAGCTTGTTATGTGAAAGGAAGTTCACCTCTGGCAATTATAAATACAGGTTATCACTGTGCAGAAGCAATGGACAGGCAGTACAGCTTTGATGTTTTGACTATTTCCTTTTGATAGCTGACAGGACATTTTTCTATATTGAAAGTAGCTTACTACAATCAAATACATTTTCAATGTTTCAAAGGGTGATATTTGAATAAGACTATCAGAGTCACAGTAATATCGTTGTTGTTGTTCATTATTATTATTATTATTATTATTATTATTATTATTATTATTCATGACTTGCTCCTTGTCTGACACAATTAACTTGCTAATCAGCATTCCATTCTCTGAGTTTAAGGGAGCCTCATTGATCTTGACCTGCTAGCCTGAAAGGTAGTTGTTTGGCACCTACTTCAAATGCACATGTGCGAGCATGAGTTCCTGAGTGTGTGAGCATAAGTGTGTGTGTTCCTTTACCAAAGGTATTGTCTGCTTATTTCACCATCCTGGGACTGTCTTGCTCTGTGATTTTGCTCTCACCAAGAAGTCATGTACATATGTACATATGGGGATTGAGGATGGCAAAACATATAATGTGTATTAACATTCTACTCGGGTAAATTTTCTAAGTGTGGAAGAGAGAGAGAGAGAGAGAGAGAGAGAGAGAGAGAAACACATTCATAGTGAAGTTTCTGGGACACTCACTCCAGAGTCCTGACAGACCTCATGTAGGGTCCACAAAACTAGTTTTGACAAGAATTCCAGCTGTAACCTGTTCATCACCATCCTGAAAGTCAGAACTCCTGCTCAAGGTGGCGTTTTTTTTAGACTTTTATGTGCATGGAGACGAGCCCAATCTTGTGCAAATGTAGATTAAGATCGTGCATTGTGGTCCCCAAATTCTGTGTAAATGTTGATGGTCCTTTAAACAGTACTGTGATTAGCCTAGGTTGTGGGAACAGCTGCATTTTTCTTTTTTGTGTGACTACGAAGACTGGAGCAGTGCAATTGCATGTAAGTTTGGTGTTGATTTATCAAGCAAGGCAAGTTTAGGTCAGGTCAGGCATGTATAACTACTTCCAAGTAGAGCTGAGAATCTCTCCCAAAGTGACATAAATGTCTAACTTTTCAGCTATGTCACGAGGACAAAATAAGTTGGAGGTTTTTAAAATTTTTTCTGTTGTATTTTTGTTTATTTGTTTGTTTAAAGAAAGACTATTTAGTTTACTACAAAGGGCAAAAGACTGGGACATAACATAGAGTAACATGAACTTTGCTATGAAATCTTAAGTACATCCATATACACCACTAAAGGATCCCATAGGTAATTCCTCAAAGCTCAAGGTTAGTATTGATGACAAATAGTGTGTGATAGCTTATTTCTCCACTGGTGAAATGAGCCAATTCAAGCCAAATTGGAATATATTAAACCAAATTGGAATATATAAATAAATATATGGTTTATTGGAAAACTGCCCCAAGGATTGATGCCAGGGGAGTCACCATGGGAAGAGGTGGACTGAGGGGGAAGAGAGAGAGAAAGAATGCCTGCACAGATAGAGAAGAGAAGGAGGAGGAGGAGGAGGAGGAGGAGGAGGAGGAGGAGGAGGAGGAGGAGGGTGAGAAGAGAGACCAAAATATCTGGATTATATAGGGAAGAACCTCTGGGAGAAGGGCAACCCAGCCCCTGGGCTGGAAAGTTCAGGGTTGGGGGTAGGGTCTGCCAGGTAGGGACTGAGGGATGCTGGGAGAACCTGGAGGTCAAATCTACTTTGATATGTAAAATATGCATCTCAGGCCCTGTCCAGGATCCGAGGATCTGAAACCAAACAGTATGGTGGACTATGGTCGAAAAAAATAATGTTTCCGTGTTGTAAGGGGAAAGAAGCAGGTTGTAGGTCCTTCCGAGTCATTTTCCTCAGGGCTTTGCTTAAGCATTGGCAAGCTGAACCCTGTGACTGAATCACAGAGGAAATTTAGTTACTGCGGAAATAGAGTGTGTTTGTTTTCAGCAAATGATTTCTGAACTTGTAGACTCTCCTTTTGGTGTCAGGAGAGAATTCTCCATTTGCTAACAGGTCTGTGATGTCACTTGATTGAGTAGTTTTCAGCTAGTGGGAGTTTAAAAGCTGTAAGGCTCCATTATTGCTTACCTCTGTTACCATAGTTCTGCTCATCTTGAGGGGTTCTTCACCCCTTCTTTGCATCAATACCTCCCAGAGAATGTAGAGACAACCACAATGCTTTACCAGATTCCCAAGTATCCTGAATTAGTGGGTCAATAATGGGACCCAAGCAGGAATAAAAATTCCACTTAACCATGATTTGTAATTGCTGACTTAAAAACACTGACCTGATTCTTACACACTGTATTCATTTCTAAACCTCAGCTCCTTTTCCTACCCCTCACTGTGTGTCAGTCAAGAAGGAATTTTCACCCTTGTTCTCAGTGCTCACCCCTAGTCTAGTGTTAGGGAAGCAACGTCCTAGTCAAGGAGACTCAACCATCTCCATTGGAAAAGGGCCTGGGAGCCACTTGTGGTTCTGGGCACTTCTTGTGCTGTAGGCAACACTAAGGAAATTTCTGGGAAATGATCCTGAGGAATAAGATGCACCATCTGAAAGGCAGGATAACAAGGAGGTAACCTGAAAGTAGAAGGGACAGGTGGCCTGATCAGAGATACCAGCTCATGAAGATTTACATGGGTGGCTGTACTGGCTAGTTTTGTGTGTCAACTTGACACAAGCTGGAGTTATCACAGAGAAAGGAACTTCAGTTGAGAAAATGCCTCCATGAGATCCAGCTGTAGGGCATTTTCTCAATTAGTGATCAAGGGGGGAGGGCCCCTTGTGAGTGGTACCATCTGTGGGTTGGTAGTCTTGGGTTCTATAAGAAAGCACGCTGAGCAAGCCAGGAAAAGGAAGCAAGCCAGTAAGCAGCATCCCTCCATGGCCTCTGCATCAGCTCCTGCTCCTTGACCTGCTTGAGTTCCAGTCGTGACTTCCTTTGGTGATGGACAGCAGCATGGAAGTGTAAGCTCAATAAACCCTTTCCTCCCCAACTTGCATCTTGGTCATGATGCTTGTGCAGGAATAGAAACCCTGACTAAGACAAATTGGTACCAGCATAGTGGGGTATTCCTGTGACAACTTGACCATGTTTTGGGGAGGACTGTGGAAGGACTTTGGAACTTTGGCCTAGAAGATCCATTTGATGTTAAGAGCTCTGTGTGATGTTGTATAGGAGCTTGGAAGATAATGTTAAGAACAGTGCAAAGGTGGAGGTCTGGCTTGTGAAATTTCAGAGGGAAGATTAAAGTCTCTTATCAGGGCTGTTGCTATTTTGACTGTGAAGATTCTGTGGTTTTGGTTAGCTGGGGCTGAAGGATCAGCTGTGAATTACAAGATACCAGAACTACTAAAGCAAAACTATTGCATTGCTGGGACCATTGATGCTGATTGACTGGAGCTGGGAAATTGGTGGTGATTGAGAAGAGACCAGCATCATTGAGATGAAATCTTCTGAGAAGTGTTTTTTGAGAGCACAGAGGCTGCGTTCCAGAGATAGCCAGGGTTGTATCTTGTGCTATGGCTGGCCTTGGTAATGTGTAAGAGTCACCCAGGTGGCACTTGTTTTGAAGGCATGAAGGAGTCATGAAGAGCAGCTGAGGCCTGGGCACTGTGAGAGGCCACAGAAGGCCATTGGTGAAGGTGCAGCCTCAGTTGCAATTCCAGGACTGAAGGGGTCATGCAAAGGCGTCGAGGCTCTGTACTGCTAGAGGCCGCAGAAGGCCATTGGTAAAGGTGCAGCCTCAGTTGCAATTGATGGCCCAGGACTTAAGGGGTCAGGCAAAGGAGGTGAGGCTTGGCACTATGAAGAGAGCCTATGAGAGGCTGTTGGTAAAGCCTAGTTGTAGCAGAAGGCAGCAGTGTTTTGGAGATGCCAGTACCATGAGATGACCACCATGAACAGCAGCAGCAGTGGAGTACAGGCATCTGGAGCCTAGAAGACAAGGTGTGTGCTACAAAGGGCAGAGCTGGAGAAGTGACTCAAGCCCTTGGAGGAATCCAGAAGATCGTGAGTGGATCCCAGACATTGTACAGTTGGAGTTTGATTTTGCCTTTGATTGTGACTGTGGCCTGATATTTTTCCCTCTTGAAGAAAGAAGGTATTTTAGTGGAGCCCACAGTTAAGAGACTTTGAATTTTTAAAAGACTTTGAATTTTAATAGATTGGATATTTAAAAGGGACTGAAATATTAATATGTAAGAACTTGCAAAGACTGTGGGACTTTTAAAGATATTTAGATCTTGCGGATGAATAATTATGAAAGTAAGGGTTGAGGCTTAATGGTAATGTGTTTGTGTGTCAAGTTGACAAGGGGTCAATTGTACTGGCTAGTTTTGTGTGTCAACTTGACACAAGCTGGAGTTATCACAGAGAAAGGAGCTTCAGTTGAGAAAATGCCTCCATGAGATACATGTGTAAGGCATTTTCTCAATTAGTGATCAAGGGCGGAGAGTCCCTTGTGGGTGGTACCATCTGTGGGCTGGTAGTCTTGGGTTCTATAAGAAAGCAGGCTGAGCAAGCCAGGGGAAGCAAGCAAGCCAGTAAGGAACATCCCTCCATGGCCTCTGCATCAGCTCCTGCTCCTTCACCTGCTTGAGTTCCAGTCCTGACTTCCTTTGGTGATGAACAGCAGCATGGAAGTGTAAGCTCAATAAACCCTTTCCTCTCCAACTTGCATCTCGATCATGATGTTTGTGCAGGAATAGAAACCCTGACTAAGACAGTGGCTCACATAGAGACTCTGGGGGCCGGGGGGGGGGGGATCTTGTATACCTCTGTTCCTGGAAATCGAAGGGATAACCTGCTTCATGATGAGTGTAATTCAAAAAAGTCAAGCATGGTGATAGACAGGAAGTGGGCTGGAAGTGGTCCTCTAGGTGCAGTGGCCAGGAATCCTCCTTGTGGCTGACCCATGTGGCTTGAACTACCACATAGTCTTATAGATCTCAAGACTTTTGATGATCTGAGAACAGGTAAGAATATAGAATATTCAAGAACATTTGGAATGTTGTAAACAAAGAAAGGAGTAGTAGATGAGTTTAAGAGAAAAACCAGCTCAGGTTCTATTACTTCTGTAGGTTAGTTTTTTTCAGCTGTGCTTAGCCTGGCCATAGGCACTACCACCCACAGACCAATAGCTCTGGCTTCCTTACCTCCCCTGCCCTGGGATGGTAAGTGAGTACTGTCATATCGAGGTTTTGTTTTTGTTTTTGATGTGCGTTCTGAAAATGCTTCAAGTCTTCATGCTTGCATGACATCTGAGCTCCTCTCTCCAGCTCCATCATTAAAAAAATTTTAATAGAAACAAAACGAAAATCACACCTATCAAGTTGAAAAGTGCATAAATCTTTAAAAGGGATAAATAAAAGCAGTTTGCACAGGACAGATTACGGGTTTAGATAATGTCAGTTAACCACACATGTTGAAGTCAGAGGGATTAACAACTGTCACAGGAATGTTTTCACTTTAAGCTGAAGGATCAAGCTGACACTGGGTGAGAAATGGGACCTAAGCTGGCACAGGGTCCCAGGGACACACTACTGTAATTCAACAAATTCTTTAGAGATTTGTTCATCCCTCAAATGAGAATACATAAAAATAAGTCCCAGAGCTTCCCCTAAGACCAGAATAGCCTGTAGTTCTTTGAAACTTACACAGAAAACACTTTTCATTTTTCTTTCCTTAACTCTTCTTTAAATTAAATACAGAATAATTTGTGCCCTAGGGAAACCTGAATGGGTTTCTACTTTAAACTTTCCAATAGAAAAACATTTTAAGAATGTCATTGTCTTGGAATAGCCTAGTTATTGTCAGAAGGGATTCATGCCCTTGTAAATATTTTACCCCATTATGCAAAATGATTGAATTTAACAATTCTCGAAGCACTCAATGAGAATTACTCGGTAGAATTTTGCAGTTTGCTCCAAGAAAGGCAAGATACAATACTGGCACAGTCTCGGGGTCTCGATAGGGTTGCCTTTCTCTGCCTGTTAGCGAATTAAAAGGCACGGAAAATCACCAGTGCAACAGGTAGCTCCAGAGAAATCTCAACCATCACAAAGAGCAGCAGCCAGAGTCAGAAGCTGAAGAAAGGCTTTTACTGCAGAAGAGGGTAGTCACGTGCAGCAGACACAGAGGAAAAGACCCTAGGCAAAGCAGACCCGGACAACGAAGCCAAAATCCAGCCTTTTCTCAATGTCTGGTTGTTGTTGTTGTTTTGTTTTGTTTTTTTAAGTTTCTGAAGAGTTTTCCTCTCCTATCTGAGGATTGGTCAGTTTAAAGATAGTTAATTGGCCCACAACTGTTTTGTACCAAGTCCTGATCCTGGCCTTGAACTTGTTGAGCCAGGCTATGTCAGGGGGTGGACAAGGCTTTCCTTAAAGCTCTCAGGCTTTTGTCAGATCCAGAGGGCGAGGAAGAAGTCAGCCATCTTGGAAATTTGCTCACTTTGTTACCTAGCCAACAGATTGGGGTGGGGGTGGGGCTTTCCCTATGTGTCTGCCCTCGAGGGAATCTGTCTAACTCCTAGTCTCTTAGTACTTATATGGTAGTGTTAATTTTACTATGCCTCAAAGAGAGGCACAGAGCAGATTTTTCCATAATTTAAATTTGGCTTCATGGTTTCCTAGCCTCATACACCTTGCTCTGGCCACTCTTCCTACTAGACTACATATCTAACTTTGCTCTGGTCCACCCTTCTCCATCCTGCTAATTTACATTGGAGCCATGGTAAACTCAGGCTTTCACAGCTGACAGACAGGTTTCCCAACTTATGCTCTGGGCCCCTTCACATAACCCTTCTCCAACCATAGATTTGCTGAAGAGACTCCCACACCAGCTCAGCCAGCTGTCCTTGATGACTGCCTTCAGGCTTGGTGATTAAAGCCATTTGGTGTTTTCATTGAGCCCAGACATTAGTCATTAGGAATGCAACAATCCCTCCACCTATGTTTCTGGAGCCTCTTCTACCATGTCCTCCATCCTAAGTCATTAACCTGTTAAACATCAGTGCTATTCCTCTACCAACCCATGTCTACCAACCCATCTATTTTATGACAAACACCTATTAAAATGAAGTCTGGTGACTAAAGGTTTTTTTTTTTCTAGCCAAAAATACATCAGCCAATCTACAGCTCTCTCAACCGAATTGAACTATCTTTTCTCCATTGCTTTGGAGCCAAAATTTCCCTTCGGAGGTCATCAGACTAACTCATTTTTGCCCTGTCATGTTATTTCTGCCCTCTCTTTCAGCAACCATCTCCTATTTCATAGGCATTCCTGGGCATGCTAACTGGATCCTTATGCTTCACTAATTAGAAAAGTGGCTAGCACTAATGGAAGGTTTGGCATGACTCAGCCCCAAACAAACTGCTTCATCCACACAGTCGGGGTTACAGTCGAAGGAACAGTTAGTGGATGGAGGAGGAAACTCAGCAGAAGTGTTTAAAGCATTAGGTAAATTGTCCAAATAACACCTCCGCAAGGTAGGCGCGTAGAGACTAGAACACAGGAAGTTCACATCTGAAGTGTGTATTCCTAATCATGGGAGAGCACCATTTCCCACTAAAACGTGCAGAGTCCTGGCTGGACCCTATATATTATACACTCCCTAGCTTTTACTGACTGGTTTAGTCTGCTAAACTTACCTAATTTCCTCTCCCTGATAGTTGTTCAAAGACAGCATACTGAGTGTTATGAAAGATGATGCAGCATGGGGGTAATCTTTAGTGGGCCTAAGCCAAGGTGTACCCCTGAGAAATTACACCATGTACCAGATCTGGTGTAAAAGAGGTTTGTTGGGGGAGGGGAGAGGAGTGAGGACCTGGGGAAAGAGGAGAGGCAGAAAGGCAAGATGGGAAGCAGAGCCATGAGGACAGAAAGAGTGGGGAGGGGAGGGGAGGGGGAAAGAGAAAGGGAAGGGGAAGGGAAGGGTAGAGGGAGAGGGAGAGGGGAGGGAGCAGAATGTGTGCCAGCCGTGCTTCATGTCTCTATCACTTATGAGCTATGTGACTTTGGACAAGGAGACCATCGCTCCTCCTTTCACCTGTGCTGAGTGAGTATAGAAACATTACTTATAGGGCTGTTTTGAGGCCCTCACGAACAGCTGAGCTACCCAACAAATGCTTGATCATTTTAGAATTCATTCATTGAGTTATTTACTCACGAAGAACACAGTGAATGCCTACTGTGTCCCATGCTGTACTAGATGCTGCGGTATGAGAAAGCATAAACAACAATAATTGGTCTCGTAGTTTTAGGACAGGCTAGATGGAGAGGTGACTGCCAAGAACACTGAGGGCCTGCTTTTAGGTGCTGTGACAATCACAGATCAGTAATTTATAATGTATTTGCTAACTGTTTGAGAAGGAAGAGGTCTGAGACTGAGGGTCAGTATCCCATGAGGGCTCCATTGTTCCTTGTACAGCTTTAGTGTGGGGAGGATGAGGAGGCCGGATGGGTGAGGCAGACAGGGATAATACAGTCACAGGGAGAGAATAGTGAACTGGGGTGTGGGTCCTGAGGGCGATAGAGAGCCCAAAGAGGCTAACCGAAGGATTTATAAAGGTTGTATATAACAGAACGACTACTTTATCCCAGTCTCGCAGTGACAAGCAAGTCGTTAAATAACAAGTTTGTATAAGCAATGAGCTAAATACCTCACAGCAAGGACACTATTGTCTCATTTTATTATTTTTCTCCTTTTTCTCTTCTTTTTGTTCTTCCTCCTCCTCCTTTACTTCTTCCTCCTCCTCTTCCTCCTCTTCCTCCTCTTCCTCCCCCTCCTCCTCCTTTTTGTGTTTCAAGATAGGGTTTCTCTGCTTATCTCTGGCTGCCTTGAAACTCACTCTGTAGACCAGGTTGGCCTGAGACCCACCTGCCTCTGCCTCCCTCCCAAGAGCTGGTGTTTTATCTCACCTGAAGCCACTAGCATCTCACAGGTACTCCTGGGCCAAGGTCAATGGCCTTTAAAGGATGCCTGGTACCATATTAAGTTTCTTTAGCTCTCACAGGGGAGCTATGTTGTGAGCAGGTTATTCTATGTCTTGGTACTCTGGAGAGAGTGCCACTAATAGACTGAGATGGAGCAGGGAATAAACACAGTGCCACCACTTTAGGGCTGGTTGTCAGTTTCCCACAACACCTACTACAAAAGGCTTCACATTCTAATCCTTTCAAACAGTTTGCCAACTGGTGACTAAGCGTGCAACTCTATGAGGCTGTCCTCAATCCACCAAATTGAAGCACACTGCTATTTATTTTTGTGCATGCATGCATATATGTATATTCATGTCCATACATGTGTATGTGTGTATTACATATTTATGCTAGGAAATGAACTCAGTGCCTTGCATACTTTCTGCATCAGCTCTTACCCTGAGCTGCCCTCAGCCTCTAGCACTTGACTTTCCCAAAACAGAAACTCTTTGTTCCAGCCAAAGGAAGCCTAGGAGAGACTAAAGGTGAGAGCAGGCCATATTTAAGTCATATTCCCTGTGCCTACTGAGAAAGTCTCTAGTGACTCTCGATTAAGTGTCTCTTGGTCTTCTTCTTTTAGTTTTACTCAGTAAAGTTTTTTAAAGAATCCAAGAGGAGGACTTTTGATCTTGAAAGGAGGAGCCAGGCACGCAATATGGAGGGTTGAAATGGACTGGTGAGGTGTAATGGGGAGTTGGGAGGACTGAGGAAAAGTGGGAACAACTGTAGGGAATGTGGTCCAGCATTATAAAATCTACAATAATTTAAAGAGAAGCAAGAAGGTAAACGGTTGTAAAAGAGTTTAAAATTTTAACAAGAGAAAAAATGAAAGGGAAAGTATCTGCTCAGGACATATCAAGACCAAGTTCTTAACACAAAGGAGATTTATTAGACCCACAGCAGAAAAGGGCAAGGAATAAGAGACAGAGCCAGGACATAGAGGATGAGGGAGAAGAGGAAGGGAACAAGAGAGAGGGAGAAGAGGTGTTTGTCCCTGTGTGTCAAAGGACTGCTTCAGGATAGAGAGGAGGCCGATGTGGCCCATAGGCAAATGGCAGTTTATAAAGGTAACGGGAACCCCATGTTAGGATGAGGTGTTTAGTTTTAATTGGGCATGTTAATTAAGTGAGCCAAAGGGGACTTTTGATTGCTGACTTCAATACTTTGATAGCTAGACCTCAGGAAGAGGAAAAAGGAGCCCAATGAGGGAATAGACCTTGGTGGGTAGCTTTAGGAATGTCACCTAAAGGGTTTAGCAAGGCGGAGAGAATTAGGGAGAAGGATGAGGCCTGCCAGAGCCGTACTCCCTTGAGCTTCTTTGAGTCCCTTCAATATGGCTTTATGATGACCTGCTCCCAGGCTCTTCACAACAGACCCAGTTCTCTAGAAGCACAGAACAAATAGAATGCATCCATACCTTTAAAGGTGAATCTTTTTATTTACACAATTAGCGGCTGAAAAGTCCCACAAGGTAGCTTGTAGGCTACAGAGCCTGGAAGACCAATGGCAACTAAGTTCAAGGAATTTGACACCAGCAAACAAATGCAAAAAGGGCGAGTCAGTAATATAGCCCCAGATGAAACCAGGGTCTAGAAGTCCCCTGGAAAGACACTGCAGTCATCTGCATTTTTATATTTGCGTGTATGTGTGTGTGTAAGAAATTGTATGTTGATGTGTTTATAAAAATATAATAAGATATATGTTATATGGGTGTACGGGGAGGTAGGTGTGGGGGAAGGATGTGCCTCAGCAGGCCCAAGTCCAGGCATCCCTTCCCCAGAGGACCAGCCACACACGAAGGTATAGTATAGAAATAGAGTTTATTTAGGGCATGGGGAGGGGAGTTAAGAGGGTAGTAGAGGCAGAGAAAGGCAGAGAGAGGAAGAGAGTAGAGAAGTAGAGAGGTGGAGGCCAGCCATGACTACGTGGAGAGAGGGGGGAAGGGAATGGGGAGAGGTAAGGGATAAGAGATGTAAGAGAAGCAAGAGAAAGAGATAAGAGAGAGAGGAGGGGCAAGCAGCCCCTTTTATAGTGGGCCAGGCCCACCTGGCTGTTGCCAGGCAACTGTGGGGAGGAGCATACCTGGCTATTGCCAGGTAAGTGTGGGGTGGAGTTTAGACAGAATGTTAATGTGTGTGTGCTATAGTGCAAGTGTAGAGGTCAGTAGACAACTTACAGAAGTTGGTCCTCTACTTCTTCCTTGTGGGTTCCTAGGTTAGAACTCAGGTTATTAGGTTTGGTGGCAAATGCTTTAACCCATTGCAGAGAACGTCACATGGGATTTTGATTACCCATGGCTTCCCTAAAGTCTTTCCTTCCCTAATGCACAATTCTACTCTACCCAGATTCTACTCTTTCCATAGTGAATGAGATTCATAGTATTTCATCCATTCATCCACATGACCTTTTGCCTAATTCATGATGCAAGCAATTTTGGAAGATGCTAAGAAGAACTTCATGGATGGATGGTAGACTTAGGGTAATATTTTCTTTGTCATGATTTATGCCTGTATTTCAAAAACTGTTCTGCTTCTCTTGACTCAGCCCATCTGCCAGGCAGCCTACCAGAATGACTTGGGGCAAGTGTGGCGGTGGGCGAAAGAAAGCAACCACTATGTGGATATTCAAGATGGCTTCAATGGTGATACTCCCCTCATCTGTGCCTGCAGGCGGGGACACCTGAGAATTGTCTCTTTCCTTTTAAGGAGAAATGCTGATGTCAACCTCAAAAACTTGGTGAGTTTGCTGTGGGATGATGGGCTAATGCAAATGGCATCCTTTCAATGGGACATTTCTATAGGCCTAACTTGCAATATGTCGTTAGCCAAACATTTTATCCATGTAGATACATTTACGACTTATACAATGTTAAATAAAAAGCGTGTGCAACTATAATGAGCTATGTAGTTTCTCTTATAGTCCGATGCTTGCCAAAGAACAACAAATAAAATAAGTTAAAAATGAATGAATGAATGAATGAATGAATGAATGAATAGGTAAACCAAAGTAACCAAACAAACAACAAGGGGAGGCTGTGACAGGGTTAATGGGAGATGAGGGACAGGAGGAAAATGTATGGGGGAATATATCCCAGATATACCCCAAACAGAGGAGCAAGAGTAACTGTGAAAGCTTCTCCTCAAATTGCTGGAAGTGATGTCACATTTCCTTCTTACAGCTTTTAATATAGATAGTTCTTTTTCGCCTGCTTTGCCTTACATAACCCAAGGGCATTTTGCTAGACTAAAAGCATAAAAATAGCATTTCAACCACCAGGGATGTTTGGTGATGACGTCATTGTGCCTCTGAAGAAGAGGACGGTCCACTCTGTTGGCTGTAGGCAGCTTCTCCTTTTTCTGTTCTGCTTTCTCCAACCTGTCTTCTTTCTCTCTTCATTATTACAGAAATAATGGGGGAAAGAAAACATGGTGCTTACCATTATTTACATTTTTACCTGTTGTTTTGATATAGGGTTGCATTTATTATCACTGATGCGTGTTCATGTATTTGGTGCTGGATTACATGAGAGCATTTTCACCTGTCTGTTGTATACTTTGAACATATTCTCCCTTACCTCCTTACTGTCTCCTTATTTACCCCACATACCTCCTTACCTTCTCCGTATATACCCCATATACCTCCTCACCTTCTCCGTATATACCCCATATACCTCCTCACCTTCTCCTTATTTACCCCACATACCTCCTCACCTTCTCCGTATATACCCCATATACCTCCTCACCTTCTCCTTATTTACCCCATATACCTCCTCACCTTCTCCTTATATACCTCATATACCTCCTCACCTTCTCCTTATATACCCCATATACCTCCTCACCTTCTCCTTATATACCTCATATACCTCCTCACCTTCTCCGTATATACCCCATATACCTCCTTACCTTTTCCTTATATACCCCATATACCTCCTTACTGTATCCTTATATACCACATATACCTCCTTACTGTCTCCTTATATACCCCATATACCTCCTTACCATCTCCTTATATACCCCATATACCTCCTTACCTTCTCCTTATATACCCCATATACCTCCTTACCTTCTCCTTATATACCACATATACCTCCTTACCATCTCCTTATATACCACATATACCTCCTTATCTTTTCCTTATATATCCCATATACCTCCTCACCTTCTCCTTATATACCCCATATACCTCCTTACCTTCTCCGTATATACCCCATATACCTCCTTACCTTCTCCAGTCTCTCCTCTATTAGTCTCCTTTGTTCCCCAAGACAGTTTTACTTCTAATTCCAACTCAAATATTTTATGTGATTGCATGTATCTTTATAAAAAATGACCAACAAAGGAGAGAAAATGAGATATTTTTGTGTGACTGACAGTTTTCTTCCACTGACTATCTCTAGTTGTACCCATTTTCCTATGAATGATGTGACTTCATTTTCCTTTGTGCCTTAAACAGTCTGTCATGCATGTATAGCACACTTGGTTCATCTATTTCTCTGGTGATGAGCATTTCATTTCGTTGTATGACCTAGGCACGGTGCAGTGTGCTGCAGTACACATGGTTGTGTTCCAGGGGCCTTCTGGCACAGAGAGGAGAGTTAGAGGGTCTTTGTTGACTGGGTGGCCCAGAGAGGAGATAAGGAGTCGGAGCTGGCCAGGGGAGAGAGTGAGCCAGGTGCGATGGTCAGGAGACTCTTGCAGCTGACTTGCTAGCAGTCAGGCCATATTTGCTGCTCTGACTGACTAGTAAACAGGTGCTTCTTTATTTACACAAGTTTCACAGAACAAAGACAGACTAGTGATTATCCAAGTGGTATAGAATATATGTTTGACTTTTCACTACACGTCCAGGTTGGTCTTTGTTAGGATTATCCAAATATATATTTTAGACAATTGTAGGTGGGAAAGTTTTCTTGATATTTTTATCACATTTGTCATTGCTTCATAGGAAGACCACTGATTTTTGTAAGTTAATTTTGTACTCTGCTGTGTTGCTGAAAAGAATGTCTTTATCAGATATGAGAGTTTTATGCTGAAGTCTTTAGAATCTCTTACGTAATGGAATCATATCATTAGCAAATAAGATACCTTGACTTGTTCCTTTTCTGTCTAGATTCCTTTTATTGCCTCTTTTGTTTTATTGCTCTGCCCAAGATTTCAAGCTTTAAAGAATAAGAGTGGAGAGAGTGGACACACCCTTGTCCTATGTCTGGTTTCAGTTTAGGATAATGTTGGGCATAGTTTTGTGGCTTGAAGACCTTATTATGTTGAGATATAGTCTTTCTGTTTATAGTTCTGTTTGAATTTTTTACTATGCAGATATCCTGGATTTTGTCAAAAGTCTTTTCTTGATCCATTGAGGTGGCCATGTGATTCCTGACTTTAGGCTGATTTATTGATTCTGTAGATTGTGCCATCTCTGAAATTACAAGTTGATCATGGTGGATGTCTTCCTGTGTTCTTGTGTTGGCATTCCAAGTATTTTGTTGAGGACTTCTGTATCTATGTTCATTGGCAAGATTGATCTATAATTATCTTTTTCTTATAATGATCTAATTACCATAGTAATGCTTGTTTCTTTAAAAATATCTTGGTGTTTCCTTTGTATTTTAGAAACTAATTTGAAAAGCATTGGCTTTTGTTCTTCTTAAAGTTTGATAGAATTCAAAAGTGTATCCATTTTGACCAAGTCTTTATTTGGTCTAGAGATTTGTCTTTTTTTTATTACTGCTTCAAGCTCATTGCTTATTATAAATCCATTGTTTATTTCATCTTGGTTTAATTTTGATATGCATGCAGAATTTCATATATTTCTTTTAGATTTTCCACTTAACTAGAATATAATTTGCTTATATCCTAATGATTTTCCAAATTTCACTGGCATCTATTGTAGCATTTCCTATTTTAGTTTGTTTTTTGGGTGCTGTGATAAACACTGACAAAAAGAACTTGGGCAGAAGAGGATTTATTTGGGCTCTGTTATAGTTCATCACTGAGAGAAGCTTAGGGTTTGTCAATATTATTTTTTCAAAATATGAATTTTTGTTTTATCAGTTCTTTCTATTCTTTTTATTTCATTCATTAAAATAATAATGATAATAACATCATTTGCGTGTGTGTGTGTAATGTGTGTGTGTAGGGACCTGTGTGTCAGGGATCAGATATGGACGTTGAAGGACAGCTTAGTGGGGTCGCCTCTCCCTTTGTCTGACATTTCATCTACTTCATTCTCATAGAGATTATTACTGTGGGGTTAGAAGCTTTTGAAAGACATCGTGCTTTGGTTCTCCATGTTTCTTGTGTTTTTGAAATGAGACTTTTGCACACTGAGTTAGGTTTCCAGGTGAATTTTTAAAAGACTCATCCTTACTCTTTTTACTGGAAGTACCTACAATGTTCAAGAGGGAAGTACATTGTCATAGACTGAGTTGCTATTTTTCTAGGCTAGACTATGCCTCTAGCTCAGTAGGTAGGCCCTATGTTTTAGGTCCCAGAATCAGCCCTTAGTACCTCTGTGAGCAGGATAGTGCCTACAAACCAGAGCTACTTCAGTAGTTCAGTAGGCCCAGTATTATGTTTGGTCTTAGCCAAAAGACTGAGAATCTATAATAGCCCCATTATTGAGATACAGTAGCAGTTAAAAAATGTTTCCTTCTTAAGCTCTAATAATTTCAGGAAGTAAAGGAACATGGACAGTAGTGTGTGCATCAAGATGCTCCTTAGTGGGGGTGTAGACAGGAACAAAAATGACAAAACAGTAGGCCTAGTGACAGTATTGGGAGGATGGGGGAAGGGAGAAGTTACAGTAAAGGGAAGGGAGAAATAGAGACAAGGGGTGGGTGGATGAGGATACTCTGGGTAATGACAGGAGGAAAAGAAAGAGGCAAAGGAGTCCCCTTAGATAACTTAGAATAATACCAGCTCTCAGAAGCCTGAGGCAGGGAGGTCCCATTGGGCCACACTGTGGGCTTTGGTGTTGCGGATAGCCCTGGGGCTGATTGTAATCTGCTAATTCTGCCTTTCTGGGAGGGGCTTCAGACAAGGAGTGAGTTACACCTGTGACTTCTTGTGACCCCAATCTCCTAATGAATAAAGGAGCCAATCACTGGGCACATGGGGAGACTTCTGGGATGGAGAGGAGAAGAGAGAAGGGGAAGAGAGAAAGAGGTACCTTTTGGAATGGGACAGCATGTAGTAGGTAAGATATAGCTAATAGAGTCTCCTGGTATGGCGGATCCGAAAGAATTCTCCACCAGAGGAATCAGACTTTGATAAGGTTTACAAGATAAGGTTTTTGTTGATGCGCTCAGAGACTGAGTTATTATTGTTTCTGAACTAAGTTTGTGTTGCGTTTTCCTTCACATGGCGGCTCTTCTGGGTTCCAGAGAGAAAGGTACAGCAGCAAAGTGTGGGTTTGCCTGATGTGCACCACAGAGGCCATGGGAGCATTGAAGCATGGGGCTGGCATGGTAGTGACCTGCCAGTGGGAACCTAGTGAGCTGTGTGGAGAGGTCGTGGAGCTCTGAGTCAGAGCTCCACAAGATGAAAGCAGGTTGGCCATTGCCTGCCAATGCATGGCTGGTCAGCCTGCTGGGATGAGAAAACCAGGGAGTAGCTCAGGAACATGTTATATATTCCTTCTTTTTAAATATTTCCTGCAACAAACCAGTCAGAAGGAAACTGAAAGAGAATTGATTTTCAAAATTAAAAGACAAAGGAAAGAACAGAAGGAGGAGGAGAAGGAAGGAGAAGGGGAAGAGGGAGAGAAGGAAGAGAAGAGAAGGGGAGATCAGGAGGGAATGAAAACAGAAAAGAGCAGGTCTACTTATCCAGCCAGCTAAATTGACACTAGACATTAAATTAAAAAGGAATAAAAGTGAATGAGGGGGTGGTTGAGGGTGTGGGTTCTGAGTGTGGTCATGTGCCTGCTTATTGTTTCACCCTGAACTCTTAGTGTTTTTTATCGGGCTTTTGAATCCAGTCACACCCCTAAATGTGATTTTGAATGAGCTAGTACCATGAGTCGAAGGTCCTTCATGGGTGCCATTGTGAGCACTTTTTCCATGCCTCCCCCCACAGGTCCTTCCTAATGCCTGATGTGCTCTTGGAACCCCTGTCTCTATTCCCCTCAGACTTTGGTTCTAATCCTACCTTGCTGAATGCCACACCCATTTTGATGTTCTTTCTTTATAGTGGGCTAGAGGTTCCAGTTCTGTTGGCCAGGTACCAGTTCATAGTTCTGTGATACTTGTGTTTCCCTAGAGTACAGTTTATGAAGAGTCTACTGCTGCCAACCTGACTCATGCACAAGAGTCTTCATAAAATGGCCTCTTGCTCTTGCTGGCTGCTTAGCAGAGATGGTTCTCCTAGGCCCCAGCCTCCATTTTTGCTGATGCATCCAACTTTTGTCTGTTTCCTCTCGCTTTTTTTCCTGATCTAAATGTCTATAACTGAAAATACAGTATAGTCTCTGTCTTTGCTATGGCTCTGGTCCAGCAGTGCTTGGTTTTATTGCTTCTTGTTGATAAGAAAGAATTGTGCCAATCTCTCTCTGTGGGGTAGACTCTGGACTCCCATTCTGCTTATAACATTTCTATTTTACTTTTCTATTGAAATGAGATTTTTAGCCCCCACTTACCTATTTTGATAGCTGTTATCTAGAGTTCCCTGGTGCATTCCCAGAGACTCTGGTGGAGCACACTTTCATGCCGTCCACCATCTTCTAGTGTTCAGATACTGATACTTCCTATTGTAATGTCTTGGTCTCCAGAAGATCCTATAGTGTGCTTAGTGAGCCTAGGAATGTTATTAAGAAACCTGCTGGAGCCAGGCAGTGGTGGCGCACGCCTTTAATCCCAGCACTTGGGAGGCAGAGGCAGGCGGATTTCTGAGTTCGAGGCCAGCCTGGTCTACAGAGTGAGTTCCAGGACAGCCAGGGCTACACAGAGAAACCCTGTCTCAAAAAGCAAACAAACAAACAAACAACAACAACAACAACAACAAAAAAAACCCAACCCCCCAACCCCCCCCTCCCAAAGAAATCTGCTGGAGACAAAGAAGTTGGTGAGCCAGAGGTACACAGACACATAAAGGATGCGTTTAAGGAGGCACTAGTATTTGTACTGGAGGCTTCAGAACTAAGAGAGAACAGCATTAATGTGTCTTTTAAAACATTTCTCTGGTGCCCTTTCTGATCTTCTAACCTTTGTATTGTAGTAGAAGCAACATTTAAACTGTACCAGGTAAACACCCAAAACAACTTTTGCAGTTGTTACAAATGTTGTGTATCCACTCAAGTGCTTTCAATGAGAAAAACAGTGAGTAGGGACTCACCTTTTTAAGGTCAATTAAAGATCAGAAAACTATGAGCAACAATGTATTATCAAAAGTTTAATCAGGGCTGGAGAGATCTGCCAGCAGTCTAAGGTTCAGTTCTGCATGACTCAGACATCCTTAACTCCATGGGGATCTGGCACCCTCTTCTGGCCTCCATGGGCCTCCAACATGCATGCAGTGCCCTTGTATAAAGCACTCATGCAGATAAAATAAAAATAAATCTTATTTAAAAAAATCACTGCCAGATGTTCTTGTTTGTTCTTAGTGTCTGCCGTAGACCCCGGTATTTCGATATGAAACTCAGGGCTTTGCACAAGCTAGCTAAATGCTCTGCCACTGAGGCATGCATACAGCCTGACTGAGTTCACAAAGTCATGCTTGAGTTGAATCTAACAGATAAACAGCTCAGGAGAGTGACAGGACCTTCCTGGATCCCATCTGAGGAAGTAGGTGTGGTGAGCATCTCTGTCAGAAACCAGAGGCCTGTGGGTTCTGGTGGCAGGCATAGGTTGCTGAGGGAGATATTTGACTGCTCCCGGGCTTCAGTTTGCAGAGGTGAACCTCAGCCGTCCTAGTAGGATGCTCCAAATGGGGTTTAAATCACAGCAAGGACCTTACTTATGCACTGTAGACTAGCAGTGGGCTTAGCAGTGGCATGGTGGGGCTGCATTTTGACTTTCCATATATTTTTAATGGTGGTTTGATGCCCAATTTCACTTTTTGCAGATATTAGTTGTACATTAATAATGGGAGATAGTTTTTTATATTTTTAAAATATATTTAAGAATTACTTGATAAGTATTGGATGACAAGCCCTACTATTAACTGAGAAATATGTATCCAAACATTGGCTCAATGGGAAGCAAGTTGAAATAAAATTAAAACACAGCATACCATAATATTTTTGTCTTATAATTGGCTAGAATTAACAAGAAAAGTCAAACTTGACTGGGAAGGAAGTTTGAATTATTACCTCACTGTTGCATAATTTGGTAGCATCATGTGAAACACACTCATATCTTTTATGTCAGGTAGCCAATTTATAGAAATTTATGCAAAGTACGAATTTAGAATTGTTGATAAAGCTTTGTGAATAAGGGTATTTAAATAATATTATTTATAGAAGTTAAGGCTTAACAGCTTGAAAACTCCACTTGGTAGATGTGTCTAAAGAAGTTAGAAGATTTTCATTCAATGAAAACAAACAGCCATTAAAAACCCAATCGTAAACTTTTTGATGCAGTCCGAGATGATATAGTCTAAATATGCATGTGTAAACTGATGAAAGCCACACGTAGTCTTGAATATACAATATTAAAATATTGAAAAGTCTAAATATTCAAATTCTATATATGTTTATTTAATAAGACAAAGCCAACAGAGTACAATGTTATTAATAAACTCTGGGCTGCTCAGCAATGTAATTTTAAAGGCTACCGTGATATTCTTGACTGTTTTCCAACGTTTTTACAGAGAAGACAGGAACCTTGAGACCAGTGCTCACCCATCTCTCTTGTTCTCTTTTGCTACTAACTTGGTTGGTATTCTAGTTAGCACAGCAGCCTGTAGGGCTCATACTTATTTGCTTCTGGCCTCCTCTGGGTATTAGGACCTGAAGGTGCACACACCTCACAGCACACATAATCTCCAGTGGATACTGACATATTTAAGGAATTTTGTCCGTGTGCTAGGAAACGTGGGAGAATTGCCAAGTAATTAAAACTTTTCACAGCAAAACACAAGACAGATACATTTCCATCAGTAATCCAGACTGTCTATATCTATGTGCCTTTTTTCTTGTTTTTGGTTTTTTTTTTTTTTTTTTTTTTTTTTTGGTTTTTCAAGACAGGGTTTCTCTGTGTAGCTCTGGCTGTCCTGGAACTCACTCTGTAGACCAGGCTGGCCTCGAACTCAGAAATCCGCCTGCCTCTGCCTCCCGAGTGCTGGGATTAAAAGGTGTGCACCACCACGGCCCGGCTCTATGTGCCTTTTTATACCAACTTTATTCCTATGTTTGTATCTCATTATATTATGTTTTTTTTTTATCTCAAAAACTAAAGCATAAGGACCCACCCTGTGATGGTTTGTATGGACATCCATCTCTGTTGTTCATTTTTTGGGGTCTTTCCCAGTGTTCCTTCACAGTCTGCAAATTCAACATCCTGGTAAACAACACCCCGAGTTAATTAAACAGATGTGTACTATAAAAGAAGGTACCAAGGCTGAATGAATATCTATATGGACGATATGGTTTTGAATATGCAGTATAGTCCTACATTGAAAAATTCTCTATACATTTATTTAAGAGGCCGGAGAGAACATGGCATAATGTCATGATGAACTCTGTACTGCTTGATAGTCCCTTAGAAATGAAAAAAATGCAAGAACTAAACCTTTTGGTGTGATGTTCTAAAAAACTATGGAATTAGAACCAACGAATCCTTTTCTTAATTGCAGAAGGAGAGAACCTGCTTACACTATGCTGTGAAGAAGAGATTTACCTTCTTTGATTATCTGCTCATTATCCTTTTAATGCCTGTCTTGCTAATTGGATATTTCCTCATGGTGAGTACCGTTGTTAGGGCGTTGTGTGGCAGAGCTGTGGAATGGCTCAAGTGCCTCCCGACGGTGCGATGTAAAGGAAAGCCAAGAAAATAGGCCTTGCTTAGTGCGGCTGTTTCTTGACTTACAGTGGAGTCCTATTTCAACAACCCTTGCATAAATGAAAGTGTTTTAGGCAGAAATGCATTTATGTTACCCAGCCGATCAATTGCCATGGGTTAGGACCATGGTGCATTCTAGAGCAAATACACGGTGTTGACCGTCTTCTGATCACACTGGGAACTGACGTTCACCTCTCTCACCCAGCAGCATAAGAGTCTCAGAGTTACTGGCTGAGATTTTTGTCTGGTACCGTAACTCTCTAAATTTCTGAATTTTAAAGATTCACCCCATGGGTGAGTTGAAGTGAAAACCATAACTCCCCTGCCCCTGGAAGCTGACAAACACAGAAGCTTTGGGAGGTTCTGACCTAAGAAACTGAATCGCGATTGCATGGGACTTTGGCAGAATAATTTTCTTGAATAAATAAGTAGTTAAGTAGTTGCAGGAATCCTATTAAGTTGAAGGTCGACTTGGTTATTTTGTATGTTTTTGTTTTGTTTTCTTCAAATAGGGTGACTGTTCTACACTGATTTTTTTCACTTTTTCCCCATCTGAGTCCCACTGTGGCCAGTTCTTCCTTTGAGAGATGACTGGAACAGTGTATCCCTTCCCCACATTAACTGGCTCTTTTATGTAGCTACCAGATAAGGAACAGTAGTTATTCCCATTAACACAAGTTCCAGTATGAATTCTACCAGTTGACTGGGGCAGTCCCAAACAAGATGTACAAAATGTTTGCGAAACGATTTCTTGTATGTGTTGTTTATAACAGGTATCAAAGACAAAGCAGAATGAGACTCTTGTACGGATGCTCCTCAATGCTGGTGTTGAAGTCAATGCTACAGACTGCGTAAGTTTGTATTCTGAAATAATATTTACATGATATACCTGGGTTGTATACTTGGTAACAAAGATGAATGATTTGTTTTTCTAGATATTTGTGTATAGTTTTTCTCTCTTTTCTCATTGCCATCTGGAAACTTTGGAGTTTAAATATTCTTTTGCTAAATTCATGAGAATAAAGTATTTATTGAATATATGAAAAATTCAGAAGGATTTGCATTTGTCTGTAGTGATAAATTAAGGAAAATTATATCAAAATACTATTCTTAGTAGCTTGGCAGCTGGATTTAGTTAGAATGCCTGTGCGTACATTTAATCTTGTTACTTTCTAGGTAAGTGGGCTTGAAACATTATAAACCTATCTGATTCAATTTTCTCACCCATCAAATGGAGATTAAAACAGATTGTGCTAAACACTGAACTCAAAGAATCATACATGCTAGGTAAATACTCTACTACTGAGCTATGCCTATACTCTATCTATCTATCTATCTATCTATCTATCTATCTATCTATCTATCTATCTATCTATCTATTTATTTATTTATTTTAATGAAGTAACCTTTTGTTAAGTTACTTAGCCTGGCCCCGGCTTTGTGACCTTTCAGCTTCACCCCCACCCCTGGGTATCTGGGATACAGACCTGCACAAAGTGCCTGCTTGTAAATTGGAAATTAGTACCGACCTTATAGGACAGGTTCCTGCAAAGTCCTTAGAGAGTGACTAGAATGTAGTTAACGCTCACTGGGTGTTAATAACTGCTACAGTCATGACCCTAACACTAGAAGAGAGAGGTCTCTTTTATAAATGGAAGGCAGATAAGGTCAAAGTTCAGAGAAATCCCCTAGTAGTGGTAGGAGCCATGGTAACTGAATCATCACCTCCCTTCTCTCCATAAGGAAGTAGAAAGTTTTATTTTTTACCTTTTACCCTACACTCCAGATTTACTTCTTCTGCTAATGCTCTCCGGGTAGGCTGACATTTTATTATTCTGTTTTTTTTATTTTCTCATATTTGTTGGTAAAATTTTAGGTTTCCAATATTTTAGCAAAAAGGGCAAGTTGAAATTTGATTTCAAAAGAATTGCATTTCTATTTTTGATGCCTAATTTATTATGCAGGTATTCCCATTGTTCTGTGATGACTGACCACCCCCCTGTTGTTTCTGTTGATTGCATTATTTAATGTTATATTTGATTTGGGCTTAAATGATGATGAGTTTAATATCTTTTATAAGTTGCATATTTTAGTTTAGAATAGAAAATGTGAAAGGGGAAGCTATCAATGAGTTACTTGAATTTTCACATATATAGTGAGGAAGAGAAGAAAAATATTCACAGTACAAGGAATACAGCTGCCCGTCAATGGCTTGCAGACTGGCTTTGGTTAGTTGTCCACTGTGAAATGTGAACGGTTGCTGAGGGAGGGAGTGCTGAGGTTGGTGCACAGCGGCTGAGGTGCTACAAGGTCGGTCCTCTGTGTTTCAGTACGGCTACACTGCCCTGCACTACGCTTGCCAGATGAAAAACCAGACCCTCATCCCTTTGCTTCTGGAGGCCCATGCAGACCCTAGGATAAAGAACAAGGTAAGGCCTGGAAACCCTGGTTTTCCCACTAGCAAGATTTTCTTATCTGGGCCTTTTTTTTTTTTTTTTTTTTTTTTTTTTTTTTTTGAAGTAAGTTTATTGCCTCTCATGTGAATTATGATAAAATTAATTGTTCTTATTAAGAAAGAATCTCACTACTTTCATTTCTGAATTTTAAAACTAATTTTTATTTTTCAGATTTGGGATTAAATACAGCATGTTCAGTATGCCGGGCAAGTGCTCTAGAGTCAGGCTGTATCTCTAACCCATTTTTGATTTTTAAATTTTGAGACAGGGTCTCTCTCATTCACTTGCCCAGGTAGGCCTCATGATTGCTTTCCAGTCTTTTTTTTTTTTTTTTTTTAACATTTTTAAAAAATGTATTATTAGATTTTTAGAACAGAAGGCTTTTGAAAGCCTCCACAAAATCTGAGAGTGAGCAATCTGTCTAAAGTATTGCTTGCTCTTCTCTGACATTGGTCTAATGATTTCTTTTATTTATTTTTCTTTCTGCAGCATGGTGAGAGTTCACTGGATATCGCACAAAGACTAAAATTTTCCCAGATTGCATTAATGCTAAAGAAAGCCTCATAGTCCTCTGACTTCTCATGTGGTGACAGAGACACAGCTGAAGGACTGGATGTTGTCCGTATCATGGATTATTGCTCTATGGGCACTCAAGCTGGATGCATCCACTTTGTGACAAACCCTGGACTTTGGATGGTTTTCACGTGGACGTCACCATGGCCTTGATCTCTCCAAAGGACCTGTTGCATGCATTGGAATCTCTGCTGTCAAAACTGCTTTTTAAAGAATTTATAATCCAGTGTCTTCTAAAAGCAAGTCAGAGTTACCTGAGGTCACCTTCTCTCTTTCTCGTAGTGTCATCCCTCTGAAGACTTTGCCCTACAACCTTTCTTGGGAGATAAATGGCTCATCTCAGGCCCCTTTACATACTAAGCCCAAGAATCAAAGCATGCGCACTGGTACAATATGGCTTGCATGTGTGGGAAGTTAAAGATTCCAGAGTAAATATTCCTTTGATGGGAAATCTTCAATAAAAACATATGTCGGTTGTCAGTGGTGAGTTTGACTAAACCACAGAAATTGGCACATGCCCCACAGCAGAACTGTTTTTTTGTCATTGTTTCCCTGGGTGGGGCGAGGGGGGTCAAGAGAAAGGGAGGGGCTAGATCTGTATACCAGCATGTGTTTCATCAGCAGTTTATAACTAAGTGTCTTTTCAGTTTGTAAGTTATGTAAACATTAAAAATGTCTGTTCAAAGTCCTTAAGAGGCTGGAACTGTAGTTCAGTGGTAGAGCACGTGCTTGCTATACATAAAACCCTGGGGTCACCCCCAACACCAAAAATAAAGAATCCTCTTGTGAACACAAGCTAGTTGCTATTTATTTATTTATTTATTTATTTATTTTCCTTTTTGTGACACTGAGAATTCAGCTTAGGGCCTCACTCACACTAATGGGGTCTATCTACCTCTAAGTTATACTCTCAGCCCCAGGTTTGTTTAGCTTTATTGACAAAATTTAAAGGATCATAACTTATTTGGATAAAAGTCATACTTCTTCATAGAAACAGAGAAGTGTATGGATCGTACTTTTAAGTGAGAGGTTATGAATACTGAACTGTCTCACTTCATTTGGGAATGGAATTAAATCTACCTCTTGAGTGAATTTTGGAAATCCGGATGATGCAGGCATAGATGCCGACATGGACTAAGCCACACTACACAATGCAGCAAAACCGTTAAGAGTTAAAGATTTACTGTCCTTGCATACAAAGGGGCTGTAGACATGATGTTCTTGTGCACTGTATAAAAAATTTACCCTTGTATTATTCAAATGCTGATCTCTCTATCCCATTATCTAGTTTCAATCCATGGCATTACAATGCTTGTTAAAAATCTCCAGTCTCAACTCTGTGTAGACAATGCTCTGCCTTGTCAATAAGTCAGTAACTAGGCAGCAGAGAGGATAAGGTGGGGCTTCTGCCAGTCAGAGGAGGAAGGAGCGAAAGAGGGATTCTCCACAAGGAAAGGGCCTAGAGAGAAATCAAGGTAGAAGACTCTTGAAGCCCAGAGAGCCAGGCCAATACAAAATTTCAAGTATCGGGGATTTTGGCTTGGAGGTAACCAGATTAGATTAAAGGATAATGCCTAGCTATTGTACTTTAAGTCAAAAATAAATCTTGGTCTGTCTGTGATGTTATTGGAGAACTAGGTAGGATAAAGAAAAACAGCCGATATATTAATTTACTGATACATTTATAATAATAGTCATTTTTTTCAAAAGGTTCAACAAGAATCAAATCTGGACATGTTTCCTAAGCTATATACAGACCCTAAGGGTACACATAAGGTCCTGAAGTCCCTAAATATTACTAGGTACTTTACTTAAGATTTGGTAACATTGGACTAACTTACCAGGTAACTCTGGGGAAAACATGAACTTCACAATCTAATGTATGTTTAACAAATGACTGTGTATTCCCAACTGAAACCCCAATAGGCACAGTGAAGCTTTGATTTGTCTTCAGAGCCGAATGCCAAATAATATAATTTACAACTGTCATCTTTGAAATTGTGTAAACATTAAAGAGTTTTCCAAGGACATAAATCTAGATTTATGAAAGAATTGGGAGGTTATCTAAGAGTGATTCTGCTTAGATTAAAGGATAAAATACACGTCAATTTATTTCATTCTACCCATGACATTATAAGTTTTCCATTGTAGCTTTCATTTGGAGCAACTGGTCTCCTAGTAGCAGATGAAAATCTCAGTACTGACACATGGACATGGTATGTGAGATACATAATTAATTTATTGGAAACTGCATAAATATCCTACAAAAGAATCTTCTTTGAGATCCAGCTCTAAAACTTCATTCTGTTCTAAGATTGTTTAGTTAGACTCCACCTACCCACAATGATTTCATTTTTCTGTTGATATCCAAACTGCCTGGCTTCCTGAAGTAGTGTCTTGTCTTTATGGCGATAAGATGGTAAGATCCACTTCATTTTATCCACGTCAACAATCCAAAGAGTTACAATTTTGATCTCTGCCCCAATTATTCCTTTTAATGCCCCAAAAAGTTCTCTTTTAAAAACAAAAATTATTTTGGAACGTTTGAATGATGTCATGATGACTATCTAGATACTTCTTGTTGGTAAGTAAAAACGACATTGCTCCATGACAGAAGATGCAAAGCACAGAAAACCTGTGTTAACTAACTGAGTTTAACCAACTGAAAAAAAAATGTATTGGCTTTGGTGTGAAATGAAGAAACATGAAGCTTTCACTTGGGCCGGACGGTCTTGTGGCATCCGTGTATCTCCTCTGTCCTTCTGTCTAATGGGTACAGCAGGTTTCCAAATCTGGACCTTCCTTTGCACATGCATCCTCCCTTGGCCACGCCCACTCTGCAGGAAGTTGTTCTAAGACTTGCTAACAGCAGGAGCTTCACAATTTGACCCTGCAGGTTCCCTGGGGAAGGTTGGGCTCCTGCTTCATCAGATGTATGATTTCGTTGTACACACGCTGCGGGGCATCCAGCCCCCAGATGAAATCCACATGAGCCCATTCAGGAATATTCTTGTGGTAGATGAGGTTGGTTACTTCAGAAAGCAACGTTTTCACATCATCTGGATTTGAAAGCCAGTCTTGACCTCCAGTCCACATTGCTGTGGGGACCATCATATCTCGAACTTTGTACCTTATAGGAGTTGGCTAGGTAAAAAGAATAGTTTGAACTTCACATATTTTTATTACCAATTAACAACTTCTATTTCAAGTAAACATAATGTACATGCACTGAAATGTATGTAGCCATGTTAAGAGTTTATATTCCAGGTCATGCTTTAAGGAAAACTTAACATGGTTCAAATTTAGTTTCTTTATTGGGAAATAAAGATAATATTTCTAAAACCTTATTACACTGTTCAGGAAGGCATATAAATTAGGGTATGTGTGTGTGTGCATGTGTGTGTTTGTTCACATGCTTGAATGTGTTGACAGGGATTTAATTTATACATGCTAAACATATGTTCTGTATGCTCTACTGCGTCCCTACCTTGTATTTTAGACATTGAATAACATGTAATTTTCTTATTAAACATTTTATACATAAATATCCTTTTAAAATAATGCTCGTGATAGTTAGTTTATGGGACACCCCACAGAAAAGGCAAGGGCTGCTATTACAAAGGCCTGTGTATCCCCCACATACACAATGCAGGTTCAGCTTCACTGCACTTCCCAAACTGGGAGAAACCACAAATCAGTCTCAGGCACTGAGCTACTCTAAACTGAGGGAGGGAATAAAGTTAGATACCTGTCCTGGACCCAGACTTAGCTGCCTCCAAATCATCCAAAGAAGTCTTCTTTGTCCAGGGGACTTCTCTTGTCCAGACAATGCTGCCAGATTTTCCTGGCAGTCTGAGTCTTTGATATCATCCAACACTCAGAAATTTTTATAGAACCAGGGAGGCCAGTTTCTTAGCATAAAATCAACCGCAAGTCACAGCTTCAACCCCAGATAGCTTCTTTGTCTTCCTGGCTCCCTTAGCACTTAAGTGGCTGCCTAACTTAGATGCAGAGCCAGGACACTCTATGGTGTGAGGAACACTCGCCCTTTCTCATCTTCTGGGTGAAAGCCTGAGCTCCAACTGACACCACTGAGTGGCATCTTCCCTCACATTTGTTTGCTCTTCTCTTCCTTGCCACATTCTCATGCCTAGTCTGCATCCGCCATTTTCTTTAGAACTCAGCCTGCAAAATCCTTATAAGATGAAAAACATCTTAGATCCTGACATGTTTTCTCTAAAGGCATGGCTTTGAAGACAGTCAAGGGTGATTTCAAAAGAGTTAGAAAATGTGACTGAGTTTGAGATCTAAGGAGAGCCACACAGTTCCAGCATTTTATATCTAGGTGGATTATTGTACTGACCGTTAAGTATAATGTGAGATCTCAAAGAAAGATTAGATGGTATATATACTGCTCCCTCCCACTTTGCATTTTATGAGTAATCTCTATGCTTTCACAGCAACCGGAAATCTTCAGTGAGAGTTTTACACTCAAAAGAGCGTACACACTCAGTTCTGTTTCTCCACCTGTCTGTCTCACACTCCCGATGACGCAATAGTATTTGCATGGGATTCTTTTTGGATTTTAGCTTGCAATTCATATTCATGAAAAGTATGGCCAGGAGAACTTGTGTGTTTGTGTTTGTGTGTGTGTGTGTGTGTGTGTGTGTGCTGTGGTTTATGTGTGCACATGTGTGTGCAGGTACACACACTGTGAGACACTCTGTGCATGGATCGAGGCCAAAGGAGGACATGAGCAACTTGTCTCTACTGTTTGTCCTGTTCCCCTGAGACAGGTTCTCATTGAGCCTAGAGTCCACGGTTTTTCTGGCTAAACTGGCTGGTCAATAAGCCCCAGCAATCTTTCTGTCTCCCACACCCAATCCCTGTCACTGAGGTTATAGACATGCTTGGCCATGCCTGGCTTGTTACTTAAGTGCTGGCGGAACTCAGGCTCTCATGTTTGCATAGCAAGGACTCTTACCCATGGGACATCTCCCCAACCCCAGAGGCATCTTAAGGATTACACGACACGATGATTTCTATTTTAGAGAGAGTACATCGGAATCATGGCAGTCTGCCCACAATCCCACAGGCTTGAGGTGCAGAATCCCCACTGACTGCTTCTGGCTTTTTTTCCTGTGTCAAGCCACCATGTGCATGTTTGTTTTGTTCCTTGCTTGCAAGAATCCCTGGGGCCTTGCTCCTGGGACGGGCTCAGTGAAACAGACCTCCCATGCCTTGCAGAAATGAAGAGGCTGCTGGCTAAGCTGTATACTTTCTCATTTTCAGATGCAGTTAAAGTTGAACTGTCATCTTTCCTGCTTGGATTTCTGTAGTTTATTCCTATCTCTGGAATTAGTTGTCACCCATTTCCAAAGACTGGTGGGTTTTTAACAGGTGGGAAAGTAAGTTGACACTCTTACCTGGTTGCATTTCTCCCGGTTTTTGGTCTCACTTCCCCAGTCAAAGGCACGGAGTTCCCCAGAATTCACTGCCTAGAAAGAGAAAAAACAAGGTATTTAAAGAGAGAGATGGGGATCCAAATGCTCAAGTCATCTTCCATTGTGAGGACAGCAGAGAGCAAAGCTCTTTGGGCTGGTCTCCTGCTCCACACTGGGAGTCCTTCTAGAAATCTGCAAAGCGTGAATCTGGCTCTATTAGCAAAAAAACCAAAACAAACAAACAAAAAACAAAAAACAACCACCACCACCACCACCACCACCACCACCACCAAACAAAAAATGTGGAGCAGAGCTTTACCATTCCAGTCTATTGCAGGAAGTGCATCTCTGGTGTATCATTGTGGGTGGGTGTTTGGTACAGTTCCAGAGACAGTGCCCAGAATTATTTTTTCTATTGAACTTCTCTGTCTTTCTCAGTGACCCCAACCCCCCATTATTTTTCTATTGAACCCCTCTGTCTTTCCTGTGATTCCACCCATATCTCTCTCTCTCTCTCTCTCTCTCTCTCTCTCTCTCTCTCTCTCTCTCTCTCTCTCTCACACACACACACACACACACACACACACACACATTTCTCTACTGAGACTGCAACACTTACACCAAGAACTCCTGTGAAGATTCCTTTTCTGTACTTTGGGCCACCTTTACATTTTCATTCTGGCTTGACCATAATGCTCAACAAGTGGAAAAGGGCAATTTGAAGCATACCTTCCTTTGTCAATCTTTGGAACTTTGACTCCAGACAGAGAAGCTGTCTTATTTGAATCATCCTACTTTCAAGATGCAGAGAAGACAGACTTAAGGCGACTTTCTGCCCTTGCCTCCTCCCTCTGGAAAGTTCAACTAAGCTCACATTCAAATATCGGTGGTCAGGTTTTAACCCAGGATAGACAGAAGCCATCGGACTTCCTGACTGTTACAGCCAACATGTGCAAGGATCCTTATCTGGGACTGCAAGCTGGGCATTCTGACCTGGCTCCAGTGGAGAATATTCTGCACGGATGTTCCAGCAGGTGTATGGGCGACATACACATTTGCTCGACTCTGTAACAAAGCATAATGATTTATGAGACCGGACATCAGACTTGTCAAAACCAGACCTCAATGGTGCCAGACTAAGAAATGGGAACATCCTTAAATGAGCAGCCATAATCTTAAACAGAAAAGGATATGTCAGTCAACTATCACTGCCTTCCTAGGAAACAACATTGTTCATTTGAAAATAGGTTCTCACTAAAAAAGAAATGACTAGTTTCAACCCTAACACTGCAAAAAATAGATTAAAACAATAATAAATAAGTAACTTTACTAGAGATATTTAGGACAAGGACTCCAGTACTGGTCCTAGCTCTATTATTTAATCTTGGGGCAAATCTGGGCAAGTTAATTAGCCCTTAAATTCAGTATGCTAACCTGTACAATGGAGATATTAATAATACTTGTCTAATGGGTTTGTTGTCAAGAACAATTTATCCTGGTATAGTACAGATGTCTGTTAAATGGTGGCTATAAGTTAATTTTTTTTCCTTTAAAAAGAAAAATTCTTAGGAATGAAAGACATTCCTCTGATCAGTGAGAATGCTCCACTGTAATCCCTTATTGACCTCCTGCCTGAAAATCCTGCCTTGGCCAAAGTCTTCTTTGTTAGCATCTCTGTAGGGTTAGTCTACCTACACAAATTCTAGAGCGGTGGTTCTTAACCTTCCTGATTCGAGGATCCTTTAATACAGTCCCTCATGTTGTGATGACCTCAGTATCTGATATGCAGACTATCTGACACGTGACCCCTGTTGGGTCACGACCCACAGTTTGAGAACCACCAGGTAGAGGGTCAGCTTCGCTTGGTTTGAAGTTGTTTCTTTCCCAGCCTCACCTTTTGTCCACCAAGTCCAATTTCAATCCTTCCCTAGGAATTATCTCTAGCCACATCATTCTGTACACGAATTGTCAACCCATACCTACTAGGGAACTCACCCGGGGATGCCACCAGTAGCTCTACCCCAAACAAGCTGAGATACCTATTCCATCAAGGGACATCAAGTACAAATCAAAAGTTCCCTCGTGGAGCGCAGAGGTGGGCGATGGTTGATTGACTTTCATTTTTCTGGTTATTTTCTCCATTTTTTTTTTCTGTAGGCTTCCAACTTCACCTATAATCTGTCAAGTTAGGATCTGGCCATGCTGTCACATTAGCCTTGCATTATCTTCTCCTGCAGCATGCCCAGGATTTTCTTACAATTTGGAAATGGCCCATCATTTCTCTAACCCTTGGCCGGTGTCAGCTCATTGTCAAGAACTGAGACTAAAACCTCCCAGCTTTGCTTGGGAAACTATGTTCCCACTTACCATGTTCATATTGTTTGTGTTAAAACCTCCCAGGAGTAAGATGATGTTGCTGCAGATTTGGTCAAGAATCATCTGGCCACAGAGGTAAATAAAAAGCTGTCTGAAAAATCTAGTCTGGTATAAAAATTCTTGTCTGCCAAATAATCCCTGTAAAGAGAAGAGATGAAATAGTGTCCATGACAATATACCCAGGGAGAAAATGGCTTCCATTTAAAGCATTTATTACAAGAAACCGGTCTGAAAGACTTTCCTGCAGACAGAGGCATCTGGGGTGTCACATACCTTGATCATCATATCTGGCAGCAGAAGAAATTTGGTACCAGGACTTTTTGCATATTTAACAGTGGCTATAGGGGCTAAGGCAAAATACATTTTGATTTTATGAGCTAGCTCTGGCATTGTGGAAAATGCAATAAAGCCTGTAAGAGAGAAAAATTTATCACCATGGGTACAGAATAGCCAAGAACTTATAAAATGCCGATTTTACTTCAGTCAAAATTCCTTAATAATTATGTATGATTATGTCTTAACCTTCCTCCAATGCAGTTGTAAACTTCAGGGATGTAGTGTGTGTGTGTGTGTGTGTGTGTGTGTGTGTGTGTGTGTGTGTGTGTGTGTGTGTGTTGGGGGGGCTCAATGTAAAAATGTCTAGGTTTCATATGTCATCTCTTATACTTGTTTTCAAGTAGGAAGTTTTCATTGAGTTAAATTGTTTGGCTCTTATACCTGGAGTAGAGAGAACATTTTCCCCATCTCCTCTTGTTTAGTGAAGAAGATCTCTGCTGAACCTATGGAAGGGAAAAGCTGTCCCACGAAGCCAGCACAGATCTTACATTTGAAATCAGGCATATTTGCACATTCTCTGTTTGGTCTGATATCTCCAGTTTAAGGATGAGAAAACCTCAACTCATGACCTCTGTTCCATTCTCAGAAAGTGAATGGGCATAAGAGAAGACAGAATCTTTCTATACAGTTCTCTGCATCTGACTGGGTTTGCTAGCTGTATGCAAAGGCAAACACACAAGAGACTTGTTATTATCTCTTGCTCTCTCAGCTATACCGTGAGTACAAACAGATGGCAATGCACATGCCTGTCCTCACCAGATTAATTCTGAGCAGATTAGAACTCTCCTTAAATGTTTGAGAACCATAAATGACCTCTCCCAGGAAGACTGCTCATCATGCAAAGCAAGTTTAAGGTTTTTATCTTAATAACCCCATGGTTTACCATTAATCTTTGATTTCTTGCTCATACACTCCTTTGAAAACAGCATCCAGCCCTGCCATTAACACCTTTACCTTGATGTCAAGCTGAACAAGTTGAGTACAGAAAAAACATTTTTTAAAAGACCTCTGGGTTGCAGAGATATGAAACACTGTAACTTTTCTATCTATGGTTTGAGGAGAGCTGGCAACACTGTTATCCAAAATTTGGATAAGGAAAGTGTGAAACCCAGACTTCTCTCCTCTAGAGTGTCACTTAAAAAGGAGCACACTGAATTTGGGCTCTCAGTTCCAGTGGCCATTAGAATTTTTGATTCTCAATATGGCATTATTTTTACAGGATGTCACATGATGTGAGCAATGATCCTCAGAGATTGTTGGAAATTCTTTTTATAAGAAATTAGCTGGTTCCATGAATAAAACCCAAGAAGCCCTAGTAAACCACATAAGTCCCAATAGATACTGTACCAGCAGAATATCCAGTTTACTGTGCTCACCGTTCTTCAGAGTCAGGGTAATTTTGTGTATTGATTATGCTCTCTGCTTGAGAAAAGTTGCTGTCTAGAGCTTGACTATATCTAGTTCGGCCTTTGCCACTCTGTATGATGTGTCTCCGGGGGTTGAGTAAATTTCAGGGGAAATGCTGACAGTTTGATACACATGAGCTTTCCTATGAAATGTTGCACTTGCACGTGCAATAGATTTTCTCCTCATCCTGCCTTCTCCTTCGAATTTCTCAAAGTAAGTATACTGAGTCCTTTATTCCTTTAATAGAGTGAGACAGAGCCTAAACCTGAGGAATTTCAGACGGAGGTAAATAGCTACTGTACTCATGGGGTTAATGATCAATGAGAGCTTTGGCAGAAGCAAACCACCTGGGGAGTGAGTCCCCAGGACCATAGCGACCGCATGGTCTGCTGGCACCATGGTGTACTGCTGAGTTAAGGCAATGGCCAGCATCCTATGAGTTAACCCAGTGCCGCCTGAAGATTGTCGGCCTAAATCATAACGGTAGCAGACTCAAAGCAGGCTCATGTCTGTTCTTGGAAAGATTTGGCTTCCTAATCCCCAGTGGTTGTGGAGATGGAAGTAGGACTCTTAGGGGCTGAGGAATGTAAACATAGAATTCCTATGCAACGAGTTTCCCTCACGCTACACTGGGTATTAGATGTGCGCAAGTGTAGTTACTGGCTTCCTAAGTCCCTGGTCTTTCATTATATCACACTTTAGTCATCTGTAAAATGGAGATATAGACTTCTTCCAAATATTTTTCTTCAATGATCAAGCAAAATGATGCAGTTAATAAGTATGCATATAAGGTAGTTATTATGAAAGCAAAAAAACAATATGAAGACGGTACTGAATCTGCTTAACTTCATCCTTCTAATGAGTATAAACTCTGTTCTGGTAGCTAGATGCGTGGCTGCCCTTACTAAAAAGTGCGGACTTTTCCTAAGAAAACTGTACTCCTGCTGTCAACTTAGGGTTTAGCTCCAAAACACAGATACAGAGCTCTGATTAGTCCCAGAAACGCTCATTTGGTTACACAGATCTTCCTTTCTCCCAACCAAGTCTAGAAAGTGCTTCCCTATTGGTTTAGGTCTGATATGAGGCCAGAATAGACCCATTTCCATCTCCCCATATAAGTGATCTTATCCTGAGGAGTTGTCATCGAAGTCTCTTGAAGATTCCCTCAAAGCAGGGTGTAAGCACCTAATCCCAGACACTGGTAAACAGGGAAACTTGAGTTCACCCCACCAGTTCTGCTTGACATTCAGTGATAACTCTCTGTGTCTTGCTTACTGCTCACTGTGAAGCCAGCTGTGAACCTGAGGCTTCACTTGCTGAACACATTCATGGGGGTGGGGGGATGCTGCGCCATGAAATGAAACTTCTATTACAACTGTGCTTTAGACAAAATTCCTGCCTTCATAGAGCTAACATGCATGATTGTATTATGTAGTCCAATCAGTTAGAATGCCTCTAAGAGAGAATCATTATCTCCGTTTTGCAGATGAAGAAATAGAGACCAGCGTGATGAAGGATTGGCTTTGGGGTATCATCTAAAGAATAGCAGAGATGGTGTTTGCATTCACACCTCTTGTCTTTCTACCACCACATCCCAGGCCTCCTTCAGTTCAGTCTCTGTTTCCGAAGCTTTTAGAACCACTGAAGACAGGAAGGCCAAGTGAGAGGAGTAATTGACTGAGCCCAGCCACAGCTTGGGTCACAGGCTCACAGGCTCACACTTCTGTGTATACCAACCTTCTTTCCTGGGAACCTACCCATGGTGGTGCCCTGTGAGTAGCCGACATAATAGATCTTTTTCTGGCCTGTTTTCTGTAAGATAAAGTTTATCACAGCTGGAAGGTCAAACCTAGCCATTTCATCATAACTACAAAGGGAAAAGACAAAGTTATTCGACAATGATAATACCAACAGAACACAGTCAGAATCCTCCGGAATCTGCCAACAACCCCTCCCCCCACTGTCAGATCTGTTAGTTTGTCACTGTGTTCCTCACAATCCTTGAGATGGATTTGGTTCAAACCTGCCAGTGACTCTGTGGGGGTACAGACTGTTAGAAGTGTCTGTTCTCTCTGGATGCTGTAAAATAGTAACTATAGAGTATATAGAGTATAGACTATAGAGTAGGTTTGAACACACAAGCCACCTCCTACTGTGAGGCATGTTCTACCCCGTAACTGAGACAGCTCAGAGGAATGCAGATTTCTTTGCAGGAGGAAGGCTGGAATGGTAGCAGAACTTTTATCTGACCAAGTGCATAAAGAATGGGTTGACCATCAGTGGTCAGTAAGGACATTAGGAACTTGAGTAAGGCTGTGAGAAATACTATTTAAGGTGATGACACACAGTGATTGGCAAATCCCTACTTAATGACACTTGGTCTCCTGTCCTGGGGGTGTCAGTCCTGTTGTCGTATATGAGGGAGTTAATCCTAGATACTCACTCATACGGAACTGGCTTGACACCTTTCCCACTCTGTTCTCAATCACCTGACACCAGCACTGTTCTCAACCCACTAGCTAGACCTTGGGAGACCCAGGCTTCCTCAAACTCACCTAGAGCAGCACAGGATAATAAGGAAAAGTGGGGGATACGGAGTTGGGACATTGATGACACAACTATACGAGCAATCCAAATGCCAGAAGTCACAATTCTTTACGCAGTGCTTCTCGGCATGTCTGTATCCACCTCCACCCTCAAAGTTGTACCTGAAAGCCCAGAACTCATCTTGGTCTATGGAGAGGGTCTTGTGCTTCCGAGACCAGGTGTTTCCTCGGCTGTTTCCCATCCACACATCGAAGCCAGCGTCCGCCAGAATAAAGCCCAGGCTGTTGTTGGGTAGGTTGGAAATCCAGTTGCTAGCATCCCCCAGAAGGCCGTGCTGCAGTAGCACCACTGGCCTGGATTCTGCAAACAAGAGAAAATTCCAACTGGTGGAGTGTTCTCTGCTTTTCTTGCTTTCTCTGCATACAAGAACTCGAGTACCAGAGAAATCTACGTGCAAACCTTTGTTTTTACTGCCTGCTAGTTTGATTATCTTAGTCAATTGTTTAATGTTTTTGTGTTTTAATTTCCTCACCATCAGAAAATAAGATTTTTGTTGTGAACAAATAAGACACATCACAAGGAACAGATGCACACTGCCTGCTAAAGAAAAGAAAGAAAAACACTAGAATGAAGCTCCCAATATTATTTTTGAGGAACTTTTAGTGTTAAACTGTTAGTATTACATCTTCAGAAAATATTAGAACTGTTTCAGAAGAAAGTATCTTATAATGACGAACACATACATACATATGTACATATAAAAAAATAGTCTAATGACAAAGACTCCACATGAGTAAAACTGACCCAGACTTCAGGGAAATGTGTCGGTCAGAATAAAGTTATAAGCTGGGTGTGGTGGCACATACCTATAACACCAGAACTGAGGAGACTAATTCAGACGATCATGAGTTTGAGGCCAGACTGGTCTACACAGCAAGACGTGGTCAAAACTCAAATAAATAAGTAATTGCAATAGATTACAGCCCGATAGGTAATAAGGGAAACTGCAAGGATATCCTCACGTGGGGGCTGAATTGTACACCAACTGGACTCAAAGGCTTTTAAAAACGTCAACACTCATGCCGTGTGACCAGTCAGCAGTCTGTGAGTACAAGCCTTTGACCCTGGTGTCCTCCACACTGAGTAACCAGCACAGTCACTTGACAGGAAGAAGGATGCCTTGCCAAGCCTGTAGGATTTGTGGGACTTAAGGAAAAGCCTCTGTTTCTTGGGTACTCCCTTATGTGCACATTTCATTCCTTCATCTCACAGATAAATTTATTAGCCCAAGACTATCCTCAGAGAAGTGTTTGCTGCTGCATACACATGAACGAAAGGGGAGAAGTCCTTGCTCTCCTTGAGGTTCCACTCTGGTGGAGGAGGAAAAGAATAAACTATCATGAAAATATGTCTTAGGGCATAGTCAGGGAAAATGGGAGATGTGACCCCAGGTGTTAATAGATGGCACGAGGCTGCAGTCTGACTATGGCGGTCAGGGAAGAAGAAAGGTCTTGGAAAGCTGCAAGGAAGGAAGTGTAAGTTCAAAGGCCCTGACATAGAAATGGAGTAGACACGCAGCAGGTACAGCTCTGCAGCCTGGGTCAAACACACTCATTTTGAAAAGGCTACAGGTGTGCCTATTGGAATAAATAGAATTCTGAAATTTTTACACCACAGACCAGTGACATTTGTCCATTGTTAGATAAGAACACGGGCTAGATTCTGATAAATATCTTAATTTGAATACCGCACACTACCAAGTATTAGCATGGACTTTCTGGTCTCGTCACACAGCTGTGTGTGGCAGAGTGATAAAGAAAATTACACGAAACTAAGGAAATGAAGCACTTGGCATTATAACTGGCATACAGAAAGGACTCGAGAAGTTATATTTTGGCACCCATGACAGACAATGTAGTGGTTGTTATACACACTGAGCCAAAATATAAAAAAGCACAGAGCTCAGTGGAAACAGATATATGTGTACTTTGTTGACAAGGATGAATGTTTGAAAAACAGTGCCAGCCTCGAGCCTCATATAAAAGTGAAATTAAGCAAATGCCATAAAAACACATTGAAACTTTAAATATGTGCACCTAGAGCCTGGTTCTTAGTCTTTAGTGTAAAATGAGACATCATAAATCTTTAAGGTGCTCTTTGGATGGGGCGCACATTGTACAGTGCTGCCGATCAGGTACTTTATAGGAGCTTATAAAGAATGAAAGCTCCAGTGTGGAATTTTCAAAGGATCATCATGGAATGTTCTAGAATGTTTATGTAGGAGGCGTTTGGTTTGGAAATAGGTTAAATGCCAGAATGGATGAAAATGGATGTTTTTCTTGAAGGTTTTGTTTTGTTTGTGGTATTTGTTTTGTTTTGTTTGTAGTAATGGTGATTGAACCCAGGTCCCCCCAAAATGCTTGTTATGTGTTCTTCCCCTCTGCTCCCTCTGCAAATCATAGGTATTTTTGAAACATATGTCTGAGATAGTTGATGACTGTGGATATGGATGGAATATAATATGGTAATGGGGATAGGGATTATTTGGGAACTGACACCATCTTTTCCCCCTAACCAAGGGATCTCAGGCTGACCTAGGAACCAAAGCTTAATTCTACATATCAAGAAAGTCTGGGCTGCAAGAAGACTATTATGTTGGGGTGACACTGAATCAACCATACCTTCCTTCTTTAATTGCGTCTGTCCCCGCGGGATTCTGTTCACAGAAAGGATGTACCCATCTTCTGTTGCAACTTCATACTCCTCACTGGGATAACCCTTGTGTTTGATGATTTCACTCTATGGAAAAACAAACAAAAACCTCAACACTTATTTAGACTTTAGGTCTACATGGCTGTAGTCCCAACAACTCAAGGGTAAGAGTAGCTTCTTTGGTATTGCAAGAAGGCCCTTATCTTTCCCTAACTTTAGTCAAACCAGTCAGTCCTCCTTGGATTTAAATGTGATTCGTTTTTATATTTTGCAGTATTGGCGAGCAAACCCTGGGGCCTCGCAAGTTAGACAAATGCTCTGCCACTAAACTATTCCCAATTTCTCTCACTTTTTAAAAAAATTATTCTTGTAGGGACTGAACTGGATCGTGGTTTTCAGAAGTTGGGAGGCAATTCTGTCAGCCTTACCTAGGCAGAGGATGGCAATAAGCCACTGAATTAGGAACTCTGAGGGTAGAGCCCAGCAAGGTGTGTTTCAGGTCTTCACAGAATTCTGACATTGAAAAACACAGAGCCAGAATTCAGACTCCAGAGTCTGGATGTTTCTCAGAGACACCCAGGACCAACAGATGTGTAGAGTTTTGGGCTTAGGTCAAGAAGCCTGGCCATTGTACTGTAGCACCTGTTTTGGGGTGACTTGGGACTTCCTCGGCCCTACAAACTGAAGAACAGTAATTTTTAAGCTTTTAGACTGAAAAATAAACCATCTGTAGATTTGGGGATAACTATAAAAATGCTATGCATAAACATTTTTTCTACACAATTTCAAGGGTCTCCAACTCCTTCCTGCCTACACTGGATCACTGGCTCAACATTTCTACTTCAGACACTACTGCATTCTGAAACCCTTCTTCCTAAGCTGCCTCAAGGTGGTTGCCATCTGTCACGGTCAGTCAGAGAAGGGGACCATCACAATCAGGGGCTGCTGAGAAATGAGTAAGAGGGAAATTGTGTGCTGAAGACCCAACACTGAACATAGAGCAACAAGCATAGTCACCAAGAAGAAAGGCCAAGGGCTCACTGAGAGCTCTTATCCAACACACAAATTTTCTCCATGAGATGGAAAACCTTAGCTACTGTTCTTTCCTCTCTTCCTCTGCTAGATCATTCTGGATCGGATAAGGCAAGGAATGTGCATAGAACGTTAATTACCGTGCCTACCATCAACAGTGGGTACTCAGTAGGCATTATATATAATTAAAACCCAATAAGTGCACAATTAAAACTCAACTAACCAAATATCATGGAATTGTGTGTGTGTGTGTGTGTGTGTGTGTGTGTGTGTGTGTGTGTGTGCATACGTGCACACATGTGCACATAGCACCATTGCCCATTGCATAGTTAATTTAGGTCATTTTGATCGTGCATCAAACGTACTTAAGAGGATTTATCAAGATATAGATTGCTGGACTCCATTCTCAAAGTTTGGGCAGGTCTGGGGTGGACCCAAAACACTGATGTTTCTAATAAGCTTCCAGATGTTGTTGAAACTGTTTGTTCTAGAGATACTATCCCTTCAAAAAATCACCATTGGGGACCGTTTGGAGGTTAAGATACATATATGAAATGTTAGAGGGCTTCTGAGAAGATTTATGTAATTTGTCATCCAGGGGTTATGTGTAAGTAATGGTTGAAGGGTGTGAGGGAAGGAAGGAGGGGAGGAGCGCTGAGCAGGGAGAGTCCCATAAACAAGATTAGTTAGGAAACATTTTATGGAGGGGGCAAAACTGGAGCTCATCTAAGAGTGGACAGGAACTACCTGAGAGAACACAGGAGATACAGGGTAGGGGCCTGGGTATCTCAGAAAATGGTTAGATGTTAGTGAACACTATCAACAGATAGCAGGCTGTATTTGGCAAGAGAGCTCACACAGCATACTATTAAGACACAAATTTGTCTACATAAAAATAGAGCTAACATTCTAACGAGTAAGATTTTTTTATAATCATTTATTTTTCTTGTGTTTTGAGACAAGGTCTCTTTATCTGTGTAGCCCTGGATGTCCCAGAACTTGCTATGTAGACTAGGCTAGCCTTGAATTCACAGAGATATGTCTGCTTCTGCATTTTGAATGCTGGGATTAAGCCGGGCAGTGGTGGCGCACGCCTTTAATCCCAGCACTTGGGAGGCAGAGGCAGGCGGATTTCTGAGGCCAGCCTGGTCTACAGAGTGAGTTCCAGGACAGCCAGGGCTACACAGAGAAACCCTGTCTCGAAAAAAAAAAAAAAAAAAAAAAAAAAGAAAAAGAAAAAGAATGCCGGGATTAAAAGCATGTATTGCCATGTTCGGCCAAATAATTAAATATATCACTGTATATATACATACATGCATATATGTGTATATTAACACAAACACACACACACACTTTTTTTGAGTCAGAGCCTCACTGTAGCATCCAATCAGGACTTAAGCTTTAAGTGCTTTTGCCAACCTAAGTATAAATTAAAAATTCTAACCATATTTAATATTTACCTTTCAACCTAATTATCTATTTAAAAAATTTTTACCTGGAGGGAAAAAATAAATTATGTGCATTAAAACAATACTTTAAGAAGGGTTAGCTCAGCAGTGGTGGCACACACCTTTAATCCCAGTTCTTGAGAGGCAAATGCAGGTGATCTCTATGAGTTTGAGGCCAGTCTGCTCTACAGAAGGAGTTCTAGGCCAGCCAAAGGACCATACCTTGAAACAAAAGGTTTACCTTTTGTTATTTGTTCATTTTTAGAAACACTGGTGTGTATGTGACATACGTGAGATGTAGGGATCGATGGCATGTGCCACCATACTTAGCTACAAGGTTCTTAATATGTATCTTGCATATGAATTATGCTTTAAAGTCTATCTGCTCCCCAGATGATCTAACCTGGGACAAATATGCACACCAAAAAGTAGAGTGTGATATAGAAAGTTGAATAATGTTCTTGGAAGCTGTTTAAAACGTTGGAACATTCTTTGTGATTGTTAGTAGAAAGTATTAGAAAATAGGAAATTGTGTATGATGCTCCTTCGTCTTCTCTTAGAAAACAGAAACCTTCATAGATTTAGAAGAAAATAACAGGCCATGATAAAGCTGTTGGTGGTAAGCTCAGTGTGTTACTGTATTAATAAACAACGGCATCTGAAGCGCTTAGGTTTCCTACAAGGGATACATATACTGCTCTTGTAATAAAAGTCTAGCCTTGAAAGTTCAACTGAACTATGACCTACTTTTCATCTTGAACATGGCATGCTCTCAGCTGCCCCACTTCCTCAACATGCTGACCTCTTTGCCAGCCACCCCCTCCTACCTCCTATTTATTCTGACTTTAGGCTACCAAATATTTTTCTATATTCTGGATTAGTTTCCTCTGTTTTAGTGTTTTTCTCACCTTCGATCTTAGTCTTCTGATCAGTAATTGAGAGTTTCTTTTGTGCTAGATTACCAGTTTTTGAGTTTCTGAGATTTCTCTGTGGCCATGGTGAATAGCATGACTTCAGGCACCTGCAGTGCTGGAGTCCAGGACCTTCCAGAAATCCTGGCAGCCTGGAGGTGCTGGGCACGTGCAGTGGTTGGTCTAGGGAGGCAATTTTGTCAAAGGAACTCCATGTACCGTAAAACTAGAGAAATTTACGTGGAACGTTCAGAACTCCTGAGGATCTGCATTAGTGTACTGAGAGGACAAGCATCAGCTAAATATTGAATGGGTCAAAGAAGCCTCCGTAGACTGTAGACAGTTGCACTCTCTAGACTCAGAGCGTTTCCACAGTCTGTAAGTCTTAGAAGCTACGCCAGCCATCTGAATGGTGGAGGGGGCCTGATAATACTATGGAGGTTCAGAAAAAAAATATTTTTCATAAGCTTTTGGTTTTAGAAATCATGCAAAAAATCCTAGAGAAAACAGTTTATATAAAAATGGTCTTCAGTCGTCAAAACCTTCCTCTTCTGATGGAGATATTAGGTGAGACTATGGAATATCCAACACAATCATCTCACTCATTTGGAAGTCGATTCTCCACCCTGTCATTCAGTAGGGTTTATTTCACAGTGGCTATAATTACAGGTATGTGCTTAGGCGGGCCTGAATTTAAATTGTAGGTCTACCAAACAGAGTGGTGGGGCTTGTTTAACCAGTTTAAATGCTTTCTTAATCTCAGTGCCTTGATTTGAAGAGTAGAGATAGTCATATCCCCAGGATGGAGCAATGAAAAGGAAATTGTATCTACTGCTTTTTATCACAATGCCTTCTATGGAGTAAATGGTACTGTACGGTGGTCATGAACTAAAACTTAACTTGGGGTTTGAGAGTAAACACAAAATTCCCCCAAAGACTTCTGAAGAGATGCGTCATCTTCTGTGCATCTTTCTCATACACCTTCTCTAGCACAAACAGACCTCTCGTTGCTAGTTGACAGTTAGCATCCTGAGCGGGATAAGAGCAGGTGCTACTAGAAGTATATGCTCTCATGGCAAGAGCTCAGGGGTGATACTTTTATCAAAGGGAACAAAACAAGAAACTAAAATTGACAAAATGAAAACAAAAAACAAAAAAAACAACAAAACAAACAAACAAACAAAACAGGGTCTAAGACAGGACCCAAAGGTTTCAATTATTTCCTTGTTTATTTGGTGACTCTGAAGTCTCAACAAAGAGTTAAGTTGTTCTTGAAGCCTAAAGAGATTAAGTCATTCACCCAGAATCACTGAATTTGACTGGGACCCCCGCCCCCCATCTACTGACAGCCAGTTTAGCTTTCTTCCAGTGTGTTGTTCGCACCATACTCTTCTAGCATGTTCTAGCACGAAGCATCTCAGTATATAAAAATAATAAAACATGCAGCTACTTCCCAAATGCAAAGGCTAACACATCCCCCTTCACTTCCCCCAAACATTGAAAATCCCAACTTACAACGTTCATGAATGCTTCTGGATCTGCAGCTTTCGTTGGCATGTGTCCCGAGTTCACATTTTTTTGGAGTAAATATGCCACCAGAATCAGAAGCCATATCTCCACTCTGTGTGAAACAGTCCATACTCTTGACAAGATTTCTGACATGGTCCAACATCGGCATTTGCTTTGTTGCTAAGGATGTAACAACTACATCTGGAGTCAGAAGAAGGACCTGTAGGTTTAAAACATCTTTTGTGCATTTATTCAGAGGCAAAAAAAAAAAAAAACAAAAAAAAAAAAACAAAAGCAAAAATCTGAAGCAGATTAAGCAGGTTTACATAGAGGAATGAAAGAACACGATGTAGGCTGCAAACACTGCTTAGAATGTCACAATGCTGCCTGGCTCCTCCTGCTCCTCCCTCAGTCATCTTGTAAACACCGGTCCTTCCACTTCTAGGTGTGTCCTGCTTTCTTTGTTTCAATGGGAGTTTCATGCATGTTTAATATAGCCCACAAACTCCTGTTCACCATCACCGTGTAGGGACCATAAGAAACACAGCCCCCTTATGCATAGTGATCATCTTTCTTTGTTTAAGTAGCAAGAGGTGGAACCTGTAGTGGAACACTGACAGTTTCCATAGTTACACGTGATGGCCTCCATCATCACTGTCTTGTGGCTGGAGATCACATGGTGTTAATTACTTTTATGTGAAAAGTCAAAAGCTTTAAGAAAATTTCCCATTTTTTAGTGCTAGATAAAAAAAGAAAATATTTGTAAGAAAGCAATCTAGGCTTAGCCTGCTTCTCTAGCTCAATCCATACATACCAAATTTTAAATTTGGTTTGTAGTTAATAGCTAATTGTTAGCTGTGATACCTAGTAATTAAATCACCAGAAGTAACCCAAATGATGAGTGGTAGCCTAGTTGTTTTTATGAACTAAATGTCCCAGTTAAGCAGATAATGAGGCAGTGTGAGTTTCTCTTTGACCTGCTGTTAACCGGCAAGAAGGAAGAAGGAATAAGGAAGAAGGAAGAAGGAAGAAAGAAGATGTGCTTTCAAGTTAATAAACAAAAAGCCCAACAAGGTAATTTTTCTACTGCTACATCAATTCTTCAGTGCTGACAGCAGCTACACGCACTTGTAGACTTCGAGAATGTGGTGGGTGAAGAAGCCCAATCAAAGCTGGAAAGATGAGTCCCTGGGAATGTGTCTTCCTGTATGACTCAGCTGGGCTGGGTAGGTGTGAAGAGGCAAGCCTGTGTCTTTATCTGGGCTTGGCTGAGCATTCATTCACAATATTGATTGCAACGTGTTGCAGAGGAGTGATTTGACCCAATTAGAAAAAGCAAGAAGGAAGGCCACAAAGCCCCTCTTGAACTCAGGGAGATTGAGTTTACTCTAAAGTTATGCAAAATGAGGTCTCAGAAGAGAACCTCACCTCCTACTGCTGACAGTTTAGGATTTTAAAATACTGTACTACCCAGATTGGGGGGGGGGGGCTGGGAGTAGCTTTTATTTTCATTTCGGAATTATATGATCCTGTCAGCATTACTGAGTTAGGTTGTGGCAAGGCAAGAAATAAAACTTAGATATTGGGACTGGGGGGACGCCTCAGTGGTTAAGAGCACATTACTGCTCTTACAGAGGGCCTAAGCTAAGTTATCAGAGCCCAGGTCTAGTGGCCTATAATCACCTACTCTAGTTCCAGGGCATCTGACATCTTCTGGGCTCAGTGAGCACCTGCACTCCTGTGTATATACCCAATGATCACATGCTTGCGCACACACACACACACACACACACACACACACACACACACACACACACACTTAAACATAAAAAAATCTTAAAAAGCAGATATCTTTTGTCAGTTTTATTTTTTCTTAGTGTCATGAGCATTGGTGTTTTGTCTGTGGTGTGAGGGTGTCAGAGCCTCTGGAACTGAAGTTACAGACAGTTGTGAGCTGCCATGTGGTTGCTGGGAATTGAACCTGGGTTCCCTGGAAGATCAGCCAGTGCTCTTAACCACTGAGCCATCTCTCTAGCCTCAAAGCAGAAAGATATCTTAATCCACCGCTTCATATTACGGTCACATGGAAAGCCCTCTTACTGTTTCCTTCCTCACTCAGGTGGTATGATCTGCTTCTCACTGCTGGGAAGAAGCTGAACCCGGGGTCCTTGCATGTTAGGCAACGTAAGTCATTTCTTCAGGTTATGGGTTTAAAATCCAGAATAATTCTCAATGAATTTAGTATTTTTTATGTTTAACACACACAAGCTACACGTATTTACTTCAATATGTTCAGCTAAGCCATTTCCTACTTTTGATGAATATGTTTCTAAACTTCTGTACAGACGAATAGTGGCAATAACCCGTTTGAAAAACAAAACAAAACAAAATAAAACTCCAACCCTCTGATTTTCTTAGTGAGTCCACAAAATGTCCTCTAACCACTATCCTGTCTATTTAAGTTCATGCTAGAGGGCTTTTGTGTTAGTGTTTGATTACTTTTAGCATTGTGATTCAGCTATTACAAGTCACCTTGAAACCAGTTGGGGCTTTGCCTTGGAAAGAATTTGAATGACACATGGTCAGTGTTCTTGTGTCACCTGAATCAGAATGACTTTAGGATCAAATGACACTTCATAGGAGACTCTGGGGCATTCAGGCAAATGGGCACAGCTTCCCTGTCTCCTGTTCTGCCAGACATGCCTGCACAGGCATGGTTCTCAAAGAAACTCCATTCTCTTCTCAGCTCTATCCGTTAGCATGCCGTGGTTCTCCATAGACTTTGTTCTAGTGATGAAGTATTAGGAACCATTTCACACACCAGGAAGCAGGCAGCTTAATCTCTGCCTCCTAGCATATTATGTTGGAGTCACTTCAATACCTAGCACCTTAGTTTAGCTCTTCCTTCTCATAGGCCAGCTTTTAAAAAAAACACTATTATTTAAACACTGTTGAGCATACAATAATTAAGACTTGTTATGAAGTCATATAACAAATGTCATTGCTTACTACTTAGGTGGCTTTGGGTCATGTTCCCACGATCCCAGAGCCTCAGTGTCCTCATTTGCAAGATGCGACAGTAATAGTACCACCACTCAGGGCTGCAGTGATGGTTACATCAGACAGCAGTGCAGAGCCTGATACAGAACGATCGTGTTTTGCTTCATGCAGGTTTTAAGGGTTGTGTCGCCAGGTGGTTGTTTTCTCGCTGTTCATTCCAGTGCTTCTAAGATAAACAATATTTCTCAACCCGCTTGGGGTACCAGCATATCTCTAATGAAGAGAGCAGCAATCACATTTCCCTCAAACATCGATTGAATTGTGGTTTCTGCCCTCCCCCAGCCCCTCCGGATGGTGTCCTAGGCTAGTGATCTTGGTCAGACCCCTTGGTCAACCTTTCACAGCCAAACAAAGAGCATCTGACAGTAAAAGATGGCATGAGGATGAGTGTGACCAGCTAAGCCGGGAGCCCAGCAGCAGAGGGGTTTACAAGCGCCCTTCTCTGTCTCCTCTCTTTGTTTAGCTTTTCTACCTTTTTTTTTTTTTTTTTTTTTTAATTGTTTTTTGAGACAGGATCTCATGTGGTCTGGGTTGACCTTGAAGTACTGATTTTCTTTTCTCAACTTCTACAACAGTGGAATTATGGCTTGCTCTCCCCTTTTTTCCTTAAAAGAGCCTACAGTATGGAGATACAGAAGGTGGGTCACCTTTGCAAATTTATTTGTAGACTAGACTTAAGTCATAGTATTTTAGAACTAAAGTCATAGGTTTCAGAAGCCGTTTTCTTCAGCATCCTACTTTTATTTCTCTATTTATAACACATATAATATGAAATTATGTAATTTAGTAAAAGTTATACAATACCTGTTTGTATAAAACTTTGACCACCATGATGTGCATAGACTGAAATTCACATTTTTCCCCCTGAAGTTAATTTCCATTAACAATTTATTGTATATTTTCAAGGCCAATACATATATATTTATAGTAAGTGTATGTATGTGAAAATAATCTCAAAGGATGGCTTTATAGATGCAGAACACTGGGCAAGAGTACGCACAGCCTATATTCTGAAAGAGCCTGTTAAATCCTAAAAGACTACGGTAGAACCATGAACATGAACCACCCTTCCTTCTGTAGCTTAACATTTCGAAAAATCTTTAAATTTTGCCAGTCTCATGGATCAAGGTGATATCTCATGGTGATTTTGCTTCCATTTTCATGAAATTGCAGTCAGACTCTGATGTTTTAATGTATTTTAACTTTTGCCTTTGTGGATTGCCTTTTGAGTTACTAGCCTGGCTCATCTGAGTGTTTCAAAGAATGGTCAGCTAGAACCTTTCTTTTATCGTGGCTATTGATCGCCACATTGCTACAAGTTACTTAACACATTTGCTTTTTCAAACTTTGGCTTATTCTGCATAGTTATTTCATGAGAGTTTTATTACAGATGTGTTATAGTTAAGCTCTCCCTTCTAAGGTTCTCTGTTTCAGTCACACCTTTTTCATCTGAAGGTTGAGTTATATTCTTGATAATTTTTTTAATGTTTTGATAGATTTGTTTTCATCTGAGTCTAAAGCAATTGAAATTTACTTTTCAATATAGAATGCTATTGAATCTGAATTTTATTTTTCTATCTAAGCAATTTTTAAAGAGATCACCTTCTAAGCCTTTCCTGATTTCTCTGGGATGGAAGTCACCTGGGTGTCCTCATCTTCTGTAGCAGAGATCTGCAGCTCTGGTGAGATCTCTTGATCCCTGGAACAGTGTTTCTCAACTTTAGTTGTTTGCCTTCCAGAGGGAGGACATTTGGCAAGGTCTGTAAATTTTGGCTGTCACTGCTAGGGGAGAATTACTGGCATCTAGTGGTAGAGACCAGAAATGTCACTAAACACCTTAAAATACACAGCAAGTATGTCCACCCTCTCCCTCACATGTCAATTTTGTCAAACAAGTTAAGAAGTCACGGAGACATAGCATTCGGTGTATGTATACAGATCTCCAAAAGAATCATATAATCTTACTTAAAAATTATACTTAAAGATTTGTCACTTAACGGTCTGTCAGTCAGTAGTGATATCTGTTGATAAATCTTCCTGAAATTGTTTGTCATTGGGATCTACTGCTCATTTTCCAGGTAAGAAAAATATTGAACACTTTTATTTTTGTCCATGGTTTGTGCCCGTGGAGGTTAGAAAAGTTTATACTTGACAGATTCTCATAAGAGAGTCTAAGAAATCAGATCACATAAACTAGGTTTACAGGTCATCAAATGGAAGGTGCTATCTGTCATCCAATGTCATCTACCTATAGGAGCATGCTTCACACATGACTTGGACACGCGCACACACACACAAACACACTCAAATTCTTCACACATAACCTAAACACACACACACACACACACACACACACACACACACACACACACACACACACACACACACACACAAACTACAAACAAAGATTCAATCAAGAATTTGTTAACTTCAAGAACCTTAGAGTAATGCTTGTTCTGTTACCTTGTAAAATTGAAGCTGTTTGAAGATTTTAGTTATTTACAAATAGTTGTGACAGACTGGAGCAGTGGCTCGGTGGTTAGGAAGGCTTGCTGTTCTTGACTTTAGTACAGTTCCCAGAACCCATGTTGGGCAGCTCGCAAATGCCTCTCACTCTAGCTTCTGGAGACCTGAAGCTGGCTACTCTTCACACCCAAACTCCCATGCTGAGCCCATGCCACAAATTGAAAATAAAATAAATATTGAACAAATAAGAACCATGACTGAAAGTACTTATGTGCAGATGGTGTCAGATCAGACAAAGTGCAACGTCATGATCTATGCCTGGCGGTATACAGCAGCATGCTGTCATTTGTAACCCTGCCTCTAATTCTGGAGACCACTAAAATAGGCTCATTTCTATTACTGCAGTTCCAAATGTGTAGCAGTTACACATTTGAATATCATATGGCACATTTATGTATACTAGCTGCTTTCAACTCATTTGTCCTGTGCATGCTGGAAGATGTGAAATATTTTTATCTGAAAAAGTTGCTTTGTAAAATGTTTGACATGGGAAATATGGTTTCTATAATCCTCTTCTCTGATGTATCTAAGTGCTTTCATAAATTAGAAAACATTGGTTTCTTTGTGGCACTTTGCTCTATTGGACATTTTGAGGCAGGGCATCAAATGTTTGGCGATTACTTTACTTCTGGAGTCATGGGAGGAGAGCCAGCCTCAGGGGGCTTCCAAAGTTAGTAGGTAGGGACACGCCGAGAGTGGACCAGGGCACCACAAACTCTTATGAAGAGGGCCAAGTGCTGGGGGCGTTGCTGGAGTGGCAGGCACTACAATCTTCCAAGCTGGCAGAAGAAGGGCATGGTCTTCAGCTCTGCCTTTACCATGCCCTGATTTCACAAGAGATTAAGTTATAGGACTGAGTAACGCTGGGGGCTGGCAAGGACCTGGCAGACAGCTCGATTATTTTACAGGTGAGGAGCCTTGGGCGGACAAAGAAAGGGGAAATAAATCATTTGACCAAATATTTATGATGAGCTTGTGGTTCAGAAAAACTGAGGTTAGCAAAGGGGAGGAGGGAAAGAGAAGGATGGATAGGAAGCAAGCAGAGGCTCTTTCATCTCAGGAGGGTCCAGAGACTCCATTTTCTCACACCAAGAGCCCTAAGCAATGTGTGTATCTTTAGAGAATGCCCCTTCTTCCTGTGTGCTCCGCCTTTTGTGCTGATGCCCTGGTGTGCCCACTTCTAGAACATATCAGCAGGTTGCCTACCTCACCCTGCCACTAGCACCACAAACAGCAGTCCCAGAATCTCTTTCCAAAGGGTTCTGTCCTGGGTGTTTTACTGTCTGGGTATGCCTGCTATGTCTTCACACCAAGAACAATGCAAATTCTTAATCACATTAACACACACCAGGCAAAATAAAGCAAATCACACAAACCTCCATAAACTTTAATAACAAGGAATCAGTGATCTCAAAGATCTGAAGGAGGAAACTAGTTTCTCTTTTGTCTCTTGTTGCTTTTTTCAGCTTCTGGTTATGAAGGACAGTGCAACTGGGACCAGAAAGGAGAGCACATGCTACATGTTACTAAACCTCTCTCTCTCTCTCTGTCTCTCTCTTTCTTTCTCCTTTTCTTACAGTCTTCCCCTTCTTCATCCCTTCCTTCCTTCCTTCCTTCCTTCCTTCCTTCCTTCCTTCCTTCCTTCCTTCCTTCCTTCCTTCCTTTCTTTCTTTCTTTCTTTCTTTCTTTCTTTCTTTCTTTCTTTCTTTCTTTCAGGTCAACTTTGGTATCGTTCCTCAGGAGTCATTTACCACCATGTGCTCCTCCTCCTCCTTTTCCTCCTCCTCGTCCTCCTCCTCCTTCTCTCTCTCCTCTTCTTCCTCTTCCTCCTCTTCCTCCACTCCCTCCTTCTTTTTCTTCTTGGACATAGGATCTCTCTTTGGCTTGGAACTTACTGACTTGGGTGACCTTCAAGTCCCACAGGTTTCACCTGTCCCAATATCACCCAGGATTCCAATCGCTGGCATTTTATGTGGATGCCAGGTCTCAGATTCAAGTCTTTGTAGCTATATAGCAATTGCTTTACCAACTGAGTTATCTCTCTAACCTTGTCACTGGGTTTCTTTAAAAAAAATCAAGTGGCCAGTATGAGGGTAAGTCCAGGGGCTTGTGTATGTTTGGTATGGAATGTCAGTACTGACAGAGGCCTAAAGCTGCAGGATTCTCCATCTAAGAAGCCTTCCAGGAAGAGACAGCCGAGGACAGCGGGATTTAATAAATCTGGGTTCAAATGCCTTCCCTCAGCTCTGGCTCCTTAGACAATGTATTGATCTTCAGTGTGCTTACCCATAAACTGGTAATGACAACAGCTTTCAGCATGGTTGTAAAATATGTGTATAAGATGTGTGACATAGTTACTGGCGCACAGAAGCTGGTTAATATGCCATTACCATTCATTGCTATTATTATTATTATTATTATTATTATTATTATTATTACTACTTCTACTACTACTATTATTATTATTATTTTGGCTTTTTGAGACAAGATTTCTCTGTATAGCTCTGGCTGTCCTGAAACTCACTCTGTAGACCAGGCTGGCCTTGAACTCAGAAATCCCCCTGCCTCTGCCTCCCAAGGGCTGGGATTAAAGGCGTGTGCCCCCACTGCCCAGCTCATTGTTATTATTATCATTAGGAGAAATATCAGCTTGTGGACTTGGGGGTAAAAGAGACTAAAGGCAAAGCTGCTTCCGCGAAAGTCTACCTTATATTTCAGATCAAGTATGATAATTATGATTATACTATGATAAGGAGCCTGGTCAGGTGAACATGGTCCAAAGTAGTTGTTTTTGCTAAGCTAGGTGTAGCTAAATCTGCCTGGTTCAGCAAGCATCTGGTTTCTCCATTTTGAAAATCTGTGTGGACGGCTAATGCTGACTTCTCAGATCACTTGGATGTGTTGATAAAATCACCCAGCCCAGTGTTGGCTGTTTTCCAACACAGTTTTCTGAAAAGGCAAAGATTTTTGAAGAGACCTTCTGTATTTTGTTGTACTGAGGACCGTCTACCCACCACACCTTTCTCAAACCAGAACATTTTGATGGTAGAATTCCTTAAATGGATGTAAATGTCTGTAGAAGAACGGTTCATCACCTTAAGATGCATCCCCTTGAGGAGTCTTTGCCAGCTAAAGAGCCCTGGTTCCTTCCCTCTTCTCCTTCTGATGCATAGTCAGTTCAAGACGAAGACAGGCAGACTTACCTACCTATCTCACATAGAAAAAATTAAGCGTAGTTCTTCCTGTTCTCTAAAACAGGCCACCATTTCTTCAGTGCATCCTCCACTTATATACGCGGTTCATTTACATTAAAAATATCCACTGTTATATAATTTTATAACTGTGATGGGTAATTTGGGAATATGCTCACAGAATTTCCATATTTGTAGTCGAGAAACATATTTTAGAAGCCATGATGGTTAGCAGAAAACTTTCAAAGGAAAACGGTGAGAAAATGAAAAAAAGTAAAAATAGCCAAACTGAAGAAAATGGTTATACAGAGACCGTACGATCTAGGAGCAGGAGGAAGTAGAGGCACAACCTACCTTGATACAGAGTCCCTCTGCTCCTGAAGGCCTGACTCAGGAATGGAGTCTTCTACAGTACAGCGGAAGGAGAGGTGAAAAGGAAGCCGGACATTGTGTGTGCAGCGCTTCCTGTTAGCACCCATACCGTAGCGACCAGCTTCACCCCCTCAAGCTAAAATTCCTACCCACATGCTTTGATTTATGGGTACCATTCTTTTTGACTGCCAAGAGGGTTCACTCAGTAGTGTTTAATTTTCATGCGTAGGGTGTTCACCACTGAGGCTACGCAGGATTTCAGCTGAATACGTTACGCTTTCCATTACTATGACACAATGCCCAAGACAATCAACTTTCAGAAGGGAAAAAGCTCAGTTTTCGGAAGTTTCAGCCATTGGTTGACCTCACGGCTTCTGGAACTGTGGTGAAGTATAATATTATGGTAGGAATGTGTCAAGGATCTCTTACCTCGTGCATTTGGGAAACAGAGAGAGGAAGGTGCTAGCTATCCAGTGTCTCCTTCAGAGGTACAGCTCCTGCGACTTACCTTCCTTCTGTCAGGTCCCACTCTTAAAGGTTCTTCTCCAATACTGCCACAGGCTGGTGCCAAGCCTTTAACACAGAAAACTTCAAGGGACATTCAGATCTAAATTGCAACAATGGGCACGGTATCATACAGCACCAAATCGCATGGCATGACAATTCTCTGCACTTTTAGTTTCTTCTTGTTGTTATAACTAATTACCATAAATGTGGCTTCAATTCACATACATCTACATGGTGGAGGCGGTGACTCCAAGATCAACCTATCAAAGGGATATGGTGACTTTAAGGGAGAACCTACTTTCTTCCCTTTTCCAGTTTCCTCTCCTAAGAACCAGCTTTCTTTGCCTGGCTCCTAGCGCACAAATCCAACCCCTCGTTCTACTGTAACTTTCAATTTCTGAGTCTGTTGTCCTTGTCTCCATCTCTCAAAGTTCCTGTGATTACACTGGGCCAATGTAACCTCAAACTCAACCCAACTCAACCCAACCCTACCCAATGTAACCCAACTAAAACAGGGTGAGCTCACCACCAAAGGACCCCTCACTGTCCAAAAGGTACCTTTAACATGAAACATTTTACATGTAAATACAATATGCACCTTCATATAAGACATGTATGTACATTTGTGATTGAACATTCACAAAAGAAAGGTACACAGACTCAAATGAAATGATGTAGAAAAATATTTTAAAACTGATGGAGGCAGAAATTCCATTTGTAACACTCTGTTTTCACTTACCAGGATAATTAGTGAAAGTGTTTGCTATTGTGTTCTCTATACAGTTTTGTAGGTTTGAATTGTTTTACAGTAATAAAAATGTCATTGCATGGAAGAGAAAGAGAATGAACAAGCTAAAATACATAGGGAAGCTGAAAGCACACACTAGAAGCTCACAAGCACATGACTGCATAGTCGCCAGGAGCAATCATCGGAAGTAATGTGATCACCAAACCATAGAGAGAACATAACGGCAGAGGAAATGACGGGCTCAGAAAACTAAGTAGGGAACTGATTTCCCTTGATCACATTAGAGCCAAGGGCAGAAACAAAAAGCAGACACACAGATATTCAAATGCCTGACACAATGCCTAACACTTACTATAAATTATGTCTAGGAACGCATGAAAGCAAGGCTGTTATCACACTTGTTAATACAACCATACTCCATCGCTCCTGCTAGGTAAGTCAGAAGCTTTTAAAGCCTTCTCAAACACATTGTGTGCTGTTATACTTACTAGTGCAGTTTAATCGCTTCATTTATTTGGGGTAATTTAATGAATTGGGCACACATTCCATGTGTGAAAACTACGTGGTTATTCTTTGAGAAGCTCAGAAAAGTCCCTAAAATTGTCATCTGGTTAATTATTTTCAAAAATAGAAATTGCAAAACTCTTGAAGATATGTTAACAATGATACATTATGGATATTTATTAGAGTGATTAGATGATAGCTAGGTGGCTTCTGAGAGATGTGGCATTACATGCAATCACTAATGTTCTGACTTACCTATTTTAAGTTAAAATAAACTGTGCCTCATCTTTTTATGATTGCATGAGAACTGCTAACGGTTTTTCTTTAGTTATGTCATCACAGAAGTTAAAGGACTCATCCAAGTTCACACCATCCAGAAATAGAAGACCTGATGATAAAACTTCATGTTAGTCTTTTATCTCTACTAATTATAGAATCAAGGTCCAGCTTCTTTTAAAGATGGTAACAGAGCTACTCTCTGTCTGTCTGTTTACTTTCATTTATATGTATGTGTGAGAGAATGTGCAAGGTACATAGGTATGTCCCACACTTGTGTGTGTGTGTGTGTGTGTGTGGATTTTTGTGTGTGTTTGTAAACGGTGGTGTGTGTGTGTGAGTAGGTACAAAGGTCAGAGAATGACATCAGGTGTCCTATTTTAGCACTCTCTTCCTCGAAGCAGGGTCTGTCAATGAACCAGGAGCTTGGTTGGAGGCCAGCAAGCCCAGTCACCCTCATCTGTTTCCCACACGATTCTGGGTTACAGATAAATACAGGCACACTCAGACTTTTATTTGAATTCAAGTCAACACCCTTGCACAATAAGTGCTCTTATCCACGGAGCCTTCATCGTCTCAGTCCAGACAGCTAGCGTCTGTCCTTCTTTCTTCCCTCCTTCCTTCCTCTTCCCCTTTTCTCTACACTTCATTTTCTATATCTAAATTAGGCTTTCCAGAAGTGGCTTTAAATATCACATGGATACAAACACTATAACCTAAGACTTGTTTTCTTGTAGCTGGTTCTAATACACTGCTATCAGTTAGCCTTCTTAACTTGTCTTTCTTTTAGTCTTTGTCCTACAGTAGACATTTTTATAAGAGACAATGTATTTTTAGTTCACTTTTCCAATTTTTTTTCTATCTCCTTGCCAGTTTGTAGTAGTATAATAAGCTTCTGGAAAAATTAACTTTTGATTGTATTTCATACTAATATTTTCTTTTATGCTTGTTGATGGGAGCCAGGTTTCTTTTGTGTCTTATTTATAATGCCTTCTGGTCAAATTGTGATTTCAGGTACTCACAGACACACAATGTCTAAATGACTGCCTTGACAGAGCCTTTCTCTTTAGGCCAAATTCCCATGCTTATAGTCAATTCTTTGAAAAAACAAGAGAGTGTATCTATGAAGTTCAAATCCATGGCTGCGCATGCTGCCTACCAGAGCTACATCCTCAGCTTTTGAGAAAGTCCTCTCTTAACAATTCTCTCTAGTGTCAGTTAGTAGAGAAGTGTTCACTAGATCATCTTGGGTTGGAAAGAAGGAGTGCTTCTGATCCTCGTCAGGAGGATAATACCTTGACCTTTCAGACTTAGACTTTCCTTTGAGAAAGGAGCAGTACAAGTCAACTCTCTCCTGGGTGGAGCACTGAGTCCCAGCACCCCTTTAGCAATAGCAGGTGAGTGCTGGAGGAAAGCTCGCCATTCTCAGGGGGGTTCCTAAAGCCTCTCATGGACCTGGAAGCAAATTTTGGCTGAAAAAATAGATGAACTATATTTAGAGATATTCTTTCATCAAACCTATGATTTTACTGTATAGTCTTTGAGGGGCATCAAGGCCCCAGACAAAATCAAAATGGTTCCAATCTGGAAATTGCTTGAAGTAGCGTAGATTCGTAATTTGGGGAAGTATCCTGGCTACATCTTGAGGAGTTACGAGCACATCATGTCCACCAGTCCAAATGGCAGTGGGCACCTTCATAGCAGTCAGGTCATACAAGGGAGGGCGACTCTGTGAGAGAGACAGAAGGTAATCATGAAAAGACAGCTTCCTTAGCAATATGTGAATTTAAATGAATGGAAAGGCTGCAAATGAGTATCTGCTATCAACATAGCCGTCAGACAAACAGGGGGATGGAGTTCCCATGCAGTGTATGATCTCTGCCCTCAGGGAGTTTGTAAAAAAAAAAAGGAAAGATAGCTAACAAGGCATTGAATCCAGACTTTTAAGGATGGTGTGGGTTTTGACAGGTGTGGTGGTTTGAATGAGAATGGTCCCCATAAGATCATATATTTGAAAACATGCTCTCCAGCTGATGGAGCTGTTTGGGAAGAATCGCAAAGGTATGGCCTTGTTGGAGGAGGTGTGTCACTGGGGGTGGGGTTTGAGGCTTCAAATCCATACCATGCTCAGTGTCTCTTTCTGTCTCGTGGTTTTGTTTCAAAATTTGACCTTTTAGCTACTGCTCCAGTGCCATGTCTGCCTGTCTGCTGCCGTGCTCCCCACCCCAATGGTCACAGACTCTAGCCTTCTGAAACCATGAGCCCCAAATTAAACTCTTTCTTTTATAAGTTACTATAGTCCTGGTGTTATATCATACCAACAGAAAAGTAATAAAGAAAACAGGTAATGCTGTGTGTGGGAGGGCCTCCCAGGGAAGGATCAGTGTGTGGACCATAACCAGGAGCAATAAACTTACAAATGTACCAAGCTAAGGAATCCAGAACTTTTAGAAACTTTGAGACAAAGCAGAGCCATTTTTCAGAGCTCTGTGTTCATATAGATAACGTACGAGCTGTGAGATGACCAGAGAGGGGTAAATTGAAGATTGATTTCACCAAACTCAGGACAGTGTGGATTCTCTGAATTAAAGCTCCAGGGATGACTAAATCCCCCCACCTCCCAATAATAAGAGAAATCGGTAAAAATATCTTAGGGGAATGCAAATAGTATAGGAGGGTTGGGAAGATGAGTAGCTAATATAAGGGGGTGGGGGAAACCCAGAGCACTAGATTATAAAAATTCAGGTGAGAATAGGAAAACAAGTTTTCTAATTAAAAGCCATGGGTAGCTTTACGTAGAGTGCGGCATAACAGGAAAAGACCCCACACAGACTTTCCCCAAATGTTAGGAAAGACGGAGGGGAAGTAGGCCATTTCTACTTCTATCTTTAAAAGCATTGGAAGAAATAGTGACAGAACGAGGATTTCAAAACACCACTGGATCGAAGGGAGGCTTGTTTGCTTATATTTTGTAAAGGATGGGGGCTCTTGTAAGGTCATAACAGTAGCTGGTACCAAAAGCACGTTACAGATTCAAAGCAACCCCATCAAAATTCTAATGATTTTCTTTATAGAGAGAGATGAAAATGCCATAAAATTTGTATGGAAATAAAAAAAAGACACAGCCAAAGCCACTCTAAGCAGAAACATAATGTTTGAAACATCACCATTTCTGATTTCAAATGTACTACACTTATAGTGGGGCTTTCCCGCCTACTGGGTTCCCTCACCCAGCCTTGATATGACGATCTATGCCTCGTCTTATTGTATCTTGTCATGCTGAGTTCAGTTGCTATTCCTGGGAGGCCTGCTCTTTTCTGAAAGGAAATGAAGGAGAAGTGGATCTGGGGGAGAAAGAGGGGGAATGGAAAGAGGGAAGGAAGAGGAGGCTATGGTTGAAATGTGTTGAATCAATAAAATAATATGATATATTATGTTTTTAAAAAACACTTGCTACTCTTGCAAAAGACCTGAGTTCACAGCACCCAGACGGCACCTTCCAACTGTTTGTAATTCAGTTCCAAGGAACCAAATATCCTATTCTGACCTCAATTGTTAGAAGTTACATACATGGTATACAGATCATGCAGGTAAAATATTTATATATGTAAAACAAAGATAAATAAATCTTCAAAGCATGTAAGGTAACAATTTTGTGAATACCATCATACGTTTATCAAGTACTAAATGCATGATTCTGCATGTATGCTTGATTGCATCTTCCTTGTTTGTCACAATAAAATATTTTAGAAAGTTAATAAAACAGACATGTAGACCATCTGAATACAACAGGAGACCCAGAGATTAATGACAGTCACAAAGGTGTAAAAACCATTCTTGGAGAAAAGGCAAACTTTGCAACAAACGGTGCTGGGAAAATTGGAGGTTCTCACATTTAAAAACGAAATAAAAACTCAGTGGCTCACACTGTAGAAACAGTTAATTAAAAATTTAACTTCAATGTGATTACTCAACATTTAGAAGTCCAGCCTCAACCCGAAAAAGAAGAGAAAAATGATGAAAGGCATAGTAAAAGCCAGTGCTAAGTGGGTCTACAATTCTGTGTTTGTTTCCATCAGAACCGTGTATTTATTTAACCAGGATATGAATAAAGATTGCTGTGAACAATTTCCAGCATTATTCAACCATTTTTTGAAAAAAAAATTTACCATTGGTTATTTCTTATTGTAATTTGAAATAAAGAAGCAAGAGTAACAGTTATGTAAAGCGAATATACACACTGAAAATTGAGACAAAACAAAATATTTATACATCTAATATCTAACACCTCTAGATAGAGTAAATACAAGTGATTTACTCTCCTTTTTGTCTGCTCCTTCATTTCTAAAAGTCTGCATGTTACAAAGATCTGCAGATTAATATTTAAAAAAAAACCCTCTATCAGTACAAATGTCAGAAGTTATCAGATAGGAGTGTTCTCACTCAATTTCTCATCAGAATTTCTCAAAACCTTATGCTGGGGTCTCTGCGTGGCTCACCTGGTTGTAGCGATTCATATTTTCAGCCTCACTTCCCCAGTCATAAGCTCTGAATTCATCAGATCGGTAAAGCTGAAATTAATGTTTTAGAGAGAGAATATTCAGTGTAGGGATTGTGAGAGTGACAGCGAGTCTTAGAGAGATATCAGATGTGGGGGGAAAGGGTGCTGGGCTCCCAGAAGGAAATAAATGTCTCATCAATGTGGAGGATGCTGTCCACCAGAGAGAGATGAAGATGGCTTTTCTTGGTTTGAAGGAAGAACCCCATGGACAAGTAAGCCCCATTAGAACGTCAAACCCCAGACACTTCTCCCTTGGAGGAAACTTCAGCTTGCCCCAGTGTACCTTTTACTTCAGCTGAGGGCATATTTTACCATCTCCAGCTTAAAATGGGATTGATTTGTGTCACATACTTGTTATCTACCACAAAATTCTTTCTCTTGAAGTCCAGGAAAATCAAAGCCCGAAGAGGCAGCAAGGACAAAGTAGAGATGAGGTTCTCACCTTCTAGAGACAAGCTTGTTGAGAGGGTGGATTATGACCTTTTTCAATCATTGAAACAAGGACAGGGCTGACTTTCTGTGACGAAGATGTTACCTGTTTTATATGCAGAATGTTCTGGATTGATGACCCAGTGGGAGCATGGGACATGTACACATCTAGTCGACTCTAGGGAGTTAATAGCAGTCATCTAAGGAAACGGGCTACATCTCTCAGAAACAGAGAACAATTAGGAATTCACAACAAATACTGGTGCTTTGAAAAAGTCAAAATCTTCTATGTGAATGTGTGCATGTGAAACATTTGGGTGTATGTAGACCTAGGGTAATTTGGGGATGTGTTTCCTGAGGGGGGAAAACTTATACGAAGTCTGAATCTTGGTGCAGAGAAAATAACCAGTGGAAGGGCAATGTGCAAACACAGGGATTGTGTAGACAGGAACAGGGTTGGTGTGTGCAAACCAGATGTGTAGACTGCCAAAGAGAGACTACGCATCCTAGATTTCAGGTCTGTGTGTTGTTAGTTATCATCTTTAGGACTTTGCTCAATTTTTTAAACTTGTTTGTGTTTTATATTTTTTTTGTCTACAAAATAAATATATTAGCCTAGTTAGTAGATGTGGCAGGGCACACCTTTAATCCTAGCGCTAGGGAGTAGGGGTAGGATTAAAAGCAAAGGAATCATGAGTTTAAGGCCAATCTAAGCTACGGTGTGAGACGATGTTCCAGAAAACCATAAACATAAGTAAGTAAGTAAGTAAGTAAATAAATAAATAAATCTACTATAAATCACGCTTTCAAACTGTTAGGTTCTTGTGGCAAGATAACATATTGTAAGAATGTAAGAATAAAATAGGAAATCAGTTTCTTTGAAAGATTATTTTAATCTTCATGGAGATCGTAGGGGTGAAAATAATGGGAGTCAAATAATACCCATACTTGTACTTTAGATCTTAATGGCCCACGTGAAGGGAAACCATTAAACATCTTAACTTCTGAACAAAGTAACTTCTTGATCAGTCGTTCCTCATGGGTGTAGCCTCTGAGGAAGAGATTGGGTGGGGGAACAGCTCCTTTGGAAATGGGTTCCTTTTAACTGTCTTGTGTTCTTCCTAATTCATAATTGCTAAATTCTCATGGGACTAGAGCAGGGAGAGCTATGCACCCATTGTACTCTACAAATGTAGCTTCCTTCTTGAATTCTCAACAGGAAGCGAGTTCCTAGTAAAACAGAAGTCTAACTTCTTCCGTGGTAGAGATTCCATTTCCTTCTATTCTCTACTAGCCTTTCCACCTTAAGCCATGGATTTTATTCAAATTCAGATTCACACATTAATGATTGCACACAATAAATGCATGGCTTACTCAAACGTCTCCTTTCCTAGAATTTTATTTTTAAATTAACATCACAAAATGGAGTAAACTGTAAGTGCTATACGTTATAGCTGCTTGCAAACATGTGAGATTAACCTAGCACTCATTAGGAAGTGTTCAGTCTCCTAACTTTGCCAGAGGATGGAATGTTTCCTTTTCCAGTTCTGATGCTCATGATCTGTTGAGATCCCCAGTCCTTATGCACATCAAATATCTGTCTTTAAGGGCTTGCAAGATCTATGCATTTATATAAGAGATAAACATAAATCAAAAGAAGGCTAGAAATTCTTCAAGCATCAAATGTACATATAGTTATTATACATACCATGTTCATATTTTTTTTGTTGAATCCAGCCCACAAGGACATAAATTCACTGCACATTGGTCGGAGTAGCTTCTTGTTGCAGACTTTTACATAAGACATTTTTGAATTCTTATCTTCTAAAAAGAAACCTTTGGTCCCAAATATAAGCTGTGAAAATAAAGAAAAATATATAATTTTTAAAGATGCCTCCTTAAGTACCTTGATATTTCCTTCATTCTAAGAATGAACCAATTTGGGAATCTATTTGTATTTGCCTTTATTTTCCTTAGTTGAGGAGCGGCAGGTATCTGTTTCCAAATACAAAAGGTCATACATTGTACCAAGGAGTCTGTGATCCCAAGTTCACTTCTCCAGATAACAGGGGGCTCCACTATAGAGAAGTAATCTGTCTAAGCAAAGATTGCCACGTTCTCACTCTGTGGTATGGTAAGAAAGATGAAAGATGTTTTCACTTTATAATGGAATACTACACGGAACAGAAGGGAAACATGGGTTTTATCTGTAGTTCTCATGGACACAGTGGCTGTGTACCTCTGTCCTAAACTAACCAGTTTCATAACAAAAAGTAGAGAATAAAATACCAAAGAGAAGTTAGCCCTGGGCATCAGATCCACGATGATACTGCAAGGACAACATGTTAAAATATCTAGGGCTTGTGAGTGTAAGCCTGGGCAGATCACCAGTGGAGTCCAGGAACTGCATAGAAAACCAGAGTCAAATGAATCAGCGAGTTAGGTCTTGAAGAGGCAGGACACTTCTGACAGTAGGGAATGCACACAGTGATAAGACAGAAGCATTATTGGTTTATCTCTTATACTGTATAAATGCATTGATGCTGCCAGTCCTTAAAGGTAGATATTTGATATGCATGAAGGTTTGAGTATCTCAACAGATCATGATGACATCTTTATAGATGGATGTGTCTATTCCAAATTTTATTTAGGCAACTAGTTTGCCCAAGTGAGTGTGGTGGCAGAGGAGTTAGACGCAGGGGGATGGCTGTATGTTTTGCGATTGTAGTGCTAATTTAGTTGGGGTCTCAAAAGACCAGAAGAGAAAGAAAAGATGAAGGAAGGAATGCAGGCAGACGAGCAGACAAAACGAGAAACACATTCATTCAATCATCCCTGCCCAGATGGAGATAAAAGTCAAAGCTGACTGATGACAACATATTTTGAAATAGATAGTTGTTATATGACCTCGGCTCAAAGTAAACAAGGCAAGGAGACTGGTGTGTAACCTGTCATTTGGCTGTAGGAAATATCTTCCTCGTGTGCTCAGTAATATTCTCATTCCTTCCCACAACTCGATCACAAAGCAGGGCCTTGTCTTCTTTTTGCAAGAATTACTGTGACTGTCTAATTTTCTTTCCGGTTTCATTTTCACACAAAATCATTTTTACATCATTTCAAACCCGCAGGATGATACTCACAGGCTATTAATGTTATGCTTTAAGATATGCTATTTGTGGCCACAAGAAACTTATATCAATGGTCGATAAAACCAAAACAACTTTTGGGTGAATAGAATTCCAAATCCACAATTGTTTAATGAACAATTATTTTACTGCTTAAAAGTGACCACTAAGTATTTAGGTGAATACTTGAACTATAAGATATTGAGGTGTTGGAATAAATCTAGGTACTTTAATAGAGTAAACTCTCACATGGATAAAATGTAAATTAGTGAAGGTTTCCTAATGTTGAACCAAGACATTCATAATCAAATATAATTTGAAAAATGTCTTGTGAACTCATTGACTTGTCCAACTAAGCAAACCATTAAAATGCATGAGTAAATAATAAACTGGTGTAGAACTCACTTCAGCTCAAGTCTACACATGCCTCTCTGTAAGTGACTGAATTTAGTAAATTTCATGTGGTACCTACAGATGCTACGACACAGATATACACATGCACATATCCTCATGGACTCTGATTTCTATGGATTGCGTCTAAAGTTCCTATTTCTACAGATTAAAAAATAATGAGGATCTATAATACAAGATGAGATCCTGAGATAAAATTTGGCAAAACGAGGAGCCTACCTTGATTATGGATTTTGGAAGTAGGAAAAAACTGGTAAAAATGCTTGAAGGATATTTGAACGAGATCACAGGACCCAAGGCAAAATTCATTTTGATTCTTTGTGCCAGTTCAGGCATGGTGGAAAAGGCTATAAACCCTGGGAGAATAGGAGACAAGACAATCCCGTAAAAATTCAATACACGTATGCAAGTTTTAATCAATGGGAGTGGGTTTCTGCACCATTGGACTTTGGCTTCCTACTGCAGTGCTCGATCGAGGGGATGAATTGGCAGGGTTCTCTGAGTTGTTCTACCAAGATAGTCTGACTTAGGTTCTATCGAGTTACAAATTTATAATTTTCTCTAATACTATTGCTAGACAACTTAACTCATTTAGAGGGAATGGTAGTAGCTGACGGGTGAGGAATAATCTGGTAAAGCGGCTACTGCTTGGTGAACTGTAGAAACCTTATTTCCTGAGCACATAAGCATGCCGCTCACCCACAATTCTAAGATGCTTGGTGAGTCATGAAGCTTCTAAAAGTAAATAGTCAGTTCACAAGGCACAAGCAAAGCAGTTCTTTCTACAATTGTTTGCAAGTATTCCGCAAGTTTTCTTGCCTCTTATAGAGTAATGTTTCATTGTTATTGTCCTGGGTGCCTTCCTGGATATTCAGACCCTACCCACATCATTTCCAAGTTCCCAAAGTGAAGATGTTTTCCTTGGATCCACAGTGATACCAGAAAGGCTTAGGTGTCTCCATTTGTTCTTTTTGTTTTATGTCAGCAGTGGTGTGAAGCCCATTTATAACCTTGAGGTTAAGGGTAGGGGTCAGTATTGTATCTGAGGAAGCTATATTGGTTATCTGGGTAGTTTACTTTCCCAAGATGCATTGTTCGGTCTCTGCTGGAGACCCACTCACAAACACACATGGAAATACGAACTGAACTGCTAACATTGTTTGGATCACGGAAATTAGCTGAGCAACTGACTTCACCAGGTAGACACCTCGCCTTCAGAGGATGTTTGGAAATATGTGGGAATGAGTTCTTTGGTTGTCACTATGACAATGCACTTTTGGACAGACGCATGCTAGAGTCAGGGTTAGTAAACAACCTCCAAACCATGGATGCTTCCCCCCCATTTCAAAAAGTTTCTGCACCAAATGCAAGAAGTCTTTCACTAAGCATATTCATGCCCAAATGTGACGGCTTGTAACAGGGTATGATGATCTCATTTCCTGCATTTTCTCTGAAGATCAGCCCACTTTCCCAGATGCGAGTCATGTCTTTCTCCCTTTATACTGTCTCCCCAGTGTCTCTACAGCCCATTAGTAGGGTCTAACCAACCTGCTCCGAATCTATGCTCTGCATCAGTGGGGTCGTTTGGGAGATCAAGGGAAGAAAAGTACTGAACACAGGTCCCTAAACATAGCAAATGCTCAGGAAGTACTGGATATGATATAATTATGATATAATTCTCTGGCTCCCTTTGGTTCTCTTATTGATATGCTGATAATCTTTTTATTCTCCCCTGCTCGCTTCCTCTCCCAGGCTTGTAAAATGCCTATAAGCATAAAGGATGAGTCAGTATCTCTTTTTTTAGTGATTAATAGTAATGGCAATAATGGATAATATACTTATGCAATATGGAAATATTATAAATTTCATTTTTTTCTTGCTGTTTTATCCAACCTAAAATGTCACAATGTCACATGACTAAGTCTCCTAAAGAAACTTCAGTGGAAGATGAGTAACAAATTCAAAATTCCATCTTTATTTATTTCATCTGTATTTATTTTCTTTAAATTTTTTATTTGGAACAAGAGTTTTGATTCCTTTTCAAAATGTGGAAAGTTTGGGGGAGAGGTGTGACTCAGTTCCCACTGAACCCTTGGCTGGAGTGTCTGAGTCTCTGGGATCTAGGCCCAGTGTTACAGATAAAGTGTAGGGCCCTGGACTACAGGTTCCCAGATACACAGAATAGGAAGGTTTCTCTCAGCACAGGACAGAGAATGAAGGGCATTCATTATACACTGCAAGCAATTACTTTGATCCAATTTAAAGGTCTAACAACATTAACCTCTGTAAACATACCTATTGTAGTGCCGAGTGAATGTCCAATGAAGTACAACTTCTCCTGACCTGTTTTATTCACAATGAAATCTACTATCCCTGGGAGGTCGTATTTGGCCATTTCATCAAAACTGCAAAATGAAACAATCTATAAATACATACAACTAGACTTTCAAAACTCAGGCATTTGCTTGATTCTTTTTCACATAGAAACTCTGACTCATCTGATTATTTGGGGTGTATATCCTTATGCACCCAGTTACATGTAGAGGATTAGAACTTGGCACGCATTTATTCTGTTTACTTTCTGACAGCAGGAAAGGCTGCAGGACTAAGCATATCCTTTCAGGTGGGCCTTCTCCCTCCTTTACACTCCTCTCTGTTCCCTTTTCTTGCTATCATTCTCTTTTTTTGCTTCTGAATCCCCCATGATATTGATGACTGTTATTCAGTACCCATCCCTGTTGCCAAGTATGATTCTGTCATTTACTAGCTGAGGAACAGAGATGTTGTTTAAAAGTCCACTGAAGAATGAACTGCGATGGGGTTTAGACTGTGTGGAAGAAATGACTTGACTGTTAGTAGGTATTTAACCTGATGTTCTCAGTGTGTGTGTGTGTGTGTGTGTGTGTGTGTGTGTGTGTGTGTGTGTGTGTGTGTGTGTGTGATTCCAATACCAAAATCCTACATTCACCCAGCATCCATAGAGGAGAACAAAAAGGATTGTATTACGTTTAGTAGGATCAACTACTCCATGAACTTGTAAAATTCACACAGGGGGCGATCAATAAATCAATCCAACAAGGTGTGAGAGAATTGTTGTGGTACCTCACAGGGAAACAGCTCCAAGCTTATGGCAAAGATTAGAGCTACAGAATGTTTCCCTAATTGTGCTCCTTCTCCCCAGCTGGAACACTATGTGTTTCTTTCCTTTTCTCTGCTAGCCCTAACCAGGGAGTGGTGACTATGCAGGGGGTGATGGGTATTAATTGGTACAAAAATGATGTGATCTCTATCCTAAGAGCTGGATGCAAGTCAACTTGGTACTTAGTCCTTTGGAAGGCAAGTCTATGAGGGGTTAGCCTGTCCTCTGGTGACAGCAGAAAACAATTTTACTAAAATTAAATTATCAAAATACGAAAAGAAAATCTTATTTACTGTTCGTTAACATTTTAAAAACATCCTATCAGAGTTTTCCTTAAAAGGGTATGCTATATATTCTTTCTCTCTTCCCTTCTGCGGGTCTCTTTTATTCTTGTTGCTGTCTATTTATTTGTTATTTGATGTAAAGTCATGTCGTTTTAACAACGACCTAACTATGGCTGGTGTGGAATTGACAATATAACCCAGGCTAGCCTCTTACTCATGGAAATCCTCCTCCCTCCCCAGTTCCAACATTAAAAGTGTGAACTACCACACCTGCCAGTATGGAATATAATCTCAGTTACAATTTTTAAAATAAATATAACATCCACACCATTTTTCCAAGATGGATTATCTAAGAGAAAAGATTTGAAAAAGATACCAGTCGAATTAATTTTTCTTCCTGTTCTCTACTTCAGAAAATATTAGAAAGCATATTGATTTTATGACCTGAAACATTATGTATTAGCCACAAGTTTATATTTGAAGAACCCCCTCCAATTTTCCAGATGTTTTACTTAGATGTAATGTACCTAAAAGCCCAGAATTTCTCTTCATTTGCTGAGAGAGTTTTGTGTCTTCTTGACCAAGTGTTCCCCCGACTGTTTCCCATCCACACATCATAACCTGCATCTGCTAGAAGGAACCCGAGGCTTCCATTGGCGAAATTCTCAAGCCAGTAGGCATTGTCTGCAAACAAGGCATGCTGCAGATATACAACTGGCCGGGGACCTAGATGTGAGGAGAGACAGTAAGAGAAATTTATAATTTATATCCAGAAACATTATAGAAACACACACATACACACACACACACACACACACACACACACACACACACACACACACACTCATAGAGAGAGGGAGAGAGAGAGAGAGAGAAAGAGATAGATAGATAGATAGATAGATAGATAGATAGATAGATAGAGCACTTCTTCCCTTCTTGTCCCTAGTATATTACTATAGAGTATTGTATTTATATCACCCCTGCCAGAGGACGTACTATATCATGATGTTGAGCTGACTGTTTGTGCTTGCATCAGCTTCTTGACTTCTTAGGGAGAAATTTAAAAATAGCTTCTATTTTGAGGAACATTTTACAGAGTTTGTGCAAACCAAGCTTTAAATAATTAAGTAATTTTTCTAAGTGGTCTCCTTGGTAACGACTTTCATTACAGAAACAAGCCTGATTGTGTCATACGTCCAAGCACACACCTGTGACTGTTCTCCTCTGTACATGGGTTTATAAGCATCACTTCATGATGGTTTGACTTGCAGGTTTTCAGCTGTATCATGGGTACAAATCAATCTATGTTCAGTATAAACCATACTTCAATTGTGATTGTAATTTTTCTTGGGCTACCCAGAGCAATACGATACTTTTTCTAGATGCCACACAGGGCAGACTTTACCTTCCCATCCTAGACACCCATGAGATCACAAGTGCACCGGACTACAGTGCACTATGGTTTTGAACTATATTTAGTTAATTAGATGCATTAAACATTTTTCTCCTGGTATTTTTCACTTTACATTGGATTTATTAGTGCATAATTCTGTTCTTTGTTGATTAGCATCTGCGTGCATGTCTTCAAAGAGGTTTACAAGGATGCAAAATTTTTGATGGTTAATACAGTTCTTTATTAGTTTTAGAGAGAAACAGGAGGTATGTGTAATTAGGTACAGATGAGGTCCTTGCTGGATTTTTCACCCCGTTCCTCAGCTTTTGCTCACGGGGGAAACATTAGCAAACTATGAAAGCAGAATAAACTCTGGCCATCCTTCTGCCCATTCTCAAGTTCCCGAGGGACAGAATACTCAGTGGAACGGGAAGAGCAAGGCTGTTGATTAAAACACAAAAAAATAACCACAACAGCAAAACTAGCACTGTAATTTAATCGCTGAAAATACAATACAGGCTGGTCAGATTGCCCACATTTAAATTCTGTTTTCATCACCCGTTATTTAAGTGACCCTGTTGCCTGTTTCAGAAGCTGCCGGTCTCATTGTCTGTGAGTGGAGACGGTTAGTGTTGTTGAGAGCTTTATGTGATTAAAAATGTGCCTAGTGACACAGCTAACAAATGGTTTTGAACGTCGTAGCTTTCCAAAATGTTCTCTCCTTAAAGTGATTTCTATAAAATTCTTCTCTCCATAACTTTTTCTCCCTCAAATTTGTTGCCTGATTTAATAAAGACAAAACTAAAAATCAATCAATCAATCAAACATACAAACAAAACAAACAAGGTACAGGATGTTGTTCTATTTTGAAATGAAGGTAACAGTGCATTAATTTTAGTATAAGCACCTCCTTGAATAGATATTCCATTATTCTATTACAATGTGTCTATTGGTTACTTGACATTTATATCTAATTTGAAAAGCTATATTTTGTCCACATACCACTCTGAGTTTTTGTCTGGGATCCCTTGAATCATGTATTTCTTTCTTGGAGGGGCAGAATGTCCCACACAGTGATTCTTGGGCTACCCTGAATATGCATGGTAGGAAATAGGCTGCAGGACCAACCTGGTAAGCAGGGACCAATGAAGAGGCACTCCTGATCCTTTGCCAATCTTCTGTTTACACTTATTTCACCCTCAGCACAGGCCAGGTGCAGTTAGCTTTTCCTTTTAGAGGGTAATTTCCATGCTTTTGCATGTTTGATTCCTCCTTCTAGAATCTGGACCTTTTCAACACCACACTCTTTCATTTCACAAACTGTCCCTTTGATGATGGCTGCCTGAAATATCCCGTCATCCAACTCTGGTAAGAGAAGAGACCCAGGGATTCTAGAGGAATCAGAGGGGGCACCTTTTGGGTATTTCACTGGAGTCAACTTTATTCCATCTAGCAAGTCTCCTTGTAATAGTGAGGAGACTGTTTTTTCTAAGCAGTCAGTAATGGGTTAATAAAAGTAGACTCCATTTTGGCATTCACACCTAACCACCAAGCATGATTTTCCTCTGAAAGATCTGTCTTGTCCTTTGAGTCTTTAGAGAAGTGGAGGGAAAAGAATGAGCTTCCTCATTAGCCATTAAAAGGCTATTGCAGCAACTTAAAGCGATTTGGACAACCCTGTCTCTCTCCCAGTAAATAGCTAGAGTTACATTTCAGTCATGTATCTTTCTCCCCAAAGACACATCTCCTGTACCTGTCTGCCCAGTCTGTGCTTTCCCGTGGGGAATCCTGTTGATGGCGAGAATGTACCCGTCTGCAGTGGTGACATCATACTCTTCACTGGGGTAGCCATTGTACATAATTATTTCACTCTGTAGTGGACATAGAGTTATTTGTAACTCCTCCTCTCAGGAGACACCAGAAAAAAACTAGACAAAGTAACAAACAAGTTAATGGGGGTAGATTATATGAAATCTATAGCTATAGGTAGTTGTAAAATTAAATTTATTACATAAGTCATAATAAAAAATAAATAAATGCTAGAAGGTATCTACTAAAATTTTGGGGTGCGTATTTAGTGTTGGTTTTTCTGACAAGGTTATATTTCCTTGCTACTTGTCTTTTGACTCTCCTCTAGGCTTTAGAGATGGTAAAATTCCATGCCAGTCGAATTCTGTCATGAAATATCCAAATGGCTTTAAAAGCACGAATTTAAAAGGGATATATTTATATATTATAACACTTTCTGCCTTTTATGGCTATAAAGAATCAGTCATTCAGTCAAAGGAGCCGATTTATCAGCTTGATACAAAAACGTTGCAAACTGTTTCTCTTATCTAAGGGTTTTGCCACAGCAAGGCTGGATCTTTTAGAATCTTAGCGCCCACTAAGCCATTTTCTTCAAAGTAGTTTATAGGGGACTTACAGCATTCATCCACACTTCCGGATTCACTTTATTTTCAAAATCCAAGAATCCACCAGCGCTTAAAGGTCCACGTATCAAACAAGCTGTTGTTAAAAATAGCCACATCACAGGCATGCCTGGTGTAAAACATTTAATGTTCATGGGTTAATCTTATCCATCTATGTTGATGGCTAGAATTAAAATAGCAAGGGGGAGTGACCTCAGGGAAGGCTGATGCTTTAGGAACAACAAAATACAGGGGAAGTTACTTGGAGTCTTAGTCATCTAACGCAGTGAACGTGGCCCTTTCAAGTTGTATTTTACTTAAGTTTTTTTGATGACCTTGTCTTTGTTCACATGTTTAGAAGACAAGTTTTGACATAGCGGCAAATTACACAGCGCAGTCCTGAGTCCCTGCCTTTCATCCCAGAGAGCAAGCAGAGACAATAAGCGGATGGAGTTTCCACCAAGTCATCACACTTGCTGTCGGTTTCTAGGGATGTGACACTTCCCCGTGCACACTTCCCAAAGTCCCGCCTTGCACATTTCCACATGCAGCCATACCCCATTGCCATGGTTTCAAAGATCATATCTTTAAAGACTGGCCACCACTGTCTGAACAATCAGACTCATCTCCTGGCTGCTACTAACATCAGCCAGCCTGTAAATTTCCACCTCTCCACAAACACGCTTCCTGACTGTGGGTAAGGATGCTAATCACTTTGTGTCTCAGTTCTTTGTTAGAAGCAGTAAGATAACAACATCATGACTTTTTCTCACAGACCTTGAGGATGAGGGGACACAACAGACACAACATGCTACAGTGTAAATTCCTTAGAAAGGTTTCTATTATCTTTCTTACTGATAGAATAAGATGCTGATACCAGAAATCTATTACTATATCCAATTAATGTCCAAAATTTAAGAGCACACTTTTCTCCTTATGCATATAGGTTTGCATACATGCTACATCTACTCTAAAATCTTATCTGTGGATGTTATATATAATTTAAAAACTGGAACTAATAATAGTATCTATTGAAAACATCTAAGACATAGCCTTCAATGTCTAAGTTACATTACTTAAATACAGAAAAGCTCCATAAATTTGTTACTATCAGTATCCTCACTGACAAGCAGTAAAGCCAAGGCTTCAAGACACTTACGATCTGCCCAAGGTCACAGAACCAAGAGGTGACAGGTCTGGGAGGAGCATGCAGACAGCCCACTGCAGAGCCCTTGCACCCGATGGCATTCTCATCGGTCTCCTGGTTGGGATGAATCTTCATTCTTACCTAGTTATGTGAGCGTCACCTGTCCAGAGGACTTCCAAACTTTTGCTTTTGGCATCAGGCTGAAGAGTGAGTTATGGCTCCAGTGACAGTTAGAAGCTAGAGAAGTGACAAACAGGAAGCTGATGAAAATGAGGAAACCTTGGAAAATGACACGCCCAGGCATCTCCCTAGCGCACCGAATGCATGATGCACTTGTAGGTTGGGAAACAGTGGTCAACATGATGCCAAGGAATCAGTTTGGCTGACTCACTGATATTTGCAGCTCCTGTCTGTCATTGTTGGGAGTAATCAGCAACATTTTCATATGAGCGCTTCAAATGGGGAAGCAGAATGTCTTCAGAACCCTATTGGACAAAAATCAGAGATAACAGGATCTCCTTTCCTAAACCTACAGCCTCACAATAAGAACCCCCAGAAACAATGTATGAAAGTACTGGTGTTGGCTGAGCAGCGTGCACAGAAGCACCTGACTGTGAGTCAGTTGAGGTGCAACCCAATTCTTGACATTAGAGCAGGGGGAGTGTGGTAGAGCGAATTCACCCACATGTCAAAGGACTTTGACCTGGAGTAAACTCTGCAGTAATCAATTTGATTGTGGATCTAGAAACCATTTAACTTTGTCCTTAAAGAAGGTAGAGATGGATGACTGCAAGGCTGAGGGCACTTTAGCTCTAAATTCTACAATGGAGGTTTATGTGCTGCATCCTTCTGTTCTTTTGGTAAATCTACAGAAGCTAAGCTGCCAGCACCGTACAGGCATTTCTGATTTTTTTACCCAGAAATCCTTTCAGAAATGAAATATTATCTGTATTTGTCCAAATCCCAGGATCCATTTCAGTTGAATAGGAAATTTCATGCCGATTACACAAATGTGAAATAAAAGGTGAGTCTCAGCTTGTTGGAACAAGAAGAACTTAGTCACCACTCCACATTCATTTAGGGTCTGTTGAAAGATTCAAACATGTTTTGTTCTGATTGACAGTATGATGGCAGAGGTAGGTGCACTTGTTTGAAATGGCTCACAGCTTTGGACTATTAATCAATACTTTTGACAAATTTTTATGGGCTCTTTGGAAAGTTCTAGAATGCACGATGTTGTTGTTTTACTGTTGATTTGTTGTCATGACTTCAAACAACAAAGCAGCACTAATAACAACGTTGATCTTCCTAGAACTTGCCAAAAAGTCCATAAAAGTTTGAACTAGTCTCCAAAATATTTTCCACTTTGACTTATATTTTAGTAATCTGAGGAATTCTTCTTGTTGTTTTGCTTGTACAGAAATAATATGCCAAATGAATGTGGATGACCTTTGTAGTAATAGCTTATCACCCTTTTTACATAAGCTTGCTATTTGAATAAGTATTCAATATATAATCAGTTGTATATTATATGTGCTTTTTAGTAATGTTTATGATATTTTCTATAAGTATTAATGGAATAATGAATATTGTATAATACTAAATATAGTTAGATAATTCAATCATCATATTGATCTTGATTAAAATGAACTGAATTGAAACATCTTCCTTTCCTATGAAATATAAAATAATAGCTAGCTTCTGGCCTTTAGAAGTTTAATTATTTCTTTTGTTTTCTCTATAGCTAGATATTAGAGCTGTAAAGTGATCAAAGGTAAAAATGTAAATTAAGAGGCAATATTTAGGAGGAAATATATTTCTGATATCTCCATCAAAGAATCTTTTCACAGCCCAGGAAATTTTGTTTGATTGCTTTTTCTATAACAAAGCTGTTGTTTCTTTTCTCCTTTTTAAGTGGGGAATCTTGCTAGTCTCTTCATGTTGTCTTACCTCTGGCTCAAGGCTTTTTGTTTGTTTGTTTGTTTGACATTTTACTTTGTGTTGAAATGGTATCTTTATAATTATAATTCAAAGTTAAAATCTTTTGTCTCATTCACATAACACAATAGAAAGTAATGGGAATTTTGAAAAATTAAGTATGAAATACAATGCCTTTGAGATAAATTTTCTCACAAGATCATACTATTTTGTGGAGTTGGATTTGGTTAATAAACCTAATTTATTTGTATTCTAAAAGTCAGATAGGGCTCAATAGTAGCATAGATATGCATAATTGTGAATGTGTATGCACATAGATACTTAATATTTAAACTACATTTTAGAATTTTATTTCTCCACCCTTTATATAAAGCAAAATTGGTAATGCTCATGATTTATAAAATAAAGAATTTTCTTGAGACGTCCTAACAAAATGACACTTTCAAAAATGTTAGTGACAATGAGTCTGTTTTTCCACCACTTAATTACATATATCTTCAAAAATAGTAAAGATATGATAGAGAGAAGAAAAAATTCAAAAGGACAGATTAATTAAAAATAATAAAAATGTTAAAGCTTTTTGAAGAGGCTGCATCTAGCTGAACACGTATCCATCTCCATAGAAATGCTCCCAGAGAAAAACACATCTAAAGAGGAGTTAGGTCCGAGAGTGCTGGTGGCAGAACTCGGTAACACTCATGACTTAGTATAGGCTCAGGAAGTGCTGGCAAAGGTCAAAGCTTTGTGAAAGGAAGGTCTTTCCTCCTCCATCTCCAAGCAGGACCTACCTACCTTGCTTAATGCATATAATTTATGTATTACATTCTCTACAGCTCATTTGCATTTGAATTCTTGTAGGTGGTGTATTCAAAATACTTAGCCAGGAATTTTGTTCATAGTCTCACCCCTTTTCAGTGCTGAATAAAATTGTAATGACACACATACAGAGATGACACTAGTTTCTGTGTTATATGTTTCTATCTTTTATAAGTTCATATTTTATTCTGTAAAATTACCGAGAGACCACCTCAAACAGTCCTTAGCGTCCTCAGAAATAAGCATTTTGAGTGTCAGATTAACTATTTTATCCCTTCCCACTTATCAGCACTATCAAAACTCTGTTGAGTAAGGGAATGAATAGATGAACCAGAAAAGGAGGCTTAATGACTATCACCAAAAATAGATGATGATTTATTGAGAACTTACTATGAGTCTGGCATCTTACTTTGATACCCTACCAACTTGGCCACGAATGCTCCTGAATCTTCTTGCTTTTAAACATTTCAGTGAAAAAGTTTCTTAACATTATCCAGGATTTAACCAGATAGAGGACATTTGTAGTCAAAACAAACCAATCATATTCTAGGCTTTAAGAAAATAAACCTTATTTTAATAAACAGCATTGATTACCACTACAGTGACAGAGTACAGCTTGAGAGCATTCATTTCCACCTTTCACCACCAAATTATCCTTGTAACTAGTGACTACCAGGACATGGTTCATGGACTTTATGCTCATATGAGAAAAAGATAGGTGTACTTATATTTTTCACAGTTTTAGTCTTCCAAATTATAAAGGTGTCTCTTAGCTTATGCTCTGTAGTTCTTATGAATGCAGCTGTATGACTCAGCAGTGCACACATATCTTATTTCTGGGACAGTAGCACAACTGACATCAAGATGCATCCCTTTGATAAGGAAATATAGCATAAGAGGAGCCTCCCTGTGATGATTTTAGTGCCTAATCAACCAGGCTTCTTCTGCCTAGATCATATCTTATTTATGAGGACACATTTACAGCTCCCTTATTTATGCCAAGAGATTCTTGATAAATGAGTATTTGCCAAAGAAGTATTAATTGCACATCATAAAATTACCCAGCTCCCATGGAACTCAACCAATCGCTTCATAACAGTAGGGCACACTCTTACCTTAATTATTTATTGATCGTTATTATTTATTGTCTGAACCTAGGTGATGGAGACTGTAATTGAGTTATAAGATATATCTAGTACTGCCAGTCAAGAAATAGGGCTTCCATCCAAGTTCATTAGGAAGTAGAAAACCTTTACCCTCTCTTCCCCATTTTTCTTAAATTTATTTTTATTTTATTTTTGCTAGTGGACCCTCCAATGCATCCTATACAACCCAAGTCATCTTTAACTTTCTCTGGAATATCTTCTTGGATCCTTCAGTCTTCTGTGTTCTTTTCTCACTTTGATTGAACCCAGTACTCACAATACTTGTATAGACACTCAACATATAGCCTGTTTATTGTTAGTGTATATTGTAATCCTGTTACCTTTACATGAATGGTTACTGCCAGACTTAGACGCTAACCATAGGAACGTAATAACTAGACTAATGAACTTGTTATTTGTACTTTGATTTTGAATACCTTATATAAATATTTTGGAATTTAGACTCCTCCTATGTGAGCTATGAATATCTAACTCATAAACTTTGGCAAGGAGCAAATGTGACAATGTGTGTCTTGTATGGAATTTGCCACATAGTGACAACTTTATAAATACTAATATCTCATTTCTACTCACATTCGCCATGCAGCTTCCCTCCCTGTCCCTCCAACAGATAAAACAGCCCATGGGCAGAATACAGATAAAACAGCCCATGGGCAGAATACAGATAAAACAGCCCATGGGCAGAATACAGATAAAACAGCCCATGGGCAGAATACAGATAAAACAGCCCATGGGCAGAATACAGATAAAACAGCCCATGGGCAGAATACAGATAAAACAGCCCATGGGCAGAATACAGATAAAACAGCCCATGGGCAGAATACTAGAGGTCACTGACTACACAGGGGATAGTTGGTTGACTTATACATTCATGCATATTCAAATCTCTTCATATGTAAAATATGCGAAGTACTATGTATGTTTTCAGGAGTACAAGAGTCAAATGAGCTAATATATATACATACTTACCATGGTATCTGTTAAATGTTTTGTTGTTGCTACTATTTTTTAAATTTATGTTGAGGTACTGGGGATTGAATTTAGTGTCTCACTTATGCTAGTCAAACTATTTTCTGCTGATGACACATTTTTAGTGCTTAGGCATATTAGAGATAGTTTCTATTATTATGAAGTTACACAAATGTTTAAAAATTTTAAATTGCATTAATATTTATAGTCACAGTGTGTGACTTTTCCATATTTTTTCTTTTATTGAAAATAGATTTTTCTTCTCATGTTTTCCCTTCCCTCTGCTCCTCCCAGTCCCCATCTTCTGACTTTTCATCCAGATCTACTCCCTTTCTGTCTCTCATTAGAAAACAAGCAGGTTTCTAAGGGATTATATAATTATATTTATTTAATATACGGCAAAATAATATGATAGAAACAGAAACTAAAACATTGGAATTGTAAAAAACAGCATTTCAAAAGGTTTAAAATATTTAGGCACAGGTGATATGGATCATCTGTGATAGGTGTGAGGGTAAGGCACCAACTTTATCACACAGGATACGATCTCTGAAAATTGCAGATTCTACTCTGCATACTGGTGAGGAAGTGGTCGCTTGATGTTTAGACTCTTTTCCGTGATGCAGAGCACAGCCTCATTGAGGGGCCTCACACTGGGTAGAGGCAAGCAGATGACTGCTTTTATCTTAGTTGCTGTGGCTATGGAAAACCTGTCATGATTTTCCTGCTGTCATATTTGTCAGATGAATACCGACCAAGCTGGAAGACCTGGACCTGCTCTTGGCCAACCTGGCTTGACTCAGAATTTGGGTATCTCGCTTTACATATGTATATGTGTGTTTTTGTGTATGTCTGTCTTGGCAGTACCCATTCCTTTCCCAGCCTGCTTTTAGTTTGGCCACTCCCTTTCTTTCTACTTCTTGTGACATTTGTTTAGAGTGTCTCTATTCATCTTGAATCTACCCCACTGTCCGTTCTTGCACTTCATTGTTTCTCTGAGGTTTTCTAACAACCAAGTGTTCTGAGCTTTCCTACTTAGGACAGTGTTTTCTGGCTTCCTCCTGTGGAGAGATAATGCAAGGAAATATCAAAAGCCTGGGCTTTGGATTTAATAAGCTTCAGTTCCAGAACTAGATTTAATGCCAGTTCATCTTAAGTGTTATAATCGTGTATTTGAACTATAAGTGTTAAGCAATATTAGTTTTATTATGATCTCTTGAACTTTCAGCCAGCTTTGGGAAGTATTATGCAAATCATAAAGGCAAACCCCATTTACCCATTTCATTTTGTATCTCTAGCCAGTGGCACACTAAAGGTGTCATGATGATTTAAAAAGCTAATGAGTAACTTTCAGGAACCGTGTCAGTTCCTTGGCTGAGATTCTAAAGATTCAGCATCACCAAGGGGGTCTCTGACTCTGTGAGCTATTCACAAGGTAGGGTCATGGTCAAATTGAAAACTGGCCAGATGGTAAAATCTTTCTCTCTCACAAGATGCTAGATAGCCTATAGCTGAACATGTAGGTCAAAGTAATTGGTGACAGTGATGATAATCTACTGTGGAACTCCAATTGGTACTATTTTTGTTGCTATTGTTGGTGGTTTTTTTTTTTTCCCCAAGATACAATTTTACTATGTAGTCCCAGCTGGCTTCAACTCACCACATACCCTACGCTGGGCTCAGTCTCCCAAATGTTGAGACTGCTGGCATGTGCCACCAACACAATAAATTATTAACCAAAGAAGAATTTTCCTAAGATATAACAAGAGAAATAAAATCATACATGAAAGACTGGAGAGATGATTCTGTGGTTAAAAGTGTTTGCTGCTCTTCCAGTGGCTCCATGTTCAGTTTCCAGTGCCTACATAAGCTAGGTAATAATGGCCTAAAATCTCAGCTCCAGGAGATCAGACGCCTTCTTCCGGTGCCTTCCAGACTCACATACACATGGCATGCACTCTCTCACACACATATACATAGAAATAAAAACAAATTCAAAAGACCTTACATGGTTGATAAATGTATTATAATTTATTTAGTTCATTTGGCTTAAAGTACATTGTGGGCAAATCCCTGTATCAGATAAGAAACTTAGGTGGAACAATTTAAGAATACAAACCTGCTTGAGAAAGAAGTCAGGATGCCAGAGTAAAAGAACCCAGCTCTTGTCCCTTCCTCCATGGTATAAAACTAAAGGCACAGGAATGTGAGTACACATTGACCTGGATGCCTATGACAGGACTATAGATTTCTATAGTACAAGGGTAGATCAGGGAGAAATTTACAAAATGGAAAAGTAACCCCACAGAAGAGGAAGAGAGATGATTATAGAAGCAAGAGGGTCCAGGATACCAGGAGAACATGGCCCACAGAATCAACTAAGCAGGACTCATAGGGGCTCACAGTACCTGAAGCAGTAATCATGAAGCCTACATGGGTCTGCACTAGATCTTCTTGCATACATACTGTGGTGGTTTAGCTTGGGGTTTTTGTGGGACTCCTAACAGTGGGTGTGTATGTGTCTCTGACTCTTGTTTGCTCTTGGGACCCTCTCCCTCCTACTGGGTTGCTTCATCTAGCATTGATATAAGGCTATGTGCCTAGTCTTGTTCATCTTGTCATATTAGGTTCCATCGATACACCTGGGAGACCCGCTCTTTTTTGAATAGCAACAGAAGTTTTTAAGGGAGAGGAGAGGTGGGGGAGGGAGCTGGGAGAAATGGAGGGAGGGAAGGCTGTGGTTGGGTTGTATTGTGTGAGGGAAGAATAAATAAAAAGAAAAAGAAAATAGAACAAATTTAAAAAATAGAATAGGGTTTTAGAGTTGAATCAGCAGCAAACAGTGTTTCATGCTCCATAGCAGATCCAGATTAAATTCCCAGTGCCCCCCCCCCCACGTTATTTCACAGCTATCTGTAAATCAGTTTCAGAGAAACTGGTACCTTCTTCTGACCTCTGATGGTTCCAAGCACAAAAGTGCACAGACAAATATGTACACAAAATACTTATAAAATAACCACAACAAAGAATGAAGGACCCCTCTTCCAAGTAGGGACTCCTAAACACTGGCTACCACCCCATCTGTCACTCCTCAAAATGCTGTGTCCTGTTTTCCCTCCTCCAGGAAGGGACACATGGCTTAAATTTTATATAGAAACATAAAAGGCTCAGGATAGGAAAATACCCCAACCAATAAAAACAGAGCCGGAGGCAACACTATCCCAGGTTCGAGTTATATCACAAAGCTCCAGTGTTAAAAACAACATGATCCTGACATAAAAACAGACACATTATCTTAATTAAATAGAATTGAGAACCTAGACATAAGTCCATTCTCCAACTGCACTCAAAATTTGAGAAAAAGGCTAAAAAACACACATCAGAGTACCAATTGTGCTGGTCAAACTGAATATCTACATGTAGAAGGATTAAACTAGAGCCATATCTTTGACTCTGCTCAAAACTCAACTCCAAAAGGAGCAAAGATTTCAACATAAGACTTACTAACACTCTGAATCTGATGGACAAAAAGGTATATGCTTTAACATATTAGCACAGGAAGAGACTGAATAGATCTTTTTAGCTAGGCATTAAAACATACAAACAAACAAATGACAAATGGGACCTTATGAAATAAAAGCAAAACAAAACCATTGTATAACAAAGGATATAATTATTTAAAGGAATAAGCAGCCTAGGAATAGGGGAAAAGCATGTAACACAGGGTTGGTAGCTAGAAAATAGAAAGAACTAAAAATCAAAATGTTAAAAAAGCGATTAAAATTTGGAACTAAACAGAGTTCTTTAAAAAGAAGTACAAATGGCTGTATTTAGCATCCTTAGCCATTAGGGAAATGCAAATGAAATTACTTGGAGATTTCATTTTACTCTAGTCAGAATGATTAAGATTTTAAAAAAAAGATAAACCCCCCAAACCAAACCAAACCAAGCCAAACCAAACAAACTGAACAAAACCAAACAAAACCAACTAACTAACCAACCAACCAACCAAAACAAAAACCAAAACAAAGCAGTGGTGTGGATGTTAGGAAAGAGAAAGACGTATTCATTGTAGGTCCGAGTGAAAACTGCCTTAGCAACTATGAACATAAGTTTGGAGATGCTTCATACATCTATCGTATCCAGCTCTACCATTCTTGGATGTATTACCAAACTTACCCATGTCTTACTTCAGAAACACTTGCTAACCTACATTCATCTGCACTCAATATACAGAAATAGAAATCTCCTAGATGCCTACCAAACAGGCAAGTGGCTAATGCAAATGTCGTACTCATACACAAGAGAATACTATTCAGCTGCTCAGAAAAAAAACAAATGATGAAAATTTCAGATAATGGATGGATCTGGAAACCATCAATTCCGAGTGAGACATGCCAGGCACAGAAAGGCAAATGTTGCATACTTTCTCTTATATGTAGATGTTAGCTCTGAAACGTTGGATCTGTGTATTTACATTTGAGCACCCATGGAGATCAGTAAACTGGCAGGGAGCAGTGAGTGGGGGAATTTCAAAGGAGGGGGTGATATACAAGTAACATGAAGGAGGAAGAGGGAATGGAGAAACAGGGATGACGGGAGGGTGGGAGGAAGAGTGGCAGGGTACAAGAAGGAACATGGAGAGAGGTAACCCCCATAAAGGCCTTTGAGAACGTCACACGGAAAACTAGCGCTATAAAATCTCCCTAAAGTACATACATATGCATAATGTATGTATGTGTACATAAATATATGTGTGTGTATAAATAATACACATAAAAAAATTTAAATGCACTTATCCAATAATAGGGAAATAATGCTCTTCCCAGACACCATAGAGCATAAAATAAGAAGCCCAGTTCCAAGAGTGGTTTACATATTTTGGAGTTCTTGGTCAGTGGGGTCCTGAAGACTTCCAGACATTATAGACTATTGCTTTTGTTCTTGGTTACTATCCATTACTTGTTGATGAGACCCTACTACTAAATATAGAACACACTTGAATCATGGAACATGGAGAAATCAAGTTGGTGTCGGTCTGGAAGCTTTGTCTCTATGGTGTAGTTTTCATGGTGCCAGTAGATGCTGCATATACTAATAGAGGAGGAAAAACAGTCATGAGTCTTACCCAGGTATAAAGCCATGAGCTCCCTAAAAACGATAATGGCAGAATACGTCAATTTGTGCAATACTGGCACAAACATCATAGGGACAACCAAAAAGTATCTGATTGATTTAAATGCTGCTTCACAAGATGAAACCCATTCTATGTACCATTATTAGGCCAAAAACCATGTGGCTAGATAAATCATAGGTCCTAGGAGAAAGCCTAAATGGACATGATATTAAACTGTCTCTTAATGATTTATTATTACACCAATTGATTAATGCGTCACTCAATCTTTAACTGAGAACCTCCTTTTTCAGTAGGTGGCAATACTTATAGAATAAAGAAACAGAATTTGAACAAATGACAAAATAAATATTCCTTGTGATTAAGCTGGCTTCATGCCTGAGATTTAGGAAGCAAAGACGGTTCTGTGAATCAATATATTTCATACATGATATAAATAGGCTTATTATTATTCATTAGATAATTAAAGGGACTTTGACAAAGTCTTATAGACTTTCTAGATAACAACGTCAAATAAACTAAATAAAAGTATACCTTACCATAATAAAGACCGAATACAACACAACCTATGGTCAACATTATATTAAGTGAGGGAAACTGAAATGATTTCCACTAAAGTCAACAATGAGGTGAAAGTGTTCAATATTTGTACTCTTATTCAGAATAGTGCTTGAAGTTAAAGCTAAGGAAATAAAATAAGAGAAGGAATTTTAGGAATCAAAATAGAAAAGGAAGAAATCAGAATATCCTTAGTTCGGTCAAAATGATTCTATTCATAAACAATCTAAAGATGCTCCAAGAAAATTTAGAATTGATGAACACTTATAGCAATAAAGAGAATATAAATGGACCATACAATCACCATATAATATAATATATACAATAATCAACACCATTCTAAAATGACAGTAATGACAATTTTGATAAAGACATTATGGGTGGGGAACCCATTTATGATAGCCCCCAAAACAAAACAAAACAAAGCCAAACCAAAAAAGAGAAAGACTTCTACAATGAAGATTTTACACTGAAAAAATTAAATAGAAGACACTGACAGATGGAAAGTTTTTCCAAGCACATGGTTAAGCAAAAATTACATTCTAAAAGTGTCTATGTTATCTAAGCGATCCTCAGATTCAATGCAATCTTCATCAAAATTCCAATGATATTATTTATGGAAATGGAAAAGCTTTTCAAAATTCATGTGAGAAATTCAAAATACTCAGAATAACCAATGCAATCTTGAGGGGGAAAATAGTAATGTTGGAGTTTTCACTGCATTTGATTTCAAGTAATTCTATGGAGCCATACTAACAAAAGCAGCATGGTACTGGTACCAAAACAGAGACATAATTAAAAGGAATATAGAATCCATTTGCAGCCAGTTGGTTTTGACAAAGATGACAAAATATTCATTGGAGAAAAAAGGCCTCTTTTTAAAAAAGATTTTTATTGGATATTTTCTTTATTTACATTTCAAATGTTTTCCCCTTTCCTGGTCTTCCCCCACCCCAGAAACTCCCTATCCCATCCCTCCTCCCCCTGCTTCTATGAGAGTGTTCCCCCACCAACCCACCCACTCCTGCCTCCCCACTATGGCATACCCCTACACTGGGGCATAGAGCCTTCACAGGACCAAGGGCTTCTCCTCCCATTGATGCCTGACAAGGCCATCCTCTGCTACATATGCAGCTGGAGCCACGAGTCTGTCTTAAGTTTACTCTTTGGTTGGTGGTTTAGTCCCTGGGAGCTCTGGGGTGTGTGTGTGTGTGTGTGTGTGTGTGTGTGTGTGTGTGTGTGTGTGTGTGTGTGTGTGTCTGGTTAGGCCTCTTGAAGAAATGTTGCTGAGAAAACTGGGTATACATATATAGAAGAATAAAGCTAGATCAATTCAAAGTGGAAATCCTTCATATAAGATATAAAACCTAAACATTCAGAGGAAAGCACAGGGAAAGGATTTCAGATATAAACATACACAAATGCTCTTTGAATAGGACTCCAAGAATTGACAGTTGGATTGTATGAAATTTAATAAGCTTCTGCACAATAGAAGAGACCATTAATGAAGAAATAGATAGACTAAAGAATGGGGGGGAGCTTTACTAGAAACCATGGGGTAAAGGATTAACTTCTAGATATGTGGAGAGCTCAAAATACTGAATACTAAGAAACCAAACAGTCCAGTCAATAAAGGCACCAGGGAAATGAACAGAGAGTTTTCAAAAGACAAGTGGACTCAAAACCACATAAAGCAAACATTCTTTCAAGAAATACAATCAAGGAAACACAAATTAAAGCTAAATTGAGATTCTATGTCACTTGAGTCAGAGTGGCTGCAATTAACACAAAATAAAACAAAAACAAATAACAGTAAGTTCTGGTGTGATGTGGAGAAATTGCAGTCCTTCCGCTTTGTTGGTACTCATACAAATTAATCTAGGAATTGTGAAAAGAAGAATGGAGGCTTCTCAGTAAACTAAAAAGTATCATAAAATTCAGATATACCATTCCTGGGTCTAAATATGAAGTATTTTAATATGACCCACAGATACTTACACATCTGTATTATTATAGCACTATTTACAGTAGCCAGATTATAGAGTCTGCTTAGATGTCTTTAAAGAGATGCTGGCTAAAAAATGACAATCAAATATGTACACAATGGAGTTTTATTCAGCCATAAAGAACAAAGAAGTTGTTGTCCGAAAGAAAATAGATGCAATTGGAGTTCATAACATTAAGTAAGACAGAACCAGAGAGACAAATGTTACAAAAATTCCCTCACCTGTGGATTCTAGATTTTATATAGGTACCTAACACATGTATTTTTTTTTTCATTAAAATATAAACTGTCTGGAGGAACAATGGAAATTAGAAGTAGGGGAAGAGGAATAAGAAGGACTCTATGGGGATGAGTACATAAAAAGCAGTTTATATACTTGTACCTTTCTATGTGAGCCACCTGAGTCTGGACAATGAACATGTGCTGATAAAAGAATTTCATTCCAAATAAAACAAATGTAGAAAGGTGATAAGATTCAGAGACCAGAGAGAAGAGAGTGGGGGGTTGGGGGGAGGAAACCTAGCAATAATAACCCATCTCCACAGCTAGAGGCATTGTTTTCCCTATGTGGAAATAAAGTTGAGAATCCCAACAAACTCTGTTGGTACAGAGTCTGGCAAAGGTCCAGGTTATATCTAAATAGGTAAGAGGCCTGAGATAAGACTTTGGAGAACTCATTTGCACCTCCCAGCTCATTCTCAGGATGCAATGGCTTAGAGCTATATTGTGAAGAGATCTATTGCGTGGATTAAGATATGATAGAGACTGGGGGAATGACCAACCAATGACTGGCCCAACTTGAGTTCTATCTCATGAGCAAGAGCCAATCCATGAAACTATTAATGATATCTGTTATGTTTGCAGACAGGAGCTCAGCATAAGTGTCCTATGAGAAGCTCCACCCAACAGCTGACCCAAATAGATGCAGAGACCCACAGCCAAACATTAGTTGGAGCTCAGGAAGTTTTGTGGAAGAGTTGGGGAAGGATTGAAGGACCCGAATAGGATAGGGACCCCAAAAGAAGACCAACAGAGTCAATTAACCTGGACCCTTTGGGACTCCCAGAGACTTAACCACTAGCCAAAGATCATAGAAGGACTGGACACACCCCCTGAACATATGTAGCAGATGTGCAGCTTGGTCTTCATGTGGGTTCTCCAAAAACTGGGGTGGGGGCTGTCTCTGACTCTGTTGCTGCCTGTGGATCCTGTCTCCTTACCTGGGCTGTCTTGGCTGGCCACAGTGGGAGAGGATGTACCTACTTCTGCAGTGACTTGAGGTGTCAGGGTGGGTTGGTACCCAGGGGGAAACCTTACCCTTCTCAGAGATGAAGGAGAGGGAGAAATGGGGGAGGGGCCTTGTGAGATAAGGACTGGAAGGAGGGGGGATATGATTTGGATGTAAAGTGAATAATTAATTGGAAAAAAGGCTATTCTGGAGGGCTGGAAGGCCCTGAATAGCCCCATCTTTTGGAATCCTATACTGAACTGTTTCAGTGAGATACCTCTCCATAAGACCGACTTTGCTTATCTGTCTTGGTGGAGTTACTTTGGCAGAAACTTGGTGACAGTGCTGCATGGTATATAGTAGCAGTTGCATATGAAAGGGAGAAGATAGCATCGTTATGGACTTAGGGAGCTTGTTTACTGTGGTAGGGAGTGTGGTCAACCACAGTTGACCTTGCTTGATTGATAGGGCTAAGGGCACCATGACTGAGGTCCCTGGATCATGGAGTTCCTGCTGTCCTTTTCCAAGTATAGAACTTTGTGGCTAGAGTAATTTCTCTGGGGAATTCTGGGAAGGCTTGAACAAACCTCTTGAACAAGTTTTGCCCCACATCTGGGATGTTCAAACTGAGATTTTCTAGATAATAGGTCCATTTGTGCTGTGTTCCTTTTTTGTTTGTTTGTTTGTTTGTTTGTTTTGTTTTTTGTTTTTTGTTTGTAAATAGTCCAGTTGGGAACAATTTAATAACATTCTGATGTGACTTATTCTTCTCAAAACTCAGTGAGACCACAACTGAAAGAGAGATAAGGAATGCTCAGACCTCCTCCTGCTTCCCTAGTGTATAACAACATAGCATACAAAGAGTAACTGTGCTTGACTTAGACAACATAGGCATTTCAGTTGAAAGCAATTACCTTAGATTTTATGTTTTCCTGTTGTTTTTGTTGCTTTGTTGTTTTGGTTTTTTTTCTGTTGTTGGTTGTTTTTATTATTGATGTGTATGATGCTAGCGATATAGTGTAGGGCCTCACACATTTGACTGGGTACTCTTCATTGAGCTAAACCCCTACCTGCTATAATAAACCCAACTCAAAGCCTACACAGATCTTTAAGCTTTAATATTTGGGAAAGGAAAAACTCCAGTCATACATCTAACTTGAATGTTAACAGCAGGACTCAGGGGATCTATAGTCTTGCCTATGGACAGACAGATTGACAAGCAGACATACAGACAAGACAACACACACACACACACACACACACACACACAAATACAGACACACAAATACAGACACATATACACCACATACACACATACACACATGTAAGCACACAGACATACACACACAAACATATATACACACACAGACACATGAATATACACACATGCACATATACACATGTATGTGCATACACACACATAGCCACACATGTGTGTGTACAAACACATACATATACATTCACACACACACACACACAGTAGCAGCAGAGGGAAATAACACATTTCCTTTTCTGTCACCACCCCCTGTGTTAACATACAGCACTGATAAGCCTGAGAGTGAAGTCAGGGGATAGGTTAGGTAGGTCTGTCATTCTGGCTGCCACCTCTGTCTGCGAAGCATCTGAAACTATTGTCTAACCAAATAGCAAATATTTCAAGCCTGTCTGGTGACTGCAACAGTCAGTAACAAAAGCCTTCTTAAGTAACAGAGCCAATCTCAGTCATGCCCGTGGAAACCCTCGTTACTGGGTAGCAGACAACACTCTCATTTTATGAGTAAGCACAGAAGGTGTCCCTGAGCTCTGCTGTCTATACCACACTGACTCCTGTTGCTAGGGTCCCACTTCTGTGAGAACTGCAGAGTCAGTGGGTCTTTCTAACAATGGAACCATACTCACAACATCCAAAGCCAGTCATCACAACCAATAAAGTTCAAGGAGTAATAACACTGTGCTGCTGAAAATACTCAACATTGTACAACAAACTGACTATCCAAGGCAGAGCAGCAGGAGAAAGCCACTTTCCACAAAAAAAAAAAAAAAAAAAAAAAAAAAGAGAGAGATATCCACCATAACAGACATGCAAAGATCAACATAGAAGTGTAAGAATATGGGACAATAAACCTCGACACATCTTCAAATCCATGCGTTTGTAATAATAGATCCTATAGATGTCAGTACATGAACTTCGCAAAAAAGAATTAAAAGTGATGATTTGTTTAAAACTTCAATGAATTATGGATAAAACCCCAAGGGATTATAGGTAAACAATGACTTGAAGGAAGGAAGGCAACAAATGATATGCATGAGAACTTCATTAAGAAGATAGAGATTTGAGGGAAGAGCTAATGGGAAATATGGGGAATCAAAACACCAAGTAAAATAAAAATAAAACAAAACAAAATAAAAAATAAAAAGAATCAGGTGAGCGGGGTATATTGGCTAATGCCTGTATTCCTAGCATATGGGTTGCTGAAGCAGAAAGATTTCAAGTTTGAAGCTAGGTTGCTCTATATAAACAGTGAGACTCTATCCTAATACAAAACAGCAATAACAACCACCACCACCACCACCACAACAAAAATCAGTTCAAAGCCTGGATAATAGACTTCATCAAGCAGAACGAATGTTAGAATATGAAAACAGGTCTCTTAAACTATGTCATTCAGTAAGAGGAACAGAAAACAAACAGGAGTGGATGTAGAAATCACTCCACATCTTTGAGACACCATTTAAAGATCAAAATGTTGTACTATCAGCAGACACAAAAGCTGAGAGCACATAATGACTACTGAATAAAAAATAAAGCATAAAATTCCTCAGATCTTGATGGAGAAAATGGCTACTTACAAGTAGAAGGAATGTAGAGCCCCAAATAGACATAGCCAGAATGAATTCCAGAATGAAATACAGTCAACTACCGAGAGTATATAATATAAAAAGAATTTTAAAATTTATGAGAGAAAAGTGCCCACTCAAATTGAAAAGGAAACCCAGGAGACCTCTGCCTGGGCCACCAGGACTCCATAGCCAAATAGCTCTGGGAGAAATCTAGCCTCCCAGGAGTGTGGAAAAGCCCATGAGAGGGGATAAGAAGAGCAACACTGCTCAGCAGGACTCGTCTGGAATCCTTGGGACACAGGGACTAAGGAACAGCCGGGGGAAGGAATCTTTTGGTTTCCATCTGTGGCTGGAGACCTCTGCCTGGGCCACCAGGGCTCCATAGCCAAATAGTTCCAGGAGAAAGCTAGACTCCCAGGAGTGTGGGCAAGCCTGTCTGCTCAGAGGACCCACTTGGAATCCCCAGGACACAGAGACTGAGGAGTGGTCTTCTGGTTTCTTTCAGTGGCCGGGGAGCAGATCCTGTGACACAGGGGTCCATACTCAAATAATGGCCGGAGAGGGCTGGTATCCCAGGAGTGCCGAGACACCTTCAAGCACAGGCAAGACCACCACCTCTGTTCAAATTCACTGGATCAAGAAGGACCCTTGCAGAGTCATCAGGACACAGGAACCAAGGGACAGCAAGGGACTAGATCCTTCTGGTTTCTGTCTGCACTCCAGAGCTGACCCTGTGCCACAGCTCTCCAAACCCAAATTCCTCTCAGAGAGAACTGGTCTTCAAGGAGTATTGACACCGAGGCTTGCAGGAAGGACAAGCCATAGTCAGAAAGAGTAAGACCAGCTAACACCAGAGATAACCAGATGGTGAAAGGCAAGGGAAAGAACATAAGGAACAGAAACCAAGGCTACTTGGCATCATCAGAACCCAGCTCTCCCACCACAGCAAGCCCTGGATATCCCAACACACCAGAAAAGCAAGACTCAGATTTAAAATCACATCTCATGATGATGATAGAAGATTTTAAGAAGGAAATAAATAACTCCCTTAAAGAAATACAAGAGAACACAGGTAAACAACTAGAAGCCCTTAAAAACGAAACAAAAATCCCTTAAAGAATTACAGGAA
>CM052703.1:26047018-26083042 GCA_028551405.1 Uromys caudimaculatus
AATTTGTATCCCTTTGACCTCCTTTTGTTGTCTAATTACTCTAGCTAGAGCTTCAATTACTATATTGAATAGATAGGGAGAGAGATGGCAGCCTTGTCTAGTCCCTGATTTTAGTGGGATTGCTTCAAGTTTCTCTCCATTTAGTTTGATGTTGGCTACTGGTTTGCTGTATATTGCTTTTACTGTGTTTAGGTATGGGCCTTGAATTCCTGATCTTTCCAGGACTTTTATCATGAAGGGATGTTGAATTTTGTCAAATGCTTTTTCAGCATCTAATGAAATGACCATGTGGTTTTTTTTCTTAGAGTTTGTTTATGTAGTGGATTACATTGTTGGATATTGAACCATCCCTGCATCCCTGGAATGAAGCCTACTTGATCATGATGAATGACCATTTTGATGTGTTCTTGGATTCAGTTTGCGAGAATTTTATTGACTATCTTTGCATGGATATTCATAAGGGAAATTGGTCTGAAGTTTTCTTTCTTTGTTGGGTCTTTGTGAGGTTTTGGTATCAGTGTAATTGTGGCCTCATAGAAGGATGGATAGTGTTCCTTCTGTTTCTATTTTGTGGAATAGATTGAAGAGTATTGGGATTAAATCTTCTTTGAAGGTCTGATAGAATTCTGCAGTGAACCCATCTGGTCCTGGGATTTTTTTGGTTGGGAGACTTTTATTTATTTTTTTATTTTATTTTATTTTTTTTTTTTTTTGGTGTTTTCTAGACAGGGTTTCTCTGTGTAGCTCTGGCTATCCTGGAACTCACTTGGTAGACCAGGCTGGCCTCGAACTCAGAAATCCGCCTTTCTCTGCCTCCCAAGTGCTAGGATTAAAGGTGTGTGCCACCACAGCCCGGCCGGTTGGGAGACTTTTAATGACTGCTTCTATTTCTTTAGGCATTATGGGACTATTTAGATGGTTTATCTGATCCTGACTTAACTTTGGTATTTGATATCTGTCTAGAAAATTGTCCATTTCATCCAGATTTTGCAGTTTTGTTGAATATAGGCTTTTTATAGTAGGATCTGATGATTTTTTTAATTTCCTCAGAATCTGTTGTTATGTCTCCCTTTTCATTTCTAATTTTGTTAATTTGGATCCTGACTCTGTGCCCTCTGGTTAGTCTGGCTAAGGGTTTATCTATCTTGTTGATTTTCTCAAAGAACCAACTCCTGGTTTTGTTGATTCTTTGTATAGTTCTTTTTGTTTCTACTTGGTTGATTTCAGCCCTGAGTTTGACGATTTCCTGCTTTCTACTCCTCTTGGATGCATTAGCTTCTTTTGTTCTAGAGCTTTCAGGTGTATACTCTCTCCAGTTTCTTTTTGGAGGCACTCAAAGCTATGAGTTTTCCTCTTAACACTGCTTTCATTGTGTTCCATAAGTTTGGGTATGTTGTATTTTCATTTTCATTAAATCTTAGGATGTCTTTAATTTCTTTCTTTATTTCTTCCTTGACCAAGTTATCATAGAGTAGAGCATTGTTCAGCTTCCATGTGTATGTGGTTTTTCTGTTATTATTGTTGCCATTCAAGACCAGCCTTAATCCGTAGTAATCTGATAGGAGGCATAGGATTATTTCAATCTTCTTGTATCTGTGGAAGTTTGTTTTGTGACCAATTATATGGTCAATTTTGGAGAAGGTACCATGAGGTGCTGAGAAGAAGGTATATTCTTTTGATTTAGGATGAAATGTTCTATAGATATCTGTTAAATCCATTTGGTTCATAACATCTGTTAGTTTCATTGTGTCTCTCTTTAGTTTGTAATTCCAAGATCTGTCCATTGATGATAATGGGGTGTTGAAGGCTCCCACTATTATTGTGTGAGGTGCAATGTGTGCTTTGAGCTTTAGTAAAGATTCTTTTATGAATGTGGGTGCCCTTGCATTTGGAACATAGGTGTTCAGAATTGAGAGTTCTTCTTGGTAGATTTTTCCTTTGATGAGTATGAAGTGTCCTTCCTTATCTTTTTTGATGACTTTTGGGTGAAAGTCGATTTTATCAGATATTAGAATGGCTACTCCCGCCTGTTTCTTGGGACCATTTGCCTGGAAAATTGTTTTCCAGTCCTTTACTCTGAGGTAGTGTTTGTCTTTATCACGGAGGTGTGTTTCCTGAGTGCAGCAAAATGCTGGGTCTTCTTTATGGATCCAGTCTGTCAGTCTATGTCTTTTTATTGGGGAACTGAGTCCATTGATGTTAAGAGATATTAAGGAATAGTGATTGTTGGTTCCTGTTATTTTCAATATTATTTTTACATTTATGTGCCTATCTTCTTTGAGTTTGTTGAAAGATTACTTTGTTCCTTTTTCTAGAGTGTAGTTTCCCTCCTTGAGTTGACATTTACCACCTATTATCCTTTGTAGGGCTGGGTTTGTGGAAACATATTGTGTAAATTTGGTTTTGTCATAGAATATTTTGGTTTCACCATCTATGGTAATTGAGAGTTTTGCTGGGTATAGCAGCCTGGGTTGGCAGTTGTGTTCTCTTAGGGTCTGTATGAGTTTTGCCCAGGATCTTCTAGCTTTCATAGTCTCTGGTGAGAAGTCTGGTGTAATTCTGATAGGACTGCCTTTATATGTTACTTGACCTTTTTCCTTTAGTGCTCTTAATATTCTTTCCTTGTTTTGTGTATTTGGTGTTTTCACCATAATGTGATGGGATCAATTTCTTTTCTGGTTCAATCTATTTGGAGTTCTGTAAGCTTGTTGTATATTCATGTTCATCTCTTTCTTTTAGGTTAGAGAAGTTTTCTTCTATAATTTTGTTGAAGATATTCACTGGTCCTTTAAGTTGGGAATCTTCACTCTCTTCTATACCTATTATCCTTAGGTTCTGTCTTCTCATTGTGTCCTGGATTTCATGCATGTTTTGGCTTAGGAGCTTTTTGCATTTTGCATTTTCTTTTACTGTTGTGTCAATATTATCTATGGTATCTTCTGCTCTCTGAGATTCTCTCTTCTATCTCTTGTATTCTGTTGGTGATGCTTGCATCTATGACTCCTGATCTCTTTTCTAGGTTTTCTAACTCCAGGGTTGTCTCCCTTTGTGATTTCTTTATTGTTTCTATTTCTTGTTTTAGCTCCTGGATAGTTTTGTTCATTTCCTTTGTCTGTTCGATTGTGTTTTCCTGTAATTCTGTAATGGATATTTGTGTTTCCTCTTTAAGGGCTTCTAGCTATTTACCTCTGTTCTCTTGTACTTCTTTAAATCTGAATCTTGCTTTTCTGGTGTGTTGGGGTATCCAGGGCTTGCTGTGGTGGGAGAACTGGGTTCTGATGGTGCCAAGTACTCTTGGTTTCTGTTTCTTATGTTCTTACCCTTGCCTTTTGCCATCTTGTTAACTCCGATGTTAGCTGATCTTACTCTGTCTGGCTGTGGCTTGTCCCTCCTGCAAGCCTCTGTATCAATACTCCTTGAAGACCATCTCTCTCTGAGAGGTATTTGGGTTTGGAGAGTTGTGGCACAGGGTCAGTTCTGGGGTGCAGACAGAAACCAGAAGGATCTTGTCCCCCGCTGTCCCTTGGTTCCTGTGCCCTGATGTCTCTGCAAGGGTCCCTCTTGATCCAGTAAATTTGAACAAAAGTGGTGGTTTTGCCTGTGCTCGAAGGTGTGTCAGCACTCCTTGGATACCATCTTTCTCCTGGAGCCCTGTGGCCCAGGCTAAGGTCCCCAGTCACAGATGGAAACCAGAAGGTTCCTATCCCCAACTTTTCCTCAGTTCCTGTGTCCCGCAAGTTCCTGGTGGGTCCTGGTAAGCAGTGGTGCTCGTCTTATCCCCACTCACAGCTTTTCCATGCTCCTGGGAGGGTAGCTTTCTCCTGGCGCTAGTTGGCTATGGAACCCTGGTGGCCTAGGCAGAGGTCTCCCACCACAAATCGAAACCGGAAGGTTCCTGTCCCTGACTATTTCAGTCTCTGTGTCCTGAGGGCCTGGGAGGCTAGCTTTCTCCCGATGCTAATTGGCTATGGAGTACTGTGGCACAAGCTGAGGTCCCCAGCCACAGATGGAAACTTAAGTTTCCTGTCCCCGACTTTTCCTCAGTCCCTGTGTCCCACGGGTTCCAGGTGGGTCCCGGTGAGCAGTGGTGCTCGTCTTAACCCCACTCACAGCTTTTCCACTCTCCTGGGAGGCTAGCTTCCTCCTGGTGCTAGTTGGCTATGGAACCCTGGTGGCCCAGTCAGAGGTCTCCAGCCACAGATGGAGACCGGAAGTTTTCCTGAGAACTATTTTTCAAATGTCCTTGCCATTCCCTTAGTTTGCCAGTAGTGAAAGTGTGGTCCACACCGCAGTAGGTCTGTTGTATCCACAAGAAGAGTGATAGAAATAGAGAATCACAGATTCCACATAGGTCAACAGAGTCTGAATCAACACTCTAAGTAAAGTTTACTGATTCTGGCATGATTTAAATGATTTATTCAATTATTTTGTTTGGATATTAAAATCTGAGATGTGTTTGCTATCATTGCTACTGAGAGCATGATGTCCTTTTCAAGATATGGTCTGTTACCAATATCCAGCTCCTCCATTGATAGAAGAGTTTGGCATCTCTCTCTCTATATATATATATATATGGATATGTAATCTATACATGCATATATATGAATATGTATATCTATATATGAATATGTATATCTATATATGCACATATATGAACATCTATATTTATATATATGAATATGTATATCTATATATGTATATATGTGTGTGTGTGTGTAACACATATAATATTTATAAGTATATATTTTAATCAACATATATAAATATATATCCTAATCACTTTCTTAATTAAAACTTTAATCATGAAACTGTATAATTTAAATATCATGATTAATTTGTCTTTAACATTCTTTCTCAGGCTTTTGGCTAAAATTGGTTGTACTTTGTCTCCATTATTCACTAAAGAAATTTTCTACCTACCTCAAATTTGGTTGTCCTTTAGTAAATGGGCTTAAATGTCCTGCATAGATTTTTTTCTTTGAATCACAACAATCTAAATGTTTTACCTTTGCACTTTATTAGAGTTGTCTAGACACATCACTAAAGTATGTATGTCACAAAATCTTTTTAAGAAATTTGGTCAAGTTATGTTTATATTCAGAAAAGTACATGAAACACATGCAAACATTAAGATATCACAGTAAATCAAATATCTAAATGCAGAACTTCCATGAGAAGAAGAGATTACAAACTTTGTGGAATCTGCCCAAGTGTTTGTAGTAGACCAGGAGAAAAAGCCCCTTACATATATATCTAATTTATAATCTCTGGGATCTGCGATAACTTGTATGTGTACGCAATTGTATTTACATGTCTGTGTACACACGTGTGTATGTGCATGCATTGTTCACTATGACTTTTTACTAAAGAAAAATGCAAAATCCCAGGAAATGACAGCTTGTAATTCTTCCATCACTCTTCAGTTAATTCTAGCAAATTAAAATGCTAAGTTTAAGTTTAGAGATATGAACGCACAACCACCTAGGTGTACTTAGTTTTACAACACCATAACTCTGTGAAGATAGTCTGTAAAGTCACGGAAGCGAGATAGCAGACAGCAGGTGTGAGGTAAAGCTTTAACATTACTATCAACTGAAGTGGGGTTTGAGAACATTTCTTGTGGTATTTGAAGATAGAGAAATATAGAAATTGTATGTGGCTTAATGATTTCTTTTGTTACTTTTATCTTTGATGTCATATTCAAAAGTTCCTTCCTCATTCAAATATCCTAAAAACATTCACCTGCATTTCTTTTGGTTTTATGTTATTTTGCTTGATAGTTAAATCCTAATTCAGGTGTAGTTTCAGTTCCTGAGGTAAATGTTTAGCTTTATATTGTTACAAATATTTATCTACCTGTGCTAATGCCATCTGGAAAATAATCTACTCTTAATCTGTCAATCCTAAACCATTTTGTGTTCTAATATTCTGATATGTAATGCATTTGTGTGATGAATTTTTCAACATATTGTGTTCCCCACTTTGTGGAATATTTTTGGAGATGTTTTATCTTGCATTAATTTCACAATCAGTGAGTATCTTTTAAATTTTTTTATCCTGTTTTTGTTCTAGTTTGTCAAATACATTACAATTTTCATGGGGTAATCAAGATGGGTCACCAAGGTAAAGGCACTTGTTACCAAGCCTAACAACCAAAAATTGAACCTGACTACCTCATCTATATCAAAGGACCAACATGGTGGGAGAGAGAATCAAGTCCCATTGTTTTCTGACCTCCATATGCTCATCTTTGAACATGTATTCCCACATACATACATACATACATGCATACATACATATACACATTTTAAAAATAATTATTTTTATACTCTTTAATAGCCATGTGACTTGATATAACTACGATCTGCATCTCCTTGAAATGTAATGATATCCTACTCATATCTTATTTATATTCTTTTATTGCCTTTTAAGGTTCTTTCCTATATATTCATGTGTTCTTTTGCTTCTGAAGTTAGTTGCTGTTTATATTTCACAATAAAGTTTTCTGTTATCAAAAACCATCTGGACAGATAGTATTCGCAAAGGATCTCTCCAAACAAGGCCAAAAGTGTTTGAAACACTTATGTTCAGGAGTGTATTGTCGCTGTGGATCCAAACCAATCTTTATATGGCAGCGGAGGTCACAGACTGTGAGGATCATGAAACCTTTTGATGTAAACTGTTACTAAGCATGCGGTGAGTTAAAATAAATTCCAAATCAAACATGTAACAAGCCAAAGATATTTCTGGTAGTGCTGACCTACGTTGCACGGCAGAGTCTCACTGTAGCCTTGGTTCTGAATGCACGTGTGCAATCCATACTGCGCGTGCCATTAACCATACACCACAGTGAATGCACTTTGAATCACCTTGGCTCCTATCCCAAAACCATTGTATACCATGAACTACTGTGGTTTTAACATACATGCAAAGCTTTCCTCTCATACAGCAACATGTTTGTTTAACCAGAGGGAAAAAATCATTTTTCTATTCTCAGTCTTCAGCACATAAGTATCTATAAAATGTATCTTTGGGTTGTGTTACATTATAATGCTTGACTTTTTAAAAAATTGATCATTAGTTACTGACATGAGATCTAATTTAAACTCATTTAATAAATTGTTGGTTAGAATAATGACAAAATTTTCAATAATTTCTGAAGTTACACCTAAATATACTTCTGCCAATATGTACACTGCATTTATATGAAGCAGTGTTGTCAGCACTGACAATTGTAAAAGAAAGTATTGATCAAGTATGAAAAATGTTGAAGACATTCTACATTCTGAAGAATCAAAGACACAATTAAGGTTTGGTTATTCATGTACAAAGAAATAAGGAGTCCATATAATCAATTTAGAAACATATTTCCATTATTAGTAAATGATACAATTCTGTATACCAAGTGTTTTACAATAAACTGATGACTTAGCAGTAGCATTTGATTTGTGTGTCTTTATTATTTACTTACATATGTGGGTCAAGTCAAAATTTCTTGACAAATGGGTTTTCAAATTACACACGTTAAGAAGCCCTGTTTTATGGCACCCTTTCCTAGGACTTGTTCTTCCGTACACACTGTACGCTGTTGCTGCAATGTCTTAAAATATCCACTGAATTTTGTCTTAAATTTATGTCTTTACAAAAAATTAATTTCCAGTACGTTGGCTTCTCTCTATGTAAATATCTTCTCATTTAGGAGGTTAGAGATAATGGGCTGCCTGTCTCAATATTTTCTTCTTAACAGTTGTGGTTTCTTTCTTTTTTTATTAATCATTTTATTAGTTTACATTTTAAATGATATCCTCCTTCAAGGATGCCCCTCCACAAACCCCTCCATCCCATCCCCCCTCCCCTCCCCTTTGCTTCTATAAGGTTGCTCCTCCACCCATTCACCCACTCCCGCCTCATCCTCCAGCATCCCCCTACAATGGGATATCAATCCTCCCTCCCCTTCCATTGATGTCAGATAAGGTCATCCTCTGCTACATATGTATCTGGAGCCATGGCTTCCTCCATGGTTCCTCTTTGGTTCATGGTTTAGTCCCTGGAAGCTCTGAATGGTCTAGTTAGTTGATACTGTTCTTCTTATGGGGTTGTAGTCCCCTTCAGCTTCTTCAGTACTTCCCCTAGCTCTTCCATTGGGGTCCCTGGGCTCAGTCCAATAGTTGGCTGTAAGTATCTGCATTTGTATTAATTAGGTGCTGGTAGAACCTCTCAGAGAACAGCTGCATCAGGCTCCCGTAAGCAAGCGCTTCTTGGCATCAGCTATAGTGTAGGGGTTTGGTGTCTGCAGATGGGATCCCTAGGTGGGGTGGTCTCTGAATGGCCTTTCCTTCAGTCTCAGTTTCATTTTTTTGTCTCTGTCTTTCCTCTGGTCAGAAACATTTCTGGGTTAAAATTTTTGAGAGGCATGGGTGGCTCCATCCCTCAAAAGGGGGTCATACCTATCTACTGGAGGTGGTATCTATAGGTCATGTCTCCCTTTTGTTGGGTATTTCAGCTAAAGGCATTACCATGGCTCCTTGGAGCCTCTCACTTCCCTGGAGTCTGGGACTTTCCAGTGGCTACCCCCAGTTCCCCATCCCTCTCTGATATATGTTTCTATGCAATTTCCTGACCCTCTGTACTTCTTACCTGTCCCTTCCAATACCTATTCCTGTACCTTTTTTCCCCTCCCCCTCCTCTCTCTCTTCCAGGTCCCTCCCTCCCTTTACCTCCTGTGAGTATTTTGTTTCCCATTCTATGTAGTATTGAAGCATCTTGAGAAATGACGACATTACAAGCCTTGTGAGCATGTTGAAACTCCCCGTGTTCTCAGAGGTGGGGCTACGGTGCTTTATTTAGAAAAACTTAACGTTTTAGGAAAGTCCCCTGTTACCATTGAGATGTTTTAAATAATTTTCACCAAAGATCTCCAGAAACAACAAAGCCAAGTCCTGTTTGAAAGCATGTTGTAGAGTAAGAAGAGTTGGCTACATAGTTACATTTGTCAAGTGACATGAAAAGTGTGCATGCTGCATACATTACAGGAAGATGTTCATATTTTAAGATAGTAAATAGAATTTGAGATTAGGAACAAAAGTTAAAATTAAACTAAGAGAAAACCCCACCAGCCAGCAAAGGACTCTTCTATAGAAGAATGACCCCGTTGGCATTAAGGTGCTGCTGACTACAATGTGTAAGTGTTCAAGGTATGTGATGCAGAAAACCTTTGGTAACAGTTCAAGATTAACTATAGAATATGTATCCTTACAGTTCCTTCTCCTAAGAATGTCTGTGTTTCCTCAAAGGATGATATTGATGCTGGATATTTACAAATGCTCGCTGCAGGTAATTGTGGGGAAAGGAACCATTCATTTACCAGCATAGGAACATTTCCCAGTTATTTCATTTGCAGTTTTAAAATACCATGCTAGTAGGACATATCACTGGATAAGTAGAACTGTATGCCAAAGATGCAGAATTATAAGGTCTTTATAAGACAGTTAAGTCTAAAAATAAATCTAAACCTTACAGAATGACTGAAACTATGCAAATATATCAAAAGCAATTTCAGCTGGAAGTTATAATCAAATAGGATCCAATGTAACTATTAATTACTACAATGCAAAGGAAATTCTAGCTGACTGGATAAAATGCAAGTTGTATTTCTGGAGAGTTATTTCATTTCAATTTTAGGCAGGGATGTGCTTGCAGAGGCCAGAGACGGTGTCAGAACTCCTGGAGCTGGAGATACATGTGGTTGACAGCCTCCTGATGTGAGATCAAGGGAGCAAACCCTGGTCCTCTGCAAGAGCAGTGCACTCTTAACCCCTGAACCACACCGCCAACCCCCCAGGTATGTATTGTTTATATGCATCTTGTATGTTCTGAGTGTATATAGACATATCTGAACTAGGATAAAAATTTACAAACTTATTTAGGAAGATTCTTCCTGAGTCTCGAATCTCTGGAAATGAAAGAACTGGAAAGAGCTCCTATGTTAACAACTGAGTAGTACCCTTTCCCATAGTCACCTACAGTGACAGAGTTTGTTAGTCGCTAACATCCAATTCACTCCAGGAAATACAGACATTCTTAGGCAAAATAAGTGAAAAAATAAGGAGAGTGTTCTATAGTTGATCTTGAACTCTGTTACCAATGGCAAATGACTTTCAGGAATGTAAAATTGATAGATAGATAGATAGATAGATAGATAGATAGATAGATAGATAGATAGATGATATAGCTATAAATATAGATATAGAGATATAGAGATAGATACACACACACACATATATATATATATACATATATATATATACATATATATATGTATATATATATATATATTTAACCAACCTAGACCTGTATAATTGTAACTTTTCATAATACAAGGCCTCTGCTGAAAACAGAAATCTACACAGCCCTAAAACTCCTAATGGACTCTATAACATCAAGCCTCCACCTAGTACAGACCCAGAAGTGTCATACAGGACAGGACAGGAAGAGACAAACTGGAACTCACTGGAGATTTTAAATCATGCTCTATCTCTTAAGGAGTGATATAAAATTGGACACCATATTTTTGGCATATCTTGACACTCCTAATACCCAAGGTAGAAAAAGCAAAAAATAATTGGGAAGCTTACAGTATTAGAAGTATTGCAAACAGAGGTCCAGGAGGAGCAGGCCTGTGATGGAGATATTAATATGGTTAAAGGCATAGTAGCCTTTCTTGAGCAAAAAGTGTTTTCAGAGTGAGGAGTGTGCATTCTGCTGAGAAACTGCCTTCCCACCTCTTCCTTGAGGCCCAGCACTTAAGGTCTGGCTTGGCAGGAGCAGGCATCTTAGGTCCTATGCATCACTTAAAACTCACCCAGCAAGATTGTCCTGGCAGCATCTGTCATAGCTGAAGCCATAATTAACCTGCCTCTGCTTGGAAAATTTCTGATTGCAACATCTTCTGAATTGTTCAGAGCAGAGCATGTTTCACTGATAGGAAACTCTGGAAGGAGCTGGAATCAGTCTGATGCTCTCTCACGACTTGAAGACTGACCCTCAGAAGAGCTGAGATCTGGTAATACATGTTTGAAGGGGCTCGGTGATGGTATGTCAGTGAGACCTGGGAGATCTTAGAGGGACATACATTTATGTGTGGGTGAGGAATGATGTGTTTGAGTCTGTCAGGTTAAGCAAGATATAGAAGATTACTATGAAATCATAGCACTGTAACCCATTTCCGTGTGTGCTAATAAAAATCATTAATTCATGAAAGGAAAAACTAGATGTGAAGAGAGAGGAGAGAGAACTACTTCAGAGGGAGAGAGGAGACTCAGCAACTCTCTACTCAGTGAAAGATATTAGTAGGTATTTTAGTGGAGTTTTCTTCAGAGCTGTACATGTAGAGATTAGAAAACGGTGTTTAAGCAATATTGCATGTTTTGTTTTTTAAAATTCTGTATTACCTATTCCAATGGCCTTGAGCACGAATATTACCAGAATCATCTACAGGGGAATGTGGGGCCCTCTGATGGGCGAGGGTCTGCAGTCTCATTTTTATAAAAACTTTGAATGTACTCTTGCCATTTATGAAAGGTGCGTCAGTCTTTTCAGGTTTTTTGCAATAGTCTTACTGGCTGGGGAATGTAAAAACAGCTCATGATACCTGACATTGAAGAGTGTCACACTCTTCTGAGACTAGCAATTACAGACCCTTTGAGGATAAGAATGGACTATAAAATAGACTAATAGCCCCTTCAATATTCTAATAAGTGGCAGATAAACATCTGGAAAACTCAAACATTTGTACTGATACCAAAAAATTAAAAATAGACATATAAATACTATCAGGAAATACTCAAGTGAATATTATAGGGTCAAAGTGCTAGATTTCACAGACTCCAATTTATAAAAAGAAATAGAGGGTTGGGCTGAGGATATATATAGCTCCAGAACAACACACACACACACACACACACACACATACACACACACACACACACACTCGCAAATGCACAAGCTCAAGTGCACACACATATACACGCACTTGTGCACACACATGCTCAAGTGCACACACATACACCGCACACACATATACACACACACGCACACATGCTCAGGCACATATGCATCCACAAACATGCATACACACACATGGAGAGTTTCAGAGGTTGCTGGTTTAAAGTAAATTTAACATCCAATTATTTTAAACTGCATTTTATTTTTAAAGTAACTCAACTAATAAAGTCATTAAGAAATCTACAACTTATGATTAAATCAATAAAAGAAGAAAAATCATTATATTCAATAACCAAATATAATTATCATCATTTAGAGTGATTACTCCAGTCTTTTTGAAAATCTTACCTTTTTATTGGCCTTTGACATTTAAAATAATAAAATTTTATTAATATTTGCAAGAGCTTTTTAAAATTTGTTTTTGTTATTTGACCTGTAAATTTTCAAAACTATAAGTACTTGTCTAGTTTTAGAAGGACATAACACTTTTATTATAACTTTAAATAGCAACTAAGGATAGATGTTATAGTACATTGTATATCTTAGTAATTTAAAATTGAATCATTGCAGTAGATTGTAATTTGATACCTCATATCTTCTACTGGAAAAATCTCTTTATTTAATGGGTTGAAATTTTAATAGAAGTTTTAGACCTACCACCTTTCACAATAAAATCTCTTCATTAATCTTTTCCATTTTCAGGATATACATTAGTGGTGCAAAGCTATGCTCAAATGGAGCCATTTACTTTCTGGAACCCTGTCTGAAGCTGTGTCATTAATTGCATATCAATGCATCAATAAAAGTACTTTTATACTGGGTTTAGTCGTGAGTTTGAGGTCAGCCTGGGCTATACAGAAAGACAAAAAAGAGGGATAGGGAAGGAGGGGAAAAGACAGAAAGATTCTGATCTGCCTGCCCACTAGTCAAGTACATCTTCTTTCAGCTTTCCTGTTAAAGTAAAGAAGCGGAAACTGATTTGCAGAGAAATTACCATTGGAAAATAGTAAGTATTATACTGGAGCCTTCTCTTTTCCCAAGGTCAACTTTGAGGATTTTTCATTTCTAAGAGTATCTCAGATGTTTTTGCAGCTCAGAGTAATTAATAACAGCATAATAAAGAAAAACAGTGGCATACGCCAGACTCCCATCTGGTAAGAGCTGTGCACTTACTACTGGCTTTAACATCAGTTATATTTCATCAGGTATATAAAGCCCTATGCCTATAACTTTGCCCCATGGTTCTCCTCTTTGGGACAAATATCAGAAAACAGAGTAAAGGAAAATTACACCTGTCTCTGGTAACAAATTAATCAGAACACCAAAATATCTTGGTTCTATACCAAAAATGTCACCAATATGGTCACAAGTCAGAAACTAGTTCATGCAATAATATTCTTCTGATCTGGGAAGAAAGAGATGAAGGAAAGTTACCTGCACTTCTTGATGAAGCATTACAGGCAGAGGCAAGACCTTGGTTTGGAGAAACTAAACAAGCAAAGTAAAACTCTATGTTCCTACGAGGCTTTGCCATTTGCTCATCTGCAAACTCTAAACCAGTCATGTGCCTCCACCACTCTAAGTTGAACCCCAAAACTTTAAGGACTGGAAAGGTATAAAACTCCTCCTCACCCTTTATAAGGGTGTTGGGCCTTATAATAAAGGACAATTTGGCAAGAGAAAGACATACAGATTTATTTCATCATATTTTTTTGTGTATGTGACAGAAATGAAGACCCTTTAGGCCACTGAGATGGTTCTGCAGGTAGAGGGACTTCCTTCCAAGTCAGGTCACCTCAGCTCAAGCCCTATACCCTACATGGTGCCGTGAAAAATGATTCACGTAAGCTATCCTCTGACCTCCAGGCATACACCTGTCATGTACAAATGAGTATGAAAAATTAATTTACAAGAGAAATATAAAGGGCTCTGTACCCAGGAAAAACTCTATTTATAAGCCTGAATGTTATGGTAAATGGGCATCTGTGTGGAAAGGTGTTTTGACACAGGGCATGGTAATGTAATGGAAAAGACTGAGAGGAAACCCCAGCAAAGCCTAGAGGACATTCCTCTTGGCCTCGCAGAGTCATTCCTTCCCACATGGACTAACCAGCCACAAAGAAGGCAGTTGGACAAAGCAGTCATTCTTTCCTTTATGCCGTGTTACACAGAGGTCTTCTAATTTCTATGACCTGCCATAGGCAAGAATTTTGGTTTCTGTTCAGGGTAGGACAGAGATAAGACACTGAGAAGCAGAGGTCTGTAGTTTCATCAGACTTCATGTCTTCTGTAGGTCTATTATTAGATGCCTGTGTATATAGGCTTTCTTTGTCCTGTTGATGAACTCACCATTGTCTTCCATGTATAGACTAACATTATGACATATCGCCACACTCTGTGTAGAAGCCTGCTTTGTCTGATGCAAATACATCCACTGCCTTAGGGTTCTTGTTTATGTTGTTTATTTGATCCCTTTTACTTTCAACCCATTACCCCTTGTGTTTAAACTGTGCTGCTTATTTAAAGCAGGCCCGTGGGCTTCGCTTCTAACACAGTTTAAGTATTTTTTATAATCTTTGATTACTGTTTTTCTTTCTCTAGGCCAGTATCTTACTGCAGTTCCTGTAAGATTATGCTAAATTCTTGGTTAGTTTATGTCCTCTATTATATGAAATTATGAAAATGATTCAGTTTTATCTGCTGGAAATTAACTTAATACATTGTGCCCATGTGCTTTCTGCTAACATCTCCTGGGAAATGCATGGACATAAATAATTCAAGTGACTTTGTGTCTAATGGGGACACCATTTACCAAGTGCTAAACTTGGGAATCACTCAGACATAGACCAATCAAGAACTGAGAAGCAAGCAGCATCCAGACTGCCTACACTTCTGTTGTTTTAATATGACCAATCCTTCCTTCCTTCTTTTCTTCCTTCCTTTGTCATTCTTTTCTTTCTTCTCCCTCCCTCCTTCCTTCCTATTTCCTGCCTTCCCTCTTTGCTACTTCCTTCCTTCCTATTTAATGCCTTTGATCTTTTATTCCTTCCATTCTCTCCCCCCCTCTCCAAATTACTCTCTCATCCTAGAGAGAGGAATTTCTCATCTCGATTGTTCTTAACTCACCAATAAAGAAACTATCAATCAGGTATGATTGCACCTGTTGCAATCCAGTTAGCAGACGGAGGCAGTAAAATCTCAAGTTTGATGCTAGGCTTCTCTAGACAGTGAGGTTCAGGGTAGCCATGGCTGTGTCTCAAAAAGGAGAGAAAGGAAGAGAAAGGGGGGGAAAGGAATGGAGAGTGGGAGGGAGAGAGGAAGGGGGTGTAACTAGTCAATGACTAGGAAGATCTAATTATTGTTTCCTTTAGCAAACATAAGTTTTTCCAACTTTGTTGGGCTATAACGATGTCATACATACATTTGACTTGAATTTGTGCGTCCTCACAATAACTTTTTATAATGACCAACATACAGAGAATGCTTTCATATCTTCAAGCCCTGTCTCTTTCAGTTTTGTCACTGATAATTTTATGTTCAAACCTGTTATGACAATCTTGTTCCTCTGTTTTTATTATCTACTATGTTGCACTGAATTTAATCTGACATCAGTTAATATCTTGAGAATAATTTTATGAGTAAGACTCAGTGAAAAAAACTTGAATAATCTTGTCTGAATGCTAAGTTGACATTTATTAGCTCTGGAAAAATAATAATTATAATAATAATTATAATAATTATATAGCTCAGTCCTATAAGAATTATAGGTTAAATAGACAAGATTCTCTATATAATCAAAACAATTACTGTTAGAAGTAGTATGAGCACAGAGATTCCTAATTTTCTTCATGATCCTGTTAAGAAGTGATCATGGTACAAAATGAGCAATTCAGTTACAGTTTACAATTCAGTTGAAAAAATTGCACAATATCCAGTTTGGGATGGGTGTTTGTTTTTATTTATAATATTTGCTTATTTATTATTTATCTGAACATACTGTAGCTGTCTTCAGACACACTAGAAGGCATCAGACCCCATTACAGGTGGCTGTGAGCTACCATATGGTTGCTGGGAATTGAACTCAGGACCTCTGGAAGAGCAGTCAGTGTTCTTAACCACTGAGCCATCTCTCCAGCCCCTTGCTTTTGGTTTTTAATGGAGAAGAGTTTATTGGAGCTTTTGATGTCAGAGCACGATCATCAATGCTGGGATCATGAAGCAAGATGGCATGCATGGCATTGAACCAGTTGCTGAGAGCTGGCATTTTGAAATACAACCATGAGGAAGGGAGGGGAGGAATGGAGAGAGAGAGAGAGAGAGAGAGAGAGAGAGAGAGAGAGAGAGAAGGAGAAAGAGAGATTATCTGGGAATGACACTGGGTTTTTGAAACTTTGAAGCTCATCCCCAGGGTCACACCCATGCCAAGAGTATAGGCTACATTTTTATACCTCCCAGAACCATCTGTTAAGGGTACCACTACCCCACCCCAGTGAGCTGGTTCTTCCTATATCAATCATTAATCAAAACATATAAAACTGCCTAAAAAATATCTGATGAAGATTACTTTCTCAATTGAGATTCCTATTCCAAGGTGATTTTAGTTTGTGCTTTATCCAAAAACTTTGTGCTTTGGCAAAAAACTCACCAAGATCGCGTGTGTATAAGGGATTGACTTTATTGTTAATTGATGTGAGAAAACCCAACCCACTATGGATGGCACTATTCCCTGGGCAGGTAGTTCTGGGTTGCGAAAGAGAGAGAGGGGAGGGGAGGGGAGGGGAGGGAAGAAGCTAAGCATAAGACTGAATGAACCAGCAAGAAACTTTGATTTCTTTCTAAAACTCCTGCTTAAGTTCCTGTCCTGAATCTCATCAGTGATGGACCTGGAAGTATAAAGCAAGTAAATATTTTCTTCCCTTAAGTTGCTTTTAATCCTGTTGTTTGTCACAGCAACGGAAAAGAAAACTATACTGGTATGAAAAGTATGTTGCTTTTACAGTCAATTTAACTCCCTTGTCTCTGTCATCAGGAGGATCATAACTAACACCTATATGTAGATTTAATTTAAGATAATGCATCGTGTTGTAATACACAGAAGAAAGATAGTATCTACAAAACATTGAACAATACCTGGCTCTCAACAAGTGATCGCTATTGTTATGTTACTCAGTGACTCTTTCAGATGTGTGTATCTTAGCTCTTCAGCCACTTCATTGGCTTCTTAAGGAAGTATCACCTTTCATACCAGTATAGTTTTCTTTTCTGTTGCTGACAAACAACAGGAAGAAGCTGAGGAGGAGGGTAACTCTGTAGGAGGACCAGCAGTCTCAATTAACCTGGACCCCCCAGATCTCTCAAACACTAGACCACCAAACAGGCAGCATACACCAGCTGATATGAGGCCCCCCAACAGCAGAGGACTGCTGGTCTGAGTTTAGTCAGAGAAGATGCACCTAACTCTCAAGAGATTGGAGGCCCCAGGGAGTTTAGAAGTCTGGTGGGGTAGGAGGTGGGGGGTTGGGGGTGGGGACATCCTCATAGAGATAGGGGGACAGGGAGGAGGTATGGGGTGTGGAACAGTTGGAGGGTGGACCGGGAGGGGAATAAAATCTGGAGTTTAAAATAAATAAAAAGATAAAGTTAATGCATCTCACATTAAAAAAAAAAAAAAAAAAACTGCCCTACAGAATTCGGTCCCCACATATTTTCTGCTAGTTTCATCCTGATTTCTGAACATTTTGAGAGTTCCCTTCAGGGGAATTAGGGTATGAATTAATCAAGAATATTATCCAAGTTTCTTCGTAAGCTCTGCTTAAACATCTGCTTAATATGTCCAACAGCCCTGATCATGGAGCAATAGAACACCTGATCTTTTTTTCTTAAGTGAATGTCCTCAGTCCCTTCATCTCTGTACACCTCTGTCAGTAGAAATGTTTCGTTACTAGAGTTGCCTGCGTATAACCTACCATCATTCATATAAAACATTTAACAGTGTGAAAACCAACAATTCAGGAGGCTGTGACTCTTTTGCAAGTTTCTCCATTCTCTGGCTATAGCAAAAAGAGAAGAAAACAAATAGCCTTTATTAGTGAAAGGGTATCTTTGGTGGTGGGAGAGCCTTACACTGTTTCAGAATGTGACCGTCTCGACTGTTTTGTCCAGTCAGATTCAAGCAGGACAACGGCAGCTGCCTCCATAACGATGAGAGGCTCTACTTAAAGCAACCTGTGAAAGATGAAGTTCTGATTTTTAAATCCATACTTCATTTTATCTTTTCCTTCGTCACACAGGCATGTTTTTTTTAAAGAAAATGAATTGATAAAGAAAGAAATTCTAAACTAGCTTTTCTCCATTTGTATTCTTTATAAAATTGGTTATAGGATGAGTAAGTGGCATAATTCAAACAATAAAATGTTAAGGACAAATAAAGTCATGGAATAATAAATTAAACATTCAGGAAAGTAGGAAAATATAATACAATCTAATATGGCTCAGTGATAGAGATGCATGTCCCATGGCTCCATAAAAAAATAAAACAAAAACAATTTATATAATTCTTAGGCATAGTCATTGTTCTGTGAGCAACATATTAGCCAATACATTTTTCTTCAATTATTCATCATTTCTTTTATCTACTGCCCTACCGAAGACTGGATCTGTTTTTCTTATACCTTTTTCCTTCATTCCCACCCTTGTTCCCTACTTCATCCTTTGATTACCTAAGGTCACCATTTAAGGATTTCCATAGTATGAATCCTTAATAACTCAGTGTATTGATTGAAAAATACAGCCTAAAAAGGTTTACGTTTCTACTCATTTCCTCAGCAGTGCTATAAAAAAATCACACCAATTTTGCTTTTATAAGATTTCTCCTTGATGACACTGCATTAATATTTCCTTTCCCAGGCAGACTCCAAATGTGGTGGCTTTTAGCAACAACATGTTGCGTGCTCCTTCCTGGACCCATCTATGGCTATGCGCAAGGGAGCATCACAAATCCCGAAGCCAACATGAACATTGTAAGTCATTCATTGAGAAAAAGATAAGAAGTCATTAATTGGTCACATTTTAGGTATAATTTGTGTCAAGAATTTCTCTAATGACTAAACTGGACATCCCCTTTTGATCCTTCTCAAAACTAATCTTAGAGTTAAAGGCTTGAACCCACATTGGAGCAACAATCCTGGTGGTCTGAGCTCATATCTAGCCATGGCTTTCTGAAGAGGGGGTTCAAGATTTATTTTGATAATTTCCTGCTGCATGTCCTTGAATTCTTTCTGGGGCTTAGTGTAATCCACCTTCATGATTTTGTGAGCTTTATCAGTGTCCACTGAGAGTTTAATAAGCCAGGTTTCGTTTATGTCCAAATAATTTCATACCATCAGTGGACTGTTTGTTATGTAGGAAAGGGAGATGACACATGTCCACTCTATGCTTTGTGATAGTGGATTAATAGATAGAATAACAGACATACCAGACCACGCAGTCTGTCTTTAGAGTCTAGGCTTTTAACACTATTCTGAGTAACAGCATAACTCAAGCATGCACTGTGTGCCTCCCATGAGCAAATGTGTAACCTTGTGATAATGGTATAGACTGTACAGCTAACCTTACTCTCTCATTAATGAATCATTTACTTCTTCCTAATGTATTGTCTTGGATAAATTACTAATTTGCTGATCTTCAGTATTCTCAATTCTAAACTATTTACAGTTCTATCACAAAGACTTCTTCACAAGATTGATAAAGTAGAGCAAGCTTATATCCTATAACATTTGTTTCTGTTTCCATACATGTCTGTGGGAAGGGAAGTTTCTAATGACCTTTTAATTCATCTTGAATTCCTTTATGCTTTCCATCCACATTGTGTGTGTGTGTGTGTGTGTGTGTGTGTGTGTGTGTGTGTGTGTGTGTACGAGAAGAGTGAGAAAAGGGGTTTTTGTTTGTTTGCTTTTGTTTTACAATTGCCCTTGCTCTATTCTTCATTCTTTAATCTTTTTTTACAGTCCAGACTTTATCCCCCTCCCAGTTCACCCTCTGACCCATCCCCATCCTGTACCCCTCCATCTCCAAGAGGATGTCTCCACTCACCACCCACCCCTACTCATCACCATCCCACTCCCTGGGACCTCAAGAATCTCGAGGGTTAGGTGCATCTTCTCTGATTGAGTCCAGACCTGTCAGTTCTCTGCTGTATATGTGTCGGAGGCCTCATATCAGCTGGTGTATGCTGCCTGGTTGGTGGCTCAGTGTCTTAGAGATTCTGGAGGTTCACATTAGTTCAGACTGCTGGTCTTCCTATAGGGTCACCTCCTCCTCATCTTCTTCCAGCTTTTCCCTAATTCAACCACAGGGGTCAGCAGCTTCTGTCCATGGTTGGGTGTAAAGTCTGCATTTGACTCTTTCAGCTGCTTGTTGGGCCTTTGGGAGGGCAGTCATGATGGGCTCCTGTTTGTAACCCCACCATAACATCAGCATTAGTGTCAGAGATTGGGGCCTCCTCTAAGCTGAATCCCAATTTGGGCCTGTCGCTTGATCTCTTTTTCCTCAGACTCTTCTCCATTTTTGTCCCTGCAGTTCTTTCAGACAGGAACAATTCTGGGTCAGAGTTTTGACTGTGGGATGGCAACCCCATCCCTCCACTTGATGTCCTGTCTTTCTACTGGAGGTGGACTCTACAAGTTCCCTCTCCCTACTATAGGGCATTTCATCTAAGGTCCCTCCCTTTGATTCCTAAGAGTCTCTCACCTCCCAGGCCTCTATTCTTGTGAAGTTAACGTAGTCATCTATCTCCCTTAATGTGGTCCTTTCCTTTCCCCTCCTGGATTCTAATAACTACTTCCTTCTATATCCCTTTGGAGCCAAATTTGTAGGCGCTCACTTATCATTAGCCACGATATACTTTCCAATCTCTTGTGGTTTCTCTCATTAGCCAAGTATTTCTACTTCTTGTTGCCCAAACATCTTAAGAATGAACTACTGTGGTTGGTAACACTAAGCCCCCAGACATATTTAGACACTAGCCTGAAGATGCTAAATGTGGAGCAATTCCAACCATATGTTACCCCATTGCATTCAGTCCCTTCCTCATATGTTTCTCAAGTTGGTACAATTTTCCTGCTATATTCTGTTGTCTAATGCATATGTTAGTAAAAGGATTATATTGCAGTGTACACATAAAAAGCAAACTGAATTATAGGTATGTATTTTTCAGAGTGAACTTATTTCTTACTGGGGCTATCCTTATGAAAAGTATGATGTCATAACAGAGGATGGCTATATCCTTGGAACTTACCGGATTCCTCACGGGAGAGGACACTCAAGGAAAACAGGTATGGTTTACTTTACTTTGAAACCAAAATGCCTGAAATAGAAACGTCTAGCCACCCTGGCAGCAGCAGGACACCTTCGCTGAAGATAGGTCAGGGTCCTTTCTTCAGAGAAGAAAATGCATCCCCATGTCTATTTAATTTACACAACTCTTTAAAAAACCTTTTTTCCAGTTTTATATATACTGCCTAATTGGACTTTCCTTGTCTCCATGTCGTTGTCCCTCCAACAAAAGCAAAATACCAAAATAAAAGGAAATAATCCCTCATCACAATATGGTTTAGAAACCCGAGAGTCACCCTTGGCCTGGTTCTCTCACTGGCGTCCTAAGTGTGGCCAGGCCTCAAAATCATTCAGTTTGCCTTCCAAATTCTGAAATTTTTTTCTTACCTTTAATGATATTCAAGTCCAAATAAATTAGAGGTTTTTTATTTTAATTTAATTTTTATATATGAATATTCTGCCTGCATATATGTCCATACACCATGTGTGTGTGTGTGCTGCTTCCAGAGGCCAGAAGACGGTGTCAGATCCCCTTGTCCTAGTGTTACACATGCTTGTGACCTGCCTCTGTGCATGCTGGGAATCCAGCCTCTGCAAAGGCAGCCAGTGCTCTAAATCTGAAACATCTCTGCCGCCTCCAATAAGATGCTTCTTAAGAAATAAAATAATGTGAATGAAAATAGTAGTAGAGTTAACATTTACTTTGCTGTAAAGTCGTTTGCATGTTTTATTTTTAAATGAATTCTTAAACCTTCCCTATGAGAGAGCACTTGCTGTTATTTACCACTATATAAACAACAGGAAACACATATATCCATACATAGCAAGATAGATTTTAAACCAGAAAAATCTGGCTCTAATAAACCCCTACGTGACATAATATAGTATACATAATCTTCACCTTATAAATGAAGAAAGGGGGGCATAATTATGTGTCCCAGGTAAAGAGTTTCTAAAAGACTGGATCCCTAAAAAACTAGGTTTACCTGGCGCAAAATCTCATCTCTTAACTTTGCTTATGTGGGAGTATGTCAGAAAGCAGAGTTTGCGTGCAGGCTGAGGGGATCAGGGAGCAGACCCTTGCTGTCTGTGTTTTCCAGTTCCGAAGGCAGCTGTGTATCTGCAGCATGGCTTAGTTGCATCTGCCAGTAACTGGATTTGCAACCTGCCCAACAACAGCCTGGCTTTTCTCCTGGCCGACAGTGGTTATGACGTGTGGTTGGGGAACAGCCGGGGAAACACCTGGTCCAGAAAACACCTGAGACTGTCACCCAAGTCGCCGCAATATTGGGCCTTCAGGTAATAGAAGCCTGTTCGTGACTCGCAAGCATAAATTCTTCCTGGTTTCCCTTCTCTGTCCAAATGCACCCGATAGAATCTGCAAGAAGTAAACTAAAATTTCCTCCCCCATCCAGGAATTCCTCCTTCTCAGAAGAAACTCTCTAGTTAACTGCTTGTTTTTAAAGCCTGGTTTCCTTCCTGGTGTGACTGACTGGGGTGCGGTGGGGTGGGGTCGGGGGTTGTATCTGTCTGTCCTGATCGAAATGAGTCTAAGTAGCAGAGAGCCTGAAGTCTCACATGCTTAGTCACAGGGGAGAGGCTTGCTCTTCCTCGGAACCAAGAACCACTCCAGTGTGATCACTGGCTCCACGGCCTTGTTTTTGTGTTCTTTCTGGAACTCAAGTAAAATTTCCAAAATCTCTGGGGTAAATGGAACATGACCGAGTCTCACAGAAAAATTATCCGTAGGCATTCCATCAGATCCTTTTTATTCCAGTTTCCTGACTGGGAAGATGGCTACATGGGAAGCTGTTCAGACACCCAATGTTGTCACTCTCCCTCACGTAGAGCCAAACCTGAGTATCAATGTCTGCAAGGACTATTTGCAAATTGCAGGTCTAACAACCACAGATCCTCGCTTCTAATTTCATCGTTCCTTGTTTTCGGCAGCTTGGATGAGATGGCTAAATATGATCTTCCAGCTACAATCAATCTGATCTTAGAGAAAAGTGGACAGAAGCAACTCTTCTATGTGGGCCACTCGCAGGGCACCACCATAGGTGTGTTTGGGCTGGAAGAAATCAGACAATGTCCAGTATTTTCTTCTGTTTGTGGAAAGGGCCAGGTGGTTGGTTGGTTGGTTGGTTGGTTGGTTGGTTGGTTGGTTGGTTGGTTGGTTGGTTGGTTAGTTTTCTGTATAGTCTTTAGTTTCATGACTTTGAAAAGATATTTTCTCTAGGTTGGCTCTGGAGAGTAAATAAAGCAAGAATGACCATGACAAATTTGTCCCCAACACTGAATTTGGAGGTTGATAGAACTTAGTTTGTGTTCTCAGCAAACCTTAAGAACCTAGGTTATATTCTGAAGAAACAAAGATAAACATTTTCCCCTTGAATTTCTCAGTCAAGAGAAGGGCACTGGGGCTAGAGAGATGGCTCAGAGGTTAAGAGCACTGGCTGCTCTTCCAGGAGGTCCTGAGTTCAATTCCCAGAAACCACATGGTGGCTCATAATTATCTATAATAAAATCTGATGCCCTCTTCTGGTATGCAGGCATACATGCATGTAGAATACTGTATACTAATAAATAAATCTTTTCTTTAAAAAAAAGAGGACACTGAAGCAAAAACATGGAATTATGAAACTGATTAAATGCTATAATCAGTGAGGCTTTTCTGGCTAACGAGGCCATGAGTCAAGCTAGAGAGCATGATGATAGAACCACAAGGCATCTCAGCCTCTTACTGCTTTCTTCCTGTTGAAAAATGTAAATATTTGAGATTACAATATCCATAGTTCTTCAATTATCATATTCAGGAATTTTTTTCCAAAGGGTAAAAATACCAAATAACACTTTAAGAATCATTTATATATTTCTGTATAATATTTTAATGTATATGAAACTGCATAATCTCATATACACATAGAACAGTCATCTGTAGATTGCTATCATCACATATTTTTATTATTTATTTATTTATTTATTTATTTATTTATTTATTTATTTATTTTACACTCCAGATTTTATTCCCCTCCTGGTACACCCTCCAAGAGTCCCACATCCCATACCTCCTCCCCGCCCCCTGTGTCCACAAGGATGTCCCCACCATCCACCACCCACCACCCACTCCACCAGACCTCTAAACTTCCTGGGGCCTCCAGTCTCTTGAGGGTTAGATGCATCTTCTCTGCCTGAACCCAGACCCGGCAGTCTTATGTGATGGGGCCCTCATATCAGCTGGTGTATGCTGCCTGGTTGGTGGTCCAGTGTTTGATAGATCTCGGGGGTCCAGGTTAATTGAGACTGCTGGTCCTCCTACAGGGCTGCCCTCCTCCTCAGCTTCTTCGAGCTTTCCCCTAATTCAGCCACAGGGGTCAGCAGCTTCTGCCCATGGGTTGGGTGCAAATATCTGCATCTGACTCTTTTAGCTGCTTGTTGGGTCTTTCAGAGCGCAGTCATGCTAGGTCCCTTTGTGTGAGTTTTCCATAGTCTCAGTAATAGTGTCAGGCCTTGGGGCCTCCCCTTGAGCTGGATCCCACTTTGGGCCTGTCGCTGGACCTTCTTTTCCTCAGGCTCCTTTCCATTTCCAACCCTGCAGTCCTTTCAGATGGGAACAATTATGGGTCAGAGTTTTGACTGTGAGATGGCAACTCATCTTTCACTTGATGCCCTGACTTTCTGCTGGAGGTGGGCTCTTCAAGTTCTCTCTGATTCTTAAAAAGAGGCAATGTTTACAGCTATTGAGTAAGAAGTCATGATGATAGCTTGGCTTTATATTACACCAAGGTTAAAGCCAATATGGTCCCTTGCAGTTAATATATATGCTCCACAGAATGTCACTGCTCCCCCCAAGAACACAAGAAAGAGCCAGTTGTACCCTTGAGAAATTTAAGAATTCCTCCCCATAAACAGTCCTCACAGTTTGTTTTGTTTTCCATATAGCTACCTTTATAAGGATTTGCAATGAAGGTAACTGGAAGTCTATGTGAGCTAATGTCTTCTTTCCCTGCAGCGTTCATGGCATTCTCGACGAACCCAGAGCTGGCTCAAAAGATTAGGCTGTTCTTCGCACTAGCGCCAGTGGTCACAGTAAAACACACTCGAAGCCCAATAAAAAAATTAACCACCCTTTCCAGAAAAGCTGTCAAGGTATGTGCATTCCCCTGAAGCAGGAGGTACTGTAAATCTCCGTTTCCACAGGTACCAAGAGAAGGCATGTGGTGTCTTTATAACTGTGGTGTAAATGGTGATGGAGGCTTCATGGAGGTTTACTGATGACTTGTCTTACCAGTGGGCTCAGGGAACTTGTCCTGATGCCTACTGCTCTAGGGTCTTTATCTCTGTCTACAGGACATCTCTCCAGCATCACCTCACAATCACAGCTAAAGGAAGGCCCAACTTGGTATGTCTGAGGACTCCTATTCCAGTTCCAACTTCAGTTTCTTTTTCCCACATCTTCAGTATTTGCCATCTGCAGTACTTTTAATAAGAGATCTTCTAACTGGAGTGAAGTAACCCCTCATGGTTTTGAGATGTGTTTTGCTGCTGATGGCCTAGCATTTCTTTTACACACACTTGAAGATTGCTTCTACATCTTCTTTTGAGAAGCATCTACTTAATTCTCTCCCCAGTTTAATCACATTTTCTATGTCACTAAGTTGAATCCCTGGCATATTTTGAATGTCAACTACATCAGATGTGTAATTTACAAATATTCTCCTCCTTTCCAATTGTTGTTTCCTTTGCTATTCAGAAGCCTCCTAGTTTTATAAAATCCTATTTGACTACTTTTGGTTTTGTTTGTGTATTAGTAGGGTTTTACTGCTGTGAACAGACACCATGACCAAGGCAACTCTGGCTTACAGGTTCGGAGGTTCAGTCCATTATCATCAAGGCTGAAGCATGGCAGCATCCAAGCAAATGTGGGGCTGGAGGGGCTGAGAATTCTATATCTTCATCCAAAGGCAGTCAGAAGAAGACTGGCTTCCAGGCAGCTAGGACAAGGGTCTTAAAGACCACACCCATGGTGACACACTTCCTTCAACAAGGCCACACCTACTCCAACAAAACCACACCTCCAAATAGGGCCACTCCCTGGGCCAAGCATATTCAAGCCACCACATTTTCCAATAATGTGGGGATCTTATTTTTAAATCCCTTGATAATTCCAACTTCCCAAAACACCTTTCCTACACTTTCTTCTGAGAGTTTCAGGTTTTGCATGCAAACTTTAGCTGTTTTCAGCTTATTTTTCTGCATAGTAAGAGGACTAGCTTTAGTTTCCTTCACATGCACATCCAGTCTTTGCAGCATGACATACTGAAGAGACTGCTCTTTCCAGTGAGTGTTCTTAGGCCACATGACTGTCACATGTGGCATTATTTCTAGTCTCTCCAGATTCTTTTCCATTGGCCAGTGTGTTTATTATGTCAGTGCTATGACATCGCTATCCATGTAGCTTTGTATTACATCACAAAATTAGGTAGTATGTCTCCAACTTTTTTTCTCTCAGTATTGTTCTAGAAGTTTAACTGTTTAGGTTTCCTTATGAATTTTAGATGTTTTTCTTATTCTACAAAATTGGATGGTTATTTTGATTGGAATTACATTTCAATTACTTTTGATAGGGTCTTTTAATATGTGCAAATGGCATGTCAAGTTTTTAATGTCCTGTTTGATTGTTTTTATCCACTTTACATTTCTCATTGTAGAAATTTTTCCCTGATAGTTAGTTTATTCTATTTTATTATTTTTTATAGTTATCCTAAATGAGAAGGCTTTCATTATTTCCTTTTAAGAATAATTTTCTATTGGAATGAAGAAAAGCTACTAATGTCCACATTCTGATTTTATGTCCTACAACTTTGTCGAATTCATTTATTAGTTCTAATAGTTTTGTGGTAGTCTGCAGGGTTTTCTATACATATGATCATACCATATGCCAATGATGACAAGTTGAATTTCCTCTTTGAAAATTAGATCAGATGTGCTAGCACATGTCTATAATCCCAGGAGTCAGGAGTCTGGGGGAGGGGAATGGTAAGTTTAAGGCCAACCTTGGCTACAGGATGAATTTGAGTTCAGGTTGATGTATGTATCAAAGATATTTCTCAATAAATAGAGATGGATAGTAAGTAGATAGATGATGCCCCTCCCCCCCCTTTTTTTGCCATGCCTTAATGCTCTGTTGAGGACTTTCACTCCTGGTTTGTATATTGTGATGACAGTGGACAATTGTCTTGTTTCAGATCCTAGAAAGCTTACAGATTTCCTCATTTGTGATCATGCTAGCTATGGGATTATTAGGTATAGATTTGATTATGTTGGACATACATCCCTCTCATGCTAGTTTGTGAATAGTTTCTATCATGAAATAATATTCAAGTGTTTCCAAAAATTACTGGATCTATTGAGGTTATAATATGCTTTTATAATTTATTATTGGAAGGGGATGTATGACATGAACTGTATGTGAGTTGGTTTGTGGACAACTTTGGAGTTGGTTCTCTTCTTCCAACATAACATGTGTTCCAGGAATCAAATTCAGATCACCAGGCTTAAGTACCCTTGCCTACTGAGACATCTCACCAGATCATATGTTTGTTGGTGGGGTTTTTTTTCCTGTTGTTGTTGTTGCTGCTGCTGCTGTCTTTCATCCTGTTGGTCTGTCATATCATGCTTTCTCATTTGCATATTTGTCTCTTGCTAATTGTTGATGAATTCCAGTTGACTGGAATAATTTATCTTTTCCACGTGTTGTATTTGGTTTACTAGGTTTTGCATTAAGCATATTTCCATCTTTTCATCAGGGATATTTATCTGTAATTTTTCTGATTTTGTTGTTTCTTTGCCTGGGTAGCATGATAATATTGGCTTCATAGAATGAGTCTGGAAGAATTCCTTCCTTTTCAATTTGAGTGCTTTTAGAAATTTTGGTATTAACTCTTCTATAGATGCTTGGAAAAATTCAACAATGATACCACTGGCCATGAGCTTTTCTTTGATGTAAGATTGTTCTTTAACAGTTCGTTATTATTAGCTTTTATTAACCCATTCGGGTGTCTGTTTATTATTCCGTATTGGCTAGGCATGTGTATCCATTGAACTTACTCATTTCTTCTAGGGTGTAAGCGTTGGGCATCTAGTTATTTATAGTTGTTGGTAGTAGGAAACATAGGTGCTTTACAAGAGAAATATGTGCTCATAAGCACTAAGCCATCTCTCCAGCCCATGATTTTTTAATTTTAAAGACTCATAGAGATTTTAGTTGTACCTACCGTATGATCTATTCTGGAAAATGTTCCGTGTACTGACTTCTTGTTGTCAGCACTTGTTCTTGGAATTGCTCCATTGTTCTTATTAAATTTAGATCAATCCACTTGAGGGCAGGTCTAAGGACTAGAGTCACATAGAATTAGGCTCTTGTTGTGTATCTGCCTCATGCATTTATGACTGTGGGTAAGCTATTCAATCCTCCTAAACTGTGCTTGCTTTTCAAATTTATATAGAATTTGTCACACTGTAATATTCATTGAGATAATATGGGTAAGCGTTGTTCATGGTCAATAACATGTGCAACACACATTGCATAAGACTGTTAATGTATTAATCAAGCTTCTTTTAGAGCTCAGTGCAGAGCACTTGGCATTTGTTTACTGCTGTTCCCTTCCACTCTCCACCCTGCCTCTGGGCATATTTCTTTGTATTGTCTCTCTATTTTCTTTTTAATCTGCAGGTTACACTGAACCCTTTCTCTTTTAATTTTACTCAATTGTTGTTATTTCTTGTTTCTTAAAAATAAAAGCTTGGGGCTCAGATAAGCAGAGCAGCCTTTCTCAAATCACTCTGTGAATGGGCACTTAAGCTAAACCTCAGTATTAGTATTATTATTATTATTGTTATTATTATTATTATTATTATTGGGCAACTAAAAGAAAGTGATGGTTTTGATGACATGCAATGGTTTTCTCTGCTGTTTGGATAGCAGGTGTTTTGTTTGGGCCTGTCTAGCTTGAAACAGCATCTGCCAAGTATCTAGCTTGCTATATACATCAGGCATCTGCCTCACAGGGGCAGGGATCATAGGCATACTTTATCAAATGTACCTTCATAACTCTTTCAATGTTTCAGAAAAACCCAGGCCTAGATATTTGCCCAGCTGAGTAGACTGTTGGAGAAGTAATGCAACCAATGTTCTGTTAGGCAAGCCATATGTTCACATTAATACAGTGTGTAGCATTTGTCAAGCAGGTATAGTCATTGAAATGACATATAGAAGCATCATATCTGTTTTGCCCACAGCCACAATATGGAGTGGTGTCAGGTTTTCTTTTTTCTTTCAACAAAACAAAAATGGCTCAATTCTCACAAAAGTGCAACGATTCTTACAAGAGCCTGTGTGTCTATTACCATGTGACAAACATGCCCTGTCCAGGATCAAGCTGATTGCTTGTGCACAGTAAGGTGTCCCTCTTTAAATGAGCCCTGGACTTGAGAAATACTATACTACACTCTCCCTTAAGTAGGGATGGAGGGGTAACTCTTTGTCCTTGGGTAATGCATAGTGATGGCCATAGGAGTGGAGTAAAGACGAGATGTCCACGCTGTTTCTCCCTGCATTTGGGAAAGATGACTATCAGATCAAAGAACAAGGGCCTGTGAGATAAATATGGCCTCTTTCTTCATGTATTTTTGTAGCTAACTACATAAACATACTGGCTGTTTCATGTCATATGCATTTTCCCATGTATGGAAGGAAATAGCATTGATAAACAGAAAATAAAAGCATGCAGTTAATCAGATTAGATAGGCTTTGTAGTTGAATTATTTATTCCTGTGGGAATTCAGGTTTTCACATATAGAACACTGAACAGGTGTCAGTATTCTTTTAAAACATAAATTCACAGTGTGAATGCATGTTGCCACGATTATTAAATTACGATGGGGACAGTTACACAGAGTTACAGTTTGGTGAGTAGAGTGCTAGGATTGTGTAGCCCTTAGGACAAAACGAAGAATAGGACAGAATGACTATACATGTATATCCTATCAAAGTTTCATAGACTAGTAAATGTTTTACTAAGCAGGAATTTCTATAATACAAAACATTTTCAAACTCAGAACTGAAGTAGTTACGCAGTGTAGGAATTTATTGGCTCTTGTTTACTGAAGAAAGGATAAAAACTTATAGTGCATTACTGCAATAAAAATAAACATGCATTATTCTTGTTCGGTTGTTGTTGTAATAGTCAGTTAATAGAGGATTTCAGAAGAAATCTGTGACAGTTTTTATAGTAAATGGTTGTTTCTAAAACTTTTAAGAAATAAAATTGTTATTTCCCCTCCCCTCTAACTTATTTCCCTAATAATATGAAATTCACTCTGATGAAATTAAAGCAAGATTTGACTAATATACATGGGGGTTCAATATTTTCTTGTGTTGTGATGTGATATATTTTTAGAATTCAAAAGGTGTAGCCAACACACTTGTGTCCTTGCCTGAAATTTCATCAGTAGCGATTCAGTGCTTAGGACGAAGCTTTTGTCTGGGAAAGCACTAAAGGATCATGAAAGGAAAACCTGGTCGCCTGTTTAAGTCACCACGTAGGACAAACTTATTGTTCTGAAACTATTTCCTAGGTTCTAAGAACTTCACTAGATAGTCTTCAAACATAAACTATCACCTTCACAATGATTCTGCTTAGGAGGTGCCAATTTTCCTATTTCACAGTTATAAAAATTTAGACAAACAGGAACTAAATTCTTCTCAAGTTACAAGAAGGAGAATCTAGAACCATGTAGAAATGTTTTGCCAATCTCTGTGCAGGCTATTCTCTAAGGAAACATGCCCAAAACATCCCAATGAGTGAATCTTATGGAGAGTTTCAGGGGAGTAGGAGTATTACAAAGATAAAATTTCACAAGCCTTGTGGTTTCACACAGGACCAGTACTGCTACTGCCTGTGCAGTCCTTGCTTTGATGGACAAACGTCCTCTGCTCCTGACACCTGTTATCTATGACAGTTAGTGATGTTCTCCGCCCGTCTTTCAGATATTGTTTGGAGACAAAATGTTCTCCACTCACACGTGGCTTGAGCAATTCATTGCTACCAAAGTGTGCAACCGGAAGTTATTCCGTCAGATGTGCAGCAACTTTCTGTTTTCTCTGAGTGGATTTGATCCCCAAAACTTAAACATGGTAGGTATAAGCAATTACTCTCTGAAAACCAAAGATTTTGTTGCAAAGGGATTGAAAGTTCACTTTGGATTTTATGTAAACCACATTAGATGGCTTTCGTTTTATCTTTTGAAATGTAATTAGTGTCTTCTTGGCTCCAATCAGGGCTGAGAGTTGACTGTCATTTATAAAAACAACTGGAGAAAATGACTTGCTGATATAGCTTTGAATTCTTGCTGTGGCTAAAATTACACCAATAAAAAAATCTCATAATTTTCATTAGAATTATGATGATTTTGGACCTCCTAAAGTGAAATCTCAGGGAGTGATTCTAGAATCTGCCTTTTGTATTTTTTTAAATAAATATTCCATATCCATGAGCAATTTGGAAATTTTTATCTTGTGAATCACCCCTCCACTAATTGTAACAGTTATAAACTTAGCATTAAGAATGCTGAGATGGGTGGTTACTGGGATTCACTTCCTTTCTTCTAGCATAACTGGTCTCCTTTCCTTTCAAAATACAAGTAGCTAACTTGACAGGAAAAAAAGGAGAAGTTCAGCAGTTACTCTTCACATTCCAGCTAGACATGAACTACATTTGAAACCAGAGGTAGCGCAGAGCCGAAGATGGTCTCCATCTGTCTCAGAGACCTTTGCCAAGAGCCTGCTCTCCCTCTATTTTGTACATAGGAGGCCTTGAACTAACTATGCAACCCAGATGAGCCTTGAATTCATCATACTTCTGTCTCAGCCTCCTGAGTATTTGGGATTACAGGACTGACAGCCAGGCTCAAAGCTTTATATAAAAGGCATGTTTTATGCAAAGCATGCCTGAACCACTGCCTCTCCATATTCTCAAGTCAATTCTCTTGTGAAACTGTGCTTGCTAATCATGGGGATGTAAGAATGTCGTGTGGATGAAAACATGTCACATAGCTAAGCTAAGCAAGTTGGCCCAAGTGCCTGATAAAGACTTAATTAAGCAATACTGTTGACTCTAGAGGCCCTCTTTGGCCAAATCCCCTTTTGACTGTCAGTTAAGGATGGGATACTATATCAGGAAAAACAGAGTGACACATAACCTACATCCTCTACAAGAGCAGTCAGTGCTCTTAACCACTGAGCCATCTCTCCAACCCCTCAAAGCTTTGTTTCAATGTCCTTTTATATATACAAAGTAAAGAAGAGGCCCATTGAAGGTTTTAACACCTTGTCTGTGTGTGATAAGTCCAAATGGAAAAGTTGCATAGCTTTCTGCATTCACCAATTAGATACCCTCGGTGGGCTGAAGGGATCCCTTATCCTGGACAGAAACAAGCCATGGAGGAGAGGATTCTTAGTGATGGGCTTCTTTGGTTAATATTTCCACAGAGATACAGAATATGTTTCCCTAAAGATAATAATTGTTATCTTTTCGTGTGTTATGAGTAGTCTCAAGATGAGAAATGATCTCTCTACAGAGTCGCTTGGATGTTTATTTGGCACAGAGTCCTGCAGGAACATCTGTTCAGAACATGCTGCACTGGGCCCAGGTACATGTTCTCTGTTCTCTCTCTCTCTCTCTCTCTCTCTCTCTCTCTCTCTCTCTCTCTCTCTCTTTCCCTCCCTCCCTCCCTCTCCCTCTCCCTTTCCCTCTTCCTTTCTCTCTCCCTCTCCCTCTTCCTTTCCCTCTCCCTCTCTCTGAGTGGCATACTCAAATATCTACAAAATCTTTGAGATATAGTTCCAGAGAGCTCCATGCAGATTGTGCATGTACCTAGGTAGCTTGGTGATGCTTCTAGAATCAACACCAACTCCTTTTGGTTACCTTTGCTCCCAGTCTAGTTTCCTTGTCTTCAGTGCCTAAGTTTAGAGCCTGACTCCCACATATTCTGACTGAGTTCTTGTCCCCAGGCTCCTCCCTTAGCCTGTTTGGGAAGGCTTTTATTTCTTCTTCTGGGAAATCATTAGGCTTGATACATCTTTATGTAAAACAATACAACCTATTCCAGAAAGACCTGTTCATCTTCCAGTTAGCCCATGGGACATTTCAGAGTGCAGAAAGAATGATTTGTTCTCAACAAAGGAAATTCTAGGGAGGGATTAAAATAGATGAATAGTTTGTGGGTTTGCTCACAGTTACAATTTCATTTGATAAGATTACTCAATATCAGGTAAGCTCAAGATAAATTGGGTTCAATTAAGTTGCATAACTTTCTGAGCCAAGATGTGTATGTGTGTATATTAATTCTTTGTGTAATGTTGCCTTTATCAGTAATTTTTTATCAATACTTTCAGTTCCATCTTTTTAAAGAATTGAACAAAATTAGCATAATCTCATCTATCTGTGTATGAGAGGAAATAAGAAAATAATCTGCATTTTAACATATAAACTAATATCTTATGACCCATTTTAAAGGTGAAAATGGGAATCAGTTACAGATAGCATGAAAAACACTGGAGATTTCTGCAAAATTTATGGAGATAGACTTTGTGTTCCTATGAGTGAAGGCTGGTCTAAACATGGAACCTGTTACTGATGAGGACATGGGTACAATCTATAGTGGTCCTGTCTTCTTAGGAAATGCAAATCCGAGTTCACAGTTCTTGAGAACTTACTACATACTCTTCTTCTTCTTTGTATATGATTTCCTTCATCTTGCTGGTTTCTTATGAAAATGTTTCCATTAAGGCAGTTACGTCCCATTCTACAAATGTTGCAGCCAATGTCTTATGCATCTACAGAGAGGCTTGCCTTTTACAAAAATAAGGAATGACAGGGATACGTTTGTTTAAAATGCATCTAGACAGCTAAGGCAAGGGTGATGTTGCTCGTCTCTCTATAGTACTGGTTGAATATCTCTAATCCATCACTTACACTGAAAAATTTTAGATTCTGGAGCAGGTTGGATTGGGGGTTTTCATTAGCCATGCTCAATTGATAAAATTAATGCAAATATTCCAAAATTTAAAAATACATAATTTTAAAACCTCTGAAATCAAGAGTACAGCTGGTCTAAAGCATTCCAAACAAAACATACTTAATTTGCAGTGAGTCAGTAAAAGGCGCTCTGTCATTGCCAGGGACAGAGTGGCTTATACACATCTTCCTAGTTAATCTCACAGAGCAGGTAGATGCTGCCATCATTCACACTGCACAGATATCTTACCCTCCATAGGAGATCAAGTCATCATTCAAGCCAGGGAATAAAACTGTCTTATTAGACACTAGACTCCAGATTCTAAAATGAATACTCTATTGCCTCACACTGCTTAAAATGTGTGGAAATATTTTTGTTTTTTATTTTTTGTGATAGGGTTTTATAACATACTATGTATCTATATTTCTATATCTCAATATAGAGATATAGATATATTGGGATATAGATATAGATATATCCTCTATAACTATTATATATACACATATGTATATACATACATATATAATGCTATGGAAGTAAAATTATAAAGTAAAAGATTAAAACTATTAGTGGAGACAATAATAAGGAAGAGAAATTCTTCTGAAGTTAATTAAATTAAGTGCTTCATATAGATCTGGATTTATCTGCCTCCTTAATTCATCAGGGGTGACAGGTAGCAAATAACAGAATCAAGGAAATTGTGTCTGAATACTTCTACTCATGTATTCGAAGTCTGAATACCAAGGTGAAAAGCAACCATGCCCACTGTTTCCGGAACTTAGCTCACAGATCCTACTCACAGCATGACACATCACTTGGTCCTTCTCAGAAGTGCCAAGCAGTCCACATTTGCAGAATATTCTCCTAATAATGACAAACACATTTAATAATAGAGAATACATTCATAATAGCATTAGGGCACTTGCTGGTAGATAGTAAAGTAGCAAGTTGTTTAATAACAGCCATGTTCATTTTTAGTGTTGGAAATTATGGCCAAAATTTCTATAAACATATGCAGATATGGATTCCTGAAATCCAATGTGTAATGTAGAATTTGAGAACATTGTTATTTGCAGATTTTCATTCAAAAGATATTTGTGAGTCAGGCATAGAAAGGTTCTATATGGAGAAACCCCCTGGATCCCAACAGCGGCGGCTGAGGCAGGAGATGTCTGCCTGGGCCACCAGGGTTCCATAGTCAAGCAGCACCCGCTGGGAGAAAGTTACTCTCCCAGGAGCGTGGAAACGCCCCGAGTGGGGGCAAAACGAGCCCCAGTGCTCATCGATTCCGCCCGGTTTCCGCGGGCCACAGAGACTGAGGGACAGGAACTTCCAGCCTCCGCCGGCAGCTGGGGACCTCAGCTTGGGCCACAGGGCTCCATAGCCAATTAGCGCGGGGAGAAAGATACCCTCCCAGAAGCTTGGAAAAGCCAGGAGTGGGTCCAAGACAAGCTCCACAGCTCACCAGGCTCTGCCCCGAACCTGTGAGACACAGGGACTGCGGTAGGTGAGCATAGAAACCTCCTGGATCCCAACAGCAACGGCTGCAGCAGGAGACGTCTGCCTGGGCCAGCAGGGTTCCATAGTCAAGGAGCTCCAGGAGAAAGT
>CM052703.1:26083542-26152598 GCA_028551405.1 Uromys caudimaculatus
CAAATCAGTAGCCTTCCTATACTTGAAGGATAAACAGGCTGAGAAAGAAATTAGGGAAATGACACCCTTCACAATTATCACAAACAATATAAAGTATCTTGGTGTGACTCTAACCAAGCAAGTGAAAGATCTGTATGACAAGAACTTCAAGTCTCTGAAGAAAGAAATCGAAGAAGACCTCAGAAGATGGAAAGATCTCCCATGCTTATGGATTGGTAGGATTAATATAGTAAAAATGGCCATCCTGCCAAAAGCAATCTACAGATTCAATGCAATCCCCATCAAAATTCCAACTCAATTCTTCATAGACTTAGAAAGAGAATTTCTCAAATTCATTTGGAACAACAAAAAACCCAGGATAGCAAAAGCTATTCTCAACAACAAAAGAACTTCTGGGGGGGAATCAGCATCCCTGATCTCAAGCTGTACTACAGAGCAGTAGTAATAAAAACTGCATGGTATTGGTACAGTGTCAGGCAGGTAGATCAATGGAATAGAATTGAAGACCCAGAAATGAACCCACACACCTATGGTCACTTGATTTTTGACAAAGGAGCTAAAACCATCCAGTGGAAAAAAGACAGCATTTTCAGCAAATGGTGCTAGTTCAACTGGCGGTCTACATGCAGAAGAATGCAAATTGATCAATTCCTATCTTCCTGTACAAAGCTCAAGTTCAAGTGGATCAAGGACCTCCACATAGAGCCAGATAAACTGAACCTAATAGAAGAGAAAGTGGGGAAAAATCTCAAACACATGGGTACAGGGGAAAATTTCCTGAACAGAACACCAATGGCTTATGCTCTAAGATCAAGAATTGACAAATGGGACCTCATGAAATTGCAAGCTTTTGTAAGGCAAAGAATGCTGTCAATAGGACAAAATGGCAACCAACAGATTGGGAAAAGATCTTTATGAATCCTAAGTCCAAGAAAGGGCTAATATCCAATATATACAAAGAACTCAAGAAATTAGACTCTAGAAAACCAAATAACCCCATCAAAAAATGGGGAACAGAGCTAAACAGAGAATTCTCAACTGAGGAATTTCGTAGGGCTGAGAAGCACCTAAAGAAATGTCCAACATCCTTAGTCATCAGGGAAATGCAAATCAAAACAAGTCTGAGATTCCACCTCACACCAATCAGAATGGCTAAGATCAAAAACTCAGGTGACAGCAGATGCTGGTGAGGATGTGGAGAAAGAGGAACACCCCTCCATTGTTGGTGGGATTGCAAGCTGGTACAACCACTCTGGAAATCAGTTTGGTGGACCCTCAGTTCATTATGTAAAATGGACATAATACTACCTGAGGACCCAGCTATTCCACTCCTGGGCATATACCCAGAAGATGCTCCAACATGTAATAAAGACCGATGCTGCACTATGTTCATAGCAGCCATATTTTTAATAGCCAGAAGCTGGAAACAACTCAGATGTCCCTCATCAGAGGAATGGATACAGAAAATGTGGTACATTTACACAATGGAGTACTCCTCAGCTATTAAGAACAGTCACTTCATGAAATTCGTAGGCAAATGGATGGAACTTGAAAAATCATTCTGAGCAAGGTAAATCAGTCACAAAAGAAAGAACATGATATGTACTCACTGATAAGTGGATGTTAGCCCAAAAGTTCGGAATACCCAAATTTCACTTTAGAGTAACTGCTGGACTGAAAGTGAGGTCCCAGATGGAGGAGTTGGAGAAGGGACTGAAGGAGCTGAGGGAGTCTGCAGCCCCATGGAGGGAGCAATATTGTCAACTGGCTTGATCCCCCCTCCCCCCCGGTGCTCCTGGAGGCTAGATCACCAACCAAAGAATACACATCTAGGGACCCATGACTTGGACCACATATGTGGCAGAGGGGGGCCTTGTTGCTTATCAGGGGGAGGAGAGGCCCTTGGGCCTGAGGGTGTTAGAGGCCCCAGTAAAGGGGAATGTCAAGGGGAAGACTGGAGTGGTTGGGTGGGTGAGTGGGAGGGGGATACCCTCATAGCGGAGGGGGAGGGGATAAGGGGTTTCTAAAGAGGATACCTGGAAAAGGGGAAACATTGGAAATGTAAATAAAGTTTCAAAAAATTAAAGAAAAAAAAAAAAAAAGCAAGCAAGCTGAGCAAGCCAGGGGAAGCAAGCCAGTAAGCAGCATGCCTCCATGGCCTCTGCATCAGCTCCTTCCTACAGGTTCCTACCCTGTGTGAGTTCCAGTCCTGACTTCCTTTGGTGATGAACAGCAATGTGGAAGTGTAAGCTGAATAAACCCTTCCCTTCCCCCCACCAAAAAAAAAGAAGAAGAGAGAGGCTAATTACATTCCTCAGACCACAGGTGGGGGGATGACCATTTTCCCACCTGCGGATTGGGGAGGAGCCCAGAGCACATCCAAAGGGCAAACCAACCCTTGGTCACCTGCAGACAAGGGGAGTCCCAGCCACCTCATTCCCTAAGGACCAATCAGTTTAAAAGTCACACTGTTCTGCCAATCACATTGTGCCTAGTGGCTGTTGCTCTGAAAACTGTACAAAGGCTTGGCCAAATGGGCCACTGGGGGTCATGACCTCTCCTTCGGTGCCTCACGGCCCCAACACGTTGGAATAATAAATTTCTCTTGCTGTTGCATGGAAAAAAAAGAAAGAAAATAAAAATAGTACTCAGATTTGAATTCTGCTTATTGCTTGTCAAATTGTTGAGTTTTGCAAGTTCTTGTATAAATTTTCTTCAATAAAGACAATTATGTAATTACAACAATGAATTTAGGATGTCAGGTACAGGCTAGGCACTATGTTATATATTATGTCTTTGATCCACATATATTAGTCCTCACAACAATCTGACAAAGATAGAATGAGTATCCTCTTTTACAATTGACCATGCTGTGATTGGAAAAGTGAAGCCACCCATTCATGGGATGCTAAGAACTGTGTTTTGCTTTTTCTGCAGTGGGCTCTCTTTTCTAAAATGATATCAGAAACTGAAGGTGGTGGTGCATGCAATGGGCCTAGAACAGTATTTGATGGCTAATAGATAAATATTAATTAATACTCCCTTCTCTCTAGATGGGGTCAACATTACATATTTAACTATGGTCAGAAAAGATAACTTTAGAAATTTATAAGAATTGGGAAAGAGGGTACTCTGGGGGAGCTTGTGTCCTTAAGCTTCTATTTCTCTACTCTTCTAGGCCTGCTCAATTTGCTGGTGTGTGTATATGTGTTTGTGTGTGTGTGTGTGTATCTGTGTGTCTGTGTGTCTGTGTCGGGTTGTGATTGGTAGCCACACTCTCTTACTATCCTTCTCTCATGGAACTTGGTGAGACTGGTCATCAAAGAAAGCCTCAATTCTGCGGCTTTTCCTCTCCACTGACACCATCTCTACTCAGCATCCTTCTCTTAATCCTCCTTCATTGCCTAAATCCTTTGTTCACGAATTAATTTTTAGATATTAATTTTATTTTCTTTCTATATGAGCTGTCTTGCCTGCATGTCTGTTTGTTAGCACCCTTGCAGCAATGGTTGTTAGCCACATGTCAATGCTTGGAGTAGAACTTGGGTTCGTGGGAAGAAAAACACATCCTCTTAACTGTTGAGCCATCTCTCTAGTTTTACCTTTTTTAAACCTCAATGTCTGGGTGCTTCCTTCCTTCCTTCCTTCTTTCCTTCCTTCCTTTCTTTCTTCAGGAATCTATACAGTGTCATGGTTCATAAGAAAATTTGAGCTGGTTTTGGTTTTGTTGGAGTTATCAAAACTGGGACTACAACTGAGTATGTTTCCTATAGTTTTCTGGAACAGTCCAAATTAGATTCCAGAAACATCACAGGTCAGTGTCTGATGACCTAAATAGATACAGGATAGCTGATGTAGCCATGAGATCATCAGATAGGCCGGGGTATCTCAGAGAGCTTGTGGATCAACAAGGACCTTGTGCAGTTTCATGCTTCACTCCAGACATACTGAGTCAGAGGCTATGAATTTGGGTTTGTTTGCTTGATCAAGATCTCTAGGTTATGGCACAAGCTGAAGTTGGTTCTAATCTAGAGCAGCATTTTCATATGAAATATGTTGTAAGTTCTAAATACACAACTTAGATGTTAACACTTAGAGGCAACCCGTTATTAACCACATGCCCCACTGGCTTTATTAAAATGAGAAAGAACACTTCCTTCTATTCACCAAGGCCTACTTATACCGTCTCTAAGCAGCAGAACACACCAGATCAACACTCTTTGCCTCCTACAGTCTTATGTAATGAGTTATCTGCATATCTTCATCCAGTATCATGTTTCCATACACACTTAGTTGTAATGACAGAAAAAGCTATGGATGTAAAGGAAAGATGAAATTTGGAATTTTTCTTACAATCAGATTGTAAGATTAGTCCTAACCCATCATCCTTCTGCAGCAATTGCATTTTCATTACAGAAGGGGTGAGTCATACTAACATAAATGAATGAATTGTAATGCACATTATTCTTCATTTTTAGTTTAGCTTAGTTAGTCCATTAAGTATCTGTTCTTATCCAAATCTGACTGACCAAAGGCCACGTTCAGAGGTTTGCATCCCTGTTCCTCAGACTTTCACTCTAGTTTTTTCCATGTATTATGTCCTCTGTTGGTTAGTTAGTAGAGGCAATTTTCTTTCTCCTGCTCAAAGGAATACTTGAGTTTAATTTTAGGAAACAAATGGCTCCATGTCAAAGGAAAACTCTTAGAAGATAGAAGAGAAAAATAAATAATATTTTGAAATCATCAAATCCAATTTTTTTTTTTTACTTTGGTGCTATTGTACATTGTTTCATCTCATCTTGAGGAATGACGTAGGAATTCATCCATAAGAAGTGGGAGGGATTCTCTCCTGGAGTCTGAGTCTGAGCTCCTTTTGAGAGGAGTTTGAAAAACTCACAGGTGATTTTGAAACTTATCTTTGAATAGTCACAGTTACACCAAGGTATTTAAAAGGGGGAAGCTATATATATGGAGAACTGCACATTACTTAATGGTACAGATGACAATATGAATAAGTTAGGACAGTTAACATTTTGAATGTAAATAACCTAGAAAATTGTTCAATTTTTGAAGATTATTGGAAAGGTTTAATGAGACTTCAATCAAAATTCTGTTGTTGTTTTTCTTAAACAGTGAAAAATGTAGTTTTTTCAAGGATAAAAGACTAACCTATAGAGAGCCAACCCCTAACACTATTAATGATATTATATATGCTTGCAGACAGGAATGTAGCATAACTGTCCTCTGAGAGGCTTCATCCAGTATCTGAGGGAAACACATGTACTGACCCACAGCCAAATGTTACGCAGATCTTGAGGAGTCTTGTGAAAGAGTGGAAAAGAGGATTAAGGGAGCTGGAGGGCTCAAAGACACCACAAGACGACCTACAGTGTTAACTAATCTGGACCCATTAGGGCTCAAAGAGACTGAACCACCAACCAAAGAGCACACATGGGACAAGCCTAGGCCCCCCAACACACATGTCATAGTTGTGCAGCTTGGTCTTCATTGGGTCCCCTAACAAGTGGAGGGGAGCAGTGATTCTGATTCTATTGTCTTCTTTTGAACCCCTTTCCCTTAGCTGGGCTGTCTTGTCTGGCCTCAGTGTGAGAGGATGCACAACTGCCTAGTCCTGCTGTGACTTGATGTGCCAGGATGGGTTGGTACCCATGGGGTGCCTTCCCTTCTCAGAGGAGAAGAGGAGTGGAAGATGGGGTATGTGGGAATGGGACTGGGAGGGGAGGAGGTAGGGAGGTTGTGATCGGGATGTAAAGAGAATAAATTAATAAATGAATGAAAAAAGAAAAGAAAAGACCTCCATAATATTGGGCTATAGGCAGACCTATAAGGCATTTTCTTAATTATCGATGGATGGGTGAGGGCCTAGCCCATTTTGGGTGGGGCCATTCCTGGGCTGGTAGTCCTGGGTTCCCTAAGAAAGCAGGTTGAGCAAGCCATGGGGAGCAAGCCAGGAAGTAGCACCCTCCATGACCTCTGCATCAGCTCATGCCTCCAGGTTCCTGTCCTGCTTGAGTTCTTGTCTTGATTTCTTTTGATGATAAACTGTGATGTGGAAGCTAAGCCAAATGAACTTTTTCCTCCTCAATTTGCTTTTTGGTCATAGTGTTTCACTGCAACAATAAAAACCCTAATACAGTTAAACATATTTAAGAATATAGATTTGAAGTAAAGTAACAAGACTTAACCATATTGTAAAATAGATTCCAAAAGCTAAAGTGTTCAATTCTGTGGTATGTAACTAATTGACCACAGTCTATAAAGGAGAACAGACAGGCCGAAATGAATTATAAAACTGCAAACTGTAATGGAAAATGTACTGCATAACATGTGATAGAGACTGAATTTTACAGTGGCAGAGAAAAGGTTAAATATTAAGTGCTATCATGAAGAAACTCATTTGAAGAGGCCTATGATTTTAGAAGAAAGGGCTGTACTTAATGAAAGGAGTCAGAACAAGTCAAATGTTTTCAAATTCGTTTTTTTTTTTTAAAATATTTAATCGTTTTTTACAGTCCAGGTTTTATCCCCCTCCCAGTCCACCCTCTGACTGTTCCACATGCCACATCTCCTCCCCCCCATCTCCCCGAGGATGTCCCCACCCCACTCCCACCCTCCACCCCACTAGACCTCCCTACTCCCTGGAGTCCCAAGTTTCTCAAGGGTTAGATGCATCTTCTCTGACTGAGTCCAGACCCGGCAGTCCTCTGCTGTATATGTGTTGGGGGCCTCATATCAGCTGGTGTATTTTGCCTGGTTGGTGGCCCAGTGTCTGAGAGATCTAGGGAGTCCAGGTTAATTCAGACTGCTGGTCCTCCTTCAGAGTCACCCTCCTCCTCAGCCTCTTCCAGCTTTTCCCTAATTCAACCAGAGGGGTCAGCAGCTTCTGTCCATTGGTTGGATGTAAATGTCTGCATCTGACTCTTTTAGCTGCTTGTTGGGTCTTTTGGAGGGCAGTCATGATACACCATAGCATCAGCAATAGTGTCAGGCCCTGGGCCTCTCTTCCCTCTCCCCGAGCTGGATCCCAACTTGGGCCTGCCACTGGACCTTCTTTATCTCCAGCTCATCTCCATTTTTTCCCCTGCAGTTCTTTCAGACAAGAACAATTATGGGTCAGAGTTTTTGATTGTGGGATGGCAACCCCATCCCTCACTTGATGCCCTGTCTTTCTACTGGAGGTGGGCTCGGCAAGCTCCCTCTCCCCACTGTAGATAATTTCATCTAAGGTCCCTCCCTTTGAGTCCTGAGAATCTCTCACTTCCCAGGTCTCTGGTATATTCTGGAGGGTCCTCCACCTTCTACCTCCCAAGGTTACCTGTTTCCATTCTTTCTGCTGGCTCCTGCTTATCCCAAATATCATTAGCAGGTTAACACTGGATTAACATTTATGTTCTCCTACAATCCTAGGAAGAAAGAAAGAAAGAATGAATGAATAAAAGAAAGAGAGAGAGAGAAAGAATGAAAAGAAGAAAAGAAGAAAGGAAGAAAAGAAGAAAAATAAAAGGGGAAGATAAATCTCATAATCACCCATGTTTATAGAATCTATATCAGTGGTTCTCAATATGAGGGTTGCATATCAGATATCCTATCCTATATATCAGATATTTACATTATGATTCATAGCAATAGAAAATTATAGTTATGAAGTAGCATAAAATAATTTTGTGGTTAGGGGGAGTCACAGCAACATGAGGAACTATATTAAAGGGTAGCAGCATTAGGAAGATTGAGAACCACTGCACTTTACAAACAGCATGACTTTAAGTTCAATAGGTACCTTTAAATATTTTATTGGTCAAATTATTTATTTATATTAATTCTATTTTGAATTATGTGTTTATTTGTGAGTATCTGTGTGCGGTGTAAGCATGTGAGTATAGGTCCCTGAGAAATTCAGGAGAGGGCGTCAGATCCTTTGGTGCTGAAGTCACAGGCAGGTGTGTACCCCTGACATGGGTGCTGGGAACAGACTGGGTTCTCTGGATGAACAATGTAGGGCTTTCTCCATTGAACCCTCAAAGTTTTAGCTGTGTTAAGAGGGTTCTAACAAGTTTTGAATTGTTGATTTTCCTTCAGTGTAGCAGTGTAGTTATCTAGATTAGCAGTTCCCTCTAAATGGATTTGTTAATTCTATTAAGTTTGGCTTTTATGGATTATATATTGGGCTACTGAGAACTAAAGTACAAGAGTATACTTTTCAGTAAAGAGATTTGCCTGAACAACGTGGAAGCAAATAAGAAAGACATCATGCAGTGAAGTCCTTGCAGAATCTGCAGTGAGTGGTACGCTTCTCTATCAGTGACCTCCCTGTTCTTGAGGACTGCAGCCACTGTAGGTAAAGATGCCTTTCTGACTCGATCATGCTGTCTATTCATGGAATACAATAAACGTTCCAGAAAGAGCTTTTAATTGTTAGGAGTGGTGTCAATGAGAACAAATCCTGACAAAGGCAACAGAGTAATCAAACAAGTCTAGGAAGAATAGTCACTCCACTCTACACTAATTATTCTTGAAGGCAAACCTTGAAGCTTTGAAAGGAGGGTAGGAATTAAGGGAATGGTAATGCCTTCCACGAAGCACAAAGTTTGTTAGTGATAAAATCCTATCACAATTTACGAAGATTTTTCAAAAGAAACTCAGAAATAAACTCCGTTCTACTTTAGTAATTAAGTCCCCCGTAATCCATGTAAGAGCCTCATTGTGTTGATGGTGACCAGGGGAGACGCTGTGACAAACCAGTGCAGACATTCCAGCTCTCATTTATACAGTTGAGTTGAGTCTTATGGGGTTGAAGGGAGGAGGAAATGGGGCAGGGCACGTTATTGGGGATTTAGTACTGGCACAGATACATTGAATGCATTCTTCATGATTACATATAAACCATCTTCCTGACAGGCTTAAGTAGTAGTATTTGATCTCCAGGTGTTGGTGTGATTTTAGAAGGTCATGGAGACTTTTGTGAGGTGGGAACTGGCTGGCAGAAGAAGGTGGGTGGTAAAAAGTCCCGAGTCAAATCTCATTTCTGGCCTCTTCTGGTTCCTGTCCTCAGGGACATGACCAAGTTTCCCCGTTACAGGCTCCCACTACAGTGATGTTCTTTTCAGGTGCATGGAGCCAAGGGCTGTGGATTGAAACATTTGAAACATGGAGTTAATCTTTCCTTTAAAATGTATTTTAGTTACAATAATGTAAAAGTAATCGATCCAAAGCCATTTTGAGAAAAATCTCTTAAGAGTTGAGAACATAGGTATAAACTTGATAGAATCGAGGCTCTTAGAGTAGGGAATGCTAATGGGGAGAATGAGAGCCCTCTAAAGGACAGGTTATCCTCTCCAACTGAGGGAGGGGTCAGCAAGTAAGAGCAAGGAAAAGAAAACAAACAAGAAATAGTCTTAAGATACTTATAAACCAATGGGATATAATGTGATGTTATGTCCTGATGCCAAAACAAAAACAAAAACAACGACAAAACAAAACTAGTGTAAAAAGCACACTTAGGAGACAATTATAGAGATTTGAGGTTGACTGGTCAAATTAAAGAATTGTTTTATACTTTGTTTTAATGTTAATATCAGTACTGTGATGGCTTTTGAAATCTGTGTTTTAACTATATAATAAATTATTACTGGATAAAATAATCTGGAAATTTTCTTTAAAATATCTTGTTGCTGGCTTAGGTAAGATGTACACAAAGTGAAGGTGATAATATGTTAATTATCTGGGGCACAAGACAAGTATTTAGGGTTCATACTGTTTTGTAAATTTCATGTGTTTGCAAGAAGTGCTTGCTGACAGGAGCCTGTTATAGCTGTCTCCTGAGAGGCTTTGCCAGAGCCTGACAAATACAGAGGTGGATGCTTGTAGCCAACCATTGGACTGAGCAAGGGGCCCCCAATGGAGGACTTAGAGCAAGGACTGAAGGAGCTGAAGGGGTTTGCAACCCCATAGGAAGAACAACAATATCAACCAACCAGACCCCCAGAGCTCCTAGGGGCTAAACCACCAACCAAAGAGTACACATGGAGGGACCCATGGCTCCAGCCACATATGAAGCAGAAGATGGCCTTGTGGGATATCAATTGGAGGAAAGGCCCTTGGTCCTATGAAGGCTAGATGCCCCAGTGTAGGAGAATGCCAGGGCAGGGAGGTAGGAGTGTGTGGGTGGGAGGGTGGGGGAGCACCCTCATAGTAGCAGGAGGAGGGGTGATGGGATAAGGGGTTCTGGAGGGCAAACCAGGAAAGGGGATAACATTTGAAATGTAAATACATAAAATATCCAATAAAAAAAAAAAAGAAAAGAAAAGCTCATGTGTTTGAAAATCACAGTAGAAACTCACAACACAAATAATTATTAAAATGATTATTAAGTAAACCCAGGGAAGTGAAGTGAATGCTGTATTTTGTGATGTGCAAATCAATTTAACAAATATTTGCTACTTAACTTTATTCTCTAAGAGAATCTACCACATTGACAAAAGCAATTTGTCTACAGGACAGAATACAGTAGCTTACCGTGTTATTAAGAAATTGGGTCATTGCCAGGTCTCCTAGAATCACTTGCTTCTTATTTTTAGAGCCACAGGGAAGCAAACTCTTGTACATACTGTATGCAAATTTCATGTCATATTACATATAAATCACTGCTTAATCATGAATATATCTACACCATATACAATTAAAAAGAAAAAGAAATTGGGTTTGTAGACACATAATGATGAACTTCAAGATTTGAATAAAACTTTTAATGTGTGATTGCATCCAGCAAAGAGGAAATCTACACAGAAACAAAATGCGATTCATGAATTCATAGATTTTTACACAACCAGACACAGTGATAGCAATGTGAGCATTCTGTATGGGAGAGACTGGTAGAAAAGAAAGCAGTGCACTGAGGCACACGATAGTGCGGGGTATGCATCTGCATTAAAGATTTGATTTAGTCTCTAAGTGCACAACACTGAATAAAATGGAGTTCTGCCATCAGGTAAAACTGAATTCAAATCCTGATTCTATGCTAATTTTCAGAAATCTTAGTAAAATGATCAGTTTTGTAGTATTTTTTGGGGACTATTAATCCATATGCAAAATCCTTTGAAGAGACCTAGATCTTCTTAAATCCCATCTATGGTTCTGAGAGTTAATTGTTTCTGTATATGTTTTTTGACTTATTAGATATTTTCATAATAATAATACTTTTAAAACATAGTGACCTTATTAGTATATATTAGCTGCAGGAAATAATTAATTCTGATATATTTATTTTATACGTATAGGTGTTTTGCCTGCCTGTATGTCTTGCATCATATGTGTAATACCCAGGAAAGCCAGAAGATGGCATCAGATCTCCCAGAACTGGAGTAACAGTTTTTTGGTAGCTGGGGGCGCTGGGGATTGAGCCTGGGTCCTTTATAAGAGCAACAAATACTCATAGCTGATGAACAATCTTTTAAGGCCATCATTACAATATTTTTGCACATTGTGTATAATACTTTAATCATATTTACCCTAATTACCCTATCTTAATTTTCGATGACCAGTGGATCATTTAAAACTGTATCACTGAATTTCCATGTTCTTATAACATCTGTAATCTCTTGTTATTGATGTCTACTCTTTTTACATTATAACCTAATAAGAGACTGAAATTGTGCTGACTGTTTTGCTGTTATTAATACTTACTTTATACCCTGAAGTGTGGTTGATTCATGACTAAAATGCACAGAGGCCACTGCAGTTGTACTACGAGGGGACCAGACTATATCTTGAGTTAGAAGAACTTGCCACTCGTATCTACATGACGGTAGTATTGTAAGTGTTTTTGTTTGTTTGTTTTGTTGTCAACTTGACACAAGCTAGAGTCATCTGGGAAGTGCAATGCCACTTTAGGACCTGCCTCCATAATATTTGTCTATAGTCAAGCCAATGGGTTGTTTTTTCTTCATTAATAATTGATGTGTATAAGCCCAGTCCACTGTGGGCAGTGTCATCCATAGACAGGTTTTCCTGGTTTGCATTAAGATGGTAGCTGAGCAAGGCATGGGGAGCAAGATAGTAAGCAGCATTCCTTTTTGCCCCTGATTCACTTTCCGCCTCCAGGTTCCTGCCTTGACTTCCCTTCATCATGTTTTGTGATTGAGATGTATAAGGTATGATAACCCTTTCCTTCCAAGTTTGCCTTTGGTCACAGTCTTTTTCACAGCAATAGAATCCTGAATAAGGCTGTAGGAAAGAAAAAATGCAAAAGTTCCAGGGTCATGGAGGCTTATACAAAGGTTCTAGAAAGCTGCTAAGTCCAGACAGTTTATAGCTGTTAAAGCTCATTCAAGGAAGTCCCATAAGGCCATAATGTCAAGATGGAGCCTAAGTTAGATATAATCTCCAGAATGGTGGAGATGCATGGATCTTCTGTCTACTGTCAGAAACCATCTAGGAGAGGTTAAAGGCTAGCAGTTAATTTTTCTGAGATGGTTTATGGTGGCCTATGATGAATGAGTTCTTGGAAAGAAGATCCAAGGTACATCATTTCAGGATTGATTCTTACTATTGATATGCCTTTCCTGTCATTATTAAATTGATATGACACAGCCTAGGCATTAGCCTACCCTATTGGGCAGATTTTCTGCAGATTGACAAAGATATACTCTCTTGTGGTGATGCTACATAAGCAAATAAACATTGTTTTAAATTCCTAATGATGATTCTATAAGAATTCCTAAATTTATACTAGTAATTATTGAGGCCTTTGTAAAAAGAGCTACAATCAGAGCCTTCCGTAATATGAAAACCGCAATTAGGAAACCTGCCAGTCTTTATGTGTCACAAGTTAATTGAGGTAAGATAGCAAGCAGGCATGATATTGATTGACAACTTGGGAAATTAGGCCATAAATCCATTAACTAAAGGTTGTAAAAAGAAACAAATGCTTTATTGGAGGTGTAAGAACAGAAGATAAAGTATTGACTAGGTTTATTTATACACAACTTCAATACTAATGAGACACTAGGTAGATGATTTGTCTTTTGACATACTGTGCTAACTTAGACCTAAGAATTATAGTTTTAGACACTCAATGAACCTGTGGAGCTAGTGGCAGATAACGAATGTTTAAGTAGATAACTAGTCCTAAAGGAAACACATGCAAGCATCTTAGTTGTTACTTCTTGTTCAATTTATGATTTGAATTTATGTTTGAACTTGTTGTGAACTCTTGAAAAAAAAAAGGTTGCTTAGAATACCATATGATGTTGTATCCTGTAAAAGTACAAGAACTAAAAATGATGACAATAAGTGGCAGATGCAAAAAGAGTGGAGAGGCCGAAGGAAAACAAAAGAGAAGCAGAATAGAAGCAAAGTAGAAGCTGATGAAATAGCAGAACATACCAGAACATACCAGAATATTAGAGAGAGATGAAAAGACACAAAGAAAGAGCTGCACTGCAGAGAGAGCAGAGAGAGCAGGTAGAGTTCCCCTCAACATGAGATATATTCTTTCTTACAGGAAGTTTCTTATTACTGAGAAGGACAGTACTGTTTTACTAACAGAAATAGATAGAAGCTTTTTATTTCTCTATGCAAAATGATTGAAGCCTATTTTTATTCAGAATGAGTGAGTTCTTTCTGTGCTGGTGTTTAGGCTTTTGCTCCATATGCATATGTAAGTGTAGGTAGGTGTGTGTGTGTGTGTGTGTGTGTGTGTGTAAGTCTATATGTTGATGAGGCAAGTGGCCAGGCCCAACCAGAGTGTATAAATGTGTGTGTGTGTGACTATACATAATTGCTTATGTAAAAGGTTTTTATTGTTCTAGTATCCAGCAGAGAGAGTTAAAAGGCCAGACAGAGATCAGCAACCATTTGACCTGCATTCATACAACGTCTGTGTCCCACTTCAGCACGCGTTTCCCAAGCCAGGCAGGCTCCTGACGTCTACTGAGGAAGGATGTGGCCTGGGAAGGGATCACAGATGTTGAAGGCCTCCAAACTGAAACAGCTGTCTCCTTAAGCTGTCAAAGCCAGGGGGATGCCGTCATAATTCTCAGATGCTGGATATGAAGCTTCAGGGTGTCATTCTTGTCATTCTGGTGCTTTTCCATCTTGCTTTCATCTGGCCTTTCCCAGTCATCCCCCCACTCTTCCATTTTGGAATGTAGATGCTTACTTTGTGCTGGAAGTATGTGACTTTAAAAAAAATAAAATTTTCAAGTGTTCATAGTTAAAGACTAAATCTCAGTAAAGACTCAGTACTTAGACTTTTGAGGCACATTGGTAATTTAAATCTTTGAACACCTCTGAAGATGGATTAAGTGTGCTTCACATTAAATATGGTGATCAGAAGACTTTGTAGGTCAGGGGTGAAATATTATGCTTTAAAATGATGTCTTTGGCAATAGTTAAGATATGAACCAAATCTTTAATGTCCACCAACAGATGAATGGACACGTATAATGTGGTACATGCATAAGATAAAATTATATTCAGTCATGGAGAAAAATTAAGTCATGGCATTTTTTAACAGAAGTATTGATTGCTAGATTTATTTATTTTTGACATTTTCTTTATTTACATTTCAAATGTTATCCTCTTTCCCAGTTCCCCCGAAATCCCTATCGCACCCCCACACCCCTGCCTTTATGAGAGTGTTTCCCTGCCCACCCACCCACTCCTGCCTCCCCACCCTCGAATTCCCCTACACTGGGGCATCAATCGAGCCTTCACAGGACCAAGGACCTCTCCTCCCATCGATGCCTGACTAGGCCATCCTCTGCTACAAATGCAGCTGGAGCCACGGTTCACTCCATGCGTACTCCTTGGTTGGTGGCTTAGTCCCTGGGAGCTCTGGAGGGTCTGGTTGGTTGATGTTGTTCTTCCTGTGGGGCCGCAAACCCCTTCAGCTCCCTCCGTCCTTTCTCTAAGTCCTCCACTGAGGACCCAGTACTTAGTCCATGGTAGATTTTGATCATCCAGCTCTGTATTTGCCAGGCTCTGGTGGAGCCTTTCAGGAGACAGCTATATCAGTTTCCTTTCAACAAGCACTTCTTGGCATCCACAATAGTGTCGGGATTTGGTGACTGTATGCAGGATGGATCCCCAGGTGGGACAGTCTCTGGTGGCCTTTACTTCAGTCTCTGATCTTCACTTTGTCTCCATATTTGCTCCCGTGAGTATTTTGTTACCATTTCTAAGAAGAACCGAAGCACCCACATTTTGGTCTTCCTTCTTGAGCTTCATGTAGTCTGTAAATTGTATCTTGGGTATTCCGAGCATTTCGGCTAATATCCACTTATCCATGAGTGCACATCATGTGTGTTCTTTGTGACTGGGTTACCTCACTCAGGATAATATTTTCTAGTTCCATCCATTTGCCTAAAAATTTCATGAATCCATTGTTTTTAGTAGCTGAGTAGTACTCAATTGTGTAAATGTACCACATTTTCTGTATCTATTCCAATGTTGAAGGACATCTGGGTTCTTTCCAGCATCTGGCTATTATAAATAAGGCCGCTATGAACATAGTGGAGCATGTGTCCTTGTTATATGTTGGAGAATCTTTTGGGTATATGCCCAGGAGTGGTATAGCTGGGTCCTCAGGTAAAAGCAATATACAACAAACCAGTAGCCAACATCAAACTAAATGGAGAGAAACTTGAAGCAATCCCACTAAAATCAGGGACTAGACAAGGCTGCCCACTCTCTCCCTATCTATTCAATATAGTACTTGAAGTTCTAGCTAGAGCAATTAGACAACAAAAGGAGGTCAAAGGCATACAAATTGGAAAGTAAGAAATCAAAACATCATTATTTGCAGATGATACAGTATAAGTGACCCCAAAAATTCCACCAGAGAGCTTCTAAACCTGATAAACAACTTCAGCAAAGTGGCTAGAAATAAAATTAACTCAAACAAATCTGTAGCCTTCCTCTACTCAAAGGATAAAGAGACTGAGAAAGAAATTAGGGAAATGATACCCTTTACAACAAATAATATTACATACCTTGGTGTGATTCTAACCAAGCAAGTGAAAGATCTGTATGACAAGAAGTTCAAGTCTCTGAAAAAAGAAATCAAAGATCTCAGAGGATAGAAAGATCTCCCAAGATCATGGATAGGCAGGATTAATATAGTAAAAATGGCCATCCTGCCAAAAGCAATCTACAGATTCAACGCAATTCCCATCAAAATCCCAACTCAATTCTTCATAAACTTAGAAAGAGCAATTTGCAAATTCATTTGGAATAACAAAAAACCCAGGATAGCAAAAACTATTCTCAACAATAAAAGAACTTTGGGAAAATCTCCATCCCTGACCTCAATCTGTATTACAGAGCAATACTGATAAAAACTATATGGTATTGGTACAGAAACAGGCAGGTAGATCAATGGTATAGAATTGAAGACCTAGAAATGAAACCACACATCCATGCTCACTTGATATTTGACAAAGGAGCTAAAACCATCCAGTGGAAAAAAGACAACATTTTTAACAAACAGTGCTGGATCAACTGGCAGTCTATATGTAGAAGAATGCAAATCGACCCATTCTTATCTCCCTGTACAAAGCTCAAGTCCAAGTGGATCAAAGACCTCCACATAAAACCAGATACACTGAAACTCATAGAGGAGAAAGTGGGGAAAAGCCTCAAACACATGGGCACAGGGGAAAAGTTCCTAACAGAACACCAATGCCTTATGCTCTAAGATCAAAAATCGACAAATGCAGCTTCATAAAATTGCAAAGCTTCTGTAAGGCAAAGGACATTGTCAATAGGACAAAATGGCAATCAAAATATTGGGAAAAGATCTTTACCAATCCTACATCCGATAGAGGGCTAATATCCAATATATACAAAGAACTCAAGAAGTAAGACTCCAGAGAACCAAATAACCCTATCAAAAACTGGGGAACAGAGCTAAACAGAGTTCTCAACTGAGGAAATTCTCAGGGCTGAGAAGCACCTAAAGAAATAAATGCTCAACATCCCTAGTCAACAGGGAAATGGAAATCAAAACAAGTCTGAGATTCCACCTCACACCAGTCAGAATGTCTAAGATCAAAAACTCAGTTGACAGCAGATGCTGGTGAGGATGTGGAGAAAGAGGAACACTCCTCCATTGCTGGTGGGATAGCAAGTTGGTACAACCACTCTGGAAATCAGTTTGGCGGACCCTCAGAAAAATGGACATAATACTACCTGAGGACCCAGCTATTCCACTCCTGGGCATATACCCATAAGATGCTCCAACATGTAATAAAGACACATGCTGCACTATGTTCCTAGCAGCCATATTTATAATAGCCAGAAGCTGGAAACAACCCAGATGTCTCTCAGCAGAGGCATGGATACAGAAAATGTGGTACATTTACAGAATGGAGTACTACTCAGCTATTAAAAACAATGACTTCATGAAATTCGCAGGCAAATTGATGGAACTTGAAAATACCATCCTGAGCGAGGTAACTCAGTCACAAAAGAACGAACATGGTATGTACTCACTGATAAGTGGATATTAGACCAAAAGTTCAGAATAGCCAAGTTTCACTTCACAGTAACCACTGGACTGAGAGTGAAGTCCCAGATGGAGGAGTTGGAGAAGGGACTGAAGGAGCTGAGGGAGTTTGCCGCCCCATGGAGGGAGCAACAATGTCAACTGGCCTGACCCCCAGGTGCTCCTGGAGACTGGAGCACCAACCAAAGAATACATGTGGAGGGACCCATGGTGCTGGCCACATATGTGTCAGAGGAGGGCCTTGTTGGCCATCAGGGGAGGAGAGGCCCTTGGTCCTGAGGGTATTAGAGTCTCCAGTATAGGGGAATGTCAAGGTGGGAAGACAGGAGAGAGTGGGTGGGTGGGTGGGTGGGGGAATACCCTCATAGAGTCAGAGGGAGGGGGACGGGATAGGGGGTTTCCAAAGTGGAGACCTGGAAAGGGGGAAACATTTGAAATGTAAATAAAGTATGAAAAAATAAAAATTTAAAAAAATCTATCTACTATAAGAAATAAAGATGGATATTTTATAATGATAAAAAAATGGGGTACAGAGCTAAACAAAGAATTTTTAACTGAGGAATATGGAATGACTGAGAAGCACCTAAAAAAATGTCCAACATCCTTAGTCATCAGGGAAAAGCAAATCAAAACAAGTCTGAGATTCCACCTCACACCAGTCAGAATGGCTAAGATCAAAACCTCAGGTGACAGCAGATGCTGGCGAGGATGTGGAGAAAGAGGAACACTCCTCCATTGTTGGTGGGACTGCAAGCTGGTACAACCACTCTGGAAATCAGTCTGGTGGTTCCTCAGAAAATTGAACATAATACTACCTGAAGTCATGACATTTTCAAGAGCATAGGTGGAAGTGAAAAGACACAAGGCAGACTCGGGGGGGGATAAATGCCGGGAAGACAGAATCACCAGACAAATGAGTTTTCCATTGCAGGTGGATCTGAAATGTCTAAGTTTTTTATGTGTATGGATGTGTTTCTGTGGAGGTGTGCAAGCAACAGAACAAGGAAGACGTCTATTTTTTTCTTTTTCTTTTTTTTTTTTTTTTTTTGTGACCGGACTCATCACGGGCAACTGTATCACTCTACTGCAACCATCTCTGATCTACTACGATGGCCTGAACCCACAAACTATGAGCCAAAAAATTTGCTTTTTCCAACAAATATTTTGCCATAGTACCAGCAACAATAACAAAACCCTCCATACGTAGTGCCATCAGCTAGCAACCTTATGTTCTTTCATAACCCTCATTACTTTCTCTTTCTGCATCTATTACTCATTGTCATTGTTCCCAGTTCTTTTACTTTTACAGGATACATCTTCACATGGTATTCTAAGCAACCTTTTTTTTTTTTTTTTTTAAGAGTTCTCAAGTTCAAACATAAATTCAAATCATAAATTGAACAAGAAATAACAACTAAGATGCTTGCATGTGTTTCCATTAGGACTAGTGTACTGGCTGGTTTTGTGTGTCAACTTGACACAAGCTGGAGTTATCACAGAGAAAAATTTCAGTTGAAATTTTTCAGTTGAAAGTTTCAGTTGAAAAATTGCCTCCATGAGATCCAGGTGTAAGGCATTTTCTCAATTAGTGATCAAGGGGGGAGGGCCCCTTGTGGGTGGTGCCATCCCTGGGCTGGAGTCTTGGGCTCTATAAGAAAGCAGGCGGAGCAAGCCAGGAGAAGCAAGCCAGTAAGTTACATCCCTCCATGGCCTCTGCATCAGCTCCTGCTTCCTGACCTGCTTGAGTTCCAGTCCTGACTTCCTTTGGTGATGAACAGCAATGCGGAAATGTAAGCCGAATAAACCCTTTCCTCCCCAACTTGCTTCTTGGTCATGATGTGGTCAGGAATAGAAACCCTGACTAAGACAACTAGTTATCTCACTAAACATTTGTTATCTGCCACTAGCTCCACAGGTTCATCGAGTGTCTAAAACTATAATTCTTAGGTCTAAGTTAGCATGGTATGTCAAAACACAAATCATCTGCCTAGTGTCTCATTAGTATTGAAGTTTTGTATGGATAAACCTAGTCAATATTTTATCTTCTGTCCTTGCACGTACAATAAATCATTCATTTCCTTTTACAACCTTTAGGTAATGGGTTTATGGCCTAAAGGAATGTATTCTGAAGTCGTAATTCTGTATCATGCCTGCTTGCTATCTTATCTCAATTAAATCTTGGTGCACGAAAACTGGCAGATTCCTAATTGCAGTTTTCATATTACAGAGGACACTAATTATAGCCACTTTTATAAAGTAGAAATAATAAGAACTCATGCATTAAAAGTATGGGGGGGTGGGGGGGTAGGAAGGAGGGGAGAGAAACAGGGTTAAAGTACAGCAATGATAAAAGAAACTAATGCAATTAGAGAAATAAAAATATTAAAATTTGGCTATGTAATAAAAATAGTTATGTAAACTATTTATTAAAAGAAAGAAATAAAAATTAAAAAATAAAAGAAAATATGGCCCTGTGCTTATATTTTTTACCTATACTATACATAGGCTTATAGCCCTAATTACTTGTGGGAACAAGGCAAGAATAATCATAGATACAAGGCTTGCCTGGGCTAAGGAGTGAGTTAAGGGCTAGCCTGGGAAAATTTGTGATACCCTGTCTCCAAACAAAACATACAAAGTAGAGAAAAAAATTCAGTGGTAGAGGGCTTACTTAGTCTATGCCAGGCCCCCAGGTCAATTCTCACAAATGAAAAGTAGAGACACATAACAAATTACACACACACACAGAGAGAGAGAGAGAGAGAGAGAGAGAGAGAGAGAGAGAGAGAGAGAGAGAGAGAGAGAGAGAAATATCCAGTATACAAGTGTGGGGGAAGCAGAGAACTGAGTCCTTCACTAGAGGCACAGTGCTGAGGGAACAGACATCTCTCCCTACCAGGCTCGGATCTCTAACACCACACAGTAGTAAACTACCCAGTGGCTTCCATTCGTTTTAATAAGAAGGTTAAGATATAGGGTCAATCAGAGTAACTGCACCCCTACAGAGAAAAATCACAGCTACTAAATCCACCTTGCCCTCTAGTGGTGAAATGCATACAGAGTTGTTCCTGAGACTTCTTGAAATCATACACATTCAAGTAATGGTGCATGGTATTCATAAATATATGTATACAGGTATACTATATTCTGATATATATTAGATGTGTGTGTATAAAACAATTAAAAAATAGAGGCCATCAATTTGAGAGAGAGCAAGGGAGAGCTACAAAGGAAAGATTGATTGAAGGGAAGAAAAGGAAGGCAGAAAACATTCTAATTACATTTCAATTAAAAAAAAAACCTAAAAAACATAGATCCCATTGTAGAAGACAAAGGTTGGGACAGGGAAAATGCAATTTTAAGTAACTGTTTTTGTCACAGTATTATTACTTATGTTTCCATGCTTACCCACTTATGGAGTTAACTTTACTCCATAAAGTTAAATTTTGATTCATGGAATCAAAATTCTGTTAGAATTTCAATAATTCTGATATGACCACAAAGCATTAAATATTTAACAATGTCAGGACACATACTCATTATCATAACTTGGGGTGTATGAGTGCTATTGGCATCTAGTAGGTAAACTGTTAATAATACCCAGGGCATCTGCACAATTAAATAAAGGTCATAAACATATGTGTAGGTCTTGCTTGGAGATTTTTTTTTTTTTTTTTTTTTTTGGTTTTTCGAGACAGGGTTTTTCTGTATAGCCCTGGCTGTCCTGGAACTCACTTTGTAGACCAGGCTGGCCTTGAACTCAGAAATCTGCCTGTTTCTGCCTCCCAAGTGCTGGGATTAAAGGCGTGCGCCACCACTGCCAGGCTCTTGCTTGGATTTTATTTCTAGCAGCTCAACATTTATAAGATGATTGGGCATTTGAGCTCTGACTAGATTTGTAGCTTGAAGGGAGTTTTTGAGATAATGATGGCATCATTTTGTGAAAAAGAGACATTATCATTTGAAAAATCTATCCCGAGGTTGGAGGGGCGTGGCTGGAGTCACATGCGGGATGGGATTGACTGAGAGAATGCAAATAATAAAGAATATAAAGAAGATCATCAAACTGTACTAAATCTGAATTGATTTATACTTTTATACACTTCTGGGGAAAAAGAGGTACAAAGTTGACTCCAAAGTCATGTTGCCATGTTTCTAAAACACTTTATTTGTTTGACTTTTGTTGACTCAGAGACTGAGGTGTGCCAGCTTGGCGCCTTTGAGCTTTACATGATGAGATGTTATCCTGGGCATGGGTAAAGGAATCCTTTGTGAAGAACTCCTCAAACACTGGCAAATGTGTCCACGGTTCAGAGTATCGAAGGAGAGACTGAAGCTGGGCTGTGGGGGAAGCAACTCCAGTGATTTCCCTGTGTTCAGAGAACAAGAACAGATGCCCACATCTGCAGACACAGACTAAACGGCAGTGAGAGGGGGAAATGCCACAGGCTCTAAGGATGTGATGGTTGTGCTTTACTCAAGCAGGCATAGATGACATAGTTCGTCCTTAATGGATGTACCACCCAGTATCTGTCGCTAGCTAGTCACCAAGAGCCTCATGCCATTTTCAGGGTGGGGGCCTACAATTTTCACTGAAATTTTAAAGATTTCTACATGATCCTCTCTGACAAATGTCTCTCTTAATAAAGATGAAGGCGAAAGTGTGCTGTACATAAGAAAGCTTCAAGATTCCTAGCAAAAGATGTGGGGCTAGATAACACAATGAAAATTAACACTTTGCTGAAGGCGTTCTGTCTTTTATTCATTATGCTATAAAAAATAAGGATTGTTTAGTTCATATTTCATGAATTTAATCCTACAATAAGAAATAGAAACCAAAATGTTATTTAGAATATGAAGTCATGGCAACATTGAGAATATGTTCATAAAACTCTCAAATTGGGATGTAGTTTTGGATATTTTTCAAGTTCCAGGCTCTTAAAACTTTTTCATCAACCTATGGCAGTTATTAGTCTGGTTCATATGCCAGCTGGAGAATTTTTACATCTCATGGTCACCAGCACACTGGCAGTGACTTTTAAAATATTTCTGTTAGATGGCGACTAAACAGATGTTCAGGTCTATGGTAATGACGGCGGGGCGAGAACGACGGTGGCAGAGCACACCGTCCATCTTCCTGAAGGTACACTGGGGCTGTCTCTTGCCTCACTCATACTCAGAACAGATGGGTTTCTCATGGGGCTCACAAGAAAGGCGAAGTGATACTTTCAACATTTAGGCATGGCAGTGGTCATGAATAGTGGCCAGAAGCAATTTGATCACTGTCAGATACATATAAGCAAAGTCATCGTTTAGCTCCAGGACTCTTAACGACCCATGCTCCTAATCCAAATTGAGTTTAGAAAATACTTTTGAGACGATCCAAAGAGAAATTTCACCTTGCCTCAGAAATGTATTTTCGTAAGCGTTTCTAATATAAGTGTCCAAATAAAAATATTGTATTTCTTTAAATTAAAAGATTCAAATGACACGTGAGAACTTTGTTGATGCCAATATATTTCTAAAGTCAAAATTACAATAACATGTATTACATTTTTAAAAGCTGTCTATAAAAGAAGAAAGGATTTTGGAATGGATGCAGATAATTCTTTTAATCTTCTGCCATCATGGAAAGCATCTCATTGTAAAGCTCTTGAGGAGCATCCATTGCCCAGATGAAGTCCAGATGATTGTAGGCAAGAATCTCCTTATGGTACAGGAGGTTGGGGAGCTTGGGAAGCAGCATGGCAACATCTTGGGGATCAGCCAGGATGTCATTGCCACCATTCCACACTGCGATTGGCACAGTCATGGCTGACACATCATATTCAGGAGGTGTGCTCTAAAACATGACAGTTGAAAGAAGCGGAGTTTAGTCAACCAAACCAGTGTCGATCATCCGCTAGTTCTAAATAAAGTCTAAGGATCAACAAAGTCAACCTCATTCATAGAGCAAAGTGAACACAGCATAGTTTGTGCCAATGTTTCTCAATCTCTTATAGGTCTGTCAATCACCTAGGATTCTGTTAAAATGCAGACTGACTTGGCAGGTCTGGGAGGAAAGTCAGGGAACACACATTCACAGGCGATACCAATGTTATTGGTTCTAAGCTAGGTTTCGGTTCAGATGAGGGAAGGAAATTTCACTAGATTCGTGTGTGTGGGTAGGATGGGCACATACAAACTACCATGTGTATGTAGAGGGTAGAGCACAGCCTTCATGCTGGTCCTTGCTATCTATCAGACAGAGTCTCTCCCTTTCACTGGTGGATATGCCAGGTTAGCTGGCCAATAAGCTTTGGGTGGTTCTGTCTCTGCCTCCCATCTCCTAATAGGGCACACTGAAGTTACAGTAGACAGAGCTTACATAGCAAACTCATTACCCACTGATCTATCTCCTTATCTAGGTTTTGACTAGATCCTGACTGGGACAGATTGTCTCTATCACTCTGACTCTTATTTCCTCAAATAACCCAGGGTCCTGAGTCATGTGTTTTGTCTTTGTATTAATTTCCACAATGTGCATTATAGTGGTAAATTTCTATATGCTGTTCTATCTCATTGAGAAGCTGCTCTGCTTGGAAATCTCTCAGCTGGGAATCTGAGCATGGCTCTTTGAGTAGAGCTTTTGTGGGCATTTCTGTGGAATGTTTTAAGTGCTTGATAATGCTGTCTGTCTGCTGCTCACACCTCATTCTTCCACTTCAAAGCCTCACCAGAGGGGACACTTTACTCTACAAGAACTCTTGATGCAGAGCTATCTCAATAGGCTGTCTCCAATCAGTTTCTGCTAGATGATTCTAAGCCTCAAACTCAATGAGGTTATCTTTTGGTTGGCCTCTCAATCAGGCTGCCTCACTTATACTGCTGCATGTTTTGGGTACCTGATTTGATAATATTTTGTTACCTTTCTACTGATTTTCTCTATCTGCATTTTGCTATTTATTCTTTTTAAAATTTCCTGCAATATCATTAATAACCTCATTTTCTCAAACCTGAAGGCACAGCTTTCATAAATCATTCTCTGGATTGTAGGGAACAACTGTCCATAGCATGGTTAGTGACAAGGACTGCACTTCAGGTAAGAATCTGGATCTGTTGTACACTCGTGTAATTTTCCTAAATATTGCTTCAAATTCTGAGAAAAATTATTGGCATCTTTTTTTTTTATTTTTTAGAAAACCATTATTAACACATAGGGTTTATAAAGATTCACAAAGCAGAAAATAGAACAAGAGAATCATCTCCTTGGTTCCCATAATCTAGACAGAATTTAGTAAGGTACTTTTGATCACGAGATTATTACTTCAAGAATACTAATCTAATAATAGCCTCAAAGTTTGTGTCTTTACACTTTGTGATAGAGCCAACTTCCACTCCAGACATTTATTACATTATTATCCCAGTAATTTATGCTTTTTCTTACATTCCCTCACACATGGGTTAAAGTGAAGAATATCTATAATAAATACACTTTATTTTACTTACATACTATTGAAGAAACTGCTTCCTAGATGTTATCTCTGCCTGTTAAATTACCATCACTGATTTTAATGACAATTAGCCAGAAGTGTTATTCACTTGGCTGGACAAGGTAGACTTGGTGATTGGTACTCGGGATATCTATGATTTATTTCTTTGGTCACCAGAATGAGAGCCGAACAGAAAAGTGAATTCAAAGCAAGTCTGTACTTTGTGAGTTGATTTTATAGTATTCTGAAAAAAAGGCCCTTAAAGACATCAAATTAATAAAACCAATGGTATGGGGGCTTTTCTCTATATGTAGACTCTTGTCTGAAAACATATCTTTCTAAGATTTGAGTTGGGGGAACTAAGGAAAAAAATCAGGATTATTCAGCTACTATTTGGAAGAAAAATTGGGGGTGTTTAATAGAAAGAGTAGGCCTTGCTCACAATTAGTCAGTGGTAACTGAGAGTTTGCCCTGAGCATATGGTTACAGATATGATCCTTTTATAGCCTGTCAATAATTTTCTAGTCCATTAATTATTGTGTAAATTTATATTGACCACCAATAAGATCAATCCACGGTCCGAATTATTTGTACCATAGCAAATGTGAGGATTACAAGGCACCTTTGTGCTCAAATACTTCGAACTTTGACCTGAAAACATACGACCTTTCTCTTCCACATGGAAATGTGTTCGCATGAAATCTTTTGTCTGCCTGTCCAAATGAAGAGGGTGATATACAAGACAACTGCTTATCTTATGCATGGATATAATTGATGACTTGTTTCAGCCAGTTACACTTCAGAGAGAAGAGAACAGTGTTGGATGGAGACTGAGATTATACAGCAGGGCTGTGTGAAGACGATGTACTGTTAATTTACAGAAAATCTTTGCATCTGACCCAGCATTACTCTGAGGGTATTTTTCCAGAGCCGAGTAGTGTAGAAACTGGACATCAGCATTCATTTGAAATTACGTATTACTTCTCTTTCCAAACTTCTTTGTCATTTAAATTGTGAGCAATTTCAATCTCAAGAAACATACCTGATTGTAGTGTAACATGTTCTGGGATTGGCTTCCCCAGTTAAAGGCTTGAAATTTCCCAGATCTAGCAAGCTAATGAAAATTTAGAGGTGAAAATTAAATAAAAATTTAGTAAGAAGTAATTAAAATTAATTAGCTAAATATTCTCATAACCACATGAAAAGCAATTTAATCTACTCCGAATAGTTCATTTTCAGTTTTTATAACTATTGAAAAAATATTTTCTCATTTGAAATAATAACTAACCACCTAGGACATATGTGAGTAAAAATATAGCATTTGTTTTAAATATTTTGTTTTACCCAGCAAATCATAAAAATAATTATTTGTTACTCAAATCACATGTTCTCATAAGATTTTTATGTATATGGATTAATGATTATTTTTGTAGGTTGTCATATATAGAAGCATTGCCTTACAGAAACAGCTTAATAATGTGCTTTAGGTTAAGTACCAAAGTTTATTACCACAAAATGATGCTAACAACATTGAAATAATGATACCTGCGCCCAGTGGAGAAGGTCTTGAGTAGATGTTCCTGCTGGATTATGCCCTAGATACACATCAAAACGACTCTAGAAATCAAACACACACATACACATAGGCTTAGACATATTTTGTTTCTTCAAAACAGTTGGGGCCATGTTTTCTGATTTCAATCAAGTGTTACAGGGTAACCTTCAATGGACAGGTGAATCATACAATTAAATGCCACCTCACAATCTACAAAGCCCACCATGTATTTTAACCATGATCAGCAATGTGGATGGCTCATTAACTCCATATTTTTTTAAAGTAGAGTTTGAAACTCAAGGAGGTTTAGACAAATATCAGGTTCACATAAATCAGTGATAAGCAGTCTGAGGCTGGAAAGTTTTACCTACTTAGCTTCTGAAGCTAAATCCTCAACTTCCTATTTAATGTCAACATGCAAGAGATTAAATATTATACACAGATTCATCATGTTGCATAATTTTAATATATATTGAATAATTATATATACATGGGTATGTATGTATATATGATAATCATTGTTTTTATTTTGCTATAGTGTTTTATCTGGTTCCTAGATCACCTTACTCAGACCCTTTAGCATTCTGAAGCTCTGTTTCCAGATTGCACAGACCAATTGAGTAGTGGGTCTTAGAATGTGAAAAGGGCTTTTAGGACTTTAAATGTATAAATGAGAGTCAGGATTAGAAGTATAGTTCTATAATTCCAGCTATTTGGGAGGCTAAATTATGAGAATCTCTGGTTAAAGCCCTTCATTGGCAATAGATGAAGTAGCTGGGCAATTTAACAAGACCCCGCCTCACAATAAAAAGTTATTTTAAAAATACTGACAATATATATCAATGGTAGAGCATGATCCTAAAATCCCTAGATTCCCTTAGCACTACAAAAATAAAAAAGAAAGGAAAAGAAGAAGCAGCAGAAATATGTCTATATAATACACACACACATGGCCACGTCATGTGGTTGATGTGATTTATTTGTACTAAATATCTTAGCTGATTTGAACTTTACAATAGCATATTTTGTGTGTGAGGAAACAAACACAGGAGCTTAAGTCAGTTCCAAAGGTAGGACTTAAACTAGGCTGACATGAATCTATATGTTTAAGGACCTTATGATATGGAACTTTCTCATATAGGACTTAAAAGTCCAACTCAGGGAGTAAAAATGTAGATCAAGACAGGGGCAAGCTGTTACACTGCTTCTCTAAAGTGTGTTTTATAAAATTAATGGGAAGGGCCAGCAGGATTAAATGCATTTACATTTATTTGATGACTATGCATTGTTCCTCAGAAGCGCCTTCCCAATAAGGTTCATCCCCTTCTGTCACAGAAGGTAAAAACCATTACAGTCATTTAGGTGGATCACAAGCTAGTCATATTTTTGAATGAGAGCTGGAGATGAAATTGTAATGAATAGTGGCTTGTAATTTCTCTGGGGCCTACCACAATGCTCTGGACACAGTCATGAGGTAAGTCTTAATTCTCCTGAAGTATCATTTCTAAGGGTTGATGATAACACAAAGGTATTTGGGCAAATCTCTTGAATGGAGACCACAATGCATACACACCGCATTTAAGTTTCTCGTGTCAAATCCACAGAAGATGAATAAAGTGTTGCTGCAGAGACTACTTAGCAGCTCCCGTGAGCACACTTCAGTACCAAGAAGTTGATCAAAGTAGTTGTGGGACATGAACATTTTGTTACCAAATATAACCTGAAAAACAAAAGCATCATCAGAACATGGCAGCAGCCTAGCTGCAGAAAGCCCACTTTATTGCTGAAGCAACTTATGCAGGTTGAGCATGTGTGTGTTCTTCCGTAGTTCTATAAGTTGTTTTAGAAGTTTTCTATTTTTTAGATCCATTACCATGTACAAAAACAAAACAAAACAAAACTCTGAATGATCAGTGTCCTAAGTGTGAAGTCTAAAACACTGAAACTTCTAAAAGGAAGCACAGATAGTACCATTCATTATGTAGGTGTGAGAAGGGACATTCTGAGTGGGGCTGTGTTTGTCCAAGAACTGAGGCCAACTGTTGAAGGTAGGACCTCATAAAACTAACAAGCTTCTGCATAGCTAAAGAAGCAATCAAGTGGGCAAAGCTGAAGCCCACAAAATGGGAAAGACTCTTAGTTAGTTCTATCTCTGACAAAGAATTAATATTCATAATATATAAATTATTTAAAAACAAAAAAACCACCAGCAAATAACTCAATCAAATATTGGGCCCTGGACAAAGTGTTCTCAAAAAAGAAAAAGGAAAGGAAAATCAAAACAAACAGACATCAAACTAAACAAAAACCCACTGTGGCTAAGAAATATCTCAAAAATTGTTCATTGTCTCTAACAATTAGGAAAATGCAAATCAAAACAGCTTTGAGATTTCATCTTACCCCAGTCAGAAAGGCAAAGATCAACAGAGCAACACAAAAAATTATTGGGGGGAATATAGGGAAAAGGGGAATCCCTCACTGTTGAAAAGGTTGTAAACATGAGAAGCCACTCAGGAAATCAGTGTGGAGAATTCTCAACAAGCTAAAAATAAATCTACTTGGTTATACCACTCAATTCACATGTCCAAAGGACTCTACATCCTACTCCATAAATACTTGCTCAGCCATGTTCGTTGCTGCTCTATTCCCAGTAGCTAGGAAATGCAAACAATTTAAATATCCTTCAACTGACAAATAGATAATGAAAATGCAGAGTATATACACTTTGAAATACTATTCAGCTGTAAAGAGAAATGAAATCATGAACTTTCTAGGTCAATGGATCTAGAATAGATCATTGAGTGAGGTGACCCAAACCCAGAAAGACAAATATACCATGTTATCTCTCCAAGGCAGATAGCCCCAAATATTTAAATATGTGAGTATAGATCCTGGAGTAACTACAAAACCAGAAAAGTAAAAAGGGACCAATGTCAGGGTAGGAGAATTGAGGGTGGAATATCAGGGTACAAGTGATCTGACTGGAGCTATGGAATGAAGGAGGAGCTCTAATTAAGGAAGGGGCAGAGAAAATTGCAGAAATAAAAGGGAGGAGGGTAATATAACAGTAAGGGTGTCTGGGAAAGTCATTGGAACTTTATTATAAACTATCTATCTAAAATAAAACCCTACAATAAATATAAGTTTGTATTAATAGATATATATATATAGTTTAAATGAATTTAAATGAGTTTAAATTAAATTAAATGAGTTTGAATATCTCATCTGGATTGATAGCACCCTCTCTAGAGCCAAGAACCATCACATAACAAAAATCCAACATCAGGCATGAGAATCTCTCATTTGAGTTGTTGAAACTCTTGATCACAGTTGTTTTAGAGACTTCCAAAACATTACAAACTATTGCTATTGCCCTTGGTTGACACCCTGCATTGAAAAATAAGACACTAATACTGAAGACACCAGCAAATTCAGACAAAGGACCCAGCAGCCCCTGAGTTGGAACTGACAGGAATGCCTAACCCATGCAAATTTCCAAAGGAGGGAGCAACCATCAGTTCTAACCAGCTGTGACAGCCATGAACCACAATAATGATCAGCATGGCAAGATACTGGAAGAGTGCAGTAGTTGCACACAAACCATGATAATAACCAATAGCTCCATAAGAAGACCTTAAGACACACTCAACAAGAGGGATGCATTCCTGATACAGGAAACCTATCCAACTACCCAGGGATAATGAAGTCATGGATCTTGGAGGAGATCCTACGACCACCATTTTACTAAACCAACATCATTCCTAACTACATTCTAAATATTTTGTCTTTACACCCACAGATAAGTATAGCCGCCCCCCTTCTTAAGGGAAACTTCTGTTTGCAACAGACAATAGATTATTACAGAAAACCACAACCCGTCAAAGTGCAGCGTTGTGGAGCCCAGTCCCACGTGACACATCTAGAATCCACTCCCACACCTAAGGTTCAGGAAACATTGTGGAAAAGGAGGCAGAATATTATAAGAGCCAGATTGCCTGAGAGTTTGCAGTGAGACATGTATCCTTGTAATGTCAGAAGTTACATCTATAAAGTCTCACCCATATGACTGGCTAAACATGAGCTGACCAAGGTTGACACCAATAGACCTGCTAATGCGCACAGAGGAAAGACCATGAGACCTGAACCCTACTCAAGCAACTACCGGCAAATAAGAAGAGCTGAGAATGGAAAAGGTGGTCTTCCCCAGGGAAGCACACATTAATTATTTATCAATACCAAATGGTCTGCTCTGAAAATATTCATACAAGTAACATTATAAAAACCGAGCAGGTTATATTTAGGAATATATGTGCATATAATTATGCATCCGTGCATGTAGCAACAATTAGTAGATAAAAAAGGCCATGAATTTGAAAAAGATCAAGAAGGGATATATATATATATGTGTGTGTGTGTGTGTGTGTGTGTGTGTGTGTGTGTGTGTGTGTGTTTCGAGGGAGGAAGGGGAAAATGGGAATGATGTTATTATAATCTCACAAATATTCATTATGTGCATATGTGGGCTAACATATGTACCACAGAAGTTGTGTGGAGATCAAAAGACAACTTGTGGGGGTCCTTTGTTCTCTTCTTCCACCATGTGCCCCAGTGATTGAACTTAGGTTGTCAGACTTGGCAACAATCAGCTGGACCAACTGAACTATTTTGGTTCTTCTTTTTTTCAATGAAGTTGTGAAACAGAAAGAGCAGACATCAACAATCGGTATGTATTACTGAGTTGGGAACTATATAGTCTCTTAGAGGAAGTTGAAGAGACAGTGAATTATAATCCAGCTGGGGTAATAAAGGTTATGGTCAAATCGTGAGATAACATGGCAGAGTGTCATAACAATGTATCAACAGGTGAGATTTGAGTAATAAATTGTGAAATGAGGAGGAGTAAATGGGAACTCAGAGCGATATCGCTAGGAAAATCTTTAGCTATTGACCTCAATCATATTGAGCATTGGGGCGTTTTGCTTTATCAGTTTCATACCCAAGGAAGTCTGGCTAGGAAATATCAGTGTTTCAGGCTAATTAGGACTAGGTTATATCTGTAGTTCTGATCCATGCTTACGATTCAATGTCTAAATGACTCCTTCTTTCAATTTTTCTGCTCTTGCTATCTGAAAATCTGAGCGTAAATGAGAAGTGGGAGGCTCAGAGCAGCAGGAAATGGTCACAATCATCTTAAAGTCTTAGATTTTGCAGGAAAAGTTCTATAAATACGTTTGACTGCAGCCGGTGTCTTTGGCTTTAGACGTGCATGCTAATTTAGAGTGCAGGTCAATGGACACTACAGAAAGAAAAGGTAGGATTACTGTACTTAGAACCTCAGGCTAAACTGTTCTTCTAGAGGAGATTGTGCAAATGTGCAGGTGTGTCTGCATGGGTTGGATTGAGTGCAATAGAAGTTGGGCATTAAGCATTTGAATACATAAGTGCTATCAATTCATTCCCATGTGTGTTCAGTAAGGCACTAAATATTATGGTCTATTGAAATCCACACTACTGTCCTATGAAATTTCCATTTCTTAGGACAAAAACTCTTAGGCAGCCCAAGAGCATTGAATTAGAAGTCTCACAGTTTTACTGTGCTCAATCATTGCTTTCTTTATTTGTCTCCTTTCTTTATTCCTTTTTACCCCCTCCTCTTCCAAGTTTCTTTTTTTCCCTCAACACAATATTTTCATTAAATATTTAGAAATTTCACACAACGTTACTGGATCACACTCGCTGCCCATTCCTCCCAGGTCCACGCTCCCACCAAAAAACCAAAACCAAAACCAACAACAATAGCAACAACAAACCAACAACAAAACAGAACAAACAAAAACAACAAGAACCAAATACAAAAAGCAAAAATAACAACAACAAAACAACCCTCTTACCAGCTCTAATTTGTGTTATCCGTATATATTCATTGAAACATGATCAAACTCCCAGTGGCCAGCCCCTTAAAGTTGCACTCTGGTACACCCTTGCCATCGACTGTGAAGACCTATACTTTGGAATCTTTATTACAATTTTAAAAGACTCTCTTCAATATCTTCCTGACTGAACTGTTTCTTTTCCTTTTTTTTTTTTTTTTTTTTGGCTGTGGGCAGTGGACCTGGAAGCCACCAATATCCCTCTGACCCTTCCTGGGAGTATTATTTGACTATTTTTCTCTGCTTTTAACACTCTGTTCTCTGTTGCAGGAGTGAAATTGTTACCTTGACACAGGTGTGTGGAGTGCTTGGCCGGTGAAACATCCTTGAAAAAGTAAAACCCTTACTGCCATTGACAACCCACTGCAAGCTAACCAAAACCAAAGGAGTAAATGGGAATCTCAGAGGCAAGAGGGGACCCACACGTGTTAATGCTGGAGAGAGATAATATAAACATGTATGATTTCATTTGAGGATGTAAATATGTAAGGTACATTTGTTTACATGGATCGATCTGAAGTCTAATGGCAATTGAGTACCTTAGTCACATACCTTGAAAAGAAATGTAGGAATCAATGAAATCTTTTTCAAGGGACTTGTTGAATACCTCACAGTAGCAACTGGAGCTAATGCATAAAATGTCTTGATTTTTTTAGCCAGAGCAGGATTGGTAGAAAAGGCAATAAAACCTGAAATAGAACAGAACACCAATGAAGATATGTGCCTGTGTGTGATTTTCTCTTTCTACAAGTGTGAGGTTATCTTGGATTTGCTAGAGATGGCATCTTAAGCACTCTGAGAAGTTGGCACAATGGTTTGTTGAGATACGTAAAAGCACAATGATAACATTGAAAGATATTCACTAGTGGGAAAAGAATTGATATCTTCAGTCTTAAGGTAACTCAAGAGGGAAGCAGGGTGGAGAAATTCACTGTCAGGGCAAGCAATTTTACTCATCGTAGTAAATGCCAAGGAAACCATTGCATTGAATCTCAGTGCAGTGATTTTATAGCCTCGGCTTACAGACACAACACTAAGCTATATTAAACATGTATCATTAAAAGTTAACGTTATGGGAGCCCCTTGTAGCCAAGCACAGTTACTGGCTGGTATCAGTAGTCTGGAGGCTGAGTCAAGAGGATCTGGAGTCTGAAGCCATCCTGAGCTACTCAGGGCAGCTTTGTTTCAGAAATCCACCACCAGCAGCAACAACAAAGAGGTCTATGACTTCTAGGCATTTCCAACAATTACTCCTGAGACTGCATTTCACTTGATTTTTCAAGCACTAGTGAACACCTCCTGTCTTTGCATTCCAGAATTCTAGATGCCCTTGGACATCACGATTACTACCTCTGAATTTATTTCCTCTATTACAGAACTTTCATCTTCTAAATACAGGAATAATGCAGCCTCTTGGCTGTCTGAGCTAACACCTTGGGATGTTAGCTGCAGTCTCACTGACTGATGTCTCCTGTTGAGAAGTTACTCATCCTTGAACTTCATACTGTGACTGACTCCTTGACATCTTTACTGCATCTTCAATAGATGACATACAATGTTCCCAAACTGAGCTCCTAATGTCCTTTTTACTTACATTAAAGGCTGATATCCTTACAATATCCAAAGAACCCTGAGTACTGTTCTTTTCAGCAGCCACGATGTCATCTTACCCTGTTTCTCTCTCCCTGTCTCTTGCTCTGACCCCGTGATGAACAGCATCACCACTGTCCCCTGAACATGGTCTCCGTCTTAGGTTCTTTACACTTGCTGTTTTCTGTCCCTAGAACACCAGGCTGGCACAGATGCACATGAATCTTCTACATCGTTACTCAGAGGGTGTTTATAGGCTTTGTCTGTTTAAAATGGCTTTAAAGCCCTCTCAGACTCCTTAAAATCCATCAGGTATATTTCCCACAGCATTACCATGGTTTGGTGAGCTCCACGTTACTTTTAACCCATTTCTTTTCTGCCTGTCTTTCCCAATCTAAGTGATAGCATGATAAGAGATTTTAATTTATCTTCTTTGGTATATTATTTGGGCAAATGATATGGTTTCCGTCAAAAATAGTGGAGTGAAGGGAACAAATTCAACTGGGAGGCTAGATCATGCTACCTTGAGAGCCCGTTGGCCTGGGCTGGTATCTGAGCCACTCTGTTGGACTACTGATGGAGATGATACCACTTGCTTGAGTTATTTATTCTACTGTCTGATTTATCCATCTCTAGGGTAGGAGGATCAATTGTCTTTATATCACTGCATTCCAATGGCTGTGGCATTTTACAAAGTTGCACAGTATTGGCAATGGTACTGGTTACAGACATAGAAGCTGAGCTCAGTCTCAGTGCTTTACTTACCAATAGTGGTGCCCTGAGAATGACCAACATAGTGTATCTTCTCTTGTCCAGTTTTCTGCACAATGAAGTCTATTGTGGCTGGAAGGTCATATTTAGCCATTTCATCAAAGCTGTAAAAAAAATCAAACAAAATATATTTTCTTGTTATAGTTTCTAAACTCAAGCCCTTCAACCTCAACCCTGGTTCTTAGGCCCACATTCACAAACAAACTATAAGTAAGCCAAAAAAGCATATTTATAGAGAAATCTCTATTTCTACTTGAGGAATAGAAAACTAGACACTTTAATTACTGCCAGTTATATATATACCCTTAGCAAATGCCAGGTGTCTTTGGGATAGTTGCTTGTAAGCAAAGGTCATCATGTTCAAACATGTATAATGACCGTAATCTAAATATAAACAAGATAGGTATCTATGGGTACATATTATTGTTATTTGTGAAATGGAATATCAGATTTAATAAGCATTTGTATTCTACATTCCAATTTTATTTAATATGAGTCCCGTCTCTGTAATACATTCTTCACAAATCAGCCAGAATGATGAAAACTGAGAACTCAAGTTGAACAATATTTAGTGGCTTCTCATTGTGCACAAAACGAACTTCAACACCCTCACTAGATGTGCTATCAGCATGCTAGTGTTACGTTGTGTTCTCTCTACCTCTTTCTCACATCACCAGATACACATGGGCTTCCTACCAGCTTTCAGAACCACCAGAACACTCTGTGCCTCAGCAAGATCAGCCGGATCCTCGCTGTCAACTATCTTCCCCAGTCATTTCCAAGAGGAGGGCATGAGAAGGCACTGGGCACCTTTGATAACTTTTCTGTGCCTGACCTTTGGGCTTTTGATGTTGATGAAGACCGCCACTCCCCTTTGTCCCAGTTCTGACATCTCCCTCGTCTATTGGCTTCTCCCTTTGCAACTTTCTGGATTGCCTTGCATCCTAACTTTGGACGTGTTTTTCGTTTTATTTGGGAAACCATTTTTTGGCATCTCTTGATCTTTGGTACGGAGGTCACAACAAGCTTAAAGGAAGCACTACCCTTCGAATGAGGTGTAGAGAAGACTCAAGAGTTGGAATGAATGATACAGATTCCTTCATCTCCTGCCCAGAGGATAGTTGGCTGTGATGAGCAAGAGAACGACTATGCTCATAGATCCCAAATGCATGTCCGTTTTGAATTGTTCTCTTTCTTTACCTGAAAGCCCAGAATTCAACTGAATCTGGTGAATAGTATATATTTTTCCTGGACCAAGTATTTCCTCGACTGTTCCCCAGCCACACATCATAGCCAGCATCTGCTAGAATGAAGGCCAGGCTGTTGTTTGGCAGATTTGTAATCCAGTTTGTGGCTGATGCAATCAAACCATGCTGCAAATACACCACAGGTCTCTTGCCTAGGGAAGAAGATTATTCAAAATGTTATGAACTTATTCTTTATGGTGGATAGACATGTAGTCAGAAGTAATATGTTCACTTTGTTGACACTGTACTTGATATCTTAATTACCTTTTCTCAATTGTGTCTCATGTGCCAAAATTGATGAAATTATACATTTTATCTATTTTTAAAGATTTATAATTTTGTGTGTATGTGTCTTTATGTAGACTTGTATGTGTTTATGCGAACCAAATATGTGCAGGAGCTCTCAGACACCAGAGAGAACATCTGATCTTGAACTGAAATTATAAACAGTTGTGAGCAGCCAGCATGTGGATACTGAGGACTGAATCCAAAACCTACACGAGTGACTTTTAACTCCTAAACTATCTCTTTGTTATATATATTTTATTTCCATTTATTGCATTTGTATTTATCAACACAGGGCCTTGCCTATGCTAGACAAATGTACCACTGAGCTATACCCTCATCTCGTATTGTACATGCTGAATGTGTTTGCTGTATTATATGCCAGTTATGTGTAAAGAAAGATATTAAAATGATAGCTCAAGGGAATTAAGTACTGTGTAAAAGTAGGTTATGCATAATAACATTAGTTTGCATAATTTTTCTATAATGAAAATTTAACCGTAACATCAAAATAAAATGACCTTTATCTATATAAGAAATAGATCCCTAGCTGCCTCCCAATTTTCCCCTCCACAATATTACCAGGCTAACTTTCACGCGCTGGGATTCAGCTCAGTTACTATATTAAAAGGAGCTGTCCCTGATTCCTTTAGCTGGTTAGAGCCCTTGAAGAGTTTGTAGATAACAGCAGGACTACAATTTATCATGATCACTCAGTCATTCCTCTGTCTCATTGACTTGATTGCTATCTAGTGAAGATTGGAAATAAAACCTTGTGTTGCATTTCCAAAGTGATCTAGACTTATTCATCCTTAGAGAGAAATGAAATGGGGGGGGAGGAGAGAAGATAGGGAAGGGTAGAGAGATGGGGGAGTGAAAAGGAAGAAGGTAAAGAAGAGGAGAGAGAAATGAGGGAATAGAAGGAGTTTATACCTATATTCTCAGAATTTTTCTTCCCATAAGGAATTCTGTAGACCCCCAGAAGGTAGCCATCTTCAGTAACAACTTCATGTTCTTCACTTGGATATCCCCAATAAGTTATCATTTGACTCTGAGGAGGAAAATTAGAAAAAGAACTTCTAAGTATTAATTAGTTTTAAAATGCATCTAATGGATATTTCTAATGATTTTTAACTGTTCGCTAAAAGTTTAGACCCATCATGATGCTAGTCCTGTAATCCCCATCAGTAACTCACAACATTCATGTTTGCTTCAGGGTTTTCAGCCAGTTTTCCAAATAGGCCATGTGCACCTCCGAATGTAGATATCACACTTGTTATTAACAGCAGCCACATCTTGTACTGCCCTGAAACAAAGGGATAAGCTATGTTATGGTTCTACAACATTCAAGTGATTTCACCCCTAAGAGAAGTACAGGGATGATTATGCTTGATTGCGTTCTGTTGAGCAACAAGCCTGGGTTGTTATATATAAGCAAGTTAATTTTACTATTTAAAATGCTTTCGCCATGATTGTTTCTTGTTCTTCTATCTGTGTGTACATATGTGATCATTTGTATGTTTGTGTGTGCATATGCATTTGCATATGTGTGTGTGTGTGTGTGTGCGCACACATGTGTACATGAGCTTTCAAATAGGTTTATGTAGCAAGGCAGAGGATAATCTCAGCTGCTGTTCCTTAGGAGTCAGGGGCTTTCACTGGAGTTTGCTGAATAGGCTGGGACACTGGTCAGAGAGCCCTAGGGATTCACCTCTCTCAGTTCCCCTGTCTCTGGGATTACCAGCATACATCATTATTCTTAGTTATTTTACTTGTTTTAGAAATGTAACTCAGGTCCTTAACCATGAATGGCAAGTACTTTACCAACTGAATCACATACTAAGTCCTGATTCTTTCTCTTTAAAAGGATTTTCATCTCAGGTTTCCAGCCTTATAGATAGAATTTTAAACAGCAAGCAATCTTCTGTCATTAGGCGAAGCATATGTGCATTAGTCAGTATTTGCGCCAAACTCACTTTGTGAGCACAGATTTGGACTGAAGTTTAAGTGGGCATCTGATGACTTTGAATCAATTTTAACTTAATGTGCATTTAAAGCTATCATCATGGAGCTGGAGAAGTGGCTTAGTAGGTAAAAGCATGCAGGCCTGATGACCTGCATTTTATCCTCAGAAACCACTTCTAAAAGCTGTCTCTGACATTCATATGTGCTCTGTGGCAGTCACATATACCCTGAAATAAGTAAAACTGTTATTGTGTTAAGATAATTAGTAACAGCCAGTTTATAACTATTAGATGATTTGAAATTATTGTGTGAATTTGAAAGCTGACATCAACTATAATAATGCATGGATATAATTTTAAAAAGTGCTGCTCTTTCAATTTTCTACTAAGATATTAGCTCTTTGAAATTACTTAGGTAAGTCAGATTATATATTACCAGTGTACTATTTGGGCGCATACCTTTTTCAGAAGTAAAAGGGAATTGATTATTATTATTTGTAAAATATATAAAGGCTTTACTAATTGAATTCTTTAATATTTATACACTAAAAATCTAGTTTTATAAAACAATAACTTTAAAAGGATTGAATTTATGCTTCTAGTTAAATGATCTATCTTTCACATAACTTGTTTTCAAAATTGTTATCCTTTATGTAGTTGTAAAGCAATGCAGGATTATGATAAATGAATGAAAGTTTTAGATTGTAAATAATCCAACTGATGATTCGATCTTACTATGGCTAATCACTCATAAAGTTAGAGTAGATTGCAGCTACTTGTGTTTTTATATTTGGACTGTCATTCCAATTATAAGTGTCACAAGATTACAAGTTCTTTTTCACTGCGTAATTGTAATTGTCATTTATTCTTTAGTATAAATAATACTTGCTATTAGACTTATACCATCTAAACTTACTTAGATGATGTAAGTACCAACTATAAATTTTATAATAGTCTCATATTAAGCTTAATAAAAATGCAAGTGAGAAACAATATTTTTTCTCAAGTTTGAAGAGATGCCCTGTTGATATTTGTTTAAAATAAGATGTTTTTAGTGTGTCTGAAATACATTTTTTTATTGTGAGTAGAGTGCACTAGAAGCAAATTTGGAAATAATGTATAAAAAATATTTTAGTAAGTCAGGCATGGTGAACCATGCCTTTAATTCCAGTACTTGGGAGGCAGAGGCAGGAGGATCCCTGTGAGCAAGGCTACTTTACAAAGCAAGTTCCAGAACAGCCAGGGCTCCAAAGAAACCCTGTCTCAAGAAACAAACAAACAAATAAACAAATAAGCAATAAATAAAATATACTTTAATTGTGTACAGTGAAGTAATTTGTCAAATTTGTATCATTTGTTTCAAATGGTCTCAGTTGCTATCACTATTTCAATAAACATTGTATGGTTCTTTATTTATGTAGTACACTTTGTAAAGTTCTTGACGTTCATGGGCTCAACTAGAAATTCCAAGACCTACATCCAATCCTCTGATATTAGAATATAGCCGCTTAGTGTTGAAATTGGATATAACGTTGTCTCTGGAAATAGATTTTATCAAAACTCTGTATAATGGAAATTCCAGAAGGGATAAACCAATTTATAAAGACTAGCCACTATTTACAGCTCAAACCAGATAATTGTCAGACTATCAAAGAATTGACAGTTCCTTTAAACCTTTCTTGTCTTAAGTAATTTCCTTTTATAAAGTGAGGCTATTCAACCAATGGGTTGAGGTACTGGGTACCCCAATAACAAAAGTCAACAAAAAGGCTCTAAAATATTTGGGGCATGATTAAATTCCTCAAAACATCTGATAACAAATCCCAGCATAATATCAGTAACTATTTCATGCCCAAGAGTGTACTTACACATGTAATTTGCAAGTGAGTTATTTTCACAGTCTGTTTCCTTTTCTGTAAAATAGGACAAACAGGTGGATTGGTGGAGGGAGTAACTGGAAAGTGGGATATCGTTTGAGATATAAACAAATGTAATAATTAATGATAATAATAAATAATGAATTAAAAACTGTATGTTTCTCAATGATACAAACATAACTAAGTAAAAGTATTATCACTATTATTATAAGAAACTACTATTGGTATTACTATATTTAATTAAAACAACCCTATTAAGTCCTTGGCATTATGTTCCTTACTTTGCAGATGAACAGAACAAAACCCAACATGTATATAGAAAGCACCAAAGCCAAAACTGTACTGATTGTTTCTAAGGATTATCTTTCCCTCTACCATAGTGCTTCATTGGAATGGCTTTAAGTAGCACATATAAGAAAAAAATGAGGGCATGCCTTTAATCCCAGTACTTGGGAGGCAGAGGCAGGTGGTTTTCTGAGTTCGAGGCCAGCCTGATCTATAGAGTGAGTTCCAGGACAGCCAGGGCTACACAGAGAAACCCTGTCTCGAAAAAACCAAAAAAAAAAAAAAAAAAAAGAAAGAAAGAAAGAAAGAAAGAAAGAAAGAAAGAAAGAAAGAAAGAAAGAAAGGAAAGAAAAAAATGGGGGACAACTGTCCCAAAGAATCCTATAATGCAAACCAAACTTCTGTTTCCTTGAGTTTAAATTTGAAGAACTATATTAGTAGCCTGTTGAGCAATGTTACTGATAATTGTTAATTCAATACCAATAGGTGGATGATATTATGCTACTCAGTATCAATAATAATGATTTCTATGATCTGAAAGGGCTGATCTAATGATTCTCAAAATGATAACATGAAAAGACAAACCTTCGCAATAGATATTTATGATATCAATCGGCAAATTTACCTATCAGCAAATGAGAATTTCATTTATACACAACAGAGAAAAATATTAGCCAAATTCTAGAAGGATAATACATAAATTAAATAGAAACATTTACCTCGTGATAGTTGAAGTAAAGAAAAAAGGACTAAGATTTCAATTAATTTTGATCATCGAATGTACTTACAGTGCCCTCAGAAACAGAATTCTGCTTCTCTGGTTGCCTACTTTAGCTAATGGACAGTTGCTCCTTATATACAAAACCTTAACAATGGCCAGAAATGATTATTAGTTCTTTTGTTAAATTATTATAGGTCCTTCATATCTGGACATCATCCAATATTAAAGCACAAACCTTAAAATCAAATATTTCAGATGAATGCACATGGCATTGGCTCCTCAACTTTAACCTTTAACAAGTGCAAACATTGTCCAAAGGATCTTTGATTAGAAGTAATTTAGGAAGCAATAAAAATGATAACTGATAACTCAAGCATATAAAAGCCATTGAGCACGACATGCAATGCAAATGATTTCGTAGCTGGGCTTAGATTAAAAGCTCATGGTAGTAAAAGACTTGATCTTTTGTTCGTTTGTTTTTTAAAAAACCTGCTGTTGGCTACTGTAATCGGATGTTAGATAAGCCTTTTTTTTCTGTGCCAAGTGAAGATTTATTATGAGTCTTTGGTCATTGTTTTTTGCCCTACAACTAATATATGAAACTTGGCCCCTGATTGTTAAGAACAATTGAGCCATGAAATTTCCTGGTTAGAGTTTGAACAATGTAAATTATTTTAGCATCCATATTTTCATAGCAGTACTTAAATATATCCCAGAAATAATGAAGAAGTAATTATTGTTAAGGAAAAAAAAGTTAATCCATAATCTAATGTTCTTCAAAGCTCCACAACACAATTAATTAGAAGTACAATGAATATATAAGGCAACATTGGTGATTATCAAACACTAAGTGTGCTTATATATTCACACATGCTAAGGTTCCACTTCCCCTGTGCCCTGGATGTCACTGATAGCCACTAAATTTGTAAAGGCAAAGATGACACTTTGTTATAAAGAACAAGTTGGAACTGAAAAGCTTCACCGTTCTAAGTTGATTTGAATTCAGTTCACCAGCACATAGTAAGCTGATTATGCTTTATCACTCATTTGCTTAAATAAAAGCAAAAGAAAATATGGTGTGTTCTTTTGTTCTTTGACTGTATCTGAAGGAGATTTTGATCTAAGAGATTTTTGGGAAAAAAGCAGAAATTCTACTACCTGTTAAAAGATTCATGATCTTTATGAAGACTGCATCTGAGCAGCAGACACATCCCTACTACTCTACGTTGCCTTAACTCTAATTCTATGGCAGCAATTACTATAGTCACAAACACGACGCAGGTGGGGTCAGTTTCCAGTTTACAACATGATGTTTCTTAGCCCACCCTCCTCATATCCTCTTTCCTCTACCTTTTCCTCCTGACTTCATGTTGGGTTTAAGCTTACAGAAAGACCAACTATACAATGGGCTAGGAACCTATTTCTACATTCCTGTGAGACTGTACTTATCAGTATTTGAGGACTTGACTATATGATAGGTTATTATGGCTCTTCACTTGGACACACACACACACACACACACACACACAGAGAGAGAGAGAGAGACACGTACACCCATAAACACACATAGATAGACACACATAGACAGACACACACAGACACAGATACACTTACACAGACAGACAGACACACACAGGCACACAGACACACACACTCACGCACAGATACATACACAAACGTGAACACAGAGAGACACATACACAGACAGACACACAGACATATATACATATCGGCAGACACACAGACAAACACACAGTCACACACACAGACACACACACACAAACATGCACACACAGAGACACATACACATACAGACACATGTACAGACACACAGACATATACACATATCAACAGACACACAGACCCACGGACACACACTCCCACACATCGACACCCACACACATTCCCCCACTGCTAAAGTTCAAGAACCATATTTTGTTCATTTACTATTATTTCTTAATGCCTAGAATTTGTCTGGAATGAAATATATACATGATCAACATATGCATATATTGTTTTTATTTATAAAATATTTAAAGAGAGAAAAATAATTGCAAATTTTCTGTAGGTATTTATGCATATGCTTAACTAATATATGCAATATATACTTTTCAGTAACTATGATTAAAAAGACTCATGTAAGGAAATATAATACAAAAGAAGATGCTTATGTATATATGAGTAAAAAATAAAATAGAATATAATTATCTTATTGCTAATATCAATGATAAAAAATTTGCCAACAACGATAAAAAACTAGTTAGTTTTTTCTTTAAATTTTACTTTAAGTATATAAAATTATGATATATAGCATGGTAGTAGTTCTATACATGTATATCATGTGTAATGATCAAATTCAAGAAATTAATTTACCTATATGCCTAATATATTACAAACTTACTAACATATAATACTTGTATATTCTTTTGAGGTATAGTATACTTATTTGCATATAGTAATTTTATAAGACAATGCCTTTTCATACATATACATGATATACTTTGATCGTATCAATCCTCAAATTATATCCCTAATTTTATTATTAGTTTGAGAATCAAATTCAGAGCCTCTCTGTGCTGATCCAGCATTCCCACTTCTAATCTGTGGGCTAATCCATTGAGGCCACTCCTAGCTCATGATATTCCAGCATGTATATACAATACATGCTGATACATTTGAATAGTTACTTCTCCCTCTCTCTCTCTCTCTCTCTCTCTCTCTCTCTCTCTCTCTCTCTCTCGCTCTCTCTCGCTCTCTCTCGCTCTCTCTCGCTCTCCCTCTCTCTCCCCTCATTATTTTGTGTGTGGAGCCCCATGTTTTCTCTCTTACTTATTCATTACATATATAATATTTCCTCATGAACTTTAGCCCTCTCAGTGTTCTATAGCTTACTGTAACTCCACTTTTACATACTTATGCTTGGGTTACTAGCTGTCTAATCTCTCATTAATATCACTTTCTACTCTTCTGCTCAACTTATAGTTATTATTACCATTATAAATCCTGATTAACCTTTCAAAATATCTGTATCTGTAAGAGAACAAATGTAACTTGCCTTAGAAAACAATCCATAAACTTCCAAAAGACATTATTTAGACTTGCGCAAATTGTTCCTTGATTCTGAAATGTTGAGACAGGCACTGACAAACACTATTGATGTCTGGAACCCAAGGAATCCATTCATGACAAAGGAGATAGGTAGACAAAAACTTGAAGCAGGTTCGTGGGAATCTGGAATTCAAGAAAAATACCAACATAGAAAACACGAATGTGTATGAGTGTACTATGTATAGATAAGGTAACTAACGTTGGGATTAGATGAAATCACCAAGGGAAAAAAACTTAATTTTGGCTCTGTATTAGAATCTTCAGGAGAGAATTTGAATATACATGGCTGAATCTCATTCATTCAGAGTATTTTCAGGGAAGTACTACTTTGACGAATTAGGAGACTTGAGGGAGTATGTGGTTCGTAATCTCAGGAGTTTTAAGATGTAGACATGGAGTAACCATCATCTTACTGTGACCTATCAAAGTGAGAAGGAATTTCCTCCAAGCTCCCTCCTGGTTTTCTGCTTGACAAATTCAGAGCTGAACAGACTATTCGGTTGGTAGTAGTACCTGTTTGGAGGAGCCAGGTGACAGGCACACTATCAAAGGATCTTTGGATTGTCTCCATCTCCCTGTATTCTGTCCATCATTAGACATTGCTGCCACATGCCCTCTCACTGTGATATTCTGCCTTGCCACACATAGTGACAAAGAGCAGTGGAGCCAAGTGACCCTGGAAACAAGGAGCCAACATAAATCTTTCCTTCCTTCCGTTGATTTTCTCAGGCATTTTTTTTGGAGATAGATAAACTGACTAACACAATGCCCCTCTACACCAGGATGAGATAGGGAAGGGAAAGTGTCTTTTATTCCTAATCCTTAAGGCGACAGTAGCATAGACTATTGAAAATCAAGCAGGATCTGTTTTGTTGACTTCTGTAAAGAGAGTAAGATAGATGTGCTTTAGGACTTTTAGACAAAGACTAGTCTTAGATAGGTGGCTATGCTACCACTTGGCCAGTTAGTCTTGAATTAATACCTTAAGTATAGAGAGATAAGGATACTGATCTCACTCCCAGAGTCAACTAATTCTAGCCTTAATCCTGCTGAGGTTTGCTTCCTACCCCAGGCTTGGTTGCTATATGGGTAGGAAAGATTTTGATGGATTCTCTAATACAGTAAAGGGACTGAAGGATAAGAAAGACATTGAAGAGGCTTTATCTAAAGACTCAGAGGTACAGGGATAGAATTATAGAAAAGTGAATGGAAGAAAGAAAAGTCTGAGGGGTCTTGACTCAAACTTTCTTGTCAATTTGCTGCCTCACTCACTATCCAAGTCATAGAGTTATGAGGTTATTAAGAGTCTATTAGACAATATATGCAAATATACACTTTGCATATTATATGGAATTTTACTTGCATTATTATGTATTATGTGCATTTGTTAGGGCCATTCTCAAGTTATCATATTAGGTATCACCTCCAATTTACAAGGAAGAAAAACAGCTTGAGTAGGTCCACTCAGCTATACATTGGTGACGGCTGATGCTTTCAACAGTTACACCCACCACCTACCATTTTTATTGCCCCCCCCCAATAAACCTTCCACATTCTCTACAATTGCAAGGGATTTTGTTATAAGCTAAACTTTTGTACTGACATATGTGAAATTCAGCTTGGGTACTTTTTGGCCTTGTCTTTTAAATTATATTCTCCCTAAAAGATGATACTATTTTGATTTATCTCAGCTGCATACAAAGTCACTTGCAAAGATTAGTAATGACTAGCAGCGGGCGTCCACTTATAAACAATTTGGGACTCCGGATATTTAAAAGTAGTACTTACCTTCCTCTAAATATTTCTCCATTTCCCATTCTCATGGTTCTTTATGCCTTTACGGACTACTCCATTTGGCTTTAAATCTCTACTTGATGGTACATATACTTTTGGAATAGAGTTGCCCTCATTTTCTCTACATCAGTAATTGATTTTGCCAGACTCATAAGATTACTTCTCCAAGTTTCCATTGGGAATTAAGCAAAGAAAGCATGAAGAAAATAAACGACTAGGGAATGTCCCCTTCCCTGGCTCTCCTCCCCTCCACCTTCATATCTTCCCTCTTTCCAGTAAATCTTTTTCTGAGTAAATGATCTTGAATATAGCTTCAATTTCAGGATGAAAATAAGCAAGAAGTTGAAGGTTTGATTGATAGAAACCATTGGAGGTGTTTGATGACTTTCTCCAGGAAGTGACAGAATGCAGTTCTTACTGTCTTCCCAAATAGGAAGTTACTGCCACAGGGAGGAGAGCAGGGTCTCCTGCACTGTTCAAGAGAACCCAAAAGGGAAAGAGGGAGTTTAAGAAAGAATCATAACAAGACCTGAAATCCTAATAACAATTGATTCTCCTTGGAGAGCACTGGAGAAAATCAACAAAAATACTTGACCTTCTAACAAAATTCCAAGATCATGTTAGCAAAAACAGAGATAATCTTGCTAATGAACTAACAACATGTGATATGCACCATTCTAGTACAAAGGTCCAAGAGACAAGAATGGGGTGACATCTTGTTGAAGGCCAGCTTTGACAAATCAGGGCAAACTGAGGCAGGGAGTAGACATAGTGATTGATCACTCAACAGGACTTTCTTTGAGGGAACAAAGTTTGATTTTCTGGGGCCAGTGAAAAGGGTGAGGAAACACACATACAAACAGAAACACACACACATTGACTTGGTGCATGAAGCAATCTCCAACAATCTCCGACCATTTGCGTACATACGCATACGTACATTTGGTGGTTGAAGCAAAGTTCCACAACTTTTTTCCTTCTTAGCTTTAGGACCAAAGACAAAAATTCAGTATGTAAGAGAAATATTACCTCATAGCTATAGGTTACATATTCTCCAAAAACAATTACCACAAGAACATATTCTTCAAGAACAGATCAAAATTATTACACAAAGGAGATTACAAGAGGATTATTATGTATTCTTTCGAAACTTATACCCAACTAAACATTTCCCTCTATCTTTCTCTCCACAAGTTCATCTTGACCCTAAAGTAGTAACTCTTTTGTTAATGATTAACAAAGTTTAAGCAAGCCAATTCTATAGTAGCAAGTTTTTCCCTATGCTTCGCTGATGCAGCCCTCCTTATACTACAAGGAAAGGGGCACACTCTACTCCAAATTCTAACTTTATTTTATCTTTTTGGCAAAACAATTTGAATCTCTTTAAACTCTCTATCAACTACCCTAACTTCCTAAAACTATTTAAATCAAAGGAAAAATTCGTAAAATCATTAATTCATTTAAATAATATTACTTTGAGAGTTTATCTTCATATTGTTCTGCAAGAACATTGCCCAATAGAGTGGGCTGTCTTTCAAGAAGCAATCATAGCAAGCAGTTAGGGTCTCTCCAAGTACATTCACAACATGCTAGATACAAGAGACATTAGCAGTGACAATCATGGGAAGGAATAGCAGCAGCAAGAAACAATCCAGAGATGAACGCCCCCTAATCCCCAGGGCTTTACCTTTCTGATGTTCATTCATTGCAGCTGTGCAAAATGGTGGACGTCTCCAGAAAGCTCACTTGCTCACCACAGCTCCTTCTGCATGGCATCTGTCAGCATCTAAGTCTTAGAATCAAAGTGTTACCAGTTGAACTTGAAAATGCTGTTTTTAATACTGACATCAATGATGCATTTTTGATAAACAGAATTGAATATTGAAGCCAAATTGTAAACAATTACTCTACATCAATGGATTTAATACAAAGAGGAGGAGCCTTTATCAAATTCTTATTCCAGAGGTTGTGATCATTTTGATGATTACGTTTATGTTAAAAATCTTGGAGTTTTTTTTTTTTTTTTCAATGCTTGGGTAACCTCATCTGAGCAAATTCATTCCTGATGCACAAAATCTTATCTGGCTGTTACATACTTTCCCAGTTTGCTATTGATGATTCTATCTCCAAATCCACCTTCTGATTCTGTTTCCTGCTTTTTAATGAGCACATTTGATAATCCTAGCTCCAGAAAGCAAGCTACATCCAATATTAGGGATAAATAAATAAAAACAAACATTTTCAAAAAGTAATAATTATGAGTTCACGAACAAAAGTTTTAGATTTATTAGAGCATAAATTGTGAAGATATAACAAATATCAGGATACATTTGTTGCTCTGTTTTGTTTTTTTTTTTTAATTTTTTGAGGGACATGATCTCTCTGTTATATTACTCTGGCTGTCCTGGAACTCACTACATAGACCAGGTTGGACTGGAACTCCCAGAGAGTCTCATGAGTGCTGGAGTTAAAGGCATGCATCAACACATCTGATTTTCCTTCCTTCCTTCTTTTTTTCTTTCTTCCTTTTCTTCTTTCTTTCTTTTTCTCTTTTTCCACAATTGTTAATAAGCTTTATTGAGGTCCAATTTACAAGCAATAAAATGTACCTTATTCCTGGTGTCTTAGGATTTTTGGCAAATGTATGTTGTCCAGAACCTCCACAATGATCAAGAGAGATAGCATTTCAATCCTTCCCATTTCTTCCACAGTCCATACCTGAGGGACATCAGCCAGTGTTCTCTCATTGAAGTTTTGTATTTAAGAAGTTCATACAGATATGGTATTAAGATACGTTTTCTTCCAGTTAGGTTTGTCTGACTCAGCATAATGTCTCTGCAGTTCAGCCACAGCTTCAAACATCTTTTGTCCTTGGCTTTATTGAGCCTGCTGCAGGGAGTGGAACCAGCCCAGGAGAAAGAAATTTGCTGCAGTCAATAAAGATGAAAAAGGAGTTGGAGATCTGAAGATTGCTTTGACATAAGACATGGAGATACAGAGTTTGGAGTTTGCCCAGCTGGTTTCCTGTTTTGCTTTGGGGATTACAGTTAAAGTGATTGGATGAATCTCAGAAGAGACTTTGGACTTTTAACATTGTTGAGATTCCTATAGACTATGGGGACTTTTTAAGTTGGAGTAAATGTATTTTGCATTATGCTATGTTTAGGTATGGCCATAGACTCATATGCTTGAACTGCCTCTGAGGGCCAGGGAGTGGAATGTGATGGTTTGTATATGCTTGGCCCAGGGAGTGACACTATAGGAAGGTGTGGCCCTGTTTGAGTAGGTGTGGCCTTGTTGGAGTAGATCTGTCACTGTGGGTGTGGGCTTTAAAATCCTATCCTAGCTGCCTGGAAGCCAGTATTCTGCTAGTGGCCTTCAGATGAAGATGTAGAACTCTCAGTTCCTCCTGCACCATGCTTGCCTGGATGCTGCCATGCTCCTGCCTTGATGATAATGGACTGAACCTCTGAACCTATAAGCCAGCCCCAGTTAAATGTTGTCCCTATAAGAGTTGCCTTCATCATGGTACCTGTTCAAAGCAGTAAAACCCTAACAAGACAATATCTTAAAAGAAAAAGTAAAAATATATTCTAATAATATAAAATAGTTACTATAAAATAACATATACTATTATGACTTTCCTGTAAGAATTGGGAGTTCTGACAGGATAATAAGCCATTGGGAGTCTTTAAAGCAGAAGGACTTCATAAATGGGACAAGGTGCTTACACAATAATGAACACTCAAGAAATGAACATCAGGTAGCCACTGCTAGAAATGCATGGTGTAATCAGTAAGAAATTACAGCCAATGGAAGGTCAAGGATGAAAAATGGAGCTGAAACTGTAGATCTTATCTTTCCCCTGCCTGATGGAGTTGTCCAAGGGTGCATCAGAAGCCATAGCAGCTTCTATCTGTCCATATGGGTACAGTAGCTTCTCTTTTGCTATAAAAACAAAAGAGGCAGTACATGTCAGTTTTTATATTGTGCTATTGACCACTGTATGGAAATCAAATCTTTGATACTCAGCAAATATTAATATAATATTCATGGAGATAAGACATGTTTAGTGCTTCAGTTTAGTTACTGGAGTTTCAGTTGGTAATGGTAATATATAATAGAATAGAAATTAAAATATCTCATAATAACCCCAAAACACTGAAACTCTTATTCATGCACAGTGCACATGCATGTGCAAATGAGTAGGTGTTTTCTTCTGCCTTCTCTTGGGGCTCTTTTCCTACTGTTTATTTGTTTTGTCCAATTCTGGTGTGTTAATTTTTGTTTCATTTTATTATAAAATCTTAAAAAACAAGAATTTGGGGCTAGGAAGATAGCTCAGTAGTGAAGTACTTGGTCCACAATCACAGGGACTTGCGTTTGAATCTCCAGCATCTGTGTAAAAGTCAGGTGTGGTGGCAAATGTCTTTAATCCCAGCACTGGGTAAGTAGAGACAAACAGATACCTAGAGCTTATTATCCAGACAGCCTAGCTGGATCAGTGACCTCCAAGGTCAGTTAAAGGCTCTGCTCAAAGAATAAAGTGGAGCAAAATCAAGAAAGACACCAAGTATCTACCCCTGACCTCCACATGGAGCTATATACACAAGCACACCCACCCTTCATACACATATGCATTCACCCATGCAAACACACACACACACACACACACACACACACACACACACACACACACAGAGAGAGAGAGAGAGAGAGAGAGAGAGAGAGACACAGAGACACAGAGACACAGAGAGAGGCAGAGAGAGAGGCAGAGAGGGAGAAGCAGAGAGAGACAGAGACAGAGAGAGGCAGAGAGACAGAGAGGCAGAGAGAGAGAGAGAGAGGCTTTCCATAGCCAGGCAGGTGGTGATACCCCTGCAATCTTAGCACCCCAAAGGCAACAGCAGGTTATTCATGAACTAAAGCCAACCTTTTATGCACAGAAAGACCCTTTCTCAAAACACCATGGTATGGGGATATAGCTGAGTAACAGAGTCCTAGGCTACATCCCAGCTCTTCAAAAAACTAAAAAGAATTTCCTGATTATATATTATATATGTATAATCCTACTTAATATAGAAAAATTGAGTACTGTTTCTCTTAGACTACAAATGAGGCTAGGAGGCTAGGGTCTCCAAAGCAACTTCAATGTTATAGCTTCTTGTTTCAATGTCTGGGATCCACACATGATCTTCTGGGTTCCTCCAAAGGGCTAGCGTCACTTCTCCAGCTCTGCCCTTTGTAGCACTCTAAGCTCAGGTTGATCCACTCCACTGTTGCTGCTGCTCTTGGTGACCAACCCATGGCACTGGCATCTCCAATACATTGGGGTCTTCTGCTACAACTAGGTTTCACCAATAGCTTCTCATAGGCTCTCTTTATGGTGCCAAGCCTCAACACCTTTGCATGACCCCTTCAGTCCTGAGTTATCAACTGCAACTGAGGCTGTACCTTTACCAGTGGCCTTCTATGGCCTCTCACAGTGCCATGCCTCAGCTGTTCTTTATGACCCCTTCATGCTTTCAAAACCAGTACCACCTGGCTGACTCTTACACATTACCAAGTACAGCTGCAGCATGAGGTACAAGCTTGACTATTTCTGGAACACAGCTTCTTTGTTCTCTCAGAAAACACTTTCCAGAAGAATTTTTTTACCTCAGTGATTCTGGTCTCTTCTTAATCACCACTAGTTTCTTAGCTCCAGTTAACTAGCATCAATTGTCCCAGTGGCCCCTCCTATTCTGGACTCTAAAGCCAGACCCATGTAGCCATAACTGACAAGTTCTGCTGCTTGCTGGGGCTCGAACACGGCCCCTTTGTTCTATTACATTATCACCAGCTTTCAGTTTTCCAACTCCTTCATTGCCTAAGCTTGGCTGTCCTGGATCTTGCTCCATAGAATGACTTTGAACTCAGAGAGCTGCATGTGTGTCTCCTAAACACTGGGACTAAAGGTGTGGTCTACCAAGTCTGGATTTAAGTTTTTCTTCACCTAGAATTTGCTCTGTTATAGGCTGGCCTTGAACTCAGAAATCTGCTTGTCTTCACCTCCTCAGATTAAAGGCCTGGACTTGAATTTAGCTGGGTGGGATCTTGCCCCAAGATCACCACTCCCTCAATTCAATTGAATGACCTTGAACACAGGATTCAGCTCCATTTCACTTCCTGGTGCCCTTTAATACTCAAATCATATATTTTATATTTTTCCTTTCTCAACTTGCTATGCCTGTTTAAAATGTTCTTCATGACACTTAACCAGAGAACAAAGTCTATCATGGCCATTTCTGAGACCTCCTTTATCAGTGCAATTAATCTTTTACCTTAGCCTCAGACAGACTCTTCAGACAAGGGCAAAAAGTAGCCATATTCTTCACCAAAATAACACAAAAACAGTCTTTAGGCCACATATGGAAATTTTACACTGAAACTTCTTGGGCCAGACCCAGACTATTCAAATCACTCTCAGTTATAAAGTCTTCCATATTCCTACTAAGATAGCCTATTAAGCCCCATTTAAAGCATTACTTGGCTTTCCAAATCCAAAGTTCCAAAATCCACATTCTTCCAAACAAAAGCATGGTCAAGCCTATCACAGCAATACCCTAGTCCCTGGTACCAACTTATGTCTTAGGGTTTTACTGCTGTGAAAAGACTCCATGACCAAGGCAACTCTTAAAAGGACAACATTTAATTGGAGCTGGCTTACAGGTTCAGAGGTTCAGTCCATTATCATCAAGGCAGGAACACATACAAACCATCCCAGATATATTTTTATTTTCAATTATGTATATTTTCATGTACATGTATATATGTCTGTGTCTCTGCTTCTGTCTGTTTGTGGGTATGTGGATGTAAGTGCATATGCCCATTGAAACCAACAGAGGTCCTAGATCTCCTGAAGCTAGTGCTGCAGATGGTTGTGGTGCTGGGAATTGAACTCAGGCCTTCAATTGCAGTGTATTCTCTTAATAGTTGAGTCAGTTCTGTAGCTCCTACTATATTCTAGAAAGTTGAAATAGTCATTAGTTGAGGAGTTTGACCTAGGGGAACATAAAATGTAGTAAGTGCTAGGCCATCAGAGAAGGAAGGGTCTATGTAAAAAGTGGTTTGCTGAAGTATGTTCATACATGTTCATAGAAAAGTCAAGGCTAGAAATATAAGTTAGCCAATGATAGTGCTGTCTTCAAAACTTACAAAAGTACAAAGAATAAAAAGCCATTTAACACAGAGACTTATCAATAATTGAATTGTATGCATTACTTTGGTTCATGATGCTATTCTAGCATTCATTTACTCTTTGCACCCATTAATTTGACCATTGTGCATAAAAATCAGCTTCCAGTATATTCAACCCTCCTCTTTATCTCTCCTTTCCTCTCTCTCTGTCTCTGTCTCTCTCTCTCTGTATCTTTGTGTGTCTGTCTTTCCCTGTTCTATGCTCTACCCCACTGTTAATGTGGGGCCTCATTTCAATTCTGTTGTTTCTAGTTTGTAAGGTCCTTGGCACATTGTTTAAGTGCAAAAAGGTATGTTTCTTTATCCTCAAGATCGAATTTAAGAAACTTTAGAGCATAATAAACACAGTGAAATATTAAATATAAGAAAATGGGAATAAGGAATTCAGTTAATGCTAGAGATTATGACTGGCCAGATCATCATAGCACATGAGGGAACTTACTCTGCTGTTGTGCAAACTATGACCATTCCTTGGGATGGCTGATTTACATGTGCTTTCAAAGGCTTTGAAGAACAGGATGTAGGAAACAACCCTTATAAGCTATTTCATGGTTTGTGCTGTTAAAAAAAATGTGTATATAGAAAAAAAACCCAATGAATATTATCAGAAACAAAGAAAGATGATTCAACGTGACTTTATGTGAGTTCTAAAGTAAGCTTTTGTGTGGCACACGGAAGATTCTTTCAAAATGTCTCATTGTTGCTGAGACCAGGGAGTCCATGCTGTAATAATAACAGAGACTCTATGTGTTGAAAATCAATCAAGCACTACATCTCCAACCTGGCCCTGGGCTTGAACACAAGGGTTCCTTTTAGATATCAGAAGCTGTACGTTCCTGGCTCCACACCTTCTCTTGCGAAGGTTTACATGAGGAAAATGAATCAGATACACTCCTTCTAACATCTCCTCTTGTTTAACTATTTTCAAAAACTATTTATTCACTTTACACCCCAATATCAGTCCTCCTCTCCTCCCAGTACACCCTCACATAGATCCTCTCCCCGTTCCCCCTTCCCTTCTCCTCTGAGAAGGGGGAGCCACCCCCCACCAGGTACTCCCTTATATTAAAGCTACTTTGTTGAGTCATTTGAGTGTGACCAGTCTTTGCCTTCTGCCTAACCTTCCCAATTAACTGTGTTGGCAATCAAGATGTATAAGATGGCTGCCGATTCTTCATGCTCTCACTTTCCTCCATAGGAATGCTTTGTTAGAATGGTATTCACACTCACTTGATCTCTCCAGACTTAGACCTAGAATGTCTGTTCCCGGGTCATTTATACCACTGGGGTCCCAAGCCACAAGGCTCTCCTGATCCTGCAAGTATGTTTTGACATATAGGCAATACACTTGATAGATAGATCTGGGCGACTCTGTACTGCTACCCTCTAAAATTTCCAACAGGAAGATGGGAAAATTGGTAGTTGTCATTTCATAGGTAATTCCTCAGATTACCCCCCCCCCCAAAAAAAAAAACCCAAAAACCTTTTCCCATCAACTGCCGTCATATCTAAGGCTTCCTCTACTTGTGCTATTTGTTTTACTGTTTCAAATTCTGTCTGTGAACTGAAAGCTACAGTTTTTTAACCATGTAATAGTATTTACACTGCCAGCTCACAGTTGGCCACGACATGGTCACCTAGATTCTTAGAAATATTTTACGAGTTGCCTAGGCAAGACTGAGAAACCATAACCAAGGGAGCCATTCCTCACTTGCAGAAAATATTCATTATCTTACATACGTGTATGTTGAATTTATTAGTGATGTAGAACTGGAATTACCCACTTAGTGTTTAAAAGACTTAACATTGGATTCAATTTAATTTAATTTTCTTCATTTAATTCTGCTTGTATCTTAGTCTCCAATAGAACATACACCTTTTAAATTGTAAATTATCTCAACATTTATGTTATCATCCTAGAAAAGTCTTGATAAATGTTCTGATTCTCACATGGCATCCTGGAAACCAAAATGAAAATTGTGTGTTTAACTTCTAGTCTCTTTACATTCCTAAGAGGTCCCCAAGCATTCATGCTGGGCTTTGTTTTAGGTTTGAAAACCTGGTTCTAGATGCCACTTGCTCTGATGGGTCAAAATATAGAAAATAAACACAGAACAGGTGATAGTCCTTTGTGGCCACCCCTGCAGTCATAAAACAACCTTTGTCTTTTTTCCCTTCCAGGAGAAACTGGCTCTATTATTCAATCCTGCAATCCTTCTTTAAAATTCTGCATTCATGTTGTCTCAATATCAGAGACAAAAATGTATGTGTGCGCGCGAGTGTGCGCATGTGTGTGTGAATATTTGCATACACGTGTGCTTGTGTGTATGTAAGAATGCTAATGTATGTACAAGTGTACATGTGTGCTTGTGCTCTGGAGGCCAGAAAAATAACTTTAATGTTGTTCCTTATGAGTTATCCACTTTGGATCTTGACAGAAAATCTCACTCTAAGACCTGTCAGTCACCAATTCGGCCAGAGTGGCTATCCAGCGTGACCTAAGGTTCTTCATGTTCCACGTTTCAATACTGGTATTAAAAGTGCTTTTAATGCATCTTTTTATGCATAAAAAGTGCATCTTTATATGCATAAAAGTGCATCTTTTTATGTAGATGTTGGGGATTGAACTTGGGCCCTTAGGTTGCTTTGCAAATGCTTTACCCACTGATATATTTCCCCAGCTAGCCCAAAAGAAACACTATTTTGCCAAAAAAAAAAATGTGTAACAAAATAAAAATTCTGGCTTTAGCTATAACTGTAAACATCTGTATTTAAGTATTATCATTCATTGTGTAATATGCTATTCCAGAGAACTGTGTGGTCGTATAAGAGAGGATTTCTATGGTTTATAGAACTTTGTTTGTAAATGAGGAACACTGACTTATCTCAGATGACATTGACATTGGTTAGACACACCTGACAAATATAAGAAGTAGGATTTTTACAAAGTTAAAATGGGAGCAAAGATTCGTCTGAACTGACAAATATGATGTCCCAACTGTGAGAGGGAAATGGCATTGAAAAGAGCCAGAGAAGAATAGACTGGATGAAGCCTAGTAGTCAACGAAGAAGACCAAATGATGTTGCAGAGTGACAGGGTGAACTACCCAATTACGATTTGGAGTTTTATCCTAAAAGCAAAGGAAACCAGTAAATCATATAAGCAGAGAGGGAAATTTCAGAATTCTGTGGTTCTTAAAAGCCTCACTTGGGCAACATTGTGAGAATGTGATCAGAGGTGCCCAGGAAGAATGTGGGGAACCTAACCAGAAAGTTTATGCACGATTCCTAGGGGAAACACAATAGTGAGTTAGAAAGGAATCATGACGATCAAAACAGCAGGTATGGACTGCCAGGGAGACCAACATGACTTAAGGAAGCAGAAATATTTTCTTTGAAATTTCATGAATTAAAAATTGTATGATGTACTTAAAATTGTCACTATATAATTCTTAATTATTTATATATATACAACCATCCTCCGATAAATGCAAAGACATGACTGCAGGACTTCTGAAGGTACAAAAGCCTACAAATGAGTAAATCTCCCATTTAAAAAATGACAGCTGTCTTTTTTCAGGGATTTGAAGTTCTTGTCATACAGATTCCACTTGCTTGGTAAGAGTTACACTAAGATATTTTATATTATTTGTGGCTGTTGTGAAGGGTGTTCTTTCCTGAATTTCTTTCTCAGCCTGTTTATCATTTATATAAAGGAAGGCTACTGATTTGTTTGAGTTAACTTTATATCCTGCCACTTTGCTGAAGTTGTTTATCAGCTGTAGTAGTTCTCTGGTGGAATTTTGGGGGTGGCTTATATATACTATCATATCATCTGTAAATAGTGATACTTTGACTTCTTCCTTTCCAATTTGTATCCCCTTGATATATCCTTTTGCTGTCTAATGCTCTAACTAGAACTTCGTGTACTATATTGAATAGATAGGGAGAGAGTGGACAACCTTGTCTTGTCCCAGATTTTAGTGGGAAGATCTCACATGCTCATGGGTTGGTAGGATTAAGAGTAAAAATGGCCATCTTACCAAAAGCAATCTACAGATTCAATGCAGTCCCCATCAAAACTCCAACACAATTCTTCACGGACATGGAAAGAGCAATTCTCAACTTCATATGAAAACTTCATATCTCCATCCCTGACCTCAAGCTGTACTACATAGCAACAGTGATAAAAACTACTACACGGGGGTGGCGGGGGGGGGGGCGTGTTGTACGAAGGCCTGATACTTTTACTGATTCTATGATGTGCTTACATGCTGGAGCCTAGCATGGCTGTCCTCTGAGAAGCCCTGCCAGCATCTGACTGAGACAGATGCAGATACTTGCACCCAACCATTGGACTGAAGTGGGGGGTCCCTATGGAGGAATTAGGGGAAGGATTGAAAGAGCTTAAGGGGCTGGCAGCCCATAGAAAAACCAGCAGTCTTAACTAACCAGGACCCCTGGGAGCTCCTAGAGACTGAGCCACCAATCAGGGAGCATGCACGGGCTGGTCCAAGGAGGCCCCTGGCACATATATATAGCAGAACACTGCCTGGTCTGGCCTCAGAAAGAGAGGATGTGTCTGTCTAATCCTGTAGAGACTTGAGGCCTCAGGGAAGTGGGATGCCTCCAGGGAGGGAGAGGTGAAGCACCTTCCAGGAAGTCAGGGGGAGAAGGAATGGGATGAGGAACTGTGGGAGGGAGATCTGGAGGGGGCAATGTCTGGAATGTAAATAAATAAACCAATAAATTAAAAAACATTTAAAAATTCCCATTTAAAAAAAAAAGAGTTAAAAAGGCATAGTTGTTGGGAAAAAGTCCTTTATAGTATGAGAAAATGTTAATAGTATGTAGCCAAAGAAATATACATATTATATACCCCCCACACCCCACACAAAGCACACACACACACACACACACACACACACACACACACATACAAATCAAAGTTCAGACGTGATCTGGCTTCTGAAGTGATCTGGCTCACTCTATACAACAGGAAAACCCAATACCTTCTGTGTTTCACCCACTGTTTTGTGAATGAGTTGATCTTACCCATATATTAACTCAATGCTGTGGCTAAAGGATTTACTCATTCATTCATCATTCCATATTTACTTCTCTAGTCCCCAAACACTTGGATTCTAGTTTTGTCTGGTCCTTTCCTGTACAACAGGGATAAACTCTGAAGCATGACTGTTATAATAAGGAATATTCTCATTGCTTAAATCTGAAATGTTTCCTCACAGGACAATGTTTTGAATGTTTCGTTCCTAACACATAGGATCACTTGGGGAAGTCAGAGACATTTTAGATAGCAGATCTCATTTTAGGTCACTGTATTGTGACTGTGAGGGTTCTCTCTCTCTCTCTCTCTCTCTCTCTCTCTCTCTCTCTCTCTCTCTCTCTCTCTCATTCTCTGTCTTGCTCCCACTCAGCTGCCATACCCTACTGCCTTACCCTGAAACAAGAGCCTGAGGACCATGGTCTATGATTCCTCTGAAATCATGAACTCAATAAACCCTGTTTCTCTCAGGTATGTACCACAATGATGAAAGTCTGACTAAGACATCTATTTAAAAATACCTGAATAAATGAGGCCAATGCTTCAGAATGAGAATACTATGTAACTAGAGCAGCAGAGGAGTGAATGGTTGAGGTGAGTGCTTATGGTCTTTGCAAGGGTGGGAAGAATTCTGTTTGGATCTGGACAAAGCAGCTGCTGTGGCTTGGCCTGTTCATATCTTGGGATAGCAAGAAACAGAGAAAAGGGGGCAGGGAGAGAGGAAAGGGGAGTAAGAAGAAGGAGAGGGAGAAAAAGGAGAGATACCTCCAAGTATCCAACCAGGCGTGCCTAGGGTGGCAAGGCTCCATAATCTCCCAAATCCATAAAGTCTTCTGTTATAAAGTGTTCAAACCCAAGACCCTATGAAAGTGATCTCACCCACAAACTATTTACATCACGTACTTTACCTTCTAGGAGGCTCAATATCCTGACTTGTGACTTCTATGTGGAAAAAGTTTGGGTTCCTTTTCAAATATCAAGTTGATAAGAGATTATATTTGACTTACTTGTAAATCTTGCTATACAGTTAAGTGACATCATAATCTAGGTTGACTAGCATAACCAAGGCACCGTGAGTGTGGCCATATCTGGGATGTTAGGGTTTTCTATGCAAAGAACACTAGTATTTCCTGTGTAGCGATGCAGTATTATGAAAACTCCTTTTACATTTGAAGAGACTAGAGATTTAACAGGACCTCACAGTCAGAGTTAATAATACACTTGAGGTTATTTAAGACTTAAGGCTGTTAGCCTATTGAGTACCCAGCCTGTTTGTTTAATCTGTTTTTAAGAGAACAATTAACAACTAACATTATTTGCCTTAGAATTCCCATGTAATCAACTTTCATAACTTACACTAATACATAGGTATAATCTTAAGTTATATACTCTTGCATATTGTCTTTTAATATTAATATCCATTTCTGGATATTGGTTGATAAACAATGATACTTTTAGTACTATTTGTTGTTTGAGTTGGAGTTAGTGACTTCATCCCTTATAAAATCCTGTTAAAGATTTCTATGAATTATACCACTTTTCCCCAGATGATGCTTTCTGCATTGTTCAATAAACAGAGGAAGAAGCCTTTGTTAGGGACACACAGAGACAGAGCACACAAATGTACAGTCATGCAACAGACAGAAACACACACACACACACACACACACACACACACACACACACACACACACACATACACATACATACACAAACAGACACACGAAACAAGGACAGGAACAGATTCACAGGACAGCCCCAAGACAGGCACAGATTCGGACTCATACGACAAAGGACAGAAGACACAAGGAGCATGAAGTAGAAGATTCAGATCTGGACTCACTCCTGGTTAAATGATTCTAAGGATGGGGAGCTCTTAATCCTTTCCTTAATGCATTATTGGTGTTGTGCGTTTATCATAAATGCCTTTAATCCACACCATGAAATTACAAGATGTAAAACTTAAAGGGGATTTGTGGTCTGCACCCATTCAAATTATTAAAAGCCTCATTTCATGCAGATGAACGCTTTCATTTTGTGTTATGGGCTTTCCTCTTTCTCTTCCTGGGAGGTCATGAGGCCAGTCGTTTGTATTCTAAGGAAAGCCCTACTTATCCATCTTAGGATATCAGGTTGCTGCTAAACAGCTGTTCTTCACCAAGTAATTTTCTGGGTCAAAACTATGAACTTACTCCTCTCCTACAACGATAGCAAATCCTTCTGTACAAGCAAGGTGTAATTTTGTGGCTGTCAGCAGAAAATTCCAGAAGATGGAACAATGTGAAGGTGGAGGGCTGACATTCACTCAGGTGGTCATAGTATAATTTGATCCAAAAATATCATGAATATTTCAGGGGTAACATAAAAAGCACTAAAGTTTTATATATGAAAATTTTCACAGAGAGAGAGAGAGAGAGAGAGAGAGAGAGAGAGAGAGAGAGAACTTTACCATATCTCTGAATTGCCTCCAGATAACCTCAAGAATGAATTTTTCTACAGTGCAAGTCATGATACACATTTCTGCAAGTTATTGGTCTAGGAGTCCACAGAGGTCTCCAAAACTGTACAGGCTTTTGCCATTGTCCTTAGTTACCATACTACATAGTAAGACTATTTCTCAGAAAACACCAAACGCTCTGACTGCAAGATGTAAAGAAAGCAATCTCACACCTAGGAATTTTCTTTCCCACTAGTGAGTGTTCACAGTATCAGATTGGGCTACGTAGGCAGATAGGGAAAAAAAAGCTATTAGCACTCTTACCTAGCTCTGGGCCCTGAATGCTGCAATACTATTCTTCAAGACAAGATATACTCCCTTGTGAGATATTAATGTGACTTTTTTGGGGTTTAGATGGTGGGTAGGGTTGCTATAAAAGATTGTCTTCTAAACATGACATGACTATTCCGATTACGAACTCACAGAAGCTTGGCTATCTACATTACACATGCATGAGGTATCACCAGCAAAAACTCCAGCTTAGACCTGGTAGTTATCTCCAGGACCACCACTTACTGAGGCACTATTGGCAGTTAATAGTTTCTGGGGTAAAGAATCATTCTTTTTGAGGATGTGGCCATAGACGGGATTCCAGTGTACCACACCCATGCACACATGGGCAGTACTAACTGGATTTAGAATGGACATAGCAGATTATAAAAAAAGACAAATTTTGGAGGAAAAATGGTACAATATGAGAGTAGTAGTAAGAGGAATTTGGGGTATGTAGATTAATATTTTATCATAGAAATGAAATTCTTGATGACAAAGAAAAACATTTATAAAAGAGAATATTTTCATAGAATACTAGAAATCAGCTGCACAGTTGGACGATGAGTTTTTTGTGCTTTATTGGATTTTTAAAAAAAACAATATTGTCTTTTGAACTAGCAAATGCATAGAAATAAGCAGGAGGTGTTTATAGCCATTCAATTGAGAGGCCACACCTACTCCATCTTGGAGCCAGATTCCATCTTAAAAGAAAAAGAGCCTAGAACTTGACCTGTAGCTGAACCCAAGCTGCACTCAAGTACCAGGAAGGACCCTGTACTGGCTGGTTTTGTGTCAACTTGACACAGCTGGAGTTATCACAGAGAAAGGAGTTTCAGTTGAAAAAAGGCCTCCATGAGATGCAGCATTAAGGCATTTTCTCAATTAGTGATCAAGGGGGGAGGGCCCCTTGTGGGTGGTACCATCTGTGGGCTGGTAGTCTTGGGTTCTATAAGAAAGCAGGCTGAACAAGCCAGGAGAAGCAAGCAAGCCTGTAAGTAAATCCCTCCATGGCCTCTGCATCAGCTCCTGCTTCCTAACCTGCTTGAGTTCCAGTCCTGACTTCCTTTTAACTTGTCTAAACTTTCTGGGCACTGGTATTGGAATGTTGGTTTTAAAATAATTTTATTTTAAGAGGTTATTATTATTATTTTGGAACCATGTACACTCCTTTAATCCCAGCACTTAGGAGTCAGAGGCAGGTGCATCTTGGAATTCAGGACCAGTCTAGTCTATAGTATGAGCTCCAGGGCAGCCAGGGCTACACAGAGGAACCCTGTCTTGAAAAAAGGAAATGAACAAACAAGAAAAAAAAAAAGGCACAACAAAAAAGAGCTTTTGTGTTTTTATAATAAAAGTTACAATATGATCAGAATTTAGTCTCTCTTAGAAAATCAAAAGAATGCCCTGGAATTGTCCTTACAGTAATAATATGTTTGTCTTATTCTCATTTCAGTAAGATCAGAGGTGTCTGGAAGGTCATACTTCTTAGTTCATCATACCTGCATGAAATAAAATTACGTGAAAACTGGATTAATTACTAATAATTAAAAATTCTGCATTTTAAACCATTAACTTTGAAATGCCTCTGAAGAGAGTTCCAGATAATGAAAACTAACATTAATCAAACTCTAATTTACATTACCTATTATGTTACTAGCTTATAAGACATGATTTCATTCATTGGCCGTACGGCATCCTTATTACGATCTTATGATGGTGCACATTTCACAGAATTAAGGACACATGCCAAGGACCATAGCCAATTGAGTGACTAATGTTCAAAGCACACTTGATCTATAGCCAGATTACAGAGAGGGCAAGTTATGTAACATCCACATCTAATAATCATGGACCCTTTACATAGTTTCACCTATAAGAAACACAAGCATTTTTTATGTTATTTTAGGAAACACTAAAGCGTCCAGAAAGCTTGCTGGGAAGACAAAGATGACAATGGGGAGGTGTTCCTGCAAATTGAGAGGGAGATTTTCACTAAATTTTTCTTACATTTTGTAAGGTTTTTGTTTGTTTGTTTGTTTGTTTGTTTGCTCTTTCCCCCCAAAACAATAAGACTCGCACAAGAAATAAAAATAAAATTGTGAGTTATAGATGTGTATGTCTATACTAAATAAATTGTATATACTAAATACTAAATAACAGCTGAATTGTTAGTAGTTGGGAAGCAGAAGGATATAACAGAAATAGTATTTTAATTTGTTTTTGCTTGATTCTAAACAATGTAATTAACATTATAAAATTAAAGCAACTTTTCGATGCACAACTTTTAAAATGCTATTCAATATTTGGAAATTTGAGTGAAGTGCCAATAGTCTTGATTAGTAAATTTGTGAGGGCATAAATAGGACTAAGTCATTTTTAGAAAAAATCAAGACATTTCTCCCTTTATCAACATTCCAGTTATCCCAAACAATCTCTAACTCTGTACAACTCTTTTCTGGGTACAGCGTCTCCTCTGCTTCATCATCCACACATCAAAACCAGCGTTTGCCAGGGCTAGCCTAGGCTAGTGTTGATTGGACTGGAAACACAGAGAGCAGGTATTACAAGCTTTTCCATTTCAAAGAACACAGAGAAAATTGTCATTATTGTTGTTGTTGTTTTAAGCAAACAAAATGCTGTCTCCTCATTACATTTTTATATTAATACATGTAAATCATCGTAATTTTCTCACAACTTACATCCTCCATTATCCCTATTTTTGACACTCTTCCGCTCATGAAAAATATTCAATAACCTAATTTTTAAATCACCATTTTATATCTAAAACTCTAAATTGACTTATAATTCCAAAAAGATGAGTTAACCTGTTGCTCTTAGGGTAGACGTATAAATGTTACTTCATATTCTTTGGGTAAATAAATTGTCTTATTTTGCTTCCTGTCCCTCTCTGAATAAACATACAAATCCTTATTGGATTTTAAAAAGAGGCTTGTTTTGTTTTGCTTTGTTTTAATTATGTGTAGGTAGGTAAGTATGGTATGGAAGGTCAGTTGCCACTAGAGACCAGCAGAGGGCGTACTGGATCTGAAGTAGCCTGTTGTGAGCTGTCGGGCATGAGCACTGGGAAAGGAGCCTACATCCTCCAAATCAACCATAAGCACTGTTAAACCCAAGACAGCTCTGTAGCCCCCTCCTTACTGGATTCACTAAGTTAATTAGTTATATTCTTTTAAATAAAAAGTTCAGCGTTACGAAAAGGAAAAGACCAATGTACAGATACAAGGATATTTTGTGATGCAAAGATTAATATGTACACGGCTGAACAAGTATGAGCAAAAACAACAAACCCGAAGCTCACAGTCTAGACACTAAGAGCAAACCCTATCTCGGCTGACGTCATCAGGAACAGTTAGTACAAATTCTATCACAATTTAGAGTACTGTTTGCTCTGTTCTGCCTCGTTTCTTTCCCTAGGTCTTTACTACACGATCCCAAAGGTATAAAGCAATGGACACACTTCAGCTTAATCTCTGTCTGTGTGAAAAAAATCAAGTCTGTGGGTTTCAACAGGGAGTAGGGCTTTATCAAAGATATAATTAAACTCCACTTATAAATGTTAATTCTGATTTGAAATTAAAAGCTTTATGCTTGCAGAATATGACCCTGTCACCACCTGTACGCTGGTAGATAAATTGAGTAGCTTCTCTTTGCCTTTCTCTTCATGTAAATATTTCTATGCATGGTTTTCTTTCTGTCTTTTTAGACAATCTTTCCTAAAAGTGAACAGTGGCTACCCTCGTAGTGAACTCTGATATTTGTCAAGTAAGAAGTCAAACATTGCAAAGCTTGCCAGATGGAAGTGGTTTCAACACATCTTTTGAATTTCATTCCACTATAACTTACTTGTGAAAATCCTTAATCTCAACATCCTGCTTCCCACAGCATTTCTTGTTGTAAATACCTTCTTTAGCTGTTAGGTTACAAAACCATTACACAACATATGTGCTTTATTTTTAAGTCATAAATATGAAACTTTGGTGTGTCTCAAAGCCTTAGGGGTAACCAGTTTTGTTAAAATTGTTGCTATTTGTAGAGTTATAAAATGAACCGTGGGGCCAATGAGATGCCTCAGCTAATAAAGGGGGTATTTGTCGTCAACCTTGATGGCCTGGCTTTGATCCCCAGGGCCCACATGGTGGAAAGAAAGAATCAACTCTACAAAGACATCATCGGGCCTCTGCAGACATGCTATGGCAGGCATTCCCACATATGCATGCACAGACAGGCAGGCAGGCAGGCAGGCAGGCAGATAGACAGATAGACACATACAGATGGACGGGGACACACAGAAACAAACACACACACACACACACACACACACACACACACACACACACACACACACACATGTATGCATACAATAAGTGAAAAAAATCAAATTAATCATTTTGATCTTTGCAAATGTGAACAGAGTTAAGTTTTATAGATTTCTCTATTATGCTATATGCTGTATGAATGTTTTCCCTGCAGGTATGTAAGTGCACCACCTGTGTGCAGCACCTTCAGAGGGTGCACTGGATCCGAGGAAACTGGGATTACATGTGACTGGACCACCACAAGGATGCTGGGGACCAACAGCAGGCTCTATGCAGAGCAGTGAGTACTCTAAACCACTGAACCTTCTCTCCAGACTCCACAGTGAGGTTATAAAAATAGTTTTCTGCAACTGAGCAAGCACAAAAATCTGTGAAGTCTGGGAGATGATAACTTCAGAATACAGAAATAACAAAGCATTCACAGTCAAAATGATCTGGAACATCCGTGGGTGAAAAAAATTTCAGTAGGAAAAAATAAACAACAACAACAACAGCAACAACAACAACAAATCCTACCATAAGTGTGGACAGTGTCACATTTCTTAGAGAATAGATTGAAATAATCTCTCTGGGAATTAAATAGCATTACTTAGTAAAATTAAGATATCAATTTCCTCCTTTGGGTATTGCTACTCCTATACACCCTACACAATAACCTATCACATATATGTGTGTGGTCTATGTCCCGTGTGCAGGAAGCAATGTGTCCAGAGTTAGCAGTGCTAGGTTGGTAGAATCCTTAAGAAGTGGGCCTTCATGGAGGTCATTAGGTTCTTGTAATTGCACCACTATATGGATTAATATACTGTATGTATTAATCCTTGTATCATTAATGTGGCTGAGGCCAGGATAGAAGGAACTTTTTTCTTTCTCTTTTTTAAAGATTTATTTATTTTTATGAGTACACTGAAGCTGTCTTCAGATACACACCAGAAGTGTGCATCGGATCCCATTACAGATGGTTGTGAACCACCATGTGGTTGCTGGGAATTGAAATCAGGACCTCTGGAAGAGCACTGCTCTTAACTGCTGAGCCATCTCTACAGCCCAAGGGCTTTTTTTCATAAGAAAGTATTATTATATTTTTAAAAAAACCTACTTGTGTTATTCTTTCTAACTCTTGTTTCTTGGGTTTTTCTTTTCTGATTAAAATCCAACACCACGCATTGACAGTGGCCACACATCTGTTTTGGTCTAAGATCTCCATAACTGGGAACTAAATGAGGCTCTTTTAGTAATGTAGACCATTTTATGTTTTTGAAAACAGCATGTACAGAAATATTCAACAAAATGTTTTCTGATTGAATGTATTGTACAATATCTATGCACAGATTCCTAGACTAACAGGAAAGCAATATAATAATAGATAACAGTATCAGTTGGAGAACCAGTATTCTAAGCATAGATGACAGTAGGAAATACTAGTTTTTGTTAGTAAAGCAATATATATTGTGCAGGACAAAACAGAGAGAGTTGAGAATCGATTTGAAAGGACTCAGCCCTGGTTTGCTTTGTTTTGTTTTCCATTAATTATTTTACTTATGTGCATTCCAAATCTTGCTCCCCCTTCCTGGTCCCCCACCCACCCATCCATTCCCACCTCACTCTTCTAGCATCCCCCTTCCCTGGGGCATTAAGTTTGGCCACAATTAAGCTCATCCTTTCCCACTGAGGACAGGCAAGGCAATCTTCTGCTGCATATGTAGCAGGAGCCACAGACCAGCCCTTGTATGCTCTTTGGTTGGTGGCTTAGTCTCTGGGAGTTTCCAGGGCTCCAGGTTAGTTGACAACTGTTGTTCTTCCTATGGGGTTGCAATCACCTTCAGTTCCTTCAATTCTTCCTCTAACTCTTCCATAGGGGTCCATGACCTCAGTCCAATGCTTGGCTGTGAGTATCTGTATCTGTCTCAGTCAGCTGCTGGTAAAGCTTTTCAGAGGACAGCCATGCTAGGCTCCTAACTGCAAGCACAACATGGGATCAGTAATAGTGTCAGGGTTTGGTGTGTGCGAATGGGATGGATCCCAAGTTGGGCCAATCACTAGATGGCTCCAGCTTTTTGACCTTGCATTTCCTTTAGACGGGAATAATTCTGGGTCAAAAACTTGGGCCCATGCCTGAAATGGGAGTCATGTCAATATACTGGAAGTGGTCACTTTAGATTCCATCTCCCCACTGTTGGCCATTTCCGCTAAGGTCATCCCCATTGGGTCCTGGGAGCCTCTCACATTACTGGTGTCTTGGACTTTCTAGAGGTTCCCTGCCCACCCACCCCACACTGCTGCATATTTCTAGATATTCTCCTGGCCCTCTGGCCTTCTCTCCTGTCTCCCCCTACCCTATACCTGATCCTGCCTCCCTTTTTCCCTCCCTCTCCCTTCTCCCACCCAGATCCTTCCTTCCCTCTGCCCCGTGATTATTTTGTTCCCCTTTCTAAGTGAAATTGAAGTATCCACACTTGGACCTTCCTTCTTGTTAAGCTGCATATGGTCTGTGAGTTGTATCATGGGTATTGTGCACTTTTTGGCTAACATCCACTAATCACTGAGTACATACCATGCAAGTCCTTTTGGGTCTGAGTTGCCTCACTTTGGATAATATTTTCTAGCTCTATCCATTTGCCTGCAAAACTCAGGATGTCCTCATTTTTAATAGCTGAATAGTATTGCATTATATAAATGAACCACATTTTCTGTATCCATTCTTTGGTTGAAAGACATCTGAGTTGTTTCCAGCTTCTGGATATTATTAATAAAGCTGCTATGAACATAGTGGAGCATGTGTCCTTGTGGTATGGTGGAGCATCTTTTAGGTATATACCCTGGAGCAATATAGCTGGTCATCAGGTAGAACTATTTCCAATTCGCTGAGGAACTGCCAGACTGATTTCCAGAGTGGTTTTACCAGTTTGTAATCCCACCATTAATGGAGGAGTGTTTCTCTTTCTCCACATGCTTGCCAGCATCTGCTGTCTCCTGAGTTTTTTATCTTAACCATTTTGATTGGTGTGAGGTGAAATCTCAGTCATTTTGATTTGCATTTACCTGATGACTAAGGATGTTGAACATTTCTTTATGTGCTTCTCGGCCATTCGATATTCCTTATTTGAAAATTCTTTGTTTAGCTCTGTACCCCATTTTTAATAGCATTATTTGATTCTCTGGAGTCTAACTTCTTGAGTTCTTTCTATATATTGGATATTAGACCTCTATCAGATGTGGTTCTTGGTCATTCAGTACTCCTTAGTTGAGAATTCTGTTTGGCTCTGTGCCCCATTTTAAAATCGGGTTATTTGGTTTTCTTTTTGAGGAGCGCTCTCCTTAGTGTAAAAGGCAGCTGCAGCAAATTGTTACCATACCCGAATACAGAGACAAAGAATGAGAAAATCTGCATCATGGTTTTAATAGCAGGATTTTACAGGGGGAAGAGGGAAAGGGGAGAAAAAGAAGGAGGAAGAAGGGCAAAGAGAAGAGAATACAAAGGAGCAGGACAAAGCTGCTCCATTAAAGTGACACAAGATATTA
>CM052703.1:26152698-26221792 GCA_028551405.1 Uromys caudimaculatus
TTCAGCTAATATCCACTTATCAGTGAGTACATACCATGTTCGTTCTTTTGTGACTAAGTTACCTTGCTCAGGATGATATTTTCAAGTTCCATCCATTTGCCTGCAAATTTCATTAAATCATTGTTTTTAATAGCTGAGTAGTACTCCATTGTGTAAATGTACCACATTTTCTGTATCCATTCCTCTGATGAGGGACATCTGGGTTGTTTCCAGCTTCTGGCTATTATAAATATGGCTGCTATGAACATAGTGGAACATGTGTCAACATCCTTAGTCATCAGGGAAATGCAAATCAAAACAAGTCTGAGATTCCACCTCACACCAGTCAGAATGGTTAAGATCAAAATCTCAGGTGACAGCAGATGCTGGCGAGAATGTGGAGAAAGAGGAACACTCCTCCATTGTTAGTGGGATTGCAAACTGGTACAACCACTCTGGAAATCAGTGTGGTGGATCCTCAGAAAAATGGACATAATACTACCTGAGGACCCAGCTATACCACTCCTGGGCATATACCCAGAAGATGCATTTCTTTATTTCTATTCATTCTACCTTTAGTATGAGTTTTGGGATATCTTTTGTCATCTTTATTGTTCACCTCCTTTATTTTTCTTTTGATTCTTCTCTGTCATGCCAATATTAACCAGTCACTAACAGCTAATGTTACTCTGCTTATTCCCTTTCTGTTCAGGCCACCAGTGACTAAAATCTTAGTATACACACACTACCCATACTGCCTTACTTTCAAAACCTTATTGATATTCAAAAGACAAATTTTTTCCTTTATTATTACAATATTTTTATGGGGAGCCTAGATATTGTTTCCAGCTGCTTTCATAGTATTGTATCCTCCATGAAGTTCAGAAGGGCAGTGTTAGGAACATATGTATTCAGGTCTGCTAACTATTGAAATTCATTCCTATTCTGATAGAGATAATGCCTCAAACTTACTGAGACCCAGCTCCACTTGAACATGGTAAATACCACCACTGAAATAATACATGTAATAAAATTTCATATAGTAATTCAGTCCAAGCTGTGCAAGTTTTCAGTGCTCTCCAAAAGGGAAGCAACAACAACAACAACACGCTTGCTGAAAGGGGAAAAAAACTGTCAAATCAAGGCAAAAAGAAACATGAAAAATGAAACACATAAAAGGTCTGATAACATCTCAATTAAAAGTTTCAACAGTAGAATTGATAGAGCTATGGCATAGTATTGGGGTTAAAGAGAATGCATGTGAATTAGAACATTGAGACAGAACACAGATAAATGAATAAGAAAATACAAATACAACACATGAGGTCTACAGGACACCATTAAATGACCTCATCTACTACTAAGGGGAAGTACAGACAACAAATAAATATAAGAAAGGCACAGGGAAAAGTGAAATCATATCAGAAAATTTCAAAATATAGGGAAAGAGATGATCACACAGCATTAGAAGATATAATACCAAACAGAGAAGAACAAAAAGGGAACCTTCTGAGATTATTTTATATTAAAACATTACACATGAAGTACAAATATGTTAACTTGACAATTGAAAAGAAGAAACACTGAATGGTATAGAAAGGAAACATGCCCAACAGAACACTTTTCAACAGAGACTCTAAAATCCAGGAAGATTTTGAGCTCTGGAAGACAACCCAGATTGCTGTATGCAGCACGCCATCTATAACTGAAGACAGAAGAACATTTTCATAAGCATGAACTAAGAAGTTATGATGTAAAAGACAATAGTGAGGCCTCATGCAGAATATTGTACACTGAAAGAAAAGGTAAACTATGGCTTGATTACACCATCACAGTGCTGTACTATGACATCACAGTGCTGTACTATGACATCACAGTGCTGTACTATGGCAACACAATGCTGCAGTATGACATCATAGTGCTGCAGTATGACATCATAGTGCCCATCAAGCCATCATAAATTTGCACTGTGGAACCACAGTGTGCCATTGTGCCATCAACATCATGCTTCATGGTAAGATCTCTATGCTGCATTATGCCCTCACCACGTTGAACTGTGACATCACAGTGCCCAATTACACTGTTATAGTGCTCATTCTTGACATCCCAATGCTGTTTTCTGGCATCATAATACAGACTTTTGACATCCTAATTTTCCATTCTGCTCTAGCAAAGCTGCATTGTGACATCATGGTGCTAAATTTTGACATTACAGTGTTTCAATTTTTTCATCCCAATGCATCATCATGCTATCATAATTAATTTTGTATTGTGACATCCAAACCCCACATTGTAATATCACAAGGCTGAGCTGTAACATCACAATGCTAAATTCGGACACCATGGGACTGAAGTTTGCTATCAATGGTGTGCTCTTATGACATTACAATGCTAAATTGTGATGTTGCAATTTCAAACTATGCCATACGAATGCTAAATTGTTTCCAGCTTCTGGTTATTACAAATAAGGCTGCTATGAATATCAGGATAGTCAAAACAATTCTCAACAATAAAAGATCTTCTGGGAGAATCACCAACTCTGACCTCAAGTTGTACTACCAAAGCAATAGTAACAAAGACCCATGGCATTGGTACAGAGACAGACAGGTCAATCAGTGGAATAGAATTGAAGACCTAGAAATAAACCCATACACCTATGGACACTTGAATTTTGAAAAAGAAGCAAAAGACATACAGTGGAAAAAAGAAAACATCTTCAATAAATGGTGCTGGTATAATTGGCAGCCTGCATGTAGAAGAGTGAAAATAGATCCATATTTATCATCTTGCACAAAGCTCAAGTCCAAGTAGATCAAGGACCTCAACATAAAACCAGATACACTGAATTTAATAGAAGAGAAAGTGGGAAATAGCCTTGAACTCATTGGCACAGGGGGAAATTTTCTGAACAAAAGACCAATGGCCCAGGCTCTAAGACCAACAATTGATAAATGGGACCTCATGAAACTGAAAAGTGCCTGTAAGGCAAAGGACACCATCAATTGGGCAAAATTGTAATCTACATACAGATTGTGAAAAAATCTTCACTTAACTCCACAGCCAATAGAGGGCTTATATCCAAAATACATAAAGACCTCAAGAAGTTAACCTCCAAAAAACCAAATAACCCAATTTACAAATAGAGTACGGAGCTAAACAGAGAATTCTCAATAGAGGAAACTCAAATGGGTGAGGAGCACTTTAAAGAAATGCGGGGGGATGAGGAACTGTGGATAACCACTGGAGGGTCCCAGATGCCAGGGAAACGAGAGGCTCCCAGGACACAATGGGGATGACTTTAGCAGTGAAGGGGAGATAGAGCTGTAGAGACCCCCTCCAGTAGGTAGGCATAGCCTTCAGTGGTGGAATGGGGCCAAACACCCATCTCAAAGTTTTTAACCCAGAAATGTTCCTGTCCAGAGGAAGAACAGCGATAAAAAATGGAGCAGAGACTGAAATAAAGGCCATATGGGGACTGCCCCACCTGGGGATCCATCATGTCTGCAGAAACCAAACCTGATGTTGCCAAGAGGCACTTGCTGACAAGAACCTGGTATGACTGCTCCTTGGGAGATTCAGCCACCAACTGACCAATACAGATGTGAATGCTTGGAGCCAACCATCAGACTGAGCTCAGAGACCCTGGTGGGCGAGCTGGTGGAAGGACTGGAGGAGCTGAGGGGGATTGCAACCCTGTAGGAAGAACATCAGATGGCTGGACCACCCAGTGCTCCCAGGGACTAGACCACCAACCAAGGAGTATACAGGAGGAATCCATGGATCCAGATATATAGGTAGCAGAGGGTGGCCTTGTTTGACATCAGTGGGAGGAGAGGCCCTTGGTCCTATGGAGGTTTGATGCTGGAGAGGTGGAGCAGGAGAAAGTGGGTGGATGGGGGAGCACTCTCATAGAAGCAAGGGGGAGGGAAGAGAGGGAGGTTGTGGGATGGGAGGCTTTGGAGGGGTAACCGGGAAGTGGGCTATCATTTGAAATGTAAAGGAATGGAATGATTAAAAAGAAAAAAAAAATGTTCAGCATCCTTAGTCATCAAGGAAATGAACATCAAAATGACCCTGAGATTCCATCTTACACCAATCAGAATGGCTAAGATCAAAACCTCAAGTGACAGCACATGCTGGCGAGGATGTGGAGAAAGTAGAACACTCCCCCATTCGTGGTGGGATTGCAAACTGATACAACCAATCTGGAAATCAATCTGGAGGTTCCTCAGAAAATTGGAAATAGTTCTACCTGAAGGCCCAGCTATACCACTCCTGGGCATATTCCCAAAAGATGCTCTATCATGCCTTTTAAACTCCCAGTTTTTGGTTTGATATCATTTCTCTATGTTCTCTGGTTGGGAATTGTTTTTGTTATCATGTCATCATTGCAAAACTCTATTAACCAGCCTTACAAAAATGCTTTTATTTCATGCTGGAAAGGAGGGAACTATGCAAGCATTGCTCTAGTGAGCTGTATGACAGCCCCACCTAGTGTCTTATTCAGAAATATCAGTGAACACATTTGAGCTTATTGTGAGAATGAACTTGAAAGGAATTGATGGTTCTCATGCACTCGGATAAAATTACTTTAAAATGTAGTGTAATTAATTTTGTAAGAAATATTGTTAAAAATAATATAGGGAAAAGTTAAAGTCAAAGAAGTTAAACTCTGGACAGAGAAAGACTTGGCAAGAAGCAGAAAATTGCTGAGAAAGAACAAAAGCAGCCCCAGACCACTGCAGTGCTGTGGTGCTGCAGAAGGGACACACACACACACACACACACACACACACACACACACACACACACACACACACTCATTCATTTGTTCATTCATTCATTGTGGGTCCTTTAGAGAGGCCCTTCTGTCCTGATTACAGTAACAGATGACTTGAAGACCTCTGTTCGGACCCAGGAGCTGTCAATCTAAGGAAACTATCTCGACTCCACTCTGTTTCTAAAGGTGATGCTGTGAGCAAAATGTCCCTTCTTGATAGTGATCATGTATTTGAACAGTTAGTTTCCAGTGGATGGTGCTTTTGCAGGGATTTTTGCAGCCTTTAATGGTGCAGCCTTGCTTGAGGAAGGCTTTCAGAATTGGTAGCCTCTTCCCACTTCCAGGATTCTCCCTCTGCTTTCTCCATACGGGTAAGGACGTCGCCTCTCAGGTTCTTGTTTCAATGTCATGTCTGCTGCTTGCTGTCATGCTGCCCCACTGTGATAGATCCTTATCCCTCCGCAACGCAAGTTCATAAGTGGCCTTCGGTTGTGTAATTTTATAACATGAAGGAAAAGGGAAATTAATAGACCTACCAACTATGTTTCTTGATGGGCATTTTACAAGTTAATTCTCCTGAAACCTTATAACATTATTTGTGTGTGTTCTTGGGGAAAAGGAAGATGCAGGAAGTCATGGTTCCCAACACAAGCTCATGTGTGACTTTGTCAAAACAGCTTCCAGTTACAGGTCCAATAAGCTGTGTAGATCACAGAGCACTTCTCAGGGGCCATCTCACTCCAAGGCTGCCATGTAACTAAGTTAAGGCTCCCTATTGAGCATCTCTTTCCACACCAGTTTCCCTGATCTGTATCTTCCTCTGCCCCCTCTTTAGCAAGACAGCAAGCACTGCAGTGTCCTGGAGCTGGCTGTGTTCTTTCTTACTCTCTGATCTAATAACCAGAATTTTTGCATTTCTCCACATCCTTCTCCATCCAAAGCTGAACTTTGGTGAATCTTCTCAGCTAGAAACTTGCTTTTCTTAGATGTTTTGGTTCAAAAGCCACAGAAAAGATGGGAATGCTGCTGGCTTTTAATCTGCCGTATAGACCTATGTTAACTTCTGATCCTTGCTTTTATCACACAGGCCCTAGGTTTCTTGTTTCTCAGACACAAGTAACATGAAATTGTTTACTCTGGATGGTACCTTGGGTCTGTTGAATATTCTTGAACATAATATCAAATAATTATTTTATATTCAGTATTAAATATCACTGTGCTACTTATCACTCTCAGGGGGTTTTCTGTAACAGAGTACTGTATGAAGATAGATTAAGGATAAAAAAATAAAATAAAATAAATATTTTCCAACAATCAGCCAGGACAATGCTTATACTTCATGGATCTCTGCATCAAAATCCTACATAGAATGTTTCCTAGTTTCTGTGTTTGTTGATCAAGAACAGAGATAATTTAGATAGATTTTGGTTTCCCAGATCAAGCAATGAACTGAGAACAAGAATGGAAACTTTCAGTAATACAACTTTTCTGCATCATCAATTAGGCCGTATTTGAGTTGTGTAAAAATAGAATTTATCTCCAAGGATGTCTTAATTGATTCTTATTTTATACTTACAGAGCCTAGAAAGAACAAAGAAGATTATCCTAGATTTCTGTGCTATGGGGCACAAATGAGGGTAACCAAGGAGATCATGGCTATGGAACTGAATGCTTACTTGGAGCCTAGTGCCTTAGGGTTAAACATAGTATTGCTTATCAGATGAAAGACAACTTTTAAGCTCCAGGCAGAAACGCTAACTCAAAGAGATTAAGACATGAGTCCCAAGAGCTATCTCTGTAGCTCTGTACATGTCCTCATTTCTAACAGCCATCATTCATTGACCAAACTCTTGGCTCACTACTCCTTCTGTAATGTCTAGTCATATTCTGTCCTTTGCTTGATTATGTTAAAATCAAACATTATAAGTGGTATCAAATTCATCATGGTTTTATTGAAATAAATCATCAGTAAATGAGTTTTAAAACTTACTTGGATAACATTATAGTAAGGTGTTATTACTAAATATAACAGACTTAACAAAACTTAACAGAACTGTTTAGTTCTATGTGATTTTCACAAATCATTGATAACTTGTTTGTAAAAGAAGCTGGGGGCGGGGGATCAGTTAGGGATATAGGGGTGAGAAAACAGAAATAGGTGGCAGGGGATGGGGTCATCCTTAGGATATGCCAGAGACCCAGGCCAGTGAGGCTTGAGGGAGTCCATGGGGAAGACTCTAGCTGAGACTCTTAGTGGTAGATATGTGGCCTGAAGTAACCACCTCCTGTAGCCAGTCAGGACTCCAAGTAGAGGAATAAGGACAAAAGATAAGCCCAACTTAAGACCCATCACATAAGCAAGAACCAATCACTGACACTATTAATGGTACTTTGTTACACTGGCAGACAGAAGCCTGGCACAACTGTCCTCTGAGAGGCTCTACCCAGCTGACTGAATAGATGCAGAGACCCACAGTCAAACATTAGATGGAGCTCAGGGAGTTTTGTGGAAGAGTTGGGGGTAGGATTGAAGGACCCGAAGAGGAGAGGGACTCTACAAGAAGACCAACAGAGTCAACTAACCTGGACCCAAGGGGGTGCCCAAAGACTGAATCACCAACCAAAGACCAAGCATGGTCTAGACTTAGGCCCCCCTGCACATATGCAGCAGATTTGCAACTTGGTCTTTGTGTGGGTTCCCCAACAACTGGAGCAGGAGCTGTCCTTGACTCTGTTGCCTGCCTGTGGTTCCTGTTACCCTAACTGGGATACCTTGTCTGGCTTCAATAGGAGAAGATGTGTCTGGTTCTGCAGTGAGTTGATGTGACAGGGTGCATTAGTACCTGGTGGGGGGGCTCCTATTTCTCATAGGAGAAGGGGAGGGGAGGGGGTTATGGAGGAGGACTTGGAGGAGAGGGGGACTGCAACTGGGATATAATAACTATATAAATAAAAAAGAAGCTGGGGATTGACTAATTGAATTTGAGTGCTGATAGTGTGTGTGTGTGTGTGTGTGTGTGTGTGTGTGTGTGTGTGTGTGTTGTACTCTAATTTTCTAAGATCTTGTCAAAGTCCAGCTGATTAAGAAGAAGTATCAGGTTCTCTTTTAACATTAAAATGTCTCCATTAATATTATACTTAGGTCATGGCTTCACATACTATTGTTATATTAATGACCTTACAATTTATTTCTCATGCACAAACCTCACCCCTTAATTCTAGCTAGGTTTATAGCTCTAACTGCCTTCTCCTATGGCTCAAAATGATTACTCACAATTTTCTAAATTGTTTTTCTAAATGTTCCATAATAAATCTTCTATTTATCTCCAATCATGATCACCTAGGGCAAGAATTTCTGTAAATGGCTCTTCATTTCTAAACTGCAGAACTAGCATTTAATAATTTCACCTTCTTTCTGACCTTATGTTGAAGTTATCAGTATGTTTAGTGGTTTCTTCTTGCTAAATGACTTCTGTACCTAATATCTTTCCTAAAATCTATAATCCTTTTCTGTGTCAATATCACGTTTCACTAGGAATTCTACAACAACAGAAATAACAGGAAGCCTACATGGAAACTGAGCAACCCTCTACTCAATGTCCAATGGGATGGAGAAGAAAGAAAGAAGGAAAGAAAGAAAGAAAGAAAGAAAGAAAGAAAGAAAGAAAGAAAGAAAGAAAGAAAGAAAGAAAGAAAAAAGGTAGGTAGGCTTTCTAGAATCAATGAAAATGAACACACAACATATCCAAACTTATAAGACACAATGACAGCACTGCTAAGAGGAAAGTTCAGAGCACTAAGGGACTTCATAAAAAATTGGAGAGATCACATACTAGCAACTTAACAGCACACCTGAAAGTTCTAGAACAAAAGTAAGCAAACACACCCAAGAGGAGTAGATGACAGGAAATAATCAACTTCAAAGCTGAACTCAATAAATTTGAAACAAAACCAACAACATAAACAATCAACAAAACTGGTTCTTTGAGAAAATCAAGATAGACAAGCCCTTAATCAAACTAACTAACAGGCAGAGAGACAGTATCCAAATGAACAAAATGAGAAATGAAAAGGGAGACATAACAGCCACTGAGGAAATCCAAAGAATCATTAGTTCTTACTTCAAAAGCCTGTACAAAATTGAACAATTATATGGTCAATTTTGGAGAAGGTACCATGAGGTGCTGAGAAGAAGGTATATTCTTTTGATTTAGGATGAAGTGTTCTATAGATATCTGTTAAATCCATTTGGTCTGTAACTTCTGCTAGTTTCACTGTGTGTCTGTTTAGTTTGTGTTTCCATGATCTGTCCATTGATGAGTGTGGGGTGTTGAAGTCTCCCACTATTATTGTGTGAGGTACAATGTGTGCTTTGAGCTTTAGTAAAGTTTCTTTTATGAATGTGGGTGCCCTTGCATTTGGAGCATAGATGTTCAGAATTGAGAGTTCTTCTTGGTAGATTTTTCCTTTGATGAGTATGAAGTGTCCTTCCTTATCCTTTTTGATGACTTTTGGTTGAAAGTTGATTTTATCCCATATTAGAATGGCTTGTTTCTTGGGACCATTTGCTTGGAGAATTGTTTTCCAGCCCTTTACGCTGAGGTAGTGTTTGTCTTTGAAACTGAAGTACATTTCCTGTATGCAGCAAAACACTGGGTCCTGTTTCTGTATCCAGTCTGTTAGTCTATGTCTTTTTGTTGGGGAATTGAGTCCGTTGATGTTAAGAGATATTAAGGAATAGTGATTGTTGGTTCCTGTTATTTTTGATGTTATTTTTATGTTTGTGTGGCTTTCTTCTTTTGGATTTGTTGAAAGAAGATTACTTTCTTGCTTTTTCTAGGGTTTAGTTTCCCTCTTTGTGTTGGCATTTTCCATCTATTATCCGTTGTAGGGCTGGATTAGTGGAAAGATATTGTGTAAATCTGGTTTTGTCATGGAATATCTTGGTTTAACCATGTATGGTAATTGAGAGTTTTGCTGGGTATAGTAGCCTGGGCTGGCATTTGTGTTCTCTTAGTGTCTGTATGAGATCTGCCCAGGATCTTCTAGTTTTCATAGTCTCTGGTGAGAAGTCTGGTGTAATTCTGATAGGTCTGCCTTTATATGTTACTTGACCTTTTTCCCTTAGTGCTTTTAATATTCTTTCCTTGTTTTGTGTATTTGGTGTTTTCACTATAATGTAATGGGAGGCATTTCTTTTCTTGTCCAATCTATTTGGAGTTCTATAGCCTTCTTGAATGTTTATGTTCATCTCTTTCTTTAGGTTAGGGAAGTTTTCTTTATTGATTTCTTTATTGTTTCTATTTCCATTTTTAGATCCTGGATGGTTTTGTTCATTTCCTTTACCTGTTTGATTGTGTTTTCCTGAAATTCTGCCTGTTTGATTGTGTTTTCCTGTAATTCTTTAAGGGATTTTTGTGTTTCCTCTTTAAGAGCTTGTAGCTGATTATCTGTGTTCTCTTGTATTTCTTTAAGGGAGTTATTTATGTCCTTCTTAAAGTCTTCTATCATCATTATGACTTTAAATCTGAGTCTTGCTTTTCTGGTGTATTGGGGTATCCCAGGCTCTCTGTGGTGGGAGAACTGGGTTCTGATGATGCCAACTTATCTTGGTTTCTATTCCTTATGTTCTTGCCCTTGCCTTTTGCCATCTGGTTATCTCTGGTGTTAGCTGGTCTTGCTCCCTCTGACTGTGGCTTTTCTCTCATGCAAGTCTCTTTGTAAGTACTTCTGGGAGACCAGCTCCCTCTGAGAGAAATTTGGGTTTGGAGAGCTGTGGTACAGTGTCATCTCTGGGGTGCAGAGAGAAACCAGAAGGATCCTGTCCCCACCTGTTCTTTGTTTCTTGTGTCCTGCTGGCTCTGTGAGGGTCCCTCGTGGGGCAGGTATTTGAAGTGGTGGTCTTGCTGTGCTCGAAGGTGCACCAGCACTCCTAGGAGACCAGCTTTCTCTTGTCACTATTTCCTTATGGAACCCTGTGACACAAGCTCAGCTCCCTGGCTGCAGAGGGAAACCGGAAGGCTCCTGTCTCAGGCCGGTCCTTGGTCCCTTTATCCTGAGGGTTCCGGGAGGGTCCTTCTGAGCAGAAGTGCTAATCTTACCTCCACTCTCAGGCTTCTGTACACTTCTGGGAGGGTTGCTCTCTCCCAGTCTTATTTGAGTATGGAGCCCTGTGGCACAAGATCTCCCTGGCTGCAGGAAACTGAAAGGCCACTCCTTGGTCCCTGTGTCCTGAGGGTTCTGGGTGGGTCCCTCTGAGCAGAGGTGCTGGTCTAACCCCTGCTCACAGGCTTGTCCACACTTCTGCGAGGGTAGCTCTCTCCCGGCCTTATTTGGGTATGGATGAATGTTTTCTTTATATAAGGGTTGCTGTAGCCATGGTGTCTCCTCACAGCAATAGAAGACTGAATAAGACAAGGGAAGACAAGATAAATAATTCAGTGATGCATTAAAGAGAAACTGATTAGGAGAATTATATATGTTCTAATGTGAAGGCTGTGTATATTATTTTTAAAAATAGGATTTTAATGTTTTGTTTTGATGAACTTTTTTCCTTTTATCAATACACAACCATTGAGCAAAGAAACCTGTGTTTCTCACCTATGTTCAGATAAAACTATGTCCTAAAAAAAGAAAAGTCTTGTGCCTCCTCTGTTTTGATAAGTCTCAATGATATCTCTGATCTCCTCTAAGATGTTATACTAACTTACAACTGCTGATTACCCTTAGAAAGCAGCCATAGCAACCAGAGGAAGGGTCCTTTTCCTCCCTCACATTGTAGAATCTGCTTAATCTTCTTATAAATTATAAATATAGCTCAAAAACTCAATTTTTCATGATCAACATCTGCCCATGTTCATTGTTATATTGTATAACATCAGGATGAATTTCATAAAAAGGTTCCATACAGTCAATTAAAGAATTGATATTCCTACCAAGAGGTTCCTTCATGCCATATATAGCAATTAGTCAATGCTTATCCAAGTGAATTTTTTTTAGGTTTCACCGTAGAACTTTTAAATAAATTAGAATTTTCTTCTTTTCTCTTATCTGAACCTCCTCTCCATTTTATTTTTACCACCTTCTCCTCAGACTGTCTTGCAGTACTGTCTGAATCCACAAACACAGCAGAGGACATTGATGGATTCATCACAGAAGCAAAGTGTTCTTTATGGAAGTATTTCCTCCAGTGGATTCCACATGAATATGTAGATTAGCACTTTTCATAGGCTATTTTCTTCTACCACCAGAGAGCTAACTCAATGCATATTCTTATAAAGTCTGGGTGAGATGGAAAATTCTGGATTCCTAATATCCCACAGATGAAGCATGTTGATTTTCTGCAGACCATATGGAAAGAAACTGGAGGAATGACTTTTCCTACACTTAAATAAGTCACATGGATTTGCTGGTATCCCTGGGTTTCCTGTTGCACAGAACATAGCAGTCTTTGTGCTTGCAGCCTTTTATTTTCCCATTGAGTTACACAATTTCTAAGATGGAGTTTTTGTAGTTTAAAAAAGAATTAAAGACAACCTAACAAGTTGGGATTTGTTTTCTCTTGTCTCAAAGAAAAATCCCCTATCAATATAAAGGACATACTGTGAGGCACCTGTATTTTCAGTCACGTGTTTCACGGAAACATTACTGATGAGTATGTACTCATGACCATTTCCAAGCACTAAAATAAATATTTGTTCTGACAGATGATTGCTACTTGACTATGAGGTCACAGTCTGTGCTCCAACAAGCAAGGGTTGTCCACACATCCTTGTTTTACCAATGAGCCTGTTACGTTCGTCTAAGCAAGTAAAGGCATAGATGGCATGTCTCTCAGGTCAGGGATACCTGGGTGCCTTTCTCTGTGTCCTGAGGGTAATATTCTAACATCTCAAAAATGTTGTTCAGGTTCCTTTGTGAGAGGTATCCTTGTGCAGAATATTAGCAGATAACTATGATTCAAGCATCTTCCTAAAACCCATAACTATCAAGAATTGACCACTTTTGCAGAATGTTAACAGAGAACAGTTTTAAAACTTCACAAAACACTCATTTAATAATTCTGAGTAGTTTCTGCTTGGGATGCTCAGTGTTAAGTCTGGCTAATTCTATTTTCTGATGACCATACTCATAACACCATCAAGAATACTCAAACTACCTGGAAGATACTATGAGCTGACTTTAAGAATAAAACCTTCTAAGATCTAGGCTACACTTGAGTCCACTAATGGAAGCTAGCCATTCCACTGCTTATGTCTGTAAGGAAAGGTTTCTGTTTCCTGTCTGTGATTTCAGCACAAGGGCAAACTCATCATTTCATTGCTACATGCTATTTGTTTCTTCTCCATTTGAATACATTGGACATGGAGCACATGGATATCAGGGTGCTTTCCTCAAGACTCATTGCTTCTTTTCCTTCTCTTCTCTTCTCTTCTCTTCTCTTCTCTTCTCTTCTCTTCTCTTCTCTTCTCTTCTCTTCTCTTCTCTTCTTCATTTTTTTATAACCTTTACCACCCAACCACTGTCTCTTGCTGGAGGATGTGACTTATAGCCAGTTCTTTTGGTGAATAAAAATTAAACAGTCACCTGACTATGAATGGCTAATGACACTATATTTGAAGTCCATCTTGCCCATGACACACTATTGTATTTCATGTTGTGCAATCACAGTAAAGCTCTACTGCATATTTAACATATTACATATGGAAACTTTATTTCAGCATTTCTAATAGCTGTTCTTGTTAGATTACATTATCCAGTATCCCATTGCATGGGACACAAAAGTTAGTTTTGTTTTATGCAAACTTCAATGCCTGCACAAAATATAGCCTTGTATTAATATTTATTTCTTCATTTCCTTAGACACTGTTTTCCTTAACAGCAGTGTGCAATTAGACTCCCACCAATGCTGAATTTATAACAAAATATAATAGGCAAACCCAAGTGTCATATTGTTGGGCCTGTCCAGTGCCTTCTTCCCAGGCAGTGATTGGCAGGCAGCCTGTGCCCCAGCTCCCAGGTGATTGATGCCTCATGGGCAGGTGAATAGGAGGGGCCACCAGCTGGGTGGGGTTGGTCGAGCCGCCGCCGCCCCGCCCATGCCTAGGGAGACCCCCTCCACCCGAGGTCTCTGCCACAGCCAGCAGCCTCTATTCTGCAGGGGATGCTGAGGGTCTCAGGGTGCACCAACCGGGTACATGGACTGGGAGTGCTGCGTGTGGCCTGGGGCAACCCTGGCCACAGGGGCAGGAAAGTGAGGGCCCAAGTTGGCCTGGGGCAGGAAAGTGAGGGCCCAGGTCCGCCTGGGTGTGCAGGGGCCCCAGGTTCTCAACGGCAACAACAGCAGCGAGAGCAGCTTTGGTGGCAGAGGCCCGGATTCTTTGCTGACCTACCCATCTGCCTTCCTGCACTGGGAGTGTTGGTGAGCCAAGCTGGGGCTGTGGCGACTCTGGGCAGGACCTTGGCCCTTGGGGCAGCCTGAACTGAACCCAGATGGTGCGGCACTGGGTGTGTTCTCCCCTCCTGCTGTCCCTGAGGGCAAGAGGGTGGGGTCCTGGGCAGTGATAGTATTGGGCCCCATTTTGGCCCTGGTTTGGGCCTTGAGGACAAACCCAACCCTGGCTCAAGTTCTGAGACCTGTCTCAGACACTTCCAAATAGGGGTGACTCAGCAAGACCTGTTTGGCCCTCCCTCTGCCCTGCTGTTGCTGATGTAGAGCTTTGTTATTGGCCCTGTCAGTCACCCCTTAATGTTCCCTGTCTCCTATGTCATCTCTTCCCTTACCTAAGTGCCCACTCCCTTTGCCTTCTCTATATAATCGAGGGGCTGATACAATAAAGTTGAGTTCCTACTTCTACAAGACTCCTGGCCTGGTGTGTTTCTTTTGGGCTGTCAACACTCGCCATCCCGCTCAGCCCCAGACAGACCCGACGGACCAGGTTCTCTCCTCTTGCCTGGACTTATCAGCAAAAAGCCGACATCATATGACGGGCAGCATTATTCTGTATTATCTAAGAAGCCAAGAGAATCTCATTTCTTCTTGCTGGAATCTACATAAGGCATGGGGAATTTTTCGAAATCTTCTGTATTACCTACACTTTCTATTTTCCTTGTGTCAGGTTCTATTTTGGAATTTCCCTGAAATTTATTTCTTTGAATATGTAATCTACAGTTAAGATCATTGGCAGGGATACTTATTGCTCTTTCAGGAACCATTTGAACAGCTGCATATTGCCCTGTTTTGACATGCATAATAATCCTTGATTCTAAATGACTGTTAATAAGTATCCACAGCCTCAGAGCTTATTCATGTTACTGTGAGTTCATTTACTGTTTTTCTATGAGAGGAGAATCTTTTGAAACACAAATGTCCTCAGAGATGTAACTTTCTCTCTATGTACATGTTTATTCTTTCAAGATCACATTTTATGGAAATCTGAAAAACATTAAAGTTATAACATTGGTAGGAAATTCCCAGTGTGTTTTATTTTCTGCCTATGTTTGGCTTGAAGAATACACTTTTATCATTTTAATTTATCTCATTCTGGAAACAAGCATGAACTTCCTAAATCATCCTTACCATTTCCCCATGGCTCCATTTTCTTTGTTCTGGACCACTGATGGCAGCCAAGTGCTTGGCCCCAACTGTGGACAGGGACTGTCTAGTGTTGCAGGACAGGGGCTCCATCTTTATGAGCTTACAGATTATCTGAAGTGGGAAAGCTATTGAGCAATAATTTCTACCTCAAAATGGTAGAAGATATCTTAAGACATCCGTTGGAATAAAAATGACTGGCTGCTTGAATCTTCATCTTTAAAAGCATAAATAAAGTCTCCCAGGTAGAGAAATAAGAAAGTCCATAGCAAAAAACCGACAGTGTTCTTCTGCAGGACATGTTGTTCCTCTTTGAGGAAAGGAATCAGATCACTGATGTCATTGACTACGATGCGTTATCCTGCGACGGAAGTTCCAGTGCTCTTCCCTCAGAACATCCTAATCAGAGAGACACATCACTGCTGAGTTCTGCACCTCACGTCTTCTGAGCCTTCAACAGAGTTAGGGGCTGCTGCAAATCTGAGAGTACAGATGAGTTAACACAGCCCTTAATTTCCATTTACAGAGCAGTAACGAGCCAGCACCCTAACCTTATAGAAGGTGGTACAGATTAGTAGGAATTGGTTACTTTCTATATTTACATGATAATTTTGTTATGATTTGAATGTGTCTGAATTCTGTTTCAACATCTTGTCCCTGCCCTCTGGCATTATTTAGAGAGGTTCTGGAGTTTATCACTCGAGAGGGAGGTGGGACATGGGAGAAAAGAGTCAATAAATGAGACAGACTAATGTCTTATGTGATAGCCAGCTTTATTCAGATTATCAGGCAACTTATACTATCAGAGTTAAGTCCCATGAGTAAAGTGGAGGGCAAACTTTAATTACATAAGGCAGTTGCTGAATTTTACAGTGAAGTTTCACATTTTTTCAATGAGCAATCAAATATATAAGTAAACAATTTAAAGCAGGGCATGGTTCCAAAGCATCTTGAGAGACTCACTTTCATTTTCAAGAAATTTTTCTCTTATATATTACATCCTGATTACAGTTTCTTCTCTCTCCTTTTCTCCCAGTCTCTCCCTTCAACCTCTCCTCTCCTTTTTCCCTCTCCCATGATTCAGCCCTCTCCCAAGGTCATTAACTAAATAGGGCATAATAAGTTACAATAAGACCAAGCATATACCATCATATCAAGACTGGATGAGGCAACCCTGTAGGAGAAATATAAGCAGGCAAAAGAGTCAGAGATAGCCTCCACTCCTACTTATGAATCTCACAAGAACACCAAATTATTCAGCCATAGCATATATGCAGAGGACCTAGATTAGACCCCTACACGCTCCCTGATTTCAGTGAGTCCTCATGAGTCCCAGTTAGTTTATCCTGATGGCCATGTTTTTGTGATGGCCCTGACCTTTCTGGTTCCTCTGATTCTTCCTCTAGCTTCTTTACAGGACTTCAAAGCTCTGCCTAATGTTTGTCTGTGCTACTCTACATCTGCTCCCATTACTTACTGGATGGAGTTTCTCTGGTCTCTCTGATGATGGTTATGCTATGCTCCAGTCCCAGAACACTCTAAAGGCAGGACAATTTGTAGGTCAAAGGTTTTGTGACTGGGTTAATGTCCCAATCCTTCCACTTGAGGTCTTGCACGATTACAGAATTTAGCCAGTTCCTGCTCTGTGTCCCCCATTACTAGGAGTCTCAGTCCTTGAAAGAACAATATTCAACTTCATGTGGAAAACAAAATCCCAGGATAGCTTTAAAAAATTCTATTCAATAAAAAGACTTCCAGAGGTATCACCATCCCTGATTTCAAGCTGTACTACAGAGCTGTAGTAATAAAAATCACATGGTATTGGTATAAAAGCAGACATGTTAATCAATAGAAATGAATTGAAGATCCAAAGTAAATCCACACACCTATGGATACTTGATTTTTTTTTCAAAGAAGCCAAAAATATATAGTGGAAAAAAGAAATCATCTTCAACAAATGGTGCTGGTCTAACTGGATGTCTGCATGTAGAAGAATGCAAATAGATCCATATCTATCACCTTACACAAAACTCAAGTTCAAATCGGTCGAAAACCTCAACATAAAACCAGATACAATGAACCTGATAGAAAAGAAAGTGTAGAAATAGCCTTGAATGCATTGCCACAAGGGATAACTTCCTTAACAGAACACCAATAGCATAGACATTAAGATAATTAATAAATGGGAATAAGCTATCCTAGATTATCTGGGTAATTAGAGTTTCCTGGGGTTCTGCTTTGAAACAGTGGACTTATCCGAATTGAAGACGCACTACCTAAGCAGATCATTTCAGAATTACAAAGGATTAAAGTTGAACAAACCTATGTCCTTTTATTTTACCTTTGTTAGAGAAAGATGGCCTCATGAGCATTGTACATCATTTTCAAGATGGCTCAGGGAGTGTTGACTGGAGTGTGGAAGCCTGGATCTGAGAGCAGACTTGCTTTCAAGTGTCCCATTTAGTCCTTTATCAGAATCATACAAAACATATAAGAAACTTACAGTGGGCTAGAAAACTAAAACTTGATTTTTCCCAGGAATTTTTGATATGTGGCAGTGTTCTAGAATCTCTATTTGAGGAACACTGTTTAGTGTGATTTAATTGTATGGGGACAATGACTTTGCCATGGGTCACTTCGCAAAATGCTGAGCTCAAAGTCACCAAATCAGTCTGCAATCGTCATTCTGTGATTTACTTTTATGGTATGCAATTTGAAAACATCCATGAGTGGAATGTAAAACTGTCTTCAGAGTTCAGATTTCCTTCTCGTTCTCTGAATTGCTTGAAGCTGTGACTAATGCTTAAGTATGTCTATGTTCTATAAACAGCCTCCTGAACAAACTAAAAAGTAGAAAAATGACCTTCAATTTACTTCAATTTACATCCACTCCATGGGGAGGGTCACTTAGATATTTTTGAGCTATTTATAGTTGTTTTATTTAATATAATTATATAATATAATAATTATATAATTAATTATATATTATAATATTTATTTATTATAAGTATATATAATTATAATTATATAATATAATAAATACAAGAAAAGGTGTGTTGGAGGAAAGGAATATACAAAGATCCATTTGAATAATTATGAAAACAGAAAATATCTTGGGAAAGAATCCTGACACAAGGAATTGATACCAAGAGAAATTAATTTTGTTACTAAGTTTTGTGTATGTATGAAAGGAGTCAAGACAGAAAGAAAAATAGTAATGTTTAGAAGACAGAGGATTCATGTTGGGGTTCATAAATACATAACATATGTAATTTTATACTGTCAAGTGTTGGAAATATACTTGATATAGAGAAAAGTTGAAACATTAATATGTTTTGCATTTTTCTACTATTCTATTTTGTATATTTATTTTGCTGTGTTCATTGCAATTTTAAAATTAAATCAAACAGTGATATTGTTAGCATCAGTCACCATCCATATCTTTGTGACCAAGGACTGAAAATGTATTCATGTGTAAAATAGTAAAGAAGACATAGATGAGGCTCAGATGCCATGTAGTGCAGAAACATGTCCCTAGTATGCACAATATCACAAAAAGTTACAGAAAAGTATGTGTATACCTCATTGTGGTTCAAAAGCAAGGGAGACAGAATATGGCAGACTCTACTCTCTGACACCTTGAGCCTAAATGGATCTTCTCTTCTTAAACTGGTTTTCTTAGGTAGATGTCCAACAGTGAAAGCCTGAGTTATACAGACGCATAAAAACAGTTATTTCAGGTGCCGGAAAGATTGCTCAGTGGGTGAGTATGTCCTGAAACACTGGATAAAGGTAGAAATAAATAAAAATCTTCCTATACTTCAAATAGTCCTGGTACTTGGAAATCTCAAACTGGGGGAGTTCTAACTCTTAGCCCAAGAGAGGAGAGAGAGAAAGAGAGATGATTACCACTATATCTCAGGGTTTTTTTTTTGTTGTTGTTGGTTGGTTGGTTGGTTGGCTTTTCGAGACAGGGTTTCTCTGTGTAGCCCTGGCTGTCCTGGAACTCACTCTGTAGACTAGGCTGGCCTCGAACTAAGAAATCCACCTGCCTCTGCCTCCCAAGTGCTGGGATTAAAGGCGTATGTCTCAGTTTTAAAAGTGGGTTCTCCAATCACCACTCTCAGAATCAGGTAATTAAGCAAGTTACAAAGTTACCAAGAGAGTCCTCTTCACATCCCTAAAGAGATTTCTTGTTGCTTCTCAGGTTAATTACTAAGAAAACAGAGCTCTCCTGTGCCTCTTTTTCTGTGGTTCAGTTACAGTTTTTGTTCTCCATATGTCCCTCTTTCTTCAAGTCTTTAAAACATCTTGTACCAAAAATCCAGGACACGTGTTGTGAATCTACTTCCTTGCCTGAAACCATGTTCCAAGCATATTTAGTTGCAACCTCTGTGTAGATGAAGAGCTTTCTCCTATAACTGTATGGTCTACAGAATGAATTCTGTACTCTCATATTGCTTCATTCTAAGTTTTCTCATTTTTCTTTTTTACCAAACCAATATTTTCTACTGTCAACCACATTCTAGGAGTGGCTTTTCAATGACCCCCAACATATTGCCATGAATGCCCTATGCCAGGTGTCACAAAAAGAAGATATTTATGTAGAATATATATCAGGATAAACCAGGAATCAAACATTGAGTATAGGCCAGTCTCTAACATTATTATTTTAATAACAAGCATTCATGTGGAAAAAAATACCAAGCTGACTTGATTCTTTCTACTTTTTCAGAATTAATTGTTGCAGTGCTGGCATCCCTTTGGAGTCTATCTAGGGTCCATCAGGTCCACAAAATTTTCACTGAAACTCAAGAGACCAAATTTCCTGCACAATGGACCTCCAGGGCACAGATCACATCCAAAGAGGAACACACACACTTTCTGTTACATGTCTGTGTGTGTGTGTGTGTGTGTATGTGTCTGTGTGTATGTGTGTGTGTGTGTGAGTGTGTGTGTGTGTGTGTGTGTGTGTGTCTGTGTGTGTGTGTGTGTCTGTGTGTATCTGTGTGTGTGTGTGAGTGTGTGTGTGTATTACTTTCTAGTAATGAAGGGGTAGAAATATGTTAGGAAAATGTTTTCTATCTTATTTTTAATGAATGGTGCCATTATGACATAAAATAAGTGGTTATGTCAATTTACATTAAAAATAAAAATGTAACTGTTGGCATTTTTCCATGTGACTTTGACATGCTGGTTCTTAGTTTTATCCTTCAAGTTCTGTTTATTACTAATGAATTCATGGGTGTTTTCATGCATGTTGGCTACTAATACTTTGCCATCCACATATTTTGAAGATGGTTCCCAGATTTTAAGAGCATTTTGCATTTAGTTCAGTCATAGAAAAAAAAAATGCCTTAACATTTGACTTTGTTCAAGTTTACAAAGCTTTTAAGAGTCATTTTATAACTCTGTCTAAGACAAACCTCAAAAGCTTTTGATAAAATTGTTCACCCTAAGTCCTTCTAAAACCCCAGAGGATCATATTTATGATTGCAACAAAGGTCCATCTTCATCTGTTAGGATTCTCCCACATAAAGAAGAAAGAGAGTATTCATGGTCGTTACAATAACGATCGTTCAGGGAAGCAGGATATGAGGAAGAAGGGTTTTATCAAGTGGCCCGTCCTGGAGATCCTGAGGCTTTGAGGATGTTTCAGACCCATGACCATCTTTGGAGCTTATATAATATTTGATTTCATATTTGACAATTACCAGAGTTAACTGCAAAAGTAGCTAACACGTTTTAATGAAAGGTCATCCAAAATACACATTCACGCCAATATTTATTGGTCCACTAAGTAAAAAGAGAATTGTAATTCTCTTTACGGTCTAGGAAAGCTGACGACTTCACATTTGGAGGCAGTGAGTACTCTGGGATTTTAAGCCTGACTGATTTCAATTCACAATGAATGTAGGCACTTCACTGAAATTTACTACCTTGATTATATGGAATCGGAAAATAGAAATATATTTTATCTTATTAACATGCATCTTTCTTCCTCTTTTCTCTTTGATGGCCTCAATATTAAGGAATTTAAAGAGAAAGGAAAGAGAATACCCTAAACTTTATTTGTTTCAGGGCAACAGAGCAGGGTATTCTGAGTGTACAGTCACTGGGCTTTATCTTTTTCTATGGTAAAGTTATTCATTCAAACTTTTTGAATGTGTTACTTTACATCACTGTCCACAGAGTGATACTTTAATAAGTTTCTCTGTAGAAAGTACCCAAGAGAGATTGAAATCAGTGTACTTTTTTTGTTACCAGTATTTGTCTTTCTGAAACTGTATGTATTTTGTACATTCTAAAACTATCAGTGTGATATTTGTGGTGTTGTCAGAAAAAACAGAACACCAGCAAGGCAATGATGATAAAACCAAATCCTTCCCACAAGTACCAACTTCATGAGAATGGTCACTCTGCCTCGCTCCCTAACCCATGATTATTTTTCTTTTATAGATTATTGTTTGACTCATCCTTACTCTGTGGTTAAATTGTAAAAGACTTTGATTACGTTATCTATGTTCTGGATGAAGAAGATGAGGACAAACCTTAATCATTTAGGCTAACTTCTGCAATGAGCACAAGGCCTATGTTTATTTAAATTTTGATGAAGGGAAGAGGAAAAATGGGTGACTTTTATGTTTAATTCCATCTAATCTGTCCTTTGAGTTGTCTAAAGTTATTTCTGGAGCTTTTTAGACGATATAACCAACTTTAAGGAAGGTGATTGTGGACATAATGTGCATCCAATAACTTGAGTTCACACTCAAACATATATTATAGCTTGCTAGCAACTATTTCTCAGCAGGTCTGACATGAGGTGGCTACTGAGAACCATGTACCTTACCCATATATTTGGAAGTATATTTTGTTTATTCAAACCAAACCCCAGCAATCCTGAAGCCAATATGAGTGTTGTAAGTTAATCTCAGCATTCATGAACATAGCTTCAACAATTTTGTCACTATTAATTTTACTCTTCATTTCCAAATCACCATGCTTGTTATAAACTGAAGGCTATCTTTACATTGGATTGCTACTTTATAAAGAATTTACACTATAAAAAAAAAGTGCCTAGATGAGTGAATTCATGAAAGTCTATGTGCTTTCTCTTCTCCATTTAGAGTGAGATAATTTCCTGCTGGGGTTATATATATGGAGAGCATGAGGTGGTGACTAAAGATGGCTACATCCTCCCAGTTTACAGAATTCCATGGGGGAAGAATGAGTCTAGTAATGTAGGTAAGATCTGGGTGAGGAAAGAAACATTGCAACTGTTCATCTCTTTAGTCAAATACTAAAGGCTCTATATACAACCTTTCTTGTCAATCACCTATTATAAGGACTCTCGGGCCTCTGGGATGCAGATATCCAATGCTGAGGGTCTGAATGACAAATGGTTTACAGTGAATTACATAATAGCTTGTATAATTAAAAACTGCTTTGTGAATTAGGCTTTCTGGACAGGGTAGGAGTCCAGAATCTGATGAAAAACGCCTAGCACATTGACTCGGTAGAAAACCGTAGTCAACACTGGAGGAAGTCATGCTATTTCTGATAATAACACCCAGCTCACGTATCCATCTAGAACCCCAAATTACAAAGATCATGTTCAAAGTCAGAACTTTATCATTGTTTTAGTTATTTGTTAAATAATCTACCCATGAATCTTTGTATCACAAAGCATTTGTATATGTATATTATATTTTGCTTTTTATAATTTTAAAGTCTACTAGAAGATAATGTAATTGTAAATTCTAGAAATAGAAAACTTCCAATAAGGAAATTCATATTTATTCAAGGGGTAGAAAGAAGAAAATATGGGATCTGACAGGTGTACTGATTACTTTAACCATAAAGAACAAAGAGATCTATTTATGGATATGGCATAAGTGTAATGACTTGTGAACACTTCTTTTGTGGATGTCAGTGTATAATGGTGACTCAAATTCATGTTATTAAACATTCCCCAGAAAGGAAATAAAGGTTCAAAGAGATGGTAATGGAGGATTAAATAAGCTTACATTACAATACTTAATTATAAAATGTCACAAATATGCCCATTATTTTGTATGCTTGAAAGCAATTATAAATAACAAGGACTTTTTTCTCTTTGGTTTTTAGTTCCAAAGCCAGGAGTTTATTTGCAGCATGGGTGGACTCTCTCTGCTTCTATTTGGCTTGTCAACCCTCCCAGCAGCAGCCTGGGCTTTTTTCTGGCAGATGCTGGTTTTGATGTGTGGATGGGGAACAGCAGAGACAATACTTAGACCAGGAAACACTGCACCTAGACCCAGATTCTAAAGAATTCTGGGCTTTTAGGTAAGGAACACAAATATTTATGTTTATTTGTCCTTAAAACTGTATTAAGCCTCTTTTATGTCATCATTATTCAAGTGAAAGACTTCTTAAGGTTATGTTTAAACTTTTGAAGTGTAACTTTTAATTATTAAAAAGCAATTAATACACTGTTCATTTGTGTCACAGTTATAATCAACACATAAAATATGATCTTCCAACCACCATTGACCTCACTGTGAATGAAACAGGATAGAAACAAATTTACTCTGTGGGCTACAGGGCGCCCTTCTCGGTATGTTGGGAGACAGTCTGATCATTTGATATTTTTATCTTAAAGCCCACACAAATTGTCCTGGAAATAGTTTCCTATTTTGGAAATGACATTATCTCAGTGTTTAGAAATATTTAGTCTAGTCAAGGATCCAGTTGTGAAATGGTTATTTTTAAGTAACAAACATGAAGAGTCTTGTTGTTAAGTAGAGGAGTTTGGTTTGTAGCCCAGGATAGCCTTAACCTCACAAGCCCTCTGCCTTGGCTTCCTAAGTGCTGTGGTTACAGATTTGAGCCACAGTATCTGACTTTTTTTTCAAATTAACATGAAGCATAATTGATAAACTGTTTATCTACTTTCTAAACATCGTCATTCCAAATGCATAACATTTTTATAATCTGTATTTTTGATTTTCTGCAACTGGGGTTTCAAAGACTAAATTAGCATATTTGTTTAAATGTCCCTACACTGATTTTTTAATGGAAAATTTATGTGTAAGTACTGTTTACGAAAAAAAAATATTAATTTGGACTCTGAGCTATCAAATTCTGTAGGACAAGTAAGTTTCCACAAAGCTTTACTTACCTAGTGTTTTTTCTGGACTTGTCTGAGGTATGTCAAATTTTCTACTGAAAATCCTAAAAACAATAAATGCTTCCAATCCCTCTGACTACCTGCAAAAACATTCCTAAATAAACTGCATGTTGTCTGTTTAAACATGTGATATTGTTACTACTTGAAAGATAATTACTTTTATCATATACTGTGCACCAAAAATATCTGATCAGATTAATTCTGATCTCAGAATTAATAAGCCAGGTTGTATCAAGAACAGTACAGGCCCTCCTATATTTTGTTTCATATTCTTTTCCTGGGCCATCTTTCTTGGAAATGCATTGCAGGATGCTGAGGATTTTGTTTTGTTTTGTTTTTGTTTTTTAACTTTTTTATTGATTATTTTATTTATTTACATTTCAAATGTTATCCCCCTTCCCAGTTTCCTCTCCAAAAACCCAAGGGTGCTTAGTTTTTATTCAAGATATTTACCAATTTGATGTCAGTAACTAGATCAGCTCATTCTTCTTGGCATTATGCTAAGCAAAACTGCTTGTGCACATCCCGAATGTTGCTGGAAATTACAAGCACCTTTAGTGAAAAAAAAAAAAACACATTGAAAATGGAACGATGTTGCAGAAGTTTTACCTGATATCCATGCAGTTAGAAAGGAGGAAAGCAGAGATGCTGCCAGTCCTTGAACACAACGAGATCGATTTCTCAAAGTCATGGTAGAGTTGGAAGCTCAAATATAGTTAATTTCTTTAAAATCTTAAAACTTTTATATCAATAATTATTAAATATGATTATATACATGTGTTCATACACACACACACAAACGTACACAGACAAGCACTCATACGCATACACATCAGGGCATTGGAGGGACCACACAGAAGCCTTAGAAATTGTCACGTGGCATGTAAGGGACATCTTCTCCACTCTCAAGGAAGATTTTATGCCAAAAATATTGTTAACCTGAACTTACAGGCATGCTTTTGGAACATAGATTACTCAATGGTCACAAGCAATTGTTGAAAGGTTGAAGACTGTGTGCCAATCCTTGAAACACAATAACCACTGTAAGTGACCAGATAAGGGAAGAAAAATTTTTAAAAATGCACCTAGTACACAACATTTAGAATTCCAAAAGTGTAATTGTGTTGGTTAGTTTTTGTCAATTTAACACAAACCTAGACATATCCCAGAAGAGGAGATTTAATTATAGAACTTCTTTGATTAGATTGGCCTTTGGACATGTCTGTAGGAATATTTCTTGATTGGTAGTTGATGACGGAGGGTTTATTCCACTATCGATGATGTCATCCCTCTGCAGTTGTGCCTGGTCTCTATGAGAAAGGTATCTGAACAAGTCATAGGAAGCAAGCCAGTAAGTAACATGCCTCTGTGATCTCTGCTTCAGTCCCTGCCTCCAGGTTCCTGCCTTGAGATCCTTCCTGGGCTTTTCTTGATAATGGATTCTAAATTGTAAAAATAAAATAAAATAAGTCCTTTCCTTCCCAAGTTGGTTTTAATCAGTGTTTTATCACAGAAAGAGAAGCCAAACTAGGACAGGAAAAGAACTTAGTAAGTACTGGAAAGGTTTATTTTTCTAGTTATTCTAGAAGTACCATGAGTCACTGACTGTCAAGCTAAGCACTCCAAACCAATTATCACAATAAAAGTAAATGAAATTAAAAGAAAGTAATTCAATGGTGCACATTCATGTGTTGCAGAGAGGAATTACCAGAGATAGCCTTGAAATATATGAGAAAGAACACGTATTTAATCACAGTGGTGAACTAGCCAATGACATGGAAATTTGAATCAAGAAGAAACACCAGGGGAGGGAGGGAGGGATGGTGCAGTGGTTAGAACACAGTCCACGTTTCCACAGAACCTAGGCTCAATACTTGGTACCCATATGGCATCTCACAACAGTCTGTAACTCCCATTACAAATATCCCTTGCTATATTCTGGCCTTCTCAGACACCATGCACATAACTGGTGCACAGACATACATGTGGGCAAAATATCTATATGCATAGAAATAAAATTAAATTATATTTTAAGACTTTTATAATTTACAAGACTAGTAAATTGATTATACTCTTATTTTCTTTCAGCCTTTGGAGCATTTGCAACAAATCCACAATTGGCTCAGAAGATCAAAAAAATTTTTTTTTTTACTGGGTCCTGCTGCAACTGTTAAATACGTATCAGGGCTCGTCCGCACAATTGCATACAAGGGAACAACTATGACCAAGGTTTGTAACCTCATGGCATGTTGCCAGAAATAGCCATACACCTCGAGTGTTCAAAGCTAGAAAACGGCTCAAGGAGCAGAGACACTGGTATGTTCTCCTGATGACCCCACAGCTCAGTTTCCCTCATGGCCACAGGGCAGCTCGGCCAGAGCCCAGCTGAGTTTGAAGAGGCTCTGTCTTGTCATTTTAGTTAATCAGGTTTTTTTTTAAAAAATGCATTTACTTTCCTGTTTTTACTAGCATACTTTATCTTGTGAAAATATGCCTCCTGTATTTTTTAATTAATTAATTAATTAATTCCTCCTTTCTTTCTTTCCTTTCTTTAATCCTTCCTTCCTTCCTTCCTTCCTTCCTTCCTTCCTTCCTTCCTTCCTTCCTTCCTTCCTTCCTTCCTTCCTTCCTTCCTTTCTTCTTTTTTTTCTTTCTTCCCTCAAGACAGGGTTTCTCTGTGTAGCCCTAGCTGTCCTGGAACTCACTCTATAAACCAGGCTGGCCTCGAACTCACAGACATCTGGCTACCTCTGCCTCCCCAGTGCTGGCGTTAAAGGTGTGCACCACCACTGTTTTTCTTTCATATTAATTTTTTCAGATTTTTATTAAATTTTATTTTGTGTGTATAAATGTTTTGCCTGCATGTGTGTTTGCACGGCACATGTGTGCCTGGGTCTTGGGGAAGTCAGAAAAATATATCAGAGACCCCCAAACTGGAGGTAAAGATGGTTATGTGCCATCACATGGGTGCTGGGAACTGAACCAAACCTTCATCAAGAACAAGTTCTCGTAATCACTGAGCCATCTCTCTAGTCCTTGTATTTATTTTTAAAGGTTTTAAAATTATGCTTCAGGCACTTCCCTTAAACATATTCCCCCTTTTCGTATGCTGCTGCCCACTTTTGCCAAAAGATTCTGGAATGTTTGGCCTCTAGATTTCTGTGACCCACTGATTGGAGTTAATTTTCTTATATTATGAGTCAAGGTAAAGATGGCCCTCCTAAAATAGCTTGAAACTCTTCCTTTAATTTCATTTTTAATGAGGAAATCATATAGTCAATGCTCTCATACTCAGTCGGTTTTAGTAGTAAATTATCTGAGGTCGTTTGTCATTTTTGGAAAATGTAAACTATAAATTCCATCTAACTAGACATAAATATTTAGATAGTATCTGAATCTTCATGAGAATAGGAAATCTGCTTTCAAACAATGGACCTATTTCATCTGTCAAAATGACATTATTGGTATGAAATTATTTCCTTAAGATTCTATAAGAGATACAAAACACTGTCTCAGCCCTGCCAATTGAGTTCTCAAGAGGCTGCTGCCTGACATTGTAGGTTCAAGGGTAACTTGAACTGTGTAGGGAGTTTAGATTTTTCTGTTTTAGATTTTATTTTTATTTTTAATTATGTGTATGTGTGTGGGCGTTTGCACCATTAATGTAGTGCCCTGTGGATGTCAGAAGAGAGTGTCTGAAGCTGGAGGATGTGGGATACCTCATGGGGTGCTGGGAGTCGAACTCACGTCCTCTGCAAGAGCACTCTGTACATTTTTTCTGCACATTGATTTAGCTCCATCAGGCATTTTTGATGTTATACTTTCATTTTAATTTGAGTCTAAAATACTTCAGCTTCTGCTCGATATCTTACTTGTCCATGTATAGAATTTAAAGTGTTTCAAGTGCTTGGAGGTTTTCATATTTGGCTAGTATTAATTTCTACTTTAATTTCATTTAGTTCAAAAATATGGTTTTCATGTCTAGATCTGTTTACGCTCATTGAGAGATGCTTCACAGCTCTGAATACTTACCTGTGTAAACACTCTTTGTGCATTTAATAGCACGTGCTTTGAACGTGCACCCTGCTGTCAGGGCTGTGCTATGATGATACCTGTGTTATGATGCTCACAATGGCTATCATCAGGTCTTTCTCCGTGGTGACTTCTATCTGTTCTGTTGATTATTAAGAGAGGAGAATGAATTTGTGGCATGTCACTGGCTCTTTAAGTTCCCTCTTTGAAGTTAATCGATTTTTGCCCCATGAACTGTGAACCTTTCCTAAGTGAATTGAACACTTAGCATTTTAAACATTTAGGATTTGTACATGCTCTTAATTAAGTGACCCTGTTACAATACAGTACAATTAGCCTCTGAAAACTCTACTCTGGGATCTACATTGCATAAAATATTTAACATAGCTGCAATATAAATTTGAATTGCAACTTTTCCTTCCTGATAATTAACCTAATGGACTAAATTTAGAAAATAGTTTTCTCTTAGAAAACACAGGTAGATTTTTTTTAAAATACAAACCTATTTAGCATGTTTGATTATTGAATTTAGAAGATTTCCATTTAAATTACCATCAATTGCATATAAAATTAAGTATTTATATTTAAACAATCTGCTTTGTGTTCTATTTCTCTATTTTATTTTAGCACAAATTATAATTTCATTTTTGGCCAATTTATGGCTTGTTGTGACCAAGTACTGCTTAATTTTGTTCTGTTTGAGAAAACTCATCAAGGTTTTATAGCAAATATGTTACCTATTATCATGGCTTCCATGCAAATAACAACTACTACATAATTGTATTGTTTATTTTAAATCTGTCTTAAATTAGTAAATTCCCATTTCTCTGTCATCAGAACTCGTGCTAACGTGTCTTTTACATTGACATACATTTTCAGCATCATTATTTTCCTTTAAACAAAATTTTAGATTGTGCTGTAGTGTGCCTAGTTTATGTTTCTTAAGTTTAAGTCCATGTACTTTAATGCTCCTTTGGGAACACACCCTCATTAAATAAAGTTTTAAAAATTTCTGAGCAGGAGAGTACCTGTAGTGCCAACACTTGGTCCATCTGGGCTGCATATTAGCAGCAACACCAGCCGGCATGACAAAAGTAAGATGGTCTTTAAAAGCTTTTCTATAAAGTTTCCTTAAAGTGTATTTCCTAGGTTTAACTCTTTAGCTTCCTCTTTGAGGTCAGCAACACTTTATACTAATTACTCAGTTCCATTTACATAAGAGGAGAGGGGCTGGAGTGGTGCCTAGGTGGTTCAGAGCTCCTACACTTCTTCCAGAGGATGCTGGTTTGAGTCCTAGGACCCACAACAGGCAGATCACAATTGCTTGTGATTCCAGCTCCAAGGACATGCCTCATCGCTGTCCTCCATGGACCGGTACTCATGTGTATGTGCCTAGCCTACATACATACAAGTGTTTGGGAGTATGCTCGTTTTAAAATTATATGAAAGGCAATATTTGTAAATAATGTGAAATATATATATGTATATATATATGAAATATATTTATTATGTTAGCCCACACAAGCTTAGAAAGTACAAGATGAGGAAAATAAAAAAGTGTATGATCGAACATTTAAAGGAAGAAAGGCTAAAATTTTTCAAATTTTATGCCAATCATCAATACCCCCATGTACAAAAGAATGAATCTCATCTTTTCAGACTCACCGAAACACACTAGAGCCAAACCCACAACAAGCCCAACCCACATTACACTAGGACATGCAACCTACAACACCAAACCTACAATAAGACACACTGCAGGGGAACCCACGACGGAACACATAGTCAAACCCACACCAAGACACACTGCAGGGGAACCCACGACGGAACACATAGTCAAACCCACACCAAGACACACTGCAGGGGAACCCACGACGGAACACATAGTCAAACCCACACCAAGACACACTGCAGGGGAACACATAGCGAGGCACATTACAATCGAACCCGCACTACACCAAGACCTGCTACAGTGAAACCCACAACAAGACACACTACAGTCAAACCCACACCAACAAGCTACCTGCATTATTGCTTATGTATTTATTAATTTTATCTTGAAGTAGTTTTTTTATTTGTTTTCTTTCTTGTAGACCTTCTATGCTAATGGCATAAATTTTGTTAGCTACTGTATATCTTGGGGCATCTTGTTACTGCTTTGTAATTTAAGTGTGATTTACTGCCTATGGAGGTCATGGTGAACCATATTTTATTTAGAGAGTTAAATGTATTGGTTTACTGTCTGTGGACCTCTGTGGTTTCTGATTATAGGTCATAGTCACATGGAAGATGCTTTCTGTGTGAGTAGTTGCTTCATTTAACTAGGATTCTTTGTCTTTTAACAATTTGATCCCAGCATGTTTTAGTGTAGTGTAGGTTTGGCTGTAGTATGTCTTGTATAAGGTGGATTTGACAGTAGAATATCTTGGTGTAGCATGGGTTTGACTGGAGCTTGTCCTGATGTGGGTCTGACTGTAGTGTGTCTTGGTATGGGTTTGACTGCAGAGTGTTTTGGGAAGTCTAAAAAGACTGTATTTACAGTTCGCTCATCCTTTTGTACACAGGGTTGTTGAAGGTTGACATCAAATTTGAAAAAATTCAGCCTTTCTTTCTTCAAATGTCCTTCACATAATTTCTTCTTCTTCTACTCTCTAGTTTTATGTGGGCTGACTTATTTAATGCTATCTCATTGTTCTTTGGAGGTAAGAGAGTTTTCCTTATTAGTAAGTTCTAAGTGTTGTAGCCATCCAGCAGCCATGGATGAACTGGGCCTACCTGAAAGGGAGGCTGGAAATGCAAAAGGAATGGGGTGCAAGAGAAGGATGAGGCCAAGACACAGTTTCTGATCAAGGCTTACAGTTTATTATTCAGCACTGCAGCTATGTAGGGAAAGCCCATAGGATCCCTCCCCCATCCTCTGTTTCAGCTGGATTATGTTGCAAAGCAAGCTCAGTGGGCATTCCACTCTTCTAAATTCCTGTAGGAAGCCGCATGTGCAGAAAGGTGGATGACTCCACCTGGGTGTTAAGGTCCGACTGCAGTAAACACTTACGGTCTATTCAGTCTGCTCAGTGCTGGGGGAAGGGCACAGAGTGTGTCAAATAATGACAAGTCCTACAGACAGGATTGGTTCAACCTAGCAGACAGGTGAGACTGAGAAGTCTCTGATGATTTGATATTTTAAAGGGATGGATCTGACAAAGCTGATTAGAACTATGCTATTATTGGGTGGGAACTTTCCTTAACTTTGTGTAGAATGACACTGTAGTGAACTAAATCACCTGGATGCTTCTCAGTATGTTAAGATGGCGACTTGTGATTGGCATACCTTCCTTCTCTCTTCATTCTGTATTACATAATATTTATTCTCCATATTCTGTCTTCTCCTTATTCATGTCATTTGCAGATCCTCTTTGGTGAAAAAGACATATTCTCCAGCTCAGATGCTAAATATTTTGTAGAGTTTTTGTGTCAGTGAAAGACAATCGGGCCGGTTTGTAATAATTTACTTACTTTGCTATTTGGATGTAACCCTAAAAATGTAAATGAGGTATGACTGAGTTTTGTTTTAAATCATTCTGTTGTATTGCTGTCATCTTGATAGGTGAACAATTAAATTAAGAACTATATTTTTTTACATAGTATAAAACATTGTTTCTTTTTTATTGAAAATAAGTTTTTTTTAATATAGTATACTCTGATTATGGTTTCCCCTCCCCCAGCTCCTCCAGGTCCACCCACTTCACCCCTCACCCAAATCTATACCCTGAAGTATAGAATATCTTAAGTTATTAACTATAATATGAACATTCATGTGATAAAGTGTGATAATTTGCATATGATTTATAGATACAAATAAGACTATATATAAAATCATCTATATTATATATGAACATATATGAAAATACCATGCACAAATAAATTATAATTATTTTACTTGAATGTCTTCTTTTCAAATAAATCTTGTATTAGTAACCACTCCTCATCCAGCTTAAGACTTTTTTCCAGAAAAAGTACCCACTAAGTACTGTCATATGAAACACAAAAAATATTTACATTTTAAATAGATTTAGCAAAAATTTTAGTCACAGAAGTAGGACATTTTAAAAATACTATTTTAAATTTTGACATTCTTAGAAAGACACTAGTTATGCTTTCCTCTTCCGAGTCGCTTTGATGTGTGCAGGTCAGGCTCCTGCAGGAACATCAGTGCAAACCATGCTTCATTATTCACAGGTGAAACTGGTCTATGTTTTCTTCTTTTTCCCGTTTAAAATCTCATCTTATGATGCTTGGCAATTCTGTTTGTTTTTGCAATCAATATCTTGCATTTGGTTTTGAATAATAAACCTTTAATCTTTTAAGTTTTTACATTCCTATAAAAATTAGAAATTTAGTATAAATTTATTTTATAAAAAACTAAAGCTAATTTAGGCAAGTTTCAGGAGCTGGTCAAAGATAGGAATTTTTCCTAGAGGCACAGGCATGAAACTGAAAATTTTTACTCTCTGCATATTAATAAAATGTCTCCCATGTGGCAACAAGGAGAAGCAGACATTCTTGGGGTTTTTTTTTTCTATCCTAACTGGAATTTTTATGTTTTAGTTCCATTGACAGATAATCTTTAGAGTAAAGCAATTGCTCTATTTTTTTCTGCTCTGGGTTATTGATTAGAAATACATACCATTATGCTCTACTTTATAAGCATGGAATCTGAGAACTGAAGTTAGACCCTGATATCTGCAAGACAAGCATTTTACTGACTGAGATATGTCCTCATCTTCAAATAGTTCCTTATTAATAATTTTTTACACATTAAGTTATAGTTTATATCACTAAAATTAATTTAATTAAATTTATATTATAATGAATTCGCTTTAAAAAGTAACTTGAAAGTAATCATCCCTTTTTGAATTATAACAATAGCTAGATTTTCAGTTTTTTTAGGGTTTTCCTACATGTGACATTGAGCTACCAAAATTTAACTATTATTAAAATGTATATGAAATGTACTTTGGTTACTAGTTTTCTCAAACATTTAAATCTGTATCTGTCTAATGTGAAGTATTGGCATATATGTGTTAGTTTCTATTAATCCAGAATCACATGGTATATCAATAGAGTTCTACTGTATATTTATGCAGATTTATTAAATCTGATTCAATGGTCATGCAAAGAAGAAAAGAATTAATAAAGCTCCATCATGCCGAGTTCTTCTTTCTTTTGTAATGGTCTGTTTTTATCATTCTGGGAATCAGAACGGGTGTACTCCAAGCTTATGAGTGGGGAAGTCCATCTCTGAATATGCTGCACTACAGTCAGGTATGTTTCCTTTTATAAACTGTAATAATTCCTCCCCTTGGAAAGTGCATGAAAGAATTAGATAAATTATCTTTGAAAAGCATGGAGTATGTTACACTTCCCAGGAAACTGATAGAGATAACCATAGATTGACTTCAAAGCTAGGAAAAACACTTCTTTATATAATATTACACAGTGGCTCTTTCCAATTATCTTGTCATTTGAACTTCATAAAATTCTTTGATTTATAAGCTATTACTGATACCTTCATTTTACATGTAAAGAACTTCAGATTCAGAGAACTTCTAATGTTAAAAATCATTCAGTTTATTGATTTTAGGGTTGACCATCATTAGTCTACTCCTGTCTGACAAGGCTGAGATTCATAACTTACTCTATAGTTATAAATTGTAGTTCCTATTTTCATTTAATAAAAAAGAATTAACTTACAATCCACAAAGTGATACGCCACTAACCTAAACATTACGGTTTCTCATTTCCTCTAGCCCACGCCTCCACTATATAAGATAAAGGACATGAAGGCTCCAACTGCCATGTGGAGTGGTGGACAAGATTTTCTGGCAGATCCAATTGATGTTAAAAAATTAGAACACAACATCTCCAATCTCGTTTGTCATAAGAAGATTTCTGACTATAATCATATGGATTTTGTGATAGGTTTAGATGCTCCCAACAGAGTATTCAATGAAATTGTTACATTCATCAAGGAAGATGAATCGGGTTGAAGTTTATTTAGCTTTCTATCTATTTTTCTGCTTCTTTTGAGGATCTGTTGCTTTCCACAGTGTGAACAATTCTATAATTTTTCTCTTTATCTTTAATCAGCTTCAATTTGTGTATCATTGAATTATTTTGATACTGAAAGACCCGAGCCCATTATAGAGAAGTTAGACCCTCCTTAGCAAAATTAAAGCCAGAGATAATATAGCCATATTCCACCACCTAATGGCTAACATACTTCCCTTGTCCCAGGAAATAGCTAACAGCAGGGTTGTTATCGCAACCATCCATATCTTCTGTCCCAGAAAATAGCTAACAGCAGGATTGTTATCGCAACTGCCTAATGGCTAACCTACACCTTTTGTCCCAGGGAATAGCTAACCACAGGAATGATGAACTTAGGACATTCTATACCTTCCCATGACGCATAGAATATCCTTACTTTATGGTTTTTTCTTTAAATACCCCTGACTTCAGCTGCTCGGGGTCGAACTCCTCTGCCTCTGCGTAGGTTATGAACTCAACCCCAGTGCACTGGTTCCCCCCCCCAAATAAACCTCGTGTGATTGCAGCAAGGACGGTCTTTCGTGAGTTCTTGGGGGGTCACGCCGTCCCGAGACTTGAGTGAGGGTCTCCCCAGCTCGGGGGTCTTTCATTACATTATATGCATCTGTTCTGAAAGTATGAGCACTAGTAAACTGCTTAATTCATCTTATGAACTCTTTCTAGTTCACTTTCCTTTTTCTCACTAGAAGAGAAGTTTTTCCTTTTTTCAAAAATATTATTTATTTAATACTATTTAATTCTGTCTTGTGTACCTTAGTGTATGTGTGTGTACCACAGGGGTTGAGGAGCACACAGAGTTCAGAAGAGGCATAAGTCCCTTTGGACTTATGGATGGTTATGAGCTACCATGTAGGTGTCTGGAACTGAATACTGGTCCTCTGCAAGATATTTATAGGCTATGGTTTTCCTGATAGGATGCAATAGGATATAAAATAACATGAGAAACTGGCATGTAGAACTGCATAAAATTTTTTAAAAAATTCTTCACAGTAAATAGAAGAAAAGGCAATTTACAGAGTATATAGAAAACTGACAGCTATTCATGTGACAAGGGATTAATGCACAATATATATCAAGAACTCAAAATTAAACAAAAGGAAGGTAACAAGTCAGACAATACATAAGAAATGCATTTGCATTTTTAAATGAACAAGTAAAATGATCATTACTTACATGAAAAATATTCATCATCCTTCACCTCAAGATAAATGAAAATTATGGCTTCATCGAGATTTCATCTTATCCTTTTGGAATGACTATCAAAAAGAATAAAACAAAACAAATAAAAAAAGAAAAATGTAAAATATGTAAGTATATAAGGGCAACTTTATATACTATTCGTGGGAGAACAAATGAATCACACTACTATTGAAATGAGTATGGAAGTCCCTCTAAAAACAGAAATATAACTATCATATTATATGGTTATTTTGCTTCTAAGGTTATCCTGACATTGATTATATAAAATGGAGAAATCTGAATGTCCATGTTTGCCCTGCTATGATTCAGTACTGTCTTGTTGTGGAATTGGCCTCAGTACCTAATTAATCAATATAATGTTATCTTGATTGTGCTTGTGTGCATGTGTGCATGTGTGCATGTGTGCATGTGTGCATGTGTGTTTGTCTTTAACTGCACAAGAACAATGCCATATCACTCAGTCACAAAGATTAAAATTACGTCATTTAGAAGAACAAGGATGGAACTCAAGATCCTCGTGTTCAATGGGTGATCCATATAAGAGAGACATACTTTCACATGGTTCTTGTCTAATTTAGAAAAAAAAAGTACATTATTGTAAAATTGGTGAAGGAGCAGACTGTAATACCAAAGGACCAGGGAAATAAAGGAGAATTATAAGAAGATGGATATTATCAAAGTATATTACAGTCTTCTAAGAAAATACAAATACATAATTTTAATTATAAATTACTTATTCTAAAAATTTTAAGTGATAGATTAGAAAAGAAATACATATCAATTAGCTTTTGCATTATAGCCTTCTGAATGTTTATTCTACAATGGCAGTTATAAAACGGCTGCTGAGCCTCAGGCAATTGAGTTAGCTCTTCTCATAAGATGGCTTGGATGTTCTCTTGAGGGTCTCCCTGAGGAGGCCTTGACATCAGTATGAAGATGCTAGAAAATCAACAGTCACCACAGCTCCCCAAATCAGAAGCCAGCTCCAGGTTTGTGCCTCACAGCTCTGATGAGTGAAACAGACAGCAGGTTTGTGAAAAAGAGAAAGAATTTTATAAGCAGCTGTGGGAAGGGGAGTTCCTGGGAGCTGTGACTCTGCTCAGCCATCATCAGGATCCCAAGGGCAGTTTGTCCACTTCTGCCTTTTAATTTCAGATTCTTTTTTAAAGTTTTTCAAAGTGGAGAATGGCTGTAGGGAGGGTAGACATACTGCCAATTTGATTGCTACAGGTTGCTTGTCTCCTTAGATTTCTAGGAAACAGGAAGTCTTTAGCTGCAATCCTCATGTGGTTGTCAGCACATAGCAGTATGTCAACTTAATAGCATGAATCTGTGAGGATACTGGGGCCCCATCTTGGCTGCCTGGTGGGACATGGTCTAGCTAATGTAAGACCTCAATATCAGCAGATATTGCAGAGTGACCCCAGGTGAGTCATGGCTGAGACCTGGAAAGGAAAGATGCAGTAAAATCTAAACACACAAATGCCAAACCAGGATGTCTAGAAACAAGATGGATGGGCACTTGGCCAAGCAAGGTCTTAAGTTCCCTGTCAAAACCAATCAATCAGCAAAGTATTCAACTGAGATTTCGAAATATTCAAAATATGGTATTTAAAATATCCATGGATTTTTCTTAAGGCAAATTGGAAGCAGGGATTTTCCAAATGAATTTGAGAATTGCTCTTTCTAACTCTATGAAGAATTGAGTTGGAATTTTGATGGGGATTGCATTGAACCAGAGATTGCTTTTGGTAAGATGGCCATGTTTACTATATTAATCCTGCCAATCCATGAGCATGGGAGATCTTTCCATCTTCTGAGGTCTTCAATTTCTTTCTTCAGGGATTTGAAGTTCTTGTCATACAGATCTTTCATTTGCTTGGTTAGAGTCACACCAAGATATTTTATGTTATTTCTGACTACTATGAAGGGTGTTGTTTCCCTAGTCTCTTTCTCTGCCCATTTATCCTTTGAGTAGAGGAAGGCTACTGATATGTTAGAGTTAATTTTATATCCAGTCTCTGATGAATGGAAAATGTAGAATTCACTAACTATGAAGGGCTAATAACATTGTATTTGACACTTGTTCATGTGATAGTTCATGTTATATTATCATAAATAAAATTTCATCTCATATTTAATACTTTGGACAGGGAAATTTTACATGAAAAATTTTTTATTATTATTTATAGACAATATCATTCAATATTTGGTTGCATCCAATGTAAACATTAGTCTTTTTTTTTTTTGCTTACACTGCAAATGATCCCATAAACTGTAAGCTTATGTCAAAATTCATCCTTGCACTATCTTAGATAACTTTATTCCCAGAAGTACTGTGTCACTGGACATTCTTCAAAGCTGAGTTATTCCAACGTGTAACAGGAACACCAAAATGTTACATGACTAGCAGTGGTACACTCTACAGATTGTGCTTAACTGAATCATTTTAACCAAAGCCAAGAGATTTCCATATCTCCTGCTTGTCCCCACTTATAGGCATGAAGAATGTGGCTGAATCTCCTGCATTATCTATATCACATTCTGCTTCTCCTATGCCTAGTTCCATTTTAAAATATCTCCTGAAATCTATTTCTTTTAATAGGTACCCACTATTATGAGCAGTGGCTGGGACTTTCATCACTCATTCAATCATGGTTTTAACATCTATAAATATTCTTGTTTCTATAAGTATATTAATATTTGGGTCCAAAGATGATGTTAGTATATTTACATAGTTCTAAAGACTTTATTTTGTTGTGAATATATTAGCTAATTTCCTCTTTCTAAATACAGCCTCTTATTAAAACCATCCTTAAAGGGATGATGAATCTGTCTCCATACGCAGGACTCTTTATTCTATGATGATGCTTTATAGACATCTGAGAACCACGTGTTATACTATTGTAGGAAAACTCTTATTCTCATTCTACATACATGTTAACTTACATGTTCATTAAAAGCTGGGTGTATTTAAATTTCTAATATACTAGAAAGGACCATACAATTTCAAGATCAATCAAATGGTGACCCCTCAAGCAATAGCCTTACAATTTCCCCATGGCCCCATTTTCTTGCTTCTGGAGAAATCTGGTGGGAGCTACATGAATAGGCATGGTTCGGGGCAGATTGATTTTGCAGAGTTGTAGGAAAAACACCATGATTATGAGCCTGTAGTTTAACTGAATCGGTTTGGTAACATTTTGACACTCTGCAAGGATAGAAGATGGCTCAGTATTTCACTTGGAATTCAAGTACCCAGCTACATAATCGAGATTTTGTTTCATATGTGAAACATTAATGAAGTCTTTGGCAATGAGAAAGAAGAAAGTCTATAGTACAAAATGAGAGCATTCTCCTTTAGTGACCATGCTGTTAGCCTCTGAAAGGAATCAAAACGTTGGTATCATGGATTACTAAGCCTTATCCTGTGACAGAGGTTCTAGTGTTCTTTGCTCAGAACATCCTAATCTGAGAGACATGTCACTGCTGAGTTCTGTCATTCCTGTATTCTGATCTTTCAACAGAGGCCGTTGCCGATCTGAGTGCACACATAAGTTAACACAATCTCTGGTGCTCCTTCATGTTTGAGCAAAAGCTTAATTTCCATCTACTGAGTAGTAATGACCCAGGATTCTGATCTTAGAGCAGATGGCACAAATTAAACTAAACTGTGTTATTTCAGACAGCCACACAATAACATTGGTATGATATGAATGTGACTTTCTGTTTGAATATTTTTTTAAAAGAATTATTTATTTTATGGATGTGAGTACACTGTCACTGTCTTCAGACCCACCAGAAGAGGGCGCCAGATCCCATTACAGATGGTTGTGAGCCACCATGTGGTTGCTGGGTATTGAACTCAGGACTTCTGGAAGAGCAGTCAGTGCTCTTAATCGCTGAGTCATCTCTCCAGCCCCCCTGTTTGAATATTTTGTCCCTAGCCTGCGGCACTACTTAGAGTAGTTCTAAAAGGTTAAGATGCTAAGTTGACGTAAACATCACAGTCAAGAACTGTGGTCAGTCGGGCCAGTGAGAGCTGTGCTAGACATCATTTCTGATCCTGCTGCATAGCACTTTGCTGCAACCTTGCATGGACTTGGGGACTTGACCTGAGGAAGTGAGGAAATGAAGGAAAGACAAAGAACACAGTGTTTGTTTGTTTGACTGATTGTTCTTAGTTTGTATTTTGGCCTTCATGTGAATGAATTGCATATTTGAATTGTCCTCAGAGGCCAGAAGAGGGCATCAGATCTCCTAGAACTGGCAACAGGGAACTGAACCTGCGTCTTCTACAAGATCTGTAAGTGTGCTTAATCATGGAGCCATCCCTTTGGGTTCAGCATTATTACTTTCTATTCCTTTATTGATTTTCCTCAGCATTTCTCTGTCTAGCCAGATTATTTTGTGTTTCTATATGAATTTTAAGATATTTTCCTGATTTCTGTTGAGAATAGCATGTGAGTTTAGACTGGAACTGTGCTCAGTCTGTAAACTCCTTTGGCTAGGATGTTTATTTTCACAGTTAGTTCCTCAATCTATGGGCATGAGATGCCCTGTGTTCTACTGCCTCCGTTGATTTCTTTATTCAGTTTTGAAGGTTTCCTGAAGAGACCCTTCATGTCTGTGGCTAGGTTTACTCCAAGGTATTTTATTTTCTGAAGTTATTGTGAATAAGTTTGTTTCCCTTATTTCTTTCTTAAAATGTTTGCTATTTATACAGAAAGACTGCTGATCTTTTGATGTTGCGTTTGTATCTTGCCACTTCGTTGCTTGTGTTAATTGGTTCTGGTTTCATGGCGCAGTCTTAGTCTCTCTGAAGTATACAATCACATCTTCTATGAACAAGGCAAATTTTCTTTTCCTATTTGTATCCCCTTTTGTTTCATTCTTTCGCTTTATTGTTCTAGCTAAGACTTGGAGATCTATTGAATGGAATTGAGAAAGTGGACAGCCTTAGTTTACTTCTGGTTTTAGTGGGGTTCCTTCAGCGTTTTCTCCGTTGTAACATGCTGTTCACTGTCGATTTGTCAGCTTTAGATTTTGTGTGAGATCCTTCATATCCTTTACAGGGCTTTTATCATAAAACACTTGCTTTGGATTTTATAAAGGTATTTTCCTCTTTATTGAAATGACCATCATTGCTCACCTTAAGGCCATTTATATGATTTGCTGAATCTATTTTCTTATGTCGAACAACCCTGGATCTCTGGAGTAAAGCTGTCACTGTCATGGGAGATGGTCCTGTTCAGGTGTTTATGCATTTGGTATGCAAGTATTTTGTTGAGAGTTTTTACACTATCACAGTCAGAGACCTATAGTTCTGGTGTCACACTTCATCTTTATTTGGGATGGCACCTGTGTAATATGTACTTCACAAAAGTAGCTTGAGAGTGCTCTTCCCATTACTATTACACAATAACTTGAGATGTCTTGTTTGGTGTTCCTTAAAGGTCTGTGATTGCTGTTTCAATCTCTTTGCTCATTTTGGACCTGTTTAAGTTATTTATGTAATCGACATTAAAAGTTGGTGGGTCAGACATGAAGAAAGGCTTTTCAGCTTTCCTGGAATTTACACTTTTTAAATACGTTCTTAGGATTTTTAAAATTTGTTTAAGATATTTTATCTTCCTTTTTAGTTCTAATTTTATTAATTCAGGTCTTCTCTTTTGCTTTGTGTTATTTTTGCTAACGATTTTTCTAATTTATTTATCTCTTAAAAAATGAATTCTTTATCTTATTGATTTTTTTTGTATTGGTTTTGTTATTTCCATTTTATTAACTTCTTCCCATTTTAATTATTTATGCATGTCCACTACTTTTGAATTCTTCTTTCTTCAAACTCTTATGGTATACCAGAAAGTCATTTATTTAGACCTATGTGACTTTTTAATATACTCTATGAAAAGTAAAATTTTCCTTTTTAGAATCTCTTTCATTGTATATCAGAGACATTAATACATTGGGATTTTATTTTCATTTCATTTAGTAATTTTTACATTTCCATCTTGATTTCTTCAGTGGCACGTTCCTTTTCAATGGAGTATTGTTTAATCTCTGTGAGGTTCTATACTTTCTAAAGTTTCTTTTACACTCATTTCAAGGTTTAATTCATGTGGTCAGATAGAATATAAGGAGTTATTTCATATTCCTCTAATTGTTGACATTTGCTTTGTGTCCCAGTAAGTGTTCTATATTAGAGAAACTTTTGTGGGTTTTTAGGAAAAATAGAATATTCTGAAGTGTTTTCATGGAATATTCCATAGATATCTGTTAGGTATGCTCTCTATGATATTATTTAACTACCATGTTTTTCTGTTTACATTTTGTCTAGATAATCTTTCCATTAGTTAAAGTGACCCTTAAATATCCTATTTTTTTCTTTTTCTGCTGCAGTGAGAAAATATCTTGACAAGATAAGACAGGGTCTGCCTTACCTCATTAGTCTACCACTGAGGAAAAAGCCAGAGGGCAGGAATCTAAATTAGTGCATGCAGATGGAGCCTCTACTTATCTAGCACCAGGGAGAAATCAATTTTGTAGTAAAATAAATCATGTTCCAGCCTCCATTATTCCTAGCTATAGAATAGGCCTACTCTGCTGCCCTGACTCTTCACTTATGGCCAGGAGACTCTGGTAAGTGACTTAGTTATACATCAGGCTTAATGGCTATGAGTATCTACCACTCTTCCCCTCATGCAGCATACACTGTCTCAACTGCTTGTATTTGCTTTGAAACAATTCTTCATAACTCTACTTCAAAGTAGAAGACGTTATTTAGAGTTATTTGGAGTCCACATAACTTGAAATAAAACCACTAATAATACAATGATAGACAATAGAACTTAAATTAGACTCCCAGTTGACAATTAAATACACGAGCCTAGCCCATCTTAGGAGAGGGATTGATTTAGAGATATTGGAAGTCTTTGTTGTGCAGACAAAATGAGGAGACAATAAACTGGGTGATGTGAGCATGGAGAGCAGAGGATGGGGACAGAAGGCACAGCACTACATGCCTATGTGCAGCTAAGAACAGCTGTGCTGTGCGGGAACACAGTGCACGCCATGGGTTGGCTGTATGGGAGCACAGCTGTGCTGTGCGGGAACACAGTGCACGCCATGTGTGTTTTCACATTCAAAAGCAAGGATTTTTGATTCTGGGAATTTTATAGGGAGCATCTGACTAAGGCTGGGTTGAATTTCTTTGTTTACCTTCTCTTAACAGCTTACATGCATCTTTCAGCAAGCCTCTTTGGTAAAGAGCCCTTTGTTTTTTCTAGTGGCTTAATACATCAACATATTTATTTATAAAGGAACAATACATTTGAAAAAGAACAGATATAGCAGATCCTTTCCAAATATGATAAAGCCTGTTCTAAATGAATATAGGCCTATAAAATTGCTTTCATATGCTATGTCTGAATCCTAACTCTTCAATATGGAGGAAGCAATAAATCTACAAATGCTGTTGTTGGACATGCTATGAACACTGAGAGTAACTGGGAAAGTAGCCCTGCTGATATTCCAGGTGTACTGCAGGTAGCAGACACCTTACAGCCCAAGTGCCCTAGAGCTCAGTTCACAGCGCTATCTACCTCAGAGGCTGACTATGGAGCATACTATAGGATTTGATGTTTGCTCTACTGAGTTTCTGTCTTGCTATTCTTCTGCCATCCAGGCTCTACCTCCTATCCATAGCAAGCATGATCAGAGTGGGCAGGCTCAGAGAGGGGAAGTGGGGCAGGACTATCCAGGAGCAGAAGAGACCTCAGGCTGTGGTGACTGAAATGAGAACCGACTCTCAGAAGACAGCTTCAGTGAACAGCTTGTTTAATGGGAGAACAAAGGCTACATAAACCTTTGCGCAGGATAAGTAAGGGTTTTCAAGGTGAGCGTACATCATTGGCTGTGGCCAGGGTACTGGGAATGCCTCGTTTGTATAAGGAAGTGCTGCCAGAAATGACCTTATATAGGAAGAGGAAGTTTAACCTGATATCATCCTGCATGACCTTCTCCATGGGGCAAAGGTGGGGACACAAGGCTACATGTACCAGGATACAGAGGCCCAGGGCAGGGGGCAAGTGGTCCTACTCTTGGTGATCTCAGGATGAGATTTCTGGGGTTTGGAGATACATCATATTAGAAGTATCAAACTTTGCTTTTTGATATTAAAGTGCTAACATTTACGGGTTGCTTTGAATCTCAGAAGAGACTTTTACAGAGTGTTCATAAAATGGGACTCAAGTTTAATTAAATTTACTTTGACTTATGAGATAGTATAAGGCACAGTGACAAAATGTTGTAGTTTGGATATGAATAGTCTCACAGGAACTCAGATATTGAATGACCAATTGCTCTACTGGTAGCACCATGCTAGGTTATTGTGAATTCTTCAGGGCGTGGGACACTTCTTGCAGTGGCAAGTTATTAGAAATGTCCACGTGCTTATAGCCATGCTCCTGGTTACAGAGCCATCTCTGCTTCCTGATCGTCTACACTGTGAACAGCTGTCATCAAAGGTACTGGCCACCATGAAATAAACCACTCTTCAGTGCCTTCTTTCCTTGGATAGACGCCAGAATAAATATTTTCTCTGCTGTTTCTATGAAGTATTTTAGCTATAGTAGTGCAAAACTAATTAGTACAGTCATGCATAGATCAAAGACAAATTTATGTGAACTATTTTATTGGTATTTACAGAAGTACAATTTAATGTTGAATATGAATTTGTTCTCTGCAAGTGAAATGAAAGTACTTGAAACCAGGTTGAGAGTAATGTATCTTAATCATTTTTTGAAGTTGTGTAAATATCTAGGTTCTGGAGTCAGACTTTCTGTGCTTCTGTAAAGTCTTTCCACACAGCTATATTATATTGAGCTAAATTGTACTTCTTTGCTTTGATTACATCATCTGTAAATTAAATATAGTGACTGTTCATAAATTATAGTTCAGTTTTATTTATTAGCATTTCTTTAAAAAGCCTTAGAATATGTTAGCTGTGTTGCTTCCTGTAAAATCTTTGAGTATGTTTTTTATGTTACATAGATATTAAGTACTGTTTCTCTCAAATGCATTTTTATGTATATATACTTTTATTCTCTGGATCCTACATACATCTCTGTGGTTTAGAAATAAGTATCTGTTGGATAATGAAGCGTCTTCAGTTTCTGTTCCATAATTAGAAAACGGAAGAAAAGGGAATGTCTGAGAAAAAATGTTTGAGGAAATTTAGGATGAAATTTTGTCTAAGTTGATGAAGACATTAATCTTGACATGGGCAGTGGCTATCCTTCCGGTGAACTTCCATATTTGTCAAATGAAATGTCAAGTATTACATAAGAATTGATGTCACAGAAGGATGCCATCCTAAAATATTCCAAAGCTGCATTGACTCGTGATTTACCCTCCCTCCCACATCTTCATTCTGTGACTGCCCCATGTTCCAAATGCCCTAAAACATTTGGAGAACATCGTAATATTTCAGGATGTGCATTTTCTTCAAAGTCGTGACTATGACACTCTTTCTTTTCAGGTACAGGGGGCGAACAATTTTTACCAAAGGTTTTCAGTGATTCTGGAGATGGGCATGTAAAATGACTCATACCAAAATCTTGCAATTATGTACAAAATGAAATTACCAGAATGAAGCATAGTCAAAACATTGTGGAACACTGGAATATATCCCTCCGAAGTACAAATCTTAAGGCATTGGTGGCCAGGCTACAGGAAAATATCTGTGATTTGATAACCAAAACAACAACTCAATAGAAAAACAAATTTTAAAAAAGTTTCTACATTCCTCAAAATCAAGCATGGTGCCTATCTATTTAATATATGTTGGTTTTCGTAGATAATTTCTTAGTATATTTTGTGTTTTCAACATATTCACCCCTATAGCTTCCCCTTCCTTCCTTTCCTCTTACTTTTCTCCTGCATTTCCTCAGCTTTCCTTATGGACTATACATACACACTCACACACACACACACACATCACATACTCTGACATATATATGGTTTTATGGGCCTATAAAAATCTAGGATCCACAAATAAGAATAAATATGCACTATTTGTCTTTTTAAGCCTAGCTTATTTCACCCAGTAAGATGATCTCCAATTGCATTCGTATTTTAGCAAACAACATAACTTCATTCTTATGTTTAAATAGAACTTCATGTGCCTTTTTTTTTTTTTAGACATTTACATGTTGGTAGATGCATGGATTGATTCCACAACTTTGTATTGTGACCAATGTTGCAATATATATTGGTGGCCAGCTATCTCAACTGTATGTTAACTTAAAGTTTGGGGCAGACATGCAAATAGGGTATAATTGAGTCTTATGGTATATTTTTTTCCACTTAGAAACATCTATATCCTTTAATCAAAATATAGAAAATGTTTCCTAAAAAGAAGGTTTCTTCAAGAAGGTTGAGGTAACTCTACTGGGTCTTTATTTATTGTTGAGGAATTCATATATTATTATAATAAAAAGATATGGCGATCATCAATATAGTCAAGTAATAAATTTTATCAATACCAATGGTAGGAAATCCCTTATATTTGTCAGTTGCATCACTGTGATAAAACACTTGGAAGTTCAGAGAACAAAGTATTTATTTGGTCCTTGGTGCCAAGCATTGTCGTTTGTCCTTGTGGGTTAGTGTAGTAGCTTAAATATGGTTTTCAGGAGGTGTGTGTCGAGGGCTGGGTGGGTGGGTCTAGATTTTCCTAGGAATGCGTGGTGGACAAAATCACTCTGAGGCTGGGTTATATTCCTTAGTTAATCTGAACTTGAAAAGCCTTCACCTACAAACCTACTTTACCACAATGAAATTGATGGAGACTGACTGATTGTTTTACATTTGCTACACATTAAGCAAAACTTCAAAACAATGATAAAACTCAGTTAAAAAGATATTGAGAGTTCAAGGAGAGACAACTGCAATAGGTGGGCATTTAAGGAATGATATGGAAACCAAGTGCTATGGAAACTTCCTGGAGCTGTTGAGAGTGACCCTAACAAGGACTCGTAGTAATGCAGGATGTTGGAATCTGAACTGGCCATCTTCTGTAACCAGTCTAGCTTGCAGGGGTGGGACTGGGACACCAACCCAGCCACAAAACCTGTCCTGCCTGCAAAGTGCTTTGACTCAATAATGGCTCAGAACTTGTGGCGGTGACCAACCAATGATTGGTCTAACTTGAGGCTGAAGCACCAAGCAAGAGCCCATGCCTGATATTGCCTGGATGGCCAGGATCCAAAAGTTGGGTGACTCAGAGACCTAGAGTGGAACCAAACATGACTGGCAAAAATTAAAAAGAAAAGAGAAGAAAAGAAAAGAAAAGAAAACAAAAGAAAAGAAAAGAAAAGAAAAGAAAATGTCAATGAAATGATTCCTAATTCTGCTATACTCATAGGATTGGTGCCTAAGCCCAGACATCATTAGTGAAGCTTCCTCCTGCAGATGATGTGAGCTGATCCAGGGCCCTACAGTCAAACATTAGGCAAAGCTTGGGGAGCCCTACAGAAGAGAAGTGAGGATTGTAGGAGCCAGAGAGGTGAAGGAGAACACAGCCCACAAAATCAACTAAGGTGGGCTCACAGGGGCTCACAGGGACTGAAGTGACAACCAGGGAGCCTGCAAGGATCTGCATAAGGCTTTCTGCATATATGCTCTGAATGATTAGCTTGGGATTTTGTTGAATTTGAACAGTTGGAATAGGGATGTCTCTGACTCTTTTGCTTGCTTGTGGGACCCTTTCCCTGCCTCTAGGTTGCCTCCTCCAGCCTTGAAATGAGGATCAGTGCTTAGTCTCACCATATCTGTTATGCCATGTTCAGTTGATATCACTGGGAGGACTGTTCATTTCTGAAGGAAATGAGAAAAGCAATGGATTTGGGGAAGAGGCCAGGTGGCAGAGACTGGGAAGAGGGAATGGAGTGGAGGCTGTGTTCAGGATGTATTGTATAGGAGAAGAAAAAAGAAAAAAAATGCAATGTACTTTATAGCAAACTATAAAATAGACTAAAATGAAAGATGAAGCCTTTATATATTGAATAATACAATTCATATATATACATATATGTATATATATACATATATATATATACATATATATGTGTGTGTATGTGTGTGTGTGTGTCTGTGTGTGTGTGTGTGTGTGTGTGTGTGTGTGTGTATGTAGGGCAGTGGTCTGTGGCAGGCAATCTGACACCTGGTTGAGCACAGGCTGAAAATTCTGGGAGACTCAGTGAAATATCCACGAGCTGTGGAATTTCCACGAGGGACCAGACCATGTTTTTAGCCAATGCTTCCGGAAGACTCCTGTAAAACCAGCCACAGCCTTTACAACCCCTGTATAGAGAGAGGCCTGGCATCATGTAGAAAGCAACTCTGAGTCCCTCACAAGCAAATGAGGCACCACAAAGTCCCCAAACCAGGCCAATGGAAAGTATCAGTTACCAAACCCCTGACCCCTCCCAAACCGTATATCAGAGCATCTCGACCTGAGTAGCTCTCTCTTTCTCCCCCTCCTCCACCTGCCTGCCCTGCCCACTCCCGCGCACGCCTGCCGCCTGCCATCCAGAAGGAATAAAGGTGCAAAACTGCTCCGGTGTCCAAGAGCCTTTTATTCCATGAGCTGTAACACTTTTGGCCCGAAAAAGATCTGCTCTCTGGGTCAAGCAGTGGGGTGTATGCTGACAGCAGGTGGGTCTGGTGGGTTTGGAGTGGGAGAGTAGCAGAGGCGGCCCGCACTCCCATCCCCGCTCGCATTCCCTCCCCCTGCCACGGACCAAGACCTGATTTGGCAAGTGCTGAGAGAGAACAGTGTGTTGGTAGCCACTGCAAGGACTGGGAGACTCCGTCCTGCTTGCGCTCCCTCCTCCCACACAGCGGACCAACATATATACATATATATTCATTTTTGTGAAAATACTCATCCAGACTGAGTACAGTTATACCATAGACATAACATAAGTAGGTAGAGGACTAACAAACAACCTCCCCTCATGATCATATTCACATAAAAGCTTAATGTCAAAACCCCACTCCTGGAGTGTGGGTTCTTCACGGTGATTTCTCTATGTGTTCCCGATAAAGCGTGTACTCATTCTTTGTATGTGGCTTTCTCCCACTCACTGAGTTTTGACTTCTAACCCAACACCAAATAATGACTATATTTGTACATAAAGTATGAGTTCCTAATTATTTAAAGTTAAATAACAAAAAAAAGTTTCCAACTGACCATGTGACCCCAGATCTCTCCACTTTGCTCTTTCTGCTGGTTTTGCTCCTACAAGTCCTCTTTGTTCTCCTGGTCTGTGAACTTCACTTTCAAAGCACATTAATACAGATTTTATATAACTGTTATATTAAGGTTTCTTTTAGGGAGACAAAAAGGAATTGCAGTTACCTCAGAAGGGCACTAAGAACAAATGTCTGAGTTCAGCAAAGTCTAACTTGGTAAGCCCAAGGAGTGCATTTTGCTTTCTTAAAGAATATAGATGAATGGTTACTTATAGGAGCACAGGCGATCCCCCAAACAACTGTATCACCACCAAGCCCTAGCCCAGCATGGAAGGTGAACTTATGGAAGATGCACCATTATAATCTATATGTTTCTTCTCACATTCATTCTAAGTAAAGTAGTTGAGAGAATTCCATTTGACTTTGCTAGACCCTACCTAAAAGCACAGTGAATCATTTGTAGTCTGTGTTGTCTGTATCACATTCTCCTTCTCCCCCATGTCTGGTTCCATCTTTAAGTAGCTCCTGAATTCTACATCCTCAAATATCCATCTCCTGTTTGCATCGTTATCCGGGACTTCCATTCTCAGCAATTGCATCAACAGCTGAAATTTCCTCCTATGAGTTTCTGTATGTATATTTTTACTTTTAAAAGGCAATACTGGTAAGTGAATACAGTTCTAAAGTCTTCATATAACACCATGTGGCAATTTTATATAAAAGTAGTCCCTTTAGAAAAACAGAAGTGGTGATTTTTTTCACTATATACACCAAGATTATTCACTCAAAGTTGACATTTAATGGAAATACGAAAATTTTACGTTACATTATTGGAGCAAAATTCTCATAGTATTTGTTTTCTGCTTTGATATTAACTAAATGTTTTAACTAAAGTTCTAGTGTTTTCATTTACATTATTCTAAAAATAAGAATAAAATATCTGCATCTGTCTGACCATGATACCTAAAGAAATAGTGTTATCATTTCCACTGTGATCCTATTTTCTTGCTTTCGGAGTAAGCTGGTGGCAGCCATAAGATTGGGCTTGGGCATGTGCAGGGGAGTTTCCCAGTGCTGTAGGAGAGGAGCCCATTACTGTAAGCTTGTAGTTTGTTTGAGGTGGGGGCAGTTGTTTAGTAGCATGTTGACATTCAGTAGGAGAATATGCTTTGTGGGATCCCTGGAATACAAGTGCCTAATGATAAGAACCAGGTTTTCTTTCATCTTTGAAATGTGAACAATGTCTCTTAGGATGAAAATTAAGGAAGTCTGAAACAGAAAATAATAGCATTCTCTCACAGGGAACATGTCTAACAGGAACCAGTTTACTGGTATCCTTGGCTACTAGCCTTGGCCTGTTTTTTTTGCTCAGAACATACTAATCGGAGAGATACCTCACTGCTGAATTCCATGTCTCCTGTCTTCTGATCTTCAACAGAGCTAGAGGCAGATGCAGATGAGTGCACAGATGAGCTCACCCAGTCCTTGGCACTTCTTTCCTGTTTGAGCAGCAGCTTACTTTCCATCTACTGAGCACAAGTGAACCAAGACTTGACCTTATAGCAGGCAGTGCATATTGGTACACTGCGATATTTTCTGTAACCACACCGTAGCTCAGACTTGCTTTGAATCAGAAATGTCCCTGCTATGATTTCACATTACGACCTGTGATAGCACTTTAAAAAGCTCGGCCAGACTGCTTCTGGTTCTGATCCCTCACCCCATTTGCCAAACTTCACCCCAAGGTCCCACATCTAGGGACTGAAATTCTCCAGCCCTTATGTCTTCCAAACAAATGGTGAATTCTGATCTCTGAAACTGAGCCAAGCAAATCTTCCTTATATGAAGATTATTCTGGTCATGTATTGAAGCACAAAAATGAGAAGGTGGTTAATACACATTTCCACGTTATATAATCAGACTATAAATTTCAATGTAAAGTTATCTTTACTAAAATAGAAATATTTATATATAAAATATGCAGTGTAATATACATACACACACACACATACACACACACACACACATACACATGCACACACACACACACACACTTCCTATCTGGTTCCTTGAAAATAAAATAAATTGTAATTCTCTCTCTTCCTACTTTCTCTCTCTCTCTCTCTCTCTCTCTCTCTCTCTCTCTCCCTACACACACACACACACACACACACACACACACACACACACACGCACACACACACACGCATGCATGGGGGAAATGAAATACTGTGTTTTTATAAGGAAAAGTGAAATGTTGTTAATGTGATCAACTCAAAGAAGGATCCCTGAGCATCAATGTCATTTTTATTAATCAGTTGGCAAATTCCTCATTCTCTGATATTCCTATATTTTAAATGCTGTTAAAGCATTGTATATCACACAGACTTTTCTCATCTATACAAATCACTCACTATTTTTCAAGACTTGGGATATTCATTGTATCAAAATCTTACCAAGTGTTTGTATTTAGAATTATGGTCCCAAATAAGAGCCAAATAATTGGATATTTTTTCTATTTATTTTTCTGACCACAATACCGGACAGAAGTGAATTATGAGAGTAAAATCAAGTCCATTGTCATGGGAAAGGCGTGGCTAAGTTCATGGTAGCATATACTGATAGTTGATGCTCATCACATCAAGGTTGACCAGGAAACAGAGTCATTCCCAAATTTTCATATTTCCACCGAATTAATCTACATGCATTGAGTAGACTTCTCATGTTCTATGTGTTTCTCAGAGTCCAAAAATATTTCCATTACCTGTGGATCAAAAATTCAATCAGGAGTCTTTAGGAGAATTTTTAGACTTAAAACCTAAGAGTGACCTTTACAAAGAATTTCTTGACAACTGAACAAACTAGAAAGGCTACACCGTGTATACCTGGGTAATAGTATTTTTAAATTCAACAGGTGACAAAACATTAGTAAAGACATCATGTTAAAACACCCAAGAATTTACTAGAAAAAACAAAGTTGAGTCCATTGTCATGTATAAACTAGAACAGGTAAAGTTTCAGCAACGTGCCCTGACTAGTTTTATGTGAACTTGATATAAGCTAGAGTCACTTGGGAAGAGACACTTAAGAAAATGCTTGAAACTTTTCCTGTTCTAGTTCATTTTCTTATCTAGTTCTGATAGTGGACATAGCTCAATATCAGAAAGGCAGATGGAGCTGTGTCTAATTTAATGGCATCTATAAACAGAGCCACACTCTTGTTAAAGAGCAACGTGTATTACAAAAGTCTACTAACAGAAGAAATAGTGCTTGATGTTTTCTCTGGGGTGATTAAGGTGGACTCCCTATTTTAATCCCTTTTGTGAAACTTTTAACAGGTGTCACCTACAAATAAACGAAGCAAGAATGTGACTGGAAGAAAGACTTTGGCAGGCTGGGCATGAGAAAGGTCCTGTGATAGCCACAAACACATCTGCTTCCTCTCTCTGCTCACATGTAGAAAGTTGCTCTCCCTGTTTCTCTGTGTGTAGTCAGCAGAGGAGCATAATCCTTTCAGCTTGGAAAGTTGGGGACATTAAAAATCCAGAACCTTCCCCTTACCTACACTGTATAGAAGTTGCATTTAATTACATCCTGGTTGTTTATATGCATCGAATTTAAGAAGTACTATTCTAGAAATCCATCACGTTCATCTTCCATGACAGTAATCCATTAGGAAAATGTCACATCGAGGAAACTTTTGATTCAGATTTTAATAAACCACTGTATTTCTGAGGCAGAGGGACTGGAGGACATTTGATGAAAAGAACACACTTAAGAGTGAAAGAGAAAGGGTGGGGTGCAGAGGAAAAGAGGCCACAGTGGAGCAGAGAAGTCTGTTCGGTATAAGATAAAGTTGTGTCTAAATCTGTTTGTGTTAAAAAAAAAATCTGCAGACTGATTCATCAACCATAAATATGTGTTGATCTTATGGTACTGATGTCTGGGTATTTCTGGTCCAGTGACATTTTCTTGCTTGTGTGAAGTCTAAGCAGAACCTTGAAGCATCACTGGCACCTGATAGTTATAACCAGAATGTCTCATTATACGGATGATTCAGTCCTTTCACTCATAAATTCATGAACGCCTTAGCTCTTTCACTAATAATCATCGGTTATACTTCATAATAGGAATTAAATTAGCGTGTATTCTTCCTGAACATATGGAAATTGTCCAAAGTGCTGGATAAAAAATTCCATAGCTTGTAAATTTCGCAGGAAAAAAAACCCAAAAAATTATGTTTATAATTTTAAAATAATGTAAGTTAGAGTAATGATTCAAAAACTATATTGTCTAAAACACTTAGAATTCTAAATTACACAGATGAAACATAAAATGTCATTCTTCAATATGAATTAAATAAGCAAAGAGGAAGACATAACAAAAAGTTTACACATCACGGGTTTATTTATTGGTGGTTTTCCTTTACCCTTGTTTGTTTTGATTGCTGTGCCAAAGTTTCTCTTACCCATGACATATTTTACGTTTTATGAGATGAGGATCAAACTTCATTCTGCTATGCATAGCTATCCAGTTTCCCATCAGCATTTATTCAGAAGCTGTCTATTCATCAATGTACATTTGTGTCCTTTCTGCAAAACAAAAGTGATTAACACTGTATTGCTTAGTTTTGAATTCTTCTACTATATCCTGCTGTGTTGTGTTGTGTTGTGTTGTGTTGTGTTGTGTTGTGTTGTGTTGTATTCCACTCCACTCCACTCCACTGTACTGTACTGGACTCCATTCCATTCCATTCCATTCCATTCCATTCCATTCCATTCCATTCCATTCCATTCCATTCTATTCTTTACTTCTCTTCTCTCCTGTCCTATGTGCCTATATAACATATATTCTGTTTTTGTTATTATGTCAAGTTTGACTTGAAATCAGATATTGTTATACACAACAAATAATAAATGTAATTTAAAAATAAAATGTCAGGGCATGGTGGTACATGTCTTTAATCTCAGCACTCAGGAGGTAGAGAATAGCAGGATCTCTTTGAATTTGAGGCTAGCCTGATATACAAGGAAAGTTCCAGACCTGCCAGGATTACCTAGTGAGACTTTGTCTTAAAATCTATCTATCTATCTATCTATCTATCTATCTATCTATCTATCTATCTATCTATCTACCTACCTACCTACCTACCTACCTACCTACATATCTATCTCAATAACTAGGAAAATAAATAAGCAAGCTACTAAAATCAGTACCGATATCTCAAACCTCTCTCCCTGTCTTAAATGGCTCCAACATTCTGTTGTTTCTCTCTTTCTCGCTGGATTAAGAACATTCCCCTACAAGGACCTGTTTCTATAGAATGGATTCAGAAATCTATCATTCTGTTCCCCTCTGCAAAACTTTCTGTTTTCCTTTGTCAGTAAAACCAGTGCCTTTCCCATCGTCTACCTTTTAGGATAGTGCCCCTCCAGCCGTCCCCAGTATATTTCTTAGAGACCCTATTGTATAAGGCTCTTTTCAGCCATATTGCATCAGAATCAGTTTTACATTGAACCTGCTCAGATACTGTCTGAGCTGCAACAAGACATGTTATAACATGAAATGAAAAACTGTGTTCATTGTAAGGAGACTAGTTTTTTTTGTTTCTTTGTTTTGTTTTTTTGTTTTGTTTTTAATTTTTACTTTCTTTTCCTGAAGTTTTTAGAATATGACAGCTGCTTTGTTTTATCAAACTCCTAATTCCAGGTGGCAACATCAAGAAGATGATACATTCAGAGGAGAGCACGTGGTGATCTAGGAAGCAAGATCTGAGGACAAATCAGACTTTACTTTTACTATTATTTATTTTTATTATTTTATTTTACTATGATTGTGTCTGAATGCATGAAGTTTATGTATGAGTATGTGCAAACTTGTGTGTGTGTGTGTATTTGTGCGTTCATGCGTGACTGTGTGTGTGCAGGCCAGAGGACAATTCTTTCCTTCTACCTTTACACAGATTTCAAGATAGGAATCAAACTCAGGTCCAGTCATGATATAAGGGTTTGTGCCCAGTGTTATATTATCTTGTTAGGCTATGTTTGATGGATATATCTAGAAGGCCTGATCTGTTTTCTGTTTTGTTTTGTTGTTGTTTGTTTTATTTTGATTTGAAAGGAAACAAAGGGGGAGTTGACCTGAGGGAGTGAGGAGATGGAGAAGGGACTGGGAGGATCTGATGGGAGCACGTGCTGAGACCTAGAGCCACATATGCTGGGAACCAACGGATTTGTAGCCCTTTTTGGTGACTTCATTTTGTATTTGAGCTAGGCATAAGAATAATTACAGGCCTAAGTTTCGGTTTCCTGAGCCTTGGGCTCTGGCTTCTCAGAAATCAGGTGACCAGCCTGCGGTTACACAGTTGAGCTAACAGCATCCTGCTTGGCAGGAACACTGTGTCCCCTTGGAATTTTCCCACCCCTGTTGCTTTGTGTAAGCCTTGGTTACTTTGTTTAAACTTCCTTCTTTTGCCGCAATGTATGCTGTGTGAGAATAAACTTCTTTGGGGCTTGATCAGACATCCTGTCTTGTTCCCAGGTACCTGTGTATCTTGTCTCCTTTTTTCATCCGTCGGTCCCCTCCTTAGGTCCACGCGGAAGACCCTGCAGGCTGGGGCAATATATTAGGCAAAGCCAGAGGAATCCCACAGAAGAAGGGAGGAAGGTTTGTAGGGGTTAGAGGGATCAAAGATACCACAAGAACAAGGCCCTCTGAATCACCTAAGTAGGACTCGTGGGGCTCACAGAGATTGAACAATAAACCTGAAAAGAGAGCATCCAGAAAGAGGGAACCTCATCTGAGAAAAACCAGTCCATTACACTGCCCTGTAGAGCATTTTCTCTATCTTTTCTTTTTTTTTTTTTTTTTTTTTTTTGCTTTTTGCTAACTTGTATTCTTTGCTCATATGGCACATCCTGCAATTTCTCCTCCCTCCACTCTTCCCAGTCCCTCTTCCGCCTCACCTCCCTTTCCAAGAATATCCATCAAACATAGCCTAACAAGATACAAAAGTCTGAGCACAAACCCTCATATCAGCTGGACATGGCAACCAGCAGGAAAAGCTATGAGCCCTACTTAGTTGATTCAGTGGGCCATGTTCTTGTGGTGTCCTTGACCTCTTGACTCCTGCAATCCTTCCTCTCTTTTGTGGGGTTCCTCTGGCTTCACTTAGTATTTGTCTGTAGTTCTCTGCATCTGTTCTCATCAGTTGCTGGATGATGCCCCTCTGATGACAACTGAGTTATTCACTGTTCTATCAGTATAGCAAAATACCATTAGGAATCATTACATTGACTTTTGGTTTTGTTTTTTTTCCTTGCCAGTTGTGTTTGGTTCTATACTGAGTCTCTGGGTTATCTTGCCTCTAGTTCCTGGCCCTCCATGAAGTGTCAGACATGGGCTCCTTCTCCTGGCATGGACCACATGTTAGACTAGTCATAGGTTGGCCACTCATAAGTTCTGTAGCACTAATGCCCCAGCAATAGGACAGATTTTAGGTGAAAATTTTTGTGACTGGATTAATGTTCCAGTCCTACAGCTAGGAGCCATTCCTGGTTACAAAAGATGACCAGTTTGGAGTCTGTCTTAGTTAGGGTTTTACTGCTGGGAACAGACACCATGACCAAGGCAACTCTTATAAAGGACAACATTTAATTGGAGCTGGTTTACAGGTTCAGAAGTTCAGCCCATTATCATCAAGGCAGGAGTAATGGCAGCATCTAGGCAGGGATGGTACAGGCAGAACTGAGAGTTCTACATCTTCATCTGAAGGTTGACATTGGAAGATTGACTTCCAGGCAGCTAGGGTGAGAGTCTTATAGCCCATGGTGACACATCTACTCCAACAATACCACACCTCCTGGGTCACTCTTGCAGATTACAGGGAGTTACCACTGTACTAAGTTTCTACATTGCCCTGGAAATGCTTCCCAATCAGTCATCTTTCCCAGTACTTTCTCCCTCTGTCTATTCCACTTCTCCTACCTAATCCCTCATGTTCCCATACTCATCTGCTCCCAGACTACCTATTATGTGGAACATTTTCTTGATTATGGATGAAGGTTGGAGGGTCCAACCCACTGTGGTAGATGCCATCCCTGGGTAGATGGTATAAGAAAAGAAATTGAGCAAGTCATGGGAAGCAGGCCAGTAAGCAGCATTCCTCCAAAGCTTGTGCTTCAGTTCCTGCTTCCTGGTTCCTGCCTTGATTTCCTGCCCTGGCTTATGTTAATAATAGACTAAAATCAGAGCATATAAGCCAAATGAATCATTTTCTCCTCAAGGTGCTCTTGGTTATTGTTTATCACAGTAAGGAAAGCACACTAGGACAATATTTGTGCTTGTTTTCATACACTATGGATACTATGGCTTTGTGGGTATTATGTGTTTTGAATCTAGTATCTCCCAGATTGGAGAGCTTCCTCCCACTTACCTAAATTACAAAAAAAAAACCCTGCTTTCAAAACCTCTATTTTGTTCACATTTGCAAGATTTCTCCATACACAACTTCATTTACAACAAACAGCATAAACTTCTGATAAACTTAGTTACACCTAATTCTTCGAAGCAGCTTAGGGTAATGTTTACAGTAACAAAAATACATATTGATTAATTATCCCCTTCCTAATCACTGAAGAACTCTTTCATGATATTTACACGGTCAGGGAGATGAGACTTGGGACGAAGTATTATAGTACATGAAAGATCACCAAGATGATAACGCTAGGGAGAAATTTTGGGAGCTGTCCATCTGGAGAGCTTTTCAAATGTTTGGTTTGGCAAATGTCAGAGTTCACTGTAGCCATAGCCACTGTTCAGTGTAGAGGAGGTCATCCAAAGAACATATTCATGTTGATATTTATATAGAGAGGAAAGAACAAAAAGAATTAAAATTTTATTTATACTCCAGAGAGCCTAGAGACTTTACATTGGTGGCAGTGAGTACGAAGTTGTGGTTTTTCAAACCGTTTTAGAATTTCAGTTCACAACATATTGCTATGGAAAATTCATTCTATTTTAGATACAGCATACTTTCCATTGAAAAATTACCACCATGATTGACTGTTCAGAAAGTTACTTTGCTATGGCGTATTTTTCCTTTTCTCCATCATGCCTTGGCAGTAATTATTTATGGAAAAAAGCAAAAGAACAGAACACAGCCAAGTTGGTGTCTCTAGTGAGATCTATCATGGCTAGGCTCTATATCAACATGAGAGTAAATCATTTGTGTTGAAAATATTTTGTTGCCAGTATTTGTACTTTCCTTAAAGTATGTCTATGAAAAGTTCTGAAAACATCTGTGGAATGTGTTTTGTGTTAATATTCATCAAAAGAAGACCATGTTGGCAGGACTGACTACATAAGGTCCCTTGGAGCCACAGGTTCTGGTTGCATGAGACTGTTCATCCCACGTTGATTGTCTCACACCCTGCTCTGGTTGTTCAATTGCTCTTCTCAGCTTTATTCTGTTGCGATAAAATTGTAAAAGGTTTCAGATGAATGTGTGTAACAGTTTTGTTGAAGAAACCAAATAATGATCTTGATTAAGTTAAGACATGTTCCAGGAAGGTGGTTTTTCTGAATAGTATGAACAGTTACTTTGCATTTCATATAAGCTGTCTTTTGAAAAGTGCAGAGGTATTTCTGAGTCTTAGAAGATGATATGACCATCTTTCTAGTATGGAAGGTGACAGATGGACAATGTACATCCAATGACCTGAGTTTACCTGGCAACATGTACTGTATTATGCTAACAAATATTTCCCAGCAGGTTTAAATGTGGTGGCTACTGAGAACAATGTGTTTTGTTCATGCAATTGGAAACATATTTTGTGTTTTGGAAGCCAAACCAAAGAATCCTGAAGCCGATATGAATGTTGTAAGCTATTCCTGTTGATCAATATACTTTCAAAGATTTGCCCCTATGCCTTTCACGCATCCTTTCCAGATGGTTGCATTTGTGATAATCTGAAATTTCTCTTTACATAAAACACACTACTATAGTCTATAAAGAAAATTTTACTGGAGAATCATAAAAGTGTTCATGTGACCAAACTAATAAAAGTCAATATGTTTTCTCTTCTGCATTTAGAGTGAGATAATTTCCCACTGGGGCTATGAAAGTGAAGAGCACAAGGTTATGACCAAGGATGGTTACCTCCTCTTAATCTTCCGAATTCCGTGTGGGAAGAATGAGAGAAAGGATTCCTGTAACAGTGAGTGACAAAAACTGCTCAGAGTGAAAGGCACGCTGTGCAAACCCTTCTGTTATTTACCCACCATGAGGAGCCCACAGACCTCCCTGGCTTCCACATGCAAAGCTAGGCGCCTGTCCTGTGTGACACCCCGCCATGGGAGTTGATGTTATTAGAAGAAAAAATATCATCTGTCATGTGGATTTAGATTTCTGTGCAGAATAAAAGCTCAGAATCCCTGCTGGAATAGCTAAGAACTTCCAGCACTGCTTGTAATGCTTGTAACGCTGCAAGGCTTTAAATACAGTTCTGGGGTTTCAATACATCATTCTTGATGACAATTACATCTGGTTTATTCTGACTCAACGTCTAAATGTTCATGGATTTGTTGTTGCAGTTATTTATTAGATAGTCTGTATATTACCTTTTGCTTGGAAATTTTATAAATTAAAAACATTTAGTAGGGAAATTCATATTTATTCAATAAGGAGCAGGAAGAAGAAAGTAATTCCGTGAGTCCAGTGATTATTTTACTCTGAGGAAAACGAGTGATATTTATGGCTATCAAATGAGGATGATCAGCTGTTAACACCTCTATTTGGATTACAACTGCACTATGATAAATAAACAAGCTGACAAAACAAAACGAGCAAACAAGAACAAAACCAAACAACAACAGCAAAAAAAAAAAAAAAAAAAAAAAAAAAGAAAAAAAGAAAAGAAAAAAGAAAAAAGAAAGAAAAACGGAAAAAAAAACCCAAAACCCAAAAACTCAAAAACCCAAAACCCCAAAAACCAAGCCTTGTCGCCTTTAATCACAGCACAGGGGAGTCAGAAGCAGCTGGATCTGTGCGAGTTCAAGGCAACCTTGGTCTACATAACAAGTTCCAGGTCAGCCAGGACTATATGCTGAGATCATGCCACAAAGCAAAAACAAACCAAAAACACTAGTCAGAAATAATAACAAAAATCCCCAAATTGAACAATATTATGATGACTCAAATTTACATTATCAATCAAATATTTCCCAGGAGGAGATAGGTATCAAAGAGGATAGGGGAGGGCATAAATATGAGAAAATTGTGGGGACATACATATATAAAATATAATGAGCTCCATTATTTTGCATTCTTAAAAACCAATAATATATAACGAATACTTTTTGTTCTCTTTTCAGCCACGAAGCCAGTTGTGTATTTGCATCATGGATTGACTGTATCTGCTGATTATTGGGTTCTTAACCCTCCCAGCAACTGCTTAGCCTTCCTTCTGGCAGATGCTGGTATTGATGTGTGGCTGGGGAACAGCAGGGGCACTAACTATGCCAGGAAACATGTGTACCTAGACCCAGATTCTAAAAAATTCTGGGCTTTTAGGTAAGAGAAAAGATCTTTTATCCTGGTACATTTTCCTTAAAACTACCTTTAATGTTTTAAAGTTGTCACAGATTTACGCAGCTTGACCAAATTAACACTATTAAAATGTCATAAGTAATGAATAATATTTTGAATCTTTAAGATTTATTTTAGTGTGTATCTGTGTATGTCTGTATGTGTGTAGTGTGTGTACAGCTATGCGTTTATGTGTGTGCATGCATATATGTCTGTGTATGTGTGTATGTAACATGTATGCCTGTGTGTCTGTGGAAGTCTGTATGTGTGTAGTCTGTGTGTGTGTGCATGAGAGTATGTCTGTGTGTGTGTCTGGGATATGTGTGTATGTCTTTGTGTGTACTCTGTGTGTGTGTGTGTGTGTGTTCATATATGTGAGTGCAGAGGTCACAGGATTTGGATCTATTCTACTGGAGCTGGAGTTTAGGAAGTTGTGAGCTGTTATTTAGAGCAGTAAGTGTCTTGAAGCAATGAGAAATCTTCAGCTTCTTGAATAATATTTTTAAAGGTTGATAGGTTAAAAGCTTGCCTAAAATTTTACATTATTAATTTAGTTTAAGATAAAAATAAAATTTATATATCATTTCTATAGATCTCTTTACTTGTAACTACTAATCACTTTGCTACTTCATCTTGTTATTTTAGAAAATATTTCATTGAAGTATAATTGAATAGAAAAGATAGATGTTCATGTTCTGTATATGCTGTTTGATAAGTAAACACCCAAATTCCAATCATCTGTATATTTTTCTTTTGTTGGTGCTTCTCTTATTTTTATGAAAAATAATAGGGAAGAAATAAAAGGAACAACATATTTAAGATTCATTTCTATCACGATATGCCAGAAGATCTTTGTGAAATGGGTCCCTGTTTTCTAAAAGCTCTTCCTGTTTTCCTTTTTTTGGTATTGACCTACTTTACTGATCATTTTAACATATCTTACCCTTTGTATAAAGGAAGGCTACTGATTTATTTGAGTTAATTTTATATCCGGCCACTTTGCTGAAGTTGTTTATCAGCTGGAGAAGTTCTCTGGTAGAATTTTTGGGGTCGCTTATGTATACTATCATATCATCTGCAAAGAGTGATACCTTTATTTCTTCTTTGCCAATTTGCAACCCCTTGATCTCTTTGTGTTGTCTTATTGTTCTAGTACTTCGAGTACTATATTGAACAGATATGGGGAGGGTGGGCATCCTTGTCTTGTCCCCGATTTTAGAGAGATTGCTTCAGGTATCTCTCCATTTAATTTGATATTGACTGTTGGTTTGCAGTAAATTGCTTTTATTATGTTTAGGTATGGGCCTTGAATTCCTTATCTCTCCAATACTTTTAACATTAAGGGGTGTTGTCTTTTGTCAAATGCTTTTTCTGCATCTAAGGAGATGATCATGTGATTTTCTTTGCATTTGTTTATATAGTGTATTACGTTAATGTATTTTCTTATATTGAACCAACCTTGTATCCCTGGGATGAAGCCTACTTGATCATGGTGAATGATGGTTTTGATGTGTTCTTGGATTCAGTTTGCAAGAATTTTACTTTGTATTTTTGCATCGATATTCATGAGCAAGATTGGTCTGAAGTTCTCTTTTTTGGTTGGGTCCTTGTGTGGTTTTGGTATCAGAGTAATTGTGACTTCATAGAACAAGTTAGGTAGCATTCCTTCTGTTTCTATTTTATGGAATAGTTTGAGGAATATTGGTATCAGGTCTTCTTTGAAGGTCTGGTAGAATTCTGCACTAAATCCATCTGGCCCTGAGTTTTTTTGGTTGGGAGGTTTTTAATGACTTCTTCTATTTCCGTGTGCGATATGGGCCTGTTTAGATAGTTTACCTGCTATTGATTTAACTTTGGTATGTGGTATCTGTCTAGAAAACCACCCATTTCATCTAGATTTTACAGGTTTGTTGAGTATAGGCTTTGGTAGGAGGATCTGATGATTTTTTGCATGTCCTTCTTTTCTGTTGTTATGTCTCTCTTTTCATTTCTGATTTTGTTAATTTGGATACTGCCTCTGGGCTCTTTAGTTAGATTGCCTAGGAGTTTATCTATCTTGTTGATTCTCAAAGAATCAGTTTTCGGTTTTGTTGATTCTTTGTATTGTTCTCTTAGTTTCTATTCTGTTGATTTCTGCCCTGAGTTTGACTGTTTCCTGCCTTCTACTCCTCTTTGGTGAGTTTGCTTCTTTTTGTTCTAGATCTCTCAGGTGTTCTGTTAAGTTGTTAGTGTAAGAACTCTCCAGTTTCTTTACCAGGGCACTTAGTGTTATGAATTTTTCTTTTAGCACTGCTTTCATTGTGTCTCATAAGTTTGGGTAAGATTTGTCAACATTTTCATTAAATTCCAGGAAGTCTTCAATTTCCTTCTTTATTTCCTCCCTGAACAAGTTATCATTGAGTAGAGAGTTGTTCAGTTTCCACATGTAAGTGGGCTTTCTGTTGTTTTTGCTGTTATTGAAGACCAGCTTTAAGCCATGGTTATCTGATAGGATGCATGGGATTATTTCAATCTTCTTGTATCGGTTGAGGGTTCTTTTGTGACCAATTATATAGTCGATTTGGTCTTACACAAACTCAAATAAAAACTATTCATACATATGTTATGGACGTACCATATAATATATTTATCATAAACTCTGGTATAGAACAAATGTATTTAGAGATATAGTTGGCCATTTAATTGGCTCCAATCTCTTGCTCTGGTCAAAATACACAAGCAAGAAATGATGCCAAGGCATTGTGGGTATTATAGAAAGCAGGAGGAGATATGGTAGAGGGCCTGCAGGAGATATTTGATCAGTGTTCTCTCAGCACTCATGCAGCCCTTTAGGGATTATTTTTCAAGTCAGGGTTTACCCTGCAGGGATAATGTTCAATTACATAATTAACAAAATCTCTCCATTTTTGTTTATACAGTTTTGATGAACAAATAGCATACAACATCCAGGCTACCATTTATTTCATTTTGAACAAGACGAGACAAGCACAAATTTATTATATTGGCCATTCCCAGGGTGTCGCTCTTGGTATGTGGAAAGAGACTGAAATCTGAGCACATTGTAATTTTTATTGCAAACCACACAAATATATTTTAGCAATAATTTCATTTTTAGGAATGACATCTTGTCAGTATTTAGAAACATTCAGACTAGCCAGAGACTTAAAATCCAGTTGTTACAATGGTTTCATTTGTTATCAGTCACATTTGCTATTGTTTGATACAGGGTCTTGCTATGTAGCACAGGCTAGCCTTAACCATGCAACTACTGACTCCACTTCTCAGGCTGAGATTACAGCCATGGGCAACTGTACCTGGTTAATCTTTTTCAAAATAACAGAAAGGATAATAGGTACGTTTTGTCTTTAATCATTATAATTTCCTCCGTAAAAGATAGTTGAACAATGCAAATGTATTAGATTCACATGGGATTCACCCCATTTCCCAAAACCAAGCTTCCTGCCTCGTTTTTAGGTCCTTAACTGATTTCTTAAAGGTAAATGACTGCATACACACTGTTTTTAAATTGATTTATTTATCTTATTAATTTATCTTATATATCATATTTGTTTATTTATCTAATTCATGTTGGTACTCTGAGCATTTAAATGCAGAGGACCTAGTGAGCATCCACAGAGCTTTGAATAGTATTGTACTGTACTGGTTTGGGGCGTGCTAATTTACATAGTATGAATATAAGAAAAAAAAACTTGTTTCCTAACCTTATGCTACCGTGGAAAAGATTTCTAATCAATTTGCATGCCATTTTTTAAAAAATACACTTTTTTTTCTTAATTTACTTTTTTATTCACTTTACATCCCAGCTTCCTAGTCTCCTCTCACACAGACCCTCCCACACACTCCTCCCCTTCTTTTCTGAAAATACAGTGTCCTTACTACTTTGCTGGCTATTAGCTGCAATGCGTGTAGTACACTAAAGAAGTGTACTTCTCCTAAATTTCACAGTCCATTGAGAGAAGGTGTGGAATCAATACCACAGACCCTCATATTTATTGGGCTGTATGTTTTCATTTGCAGGATATTCATTGTATGATGCTAAATAGTACCTAGAGTGTCTTCTAACTAGACGGGAATAGATGCCCTTATTTTCTTTGAGTTGTAACAAGAAACATTGTCTCCACATGTTGTTAATGTCCCCGAGATCAAACATCCTTAATGAGAAAACACTAAAAATGGAATGGTATTTACTACGGGTTTTCCTGGCAGTCGTAAACTATAATTTGATTATGTTACTCACATTATATTACATACACACACACACACACACACACACACACACACACACGTGGTGGAGTCTGGGATTGTAGGATAGAACACTTAGGAGTCATAAACATCAGTTCCCAACCACAAAAGGGTCATATCCACATCCAACTACTAGAGAAGATTTGTATGGTTAAAAAAAAAATTAAGTTGAAATTTAAGGGGATAGTCATTTTTTGAAGATAGACTACTCAACTCTCCCAAGCAATTTGTGTATGCAGGTCTTTCATGCAAACCACAGAAGAACATTTTTTTTTAAAAAGATCAATATAATAGAAATGTAACACTGTGGATTTCAAAAGTGTGAGAGAGATTAATTAACAATAAGGAAACACTTGATTTTTCTAGATTTTCACTTTTCTTGGGTAATGTAACAACACACTAAGTTATTGAACGTCTAGTTAGGCAAACAAAACCTTTCACAGTGAGTAGAAAAATGAGGGCCACTTCAAATGGAATTGAAAGAAAGTAACGGGGTGCTGTGCTTTCTGGTGAATCAGAGAATCACCTGCTTACTGAGATACATGACAAAGAATACACCTATAGTCTTAGTTGAGGCTAAAAGTGCATAGAACTGTGAACCAAGAGAAAATACCTGGAAGTGATCTATTCTCTTGTTTTCTTTCAGCTTATGGGACATTTGCAACAAACCCACAACTGGCCCAGAAGATCAAAACCAACTTTGCCTTGGGTCCTGTTGTGATGGCCAAGTATCTGAAAGGTGCCATTCGTACAATTGCATACATTGACCCAACAGTGATCAAGGTTTGTAATACTTTCTAACACTGCTTAGAAATACCAGTTAGGCACAGTTTTCAAAGATAGATGGGGTACCCAGGTGAAGAGCAGAGATGCTGAGTGAGACAATGCCATGCTGCCTCTCTGCTCAGCACCCTGGTGGCCACACACAGCTCTGGTACTGCATTTCCCAGGATGTTGAGTCCTGTCAGCCACCAGTTGACCGTGGGTTTTTTTTTTCTTTTTCCCACCTACTTTTCCTATTTACTGAAATCTTTCTTAATAGATTTTATCATACAAATGTTCCATGTGCATTTTTTAAAGGTTTCAGACTGAAATGTCAATAGAATCAGTGAGATTCCCCCCCCTTTAACTTCTTTTTGCTTTCCATCATCTGGACTGTAACACATTTCATTTTCCCCATTGTTTTAAAAACCATGTTAATTGCATCTTGTACAGAGTGCTGAATGATATGTTAATTATAAATGCTTTAGTTTGCACAGAAGCTTCAGTCGGTAAAGTTAGATTCCGGGTTTTGTCTACTGAGTACACTTCTGAATTCTTGACTTCTGTTTGTCTCTTTCAAATAGGGAGCCATCTATAATTCTGACATGGAATTAGAGTTTGTTTGGGTTTTACTTGCATTTACATAACAGCAATCTATTTACAATGAATCAGCGTCATTTCATGTATATAGGAAGTTGCTCCTGATTATTTATAACTAGAGTTTATTGTTATATACATTTACATATGTGCACTCTCTAAAACAGATAAAATTACCAACTGTTGATTTCTCATATATGACAGGTATTAACAGCCTGAGCTCAGAGATATTAAAAACAGAGAAAACTTTCTAAATCTTATTTTGAACTCTCTTGTTCTATTTTAGTTCTAGATGATACTAGTGGCACATTAATCGCCATGAAAACCTTTATGTCAGCTTTAAAGATCAAGTGGGTGGCCCCTCTAGAGTTCAAATCCTCTTTCTTTCTGTGTTTGCTTTTAGTTGTGTGTACCTGGAAGTGTCTGTTTGAGTGTGTCTTCTCTGTGTGTGCATGTGTGCATGTGTGTGAGAATGTTAGAAATGTTGCAGAATAAATGCCATCCATTCATGTGCATATTCATGAATATCATGTTAGAAACCATTTGCATTCTGTGCTGTTTTGTCAAGTTCTTGGTCATTTGGGGCTTTTATTCCTTACCTCCCAAGTAGTTTCTACAACTGGTTTGTGATGTCAGACTTTTTTTTTGTTTGTTTGTTTTTTGTTTGTTTGATTGTTTGCTTTGGTTTAGACTCTCTTGTTAGACACTGGACTGGTAAGATGATGTAGTAGCAGTGTGCTCACTTGTAACTGTGCCTGATGACCTGAGTTCATCCTCCGAGCCCCACACACTGAAAGGAGAGACCTGACTCCTGAAGTGTCGGGCATGCGCTGTGTCACACATAAATGAATTTTATAAAATACTCTTACATGTCCTGGGTGTCCCTTTTCATTATCTTTCGTATATCATTACTTTAAATACCGCTTGCCACATAATCTAACTTTTAGACATTAGCTTCCCCATTAATTCGATGGATTTATAGCTCACATAAATTAAAAGACATTTATTGCAGGTGTAGACTTAAAATTTTTGATATCTGGAAAGCCACAATACTTGCTCATTTACATAACGACATACGTAATCTCCATCATCTCAGATAATTCATTATTCACCAAAGTGTTCTGGTAGAGCTGAAAAGAATTATTTTAGGGCATCTGACTTAGGAGGCATAAAGCTTAATAGTGAACCAAACCATATGACTTTATCAGTATGTTGAAATTTTGTTTTGTGACTCAAATTCATTCTATCCTTTCTTCTTACTAGACAAAGTCTCAGAGCTACTATTTAAATATGTCATTTTCAGACGGTGTTTGGTGAAAAGGGTATATTCACCAAATCAGATGAAAATCATATCCTTCAATTCTTGTGTCATCGGGAGAAAATTGCAACAGTCTGTAATAATCTTCTTATGGTGGCGTTTGGGTACAACCCCCAGAATGTAAATGAGGTATGTATGATTTTTTGTCTTCAGGTAAATGTTTTTCTAATAATAGTTGGTGATGTTATCCTCTTCTTACTAGGTAAACATTAAAAATAAGAACAGTTTGCTTGCATTGTATAGAATATCTTAATCTACATATTATGAATAGTTCATATGATAAAATATGGCATAATTTGCAAAGTTATAAATATGGCTGTATAAATCCATCTATATCATACGCGGATGAATATCTGGGTATCATGATGTCCTTGCAATAGATCTTTTTTTTTTTTACTTTTTTGATACTTTATTTCATTTCAAATGTTTCCCCCTTTCCAGGTCTCCACTTTGGGAACCCCCTATTCCCTCGCCCTCCCCCTGCTTCTATGAGGGTGTTCTCCCACCCACCCACCCACCCACCCACTCCCATCTTCCCACCTTGGCATTCCCCTATATTGCAGCCTCTAACACCCTCAGGCCAAAGGGCCTCTCCTCCCCCTGATGGCCAACAAGGCCCTCCTCTGCCACATATGTGGTCCGAACCATGGGTCCCTCCATGTGTATTCTTCGGTTGGTGTTCCAGTCTCCGAGAGCATCGGGAGGTCAGGCCAGTTGACACTGTTGCTCCCTCCATGGGGCTGCAAACTTCCTTAGCTCCCTTCTCCAACTCCTTTGTCTGGGACCTCACACTCAGTCCAATGGTTACTATGAAGTGAAACTTGGGTATTCCGAACTTTTAGGCTAATATCCACTTATCAGTGAGTACATACCATGTTCGTTCTTTTGTGACTGGGTTACCTTGCTCAGATGATATTTTCAAGTTACAACCATTTGCCTGATAATTTCATGAAGTCGTTATTTTACCAGATACACTGAATCTAATAGAAGAGAAAGTGGGGAAAAGTCTTGAACACATGGGTACAGGAGAAAAGTTCCTGAACAGAACACCAATGGCTTATGCTCTAAGATCAAGAATCAACAAATGGGACCTCATGAAATTGAAAAACTTCAGTAAGGCAAAGGACACTGTCAATAGGACAAAACGGTAACCAACAGATTGGGAAAATAACTAATATATACAAAGAACTCAAGAAATTAGCCTCCAGAGAACCAAATAACCCTACCAGAAAATGGGGAACAGAGCTAAACAGAGAATTCTCAACTAAGGAAATTTGTAGGGCTGAGAAGCACTTAAGAAATGTTCAACATCCTTAGTCATCAGGGAAATGCAAATCAAAACAGCTCTGAGATTTTACCTCACACCAGTCAGAATATCTAAGATCAAAAACTCAGGTGACAGCAGATGCTGGCGAGGATGTGGAGAAAGAGGAACACTCCTCCACTGT
>CM052703.1:26221892-26234653 GCA_028551405.1 Uromys caudimaculatus
GCTGGTACAACCACTCTGGAAATCAGTTTGGCGGACCCTCAGAAAAATGGACATAATACTACCTGAGGACCCAGCTATACCTCTCCTGGGTATATACCCAGAAGATGCCCCAACATGTAACAAAGATACATGCTCCACTATGTTCATAGCAGCCATATTTATAATAGCCAGAAGCTGGAAACAACCCAGATGTCCCTCAGCCGAGGAATGGATACAGAAAATATCATACATTTATGAAATAGTTCTTTAAGATTAAACCTTTTGTCCAAGTAGATTATCTCCACCACACACTATCATATAAACCACAAAAATACTTAGCCTCCTTCTGTGGTAGAAATCTAGTCTTTCCTTTGAATTGATTTAGGAAAGATTTGAATCCTATGAGTATCACAGCTCTATAATACTATTTTAAACATCCGTACTTTTATAAAAGACACTAATCATGTTTTGCTGTTTCCCAGAGTCGTCTTGATGTATATACTAGACATATTCCAGCAGGAACTTCAGTTCAAAGTATTCTTCATTTAGCTCAGGTAAACTTGTTCTCGGCTTCAATTTCTTCTCTCTTTTATTTGAAATCTCTCCTTGATAAGACAATTCTGTATCTTATGATGTTGATGATGATGTGATGATGATTATTATGAAGAAGGAAGGATGGATGGATGGATAGATAGACAGACAACAATGATTGTGTCCAATGCCAAGAGGAAACACTACTCTATAGGCAAACAATAATTATGAGCAGAATTGTTCCATCCCTTCATCTCTTAAGCAGTAACTTTTGTTTTAAAGCGTATAAAACTTGGGTATATGGGGAGCCTGCTTGACTGGATCCAGGGGGAGTCTTATTTGGGGGGCCTGACTTGAACTTGGCCTTCAGGGGAGCTGAGGCTATGACTCCAGCCCAGTCCAGAAGCCTTTGGCCACAGAGGGTAAAGAAGGTTGGGATTGGAGCAGGATGTCACAGACAGGATGATTGAACACTGTATTTTCTATGGAAGAAAATATAATTAAAATTTAAAACACAGAAATATAGTATAAGTGTATTTTATGCAAAAGTAATAGTAGTTTTAGCAAGTATCAGGTATTAATGAAAGGCAGACATTTTGGGTGCCTTTGAGGTATAGGCATAAATTATGAAATATTTCTTCATGCATTTAAAAAAGGTTTCCCATGGCAGTAATGTGGAATAAAGTTAAAAATGATCTCATCCTAATAAGGCCATTGTCATCATGTAAGCTGATGCCTGTGAGCAAGAATATATATCCTCTTATTTGTAATTTTTCCGTCACTCACAGATATTTACTTTTTTAATTTTACGGGTGATATGTGCTTTTAAGTTTTCTCTGCACTCACTGGATGAAAATGTTTGACATTTGACTGGATGAAATGAAATTCTGTTGTTCCAGAATCAGTAGAGTGACCTGTGCCACATTTCAACAGGCATTGCACACTACTACCTTGACTACAGCTGATCATAGCTTCATAGTCCCAGAATTTGAACATTGTGAAAAGTCAGTGTAGACATGCCTGAAGATTAGACTGCTATGAGATTCTCATTCTTTAATATGTTTGTCTTAGTCAGGGTTTCTATTCCTGCACAAACATCATGACCAAGAAGCAAGTTGGGGAGGAAAGGGTTTATTCAGCTTACACTTCCATGCTGCCGTTCATCACTAAAGGAAGTCAGGACTGGAACTCAAGCAGGTCAGGAAGCAGGAGCTGATGCAGAGGCCATGGAGGGATGTCACTTACTGGCTTGCTTCTCCTGGCTTGCTCAGCCTGCTTTCTTATAGAACCCAAGACTATCAGCCCACAGATGGCACCACTCACAAGGGGCCCTCCCCCCTTGATCACTAATTGAGAAAATGCCTTACGGCTGGATCTCAGGGAGGCATTTTCTCAACTGAAACTCCTTTCTTTGTGATAACTCCAGCTTGTGTCAAATTGACACAAAACCAGCCAGTACAATGTTTTACAAAACTAAAACAATTGGGTTTTCAGCAAAACATGTGCTAATACTTGAAAGAATTCCCTTTGTCATGAGAACCATTGGAAATGTTTTATACAAAATAAATTCTATGCAAATACAAAATCATTCAATTGTATTTTAGTCTTGATACAAATGATACTTTGTAGCTGGTTTTGAAGTCACCTAAATTATATTTTAAAAGTTTTCCAGTAGCCAGAAAAAAATATTACTTTGTTGTCCTAATGTAAGGCCTTATTGATGCACATTTAGATGTTTAAAAGGCACGCATGTGTGTGTACCTGTGTGTGAATGTCCTTGTATGATATGATGGTGGACATGTGTGATCCAATGTCTTGTCAAATGAATGTTTGACATCCAGAAGTGATATTTTAATACACTATCTGTTTAATGAGCTGCTATCTCTCACTATTCTGTAACTGTCGAAGTAGGTTAGGCTCTTTCCCTTAAAAAGCCCGAGGAATCTGTCTGTCTCTGCCTTCTGAACTTCAAGATTTCAAGTACTCCTCAACAATCTCCGCTTTTTTATTTTGGGTTGTGGGTGCAAAATTTAGGACCTTGTGCTTTCAAAGCAAGCATCCTACTGACAAAATATTTCTCCAGTTCCAAAAATTTCCTCATTAACAATCATTTATTGTTTAAATTTTACTTATCGGTCTAAAATTATATATAGTAAAATTTAATGTTATAACAAATTTGTGTTATAAAATAACTTGTGAAACACACATTTCTAATAAAACTGTAATAATACTAACATTTTCACATTTCAGTGTCTTTCTATATATGATACTACCATACATAGTATAAGTACTACTATTTTTTTTTTTTGTAATTTATACTTTGGTTGCTAAGTTTCTTAATCATATTTCATCTCTTTGACTGACAAGGAAGCTTTATGCCTGTGTTTCAGTTTCCATTTATCTGGGATCACAGGGTGTGATGGTAGAATTATAATATATATGGTTATACTGAATCTGAGCCAGTGGGTCCCATAAAAAGGAGGCGATACAGATCCCTAATTCTTAGCAGTTATTCTTCTGGAAGGTTTGTAACAGTCTATTTTATCTTTAAGGGAATCAGATCAGGTTTATTCCAAGCATATGACTGGGGCAGTGAATCTCTAAATATGAACCACTACAATCAGGTAAGTCTCTTGTTACAAATTGTAAAGATTCCTCTCTTTTGGAAAGTGTATGAAAGATCTAAAGAAATAGTTATTTCTAAAAAAAAAAAAAAAAAAAAAAAAAAAATTTGAATATTTTTATATACTTCCCAAGATATTGGTAGACAGGTACCACAGAATGGCTTCAAAAGAATGAAAATGCTTCTTTTAATAACCCTTCCAATATTTCTGTACAGCTTGCCATTTGAACTTCACACCTGTAGGATCTATCAGATGATCGTTGATAGCTTCATGTCAATTATAAAGAAGATAAAACTCACAGGGTTTCTAGTTTGATAAAATTGTGTATGCTACATGATAGTGCTTTACCAGTAGAACCTTCCTGCCTTGATAAGTGTTGAGAGTTTTTAAATTCTCTCTTTGGTCTGGAGCAGATACTGAGCGAATTGATTCATAGGTTAGAATCTCCAGCTTACAGTTCAGGCTTTGATGTGTTATTAACATAACACGTTCTTTCTTTTCTTTTAGTCTACTCCTCCAATCTACAAGATAGAGAACATGAAAGTTCAAACTGCCATGTGGAGTGGGAGGCGAGATCTTCTGGGAGATCCAAAAGATGTTGAAAACCTGGTAGCCAAAACTCCCAATCTAGTTTATCACAAGAAGATTCCGCACTATACTCATGTGGATTTTATGATCGGTAAAGATGCTGCTCTAGAAGTTTACAAAGAAATCATTGACTTCATCAATAAAGATCAATCAGAGTGAAGATTCGTTAGTTTTCTGCATATTTTTCATGCTTATTTTAAAGGGGAGCACTCTCATAGGAGCGGGGGGTATGAGAGAGGGAAAAGGGGGCTTCACTGATAAAGGTGATGACATTTGAAATGTAAATAAATAAAATAACCAATAAAATAAAATAAATGAGAGTTCTATGTTTTTTCTTAGAGAAAGGCATTTCTTTACTTCCTCTTTCTTTTTAAATAATATTTGATGTAGCTCTGTCTGTCCTGGAACTCTCTGTAGACCAGGCTGGCCTCACACTCAGATCCTCCTGCCCCTGTCTCCTAAGGAATGGGATTAAAGGTGTGCGCCATCACCACCAGGCATTATGGTGGCTTTTTAGACCTTGTATAATTTATGTAAATCCTATGTCCAAAATATATAAACTCTAATAATAAAATATTTAATTCATCTTGCAAACATTTTCTAATTTATGCATGCTTATTTATATATCACGGAGAAGAAATCTTTTTAAAGCACAGGGCTAAATTTTATCTGGAATAAGGAAATTTCACAATAGTGATACAGGAATAAGTCATATAATGTTCTATATGTTAGATGCTAAATCTAGAGAAGAGACTATAAAAATGTCTCCCTTATTATTACTATTTTTGAATTGATACCAAAGTATCAAATTGGAACTGGTTACATAGTTCTGCCTTTTAAACTCTTATGAATAGACTAAGCACAGTAATTCTCATGTCTTAATGTTTATGTAGACTAAGGACACTTTTGAATAGATGCCTAGGCCAATATTCTATAGTATACAAGAAAGGCCATTTTTTCTTTTTATTATTTTTATGGTAACCAGTAGTTATACAGAGTAGTGTTTTCATTGTTACTTAAGTTAATATGAACTGTTTCCAGGTGTGCATAAATATTTTTCACTTACACTTTTCATCTTTAGCCCATAAATTGATTTTGAAGGATTTGAGTTTTGTTATGATGTCATAGAATCAAATACTCCGTGAGCATTGAAAATGTACTAGCATGTGCCCAACAAATGTTTGGAGTCAGAAAATGATTCACTTCCAAGTGTAGTAGGCATGAGCTACATTTGGTTTTATTCAAATATAAATGAGAGGGCCTGGATACTCAGCTAAGTTCAGTGACTTCTTAGTGCCATACGAAATACCCAAGGACCACATAGCTTGGACAGATGTTAAAGTTCATGTCATCTTGTGCCACATAGCAAGATGAAGGTCTGCAGAGACCCTGCCTGCTTATCTGCCTCATGAGACCTTTTCTGTCTTCCTAAATGGATAGATAATAACTAAATTAAAATTTCAGTTTTATGAGACACAATTTAAATACTTCCTTAATAATCATCTTTTTCATTGAAAATACACTTTTATACACTATATTCTGATTACGGTTCCCACGCACACTGCACCCCCAGTTCCTCCCGCCTCTCCCTTCACTCAGACGCACATCATTTTCTGTCTCTCCTTAGAAAACAAACCAGCATCTGAGGAATAACAATAAAATAAGATGAAGCAAACAGATCGGGATAGGACAACCCAAACAAACAGAAGAAAGAGCCAAAGAAATGCACAAGAAACACATAGACGCAAGGTTACCTGCGTCAGTACACACAGCATTCCCTTGAAAACACAAAGACAGAAGCCACACTATATACACAAAGGACCTATAAGGGGGGAAATGTCCTGACTCAGCGTTAGGAAACAAAGAGCCTCCGAGGTTCTCCTGAGTTCTTTTTGTGTTGTCAATCTACTATGAGCATGGGGCCTACTCTTTTTTAATGTTAATTATTTTATTTATTTGCATTCCAAATGTTTCTCCTCCCAGTTTTCTCCTCCCAGAGTTCTTAGCTCCCTTCTCCTCTCCTTTGCCTCAGAGGGCCCTTCCCCACTCACCACACACCCACCCCTAAACCCTTTACCTCTGGCATCCCCCTTGCCTAGGATTGGGCACACCCTCAGCCACTTAGGCCAGACAACGCAGTCCTCTGCTACATATGTGCTAGTGACCACACACCAGTCCATGTTCGCTCTTTTGTTGGTGGCTTAGTCTCTGGGAGCTCCCAGGCATCCAGGTTAGTTGACACTGTTGATCTTCCTATGTGGTTGCCGTCCCCTTCAGCTCCTTCAATCTTTCTGCTCACCTTTCCACAGGGGAGTGCCACCACAGTCCAATGGGTCTGTATCTGCATCTGTCCCACTCAGCTGCTGGTAGAGCTTCTCAGAGGACAGCTATGCTAACTCCTGTCTGCAAGCACAGCATAGCTTCAGTAATAAACAGTGTCAAGATTTGATGCCCACCCGTAGAATTGGTCCCACTTTTGGGCCAGTCACTGGATGCCCTTACCTTCAGTCTCTGCTCCATTTTTGTCCCTGCATTTCTTTCTTTTACTCTTTCTCTCTTTCTCTCTCTCTCTTTCTTTCTTTCTTTCTTTCTTTCTTTCTTTCTTTCTTTCTTTCTTTCTTTCTTTCTTTCTTTCTTTCTTTCTTTCTTTCTTTCTTTCTTTCTTTCTTTCTTTCTTTCTTTCTTTCGTTTTTCGAGACAGGGTTTCTCTGTGTAGCCCTGGCTGTCCTGGAACTCACTCTGTAGACCAGGCTGGCCTCGAACTCAGAAATTCGCCTGCCTCTGCCTCCCAAGTGCTGGGATTAAAGGCGTGTGCCACCACTGCCCGGCTCCCTGCATTTCTTTTAGACAGGAACAATTATGCATCAAAAATCTTGAAGGTAGTAGGGTGGCTCCATCCCTCCACTGGGGGCCCTATTTATCTGCTGGAGGTGGTCTTTTCAGGTTCCATCTCCCCACTCTTGGGCATTTTGGCTAAGGTCACCTCCAATTCGTCCTGGGAGCCTGGGACTTTCTAGAGGTTCCCCTCATCTCCCATCCTTAGCAGCTGCACATTTCCATTCATCGCCCTGGTCTTCTGGGCTTCTCTCCTGTCTCCCTCATCCTGCCTCCTTTTCCCCTCCTCCTCCCCTCTCCTACCCAAGTCCCTCCCTCCCTTTGCCTCTGCTTCACTATGTTCATAACAACCGTATTTATAATACCCAGAAGCTGTAAACAACCTAGATGTCCCTCAACCGAAAAATGGATATACAAAATGTGGTTTATTTGCATGATGGAATACTATTCAGTTAATAAAAAGGAGGACATTATGAATTTTGCAGGCAAATGGATGGAACTATAAAATATCCTTCTGAGTGAGGTAAGCCAGATGGAAAAGGACATGCATGGTATGTACTCACTGATAAGTGGATATTAGCCAAAATGTACAGAATACCCATGATACAACCCACAGACTGTAAGAGGTTTAACAATTCATGATGGTCTGATATAATACCGGTACTTTTTCAATTTCTCATATCTGTTAAGACTTGCTTTGTGTCCAAATATGGGCTCAATTCCATGAGGTGCTGAGAAGAAGGTATAGTCCTTTGTGTTTATGTGAAATGTTCCATAAACATCTGCTAGATCTGCTTGGTTTATAGTATCAATTAACTTTCTCTGTTTCCTTTTCTCCTGGATGGTTTGTCTATTTACAAGAGTCAGATATGCCGGACAGTAGTGATGCACACCTTTAATCCCAGCACTTGGGAGACAGAGGCAGGTGGATTTCTGAGTTCGAGGCCAGCCTGGTCTACAGAGTGAGTTCCAGGAGAGCCAGGGCTACACAGAGAAACCCTGTCTCGAAAAACAAAACAAAACAAAACAAAACAAAAAAACCCAAAAACCAAGAGTCAGATATGAAGCCTTCTACTATCATTGTGTGAGGGTTAATATATGATTTAGGCTGTACTAGAAGTGTTTCTCTTATGAACTTGAATGGCCTTGTGTTTGATGCATATATGTTAAAAATTGTAATGTCCTCCTGATGAATTTTTTTCCTTTGATTAGTGTGTAGTTCTTCCCTATCTGTTCTGTTTGGTTTCGCTTTGGAGTCTTTCTTGTCAGATATGAAAATGGATATGCTGGATTTCTTATGTCTATTTGTTTGGGATATCTTTTTTTCCACCCTTCTACTCTGAGGTGATGTCCTTCCTTTATATTTAGGTGTGTTTCTTGACTACACCATAAGGATGGATCCTGTTTTTGCATCCATTCTGTTTTTATTGGGAAATTGAGACCATTGATGTTGGGAGTTATCAATAAGCAGTGCTTGTTGATTCTGGCCTATCTGCTTCCCTGGCCAGTATGACCATAAAATTCTCAGGAATGAGTTCAGTTGTTGGTGGCTTAGATGAAGGAATGAGATTGTAAAAAGGAGTGTAGGAAAAGATCTGCATTTGAAGATGGTGTCCAAGAGGAAGGGCAGGGTGAAAAAGTGGTCTGTTAGAGATAAAACTGAGCAACTACTGAGTTTGAGGCTGGACAACTAGATTTGGAGGAAAGGGGAAAGGCAGAAGATCTGGAGATTGCTTCTAAGCACTTAAGTTTTAAATGTGTTGGCATTCTGAGTTACACAGAATGAGCAAAGACACAGGGTTCCTCCAAAATATAGGCAGGTTCTGAGCTAGCAGGGAGGTTCAGGCTCAATGAACTGAACCTTGAACAGCTGGGCAGAAGCCTATTTATTGATTGTTACATAGAAGTTGTTTTGGGGTAAAACAAGTTTCTCATACCAAAGCCCCTGATCTAATCTATATATTTCATGAAGAAAAACATCACATCACTGAAACTTTAGTCCTGATTGTGCACTGTTTGTAGTAGCAACCAATGTAAGACATTCCAGGTGTGCCAGGACCAAATTAGGACCAAAGTCATGTAAAAGCTGTAAAGCTCCTTCAGAAAAACAACTCTGTAAATCACAGAAAACAATCACTGTTTTCTACGATTTCTTCAAGGTCTAGGTACCTCTAATAAACAGCTATTTCATTCTGATGTTTATCCTAGATAAAATGACTCTACTAGATAAGCACTACACTTACGTACCTAGTAGTTATCAGGCTGAAAAACATAAAACATAAGCATATATTAGTTGTATGTGGGAAAATGTACTTTTGGGTAGCATTGGATAGAAAAAAATGAAACTTTGAATTTTATAACATTAAAGACATAATAGTAGAACATTTCATGACCATAAACATATATGAGAGAGGGAGAGAGAGAGAGAGAGAGAGAGAGAGAGAGAGAGAGAGAGAGAGAGAGAGACAAAGAGACAGAGAGATCAGGAAAAAAACCAATTGATTTACAATGCCAGCAGTGAAGGACTAGAACAGCCTACGAATTTCAAAGCCTAATAACCACTAAAAGGGGTGTATACAGCCTTAATTTTAGTAGATTCTCAATGTGGACGTATAAATATGTGCAAAGAAAGCATATTGTTTGATGTAATTTAACCCTTATTATAAATGTCAATACCTAACACTTATATCTCTGACTTATTGAATGTGGGAGCACTGTGATGTCATATTCAGAAAGCACTAGCAGTACTGTAAGGTTTCTGATACTCATTAAGACATACCATTAGTGTGCTAATGAAAGACCTGACCCCCTTATGAGGAAGGTTAGATCCCTAGCAAACTTAGAGCCGAGACTAGAAACTACATGTCCCGGCAAGAAAAAGAAAAAAACCCCACCCAACTACATTCTTTTCCCTAAGAAACGAGTGACTTTGACCTGACCTCAGGGCCAGAGGCACAATGTTTCAGGAACTAGAAATGTTTGTGCAACTGACTTGTGAATATGCAAATTCTTTCCGTTCCCCACCCCTTGCTTTATGGTTTCTCCTTGCTTTATGGTCTTTTCCTGCTTTGTGGTTCTTTCCTTGCTTTGGGGTTTTTTTCTTCCTTTAAATACCCCTGACTTCAGCTACTTGGGGCCGAACCCCTCTGCCTCTGCTCAGGTTACAGGTTCGACCCCAGTGCACTGGTCCTCCCACCGCCCCTCGTGTGATTGCAGCAAGGACGGTCTTTCGTGAGTTCTTGGGGGGTCACGCCGTCCCGAGACTTGAGTGAGGGTCTCCCCAGCTTGGGAGTCTTTCAGTACTAAAACTTGAAATTGTTTCTGATTTGAACATTTCATGAAACTTGAAGTTGTTGTAGATTTGAATATTTCTTTCCAACACATTAAGTATTAGCAATAATTGAAGGGAGTGTTTCATGGTGGGAAAGTGTTTCAGAATTTTATACACTGTAAAAATATAGTAGTAGATATTATAGAAATAGTAGGTATAGAAACATAAAACTGAACTTTGAGTGTTCAGTAGACAAAGCAAATAATTTCACACAATATTCTATATATTGTAATCAAAGATTAAAAATTAAGTAAATACTTGTACTTTTAGATTGAAAATCAAATTGCGATGTTGAAATTATAAGGTAGATATTATAAATCAGAACGATATAAAAAGGCAATTTTAGGGAAGTCTAGTGATCCTGTAAGATAGAGTTCCAACAGATTATTAGATATTTCAAACCTGGGATCCATCCCCATCTGAAAGAAACAGAGCTTATACCTTCAAGGAGATTTTAAGGGAGAAAGACATACCTAACTCTAACTGAAGATAAGAATTTTTGGCAGTAACTTACAGGTCTTGTTTAAGCTAGCATAATTCTAAGGCTTTACCATTAGAAAATGCTCCTAGACTTCTCATAAAGGAACGGTCAATAATGAGTATTTTTTGTCTTTTATTTATTATTTATTTTACACTCAGATTTTATTCCCCTCCCAAGTCCACCCTCTGACTGTTCCACATCCCATACCTCCTCCCCAACTCCCTGTCTCCAAGAGGATGTCCCCACCACCCACCCAATACCCTACCAGACCTCTAAACTCCCTGGGGCTCCCAGTCTCTTGAGGGTTAGGTACATCCTTTCTGACTGAACCCAGACCCGGCAGTCCTCTGCTGTATATGTGTTGGGGGCCTCATATCTTCTGGTGTATGCTGTCTGGTTGGTGGTCAAGTGTTTGAGAGATCTTGGGGGTCCAGGTTAATTGAAATTGCTGGTCCTCCTACAGAGTCATCCTCTTTCTCAGCTTCTTTCAGCCTTTCCCTAATTCAAACACAGGGGTCAGCAGCTTCTGTCCATTGGTTGGGTGCAAATATCTGCATCTGACTCTTTCAGCTGTTTGTTGGATCTTCCGAAGTGTGGTCATGGTAGGTCCTTTTGTGAGTTCTCCAGAGCTTCAGTAATAGTAAGGCCTTGGGGCCTCCCCTTGAGCTAGATCCTACTTTGGGCCTGTCAGTGGACCTTCTTTTCCTGACACTCCTCTTCATTTCCATCCCCATGGTTCTTTCAGACAGGAACAATTATGGGTCAGAGTTTTGACTGTGGGATGGCAACCTCATCCCCCATATGATGTTCTGTCTTTCTGCTAGAGGTAGGCACTATAAGTTCCCTCCCCCCACTGTAGGGCAGTTCATCTAAGGTCCCTCCCTTTGAATCCTAAGAGTCCTTCACCTACCAGGCCTCTGATGCATTCTGGAGGGTCCCCCAACCTCCTACCTCCTGACGTTGCCTGTTTTCATTCTTTCTGCTGGGCCTGAGAGCTTCAGTCTTTTTACCCACCTAATACAACATCATGTTCCCCTCTTGCTCCCCACCACCACCGTTCACTTTCCCTCCCAGGTCCCTCCCTCCATTCCCCCCTCGTGATTACTTTATTCTCCCTCACAAGTGGGACTGAGGCATCCTCACTTGGTCCATTCAGTTTGTTGACCTTTTTGAGTTCTGTGGACTGTATCTTGAGTATTCTGTACTTTTTTTTTTTTTTTTTTTTTGGCTAATAACACTTATTAGTGAGTACATACCATGCAGGTCCTTTTGATTCTGACTTGCGTCACTCAGGATGATATTTTCTAGGTCCATCTATTTGCCTGAGAAACTCAGGATGTCTTTGTTCTTAATAGCTGAGTGGTATTCCAATGTGAAAATGAGCCACATTTCTGTATCCATTCTTCTATCATGGGAAATCTGGGTTGTTTCCAGCGTCTGGCTGTCACAAATAAGGTCGCTATGAACATAGTGGAACATGTGACCTTGTGGCATGGTGGGGCATCTTTTGGGTATATTCCCAAGAGTGGTATTCGAATTACAGCAAAATGAAATGGTATTCTTCCTATCTCATGGTCCTAAGGCAGTTTGCAGCCCCATGGAGGGAGCAGCAGCGTCAACTGGCCTGACACCCTGGTCCTCCTGGAGGCTGGACCACCAACCAAAGAATACACATTGAGGGACCCATGGTTCGGACCACATATGTGGCAGAGGAGGGCCTTGTTGGCCATCAGGGGAGGCCCTTGGGCCTGAGGGTGTTAGAGGCCCCAGTAAAGGGTAATGTCAAGGTGGGAATATGGGAATGGGTGGGTGGGTGGGTGGAAGGTGGAATACCCTCATTGAGGCGGGGAGGTGGAGGGGATAGAGGGTTTCCAAAGAGGAGACCTAGAAAGGGGGGAAACATTGGAAATGTAAATAAAGTATCAAAAAATAAAAATTAAAAAACAAACAAACAAACAAAAAACAAAATAAATTAATTAATTAAATGCTAAAGTAAATATGTAAAATAATAACTACATAATATAAATTTTATAATTTGTATTATTTAAAATAAAATGTTTTATCAATTACATAAAATATACTCCTATATTATAGGTAATCACCCTATGCTGTTTTGACTGTATTTTTCTTCATTTAATGTGAGAAATTCCTTTATTTTTAAGTTTGGTAAAACTTTTGTGTGTTATAAAAAAGAATTATTTAGTTTATAATTGTGGAGTTGTGAGAGTAAGGCACAACTAGTGCCTTGACTCAGCTGAGGGCTTCATTGTTTTTGGCCTTACAATGGGATCATAGAAGCTCGATACATCATTTGATCAGACAGGAAGAAAGTGTGTCCAGGTTCATTTCCCAGGACCTACATGGTAGCATACAACTATCTATAGCTCCATTT
>CM052703.1:26235153-26260549 GCA_028551405.1 Uromys caudimaculatus
TCAAAAGATTGAGGCACTTATAATAACATATGGTCAAATTCAGAAAGAATCATCAACTCAGATTACTATATCAATAATCTATTATAATTTAAAGGGGAAAATTTCACAGTAAAATATTTGTGACTGTGGGAGAATATTGAAAGAATACTTCATAGTAAACAAAGAGACAGACCCATGCATGAAGCCACAAGGAAGAAAAAAATATGAGTAGTCATTCAGCAAGAGGATTAGGAAATGGTACAAAATCAACCAAAGATAAGAAATAATACTTTCCTTTCAATACTAGCTCCTAGTATCAGTGGACTCAATTTTTCAAGTAAATTTTTAGACTGGTAGAATAAGGTTAAAAAGTAGGATCTATCCATTTAACTTCTAAGAAAGATGTTTTTTCATAAAAGATGGATGCTACATTAGGCTGAAGGATGAAATTGGGATAAAAGAAGATTTGATTCTCTAATTTCTGACAAAATAGACTCGAACCCAAAACTACTCAAAAGAGTAAGGAGAGTTTCTTCATATTCATTAGAATAAAAAGCCACCAAGAATGTACTACAGTTATAAACATGTATGTGCCAAACATACAACAAATTTTATATAGATATTATTGGATTTAAAGTTACATGTGAACATCTATACAATAGCAGGAGGTGATTTTCATAACTCATTTCACCCACTGAAATATCATCCAAGCAGAAAATAAACAGGCAATATCAGAGTTAGATGATATCATATACCAAATAGACTTAATAGACTATAATGGGATCTCATGAAACTGGAAAGCTTCTCTAAGGCAAAGGACATAGTCAATAGGACATATTGGTAACCTACAGATTGGGATAAAATCTTCACTAACCCCACATCTGATAGAGGCCTAATGTCGAAAATATATAAAGAACTCAAGAAGCTAACCTCCACAAAAACCAAACAATCCTGTCAAAAAATGGAGTAAAGAACTAAACAGAATTCACAACAGAGGAATCTCAAATGGCTGAGAAGCACTAAAAAAAACTCGATTGTTGGTGGGATTGCAAACTGGTACAATCACTCTGGAATTCAATCTGGAGGTTCCTCAGAAAACTGAAAATAGTTCTACCTGAAGACGCAGCTATACCTCTCCTGGGCATATACCCAAAAGATGTCCCATCATGCTGTAAGAGCACATGCTCCACTAAGTTCATAGTGATCTTATCTGTGATATCCAGAAGCTGAAAACAAGATGTCCCCAGACAGAAGAATGGATACAGAAAATATGATTCAATTACACAATGGACTTCTATTCAGTTATTAAAAACAAGGATATCCTGAGTTTTGCAGGCCAACGAATGGAAATAGAATATATCACCCTGAGTGAGCTATCTAAGACCCAAAAGGACATGCATGGTATGTACTCACTAATAAGTGGATATTAGCCAAAAAAGCACAGAATACTCAGGATACAATTCACAGAACTCAAAAAGGGTAACAAGTCATAGGGACCAAATAAGGATGCTTCATTGCCACTAGGGAGGGAGAAGAAACCAGAGGGAAGAGGAAGGAATGGAACTTGGTAGAAGATGGGAGGGGGAAGGGCAGGGGAAAGGGGAGCATGATCAGGTATTGGGGGGCAGCAGTGAAGCCTGGAGGACCAGCAGAATGAGTGGAAATATACAACCTCAGGAGTTAGGAGATGGCGGCCTTCTAGAATGTACCAGAGAGCCAGGAGATGAGAGAATCTCAAGACTCAAAAGGGAGGGACCTTAGATGAAATGCCCAGCAGTGGGGAGAGAAAACTTGTAGAGTCCACGTCCAGTAGAAAGACAGGACTTTAAGTAGAGGGATGGGGTTGCCATTCCACACTCAAAAACTCTGTCTCAGAATTGGTCCTGTCTGTATAAACTGTAGGAACAAAAATAGAGAACTGACTGAGTGAAAGAAGGTCCAGTGACAGGCCCAAATCAAGACCCATCTCAAGGGGGAGGGCCCACAGGTGACACTATTACTGATGCTATGTATGATGTACTTACAGACAGTAGCCTAGCATGGCTGCCGTTCCAGAGCCCCAACAAGCAGCTGACTGAGACAGAAGCAGATGCTTACACCCTACCAATGGACTGAAGCCCGGGTCCCCCTGTGGTTGAATTAGGGAAAGACTGAAAGAAGCTGAGGAGGAGGATGAAACCATAGGAAGACCAGCAGTCTCAACTAACCAGGACCCCTGAGATCTCTCAAAACACGACCAAACAACCAGGCAGCATACACTAACTGGTCCAAGATCCCCAACACATACACAGCAGAGGACTGCCTGGTCTGGCCTCAATGAGAGAAGAGGCACCTAACCCTTGAGAGACTTGAGGCCCCAGGGAATGCAGAAGCCTGGCAGGGTACTGAAGGAGTGTGAGGGTGTGGGAACATCTTCTTGGAGACAGGGGAGGAGGAATGGGATGAGGAACGGTCTGAGGGCAGAAAGGGAGGGGGATGATGACTGGACTGTAAAAACAGATTAAAGATAATAATGAAAAAGATTTAAAAAAATTTGATCCGAAAATGTGTCATACACATTCTTTTTAGCAGGCTATGGAATACTTTCTGTAATAGATCACATATTGTGACAAGAAATAAGTTTTAACAAATATAACAGAACTGAAACAATTGTTTGATTTCTACCCCATTCAATGGAACAAAGCTACAAATGAACAGCAAAAAAGCTATAGAACATAGACAAGTTTGCGAAGATTAATGAAATTCCACCTTATTGAATTAATAATTCAGATAAAATCAAGAAGGAAAAATGATAAGTCCTTTCTAAGAACTGAAATGAATACAAAGTACACTGAAACATATGTGATATGATGAACCCAAGGCCATCATAAAAAAGGAATCATTGCTTTAATGGTATACATTAAGAAGGTAGAGAGATTAAAACAAACAAACAAAAACAAACAAACAAACAAACAAAACACTCACAACAGGTTAAACACTTGGCAAATAAGAGCATCTCAAATTCAACCTCAGCACGTGGGGGAAGTAATTGAGAGAGGAAAGGAGACTAAATCAACAAATGTACAAATAAAAGAGACATTTCTGTCAGAAACCAATGAAACTTAATAAAAATGCTAAGGTATTTCTTGAAAAATATAATCTACTCAATTAGAAAATCACTTTCAGGATGCACATAAACTACCAAGATCAAACCAAGATGAGATAATTTATACAAATCTGTAAGTAATAGAAAGACTGAAGCAGTATAAAAATTCTTTAAACTAAAAAAGGATAAATCTTCATCTAGATATCTAAATGAACTCATCACTAAATTCCATCAGATCTACAATGAAGAAGTATCACCAATTATTCCCATACTACTCAATAAAGTACAAAAAGACAGAACACTTAGAACATTGACAATGTTCGTGGAGGTACATTATCCTGATACTTAAACCAGATAAATATACAAAGAGAAGAAAATTATGGATCAAACTCCTGATAAAAATTTTCACAGTAAAAATAGTTGAAAAATACTTGTCAGGCTGGCAAAAAAAAAAAGGAGTCAGAGACAACCTCATTCCCATTGTTAGGAGTTCCACAAGAACACCAAGCTCTACAACCATAAGATGTATCCACAAGACCTATCTCAGACCAATGCAGGCTCCATGAATGTTGCTTAAGTCTCTCTGAGCCCCTTAAAACACTGCTTAGTTGATCTGGTGGGCCTTGTTCTCATGGTGTCTCTACCCCTCTGGCTCCTACAATCCTTCCTTACCCTCTTTCATGAGTTTCCCTGAGCTAGGCACCAATCAATGAGTATAACAGAATATCATTAGGAATCATTTCATTGACGTTTTGGGGGAGGCCAGTCATATTTAATTCTATCCTAGGTCTCTTGGCTCTCTACCATCTGGGTCCTACCCATCCAGGCATTGTCAGGCATTGGCTCCCTCTACTGGCATTGGCCTCAAGTAGGACCAGTCATTGGCTGGCCACTCCCACAAGTTCTGTACCAACATTATCTCAGCACATCTAGGACAACTTGCAGGTAGGGCATGACGAAGACCAGCTTCAACACCACAGGTAAGCTGAGGAGGGCAATGAAGTGTGGAGTCAGAGATTACTGTCAGTTGGTGCTGATAACAACCAACCACAACCCCCACCACTATTTCCCCACTGACAATTGCAAGCAATTTACAGGGTCATCATTGTAAGTGTTAAGTGAGCAAAACTCTATTATCTGGGACTGGGATTCTCTGTGACCAAGGAGAAACTCTGAACTTTAACTTTTTAGGTGCCAGCAAGAAAGATAAAGAAAGAAGGAAAAATCACACACACACACACACACACACACACACACACACACACACACACAGAGAGGCATACACACATATACACACTGAATTAAATAAAGTAGGCTCCAACAAGCAATCTCCAATTTCAAACATACATACATATGTACACATGTACATATATACAGAAAGACACACAGGCATTTACACATTTGGTGGGTGGAACACAGCAGGATCCAACCATTTTGCCTATACACACATATATACATGTGCATATTTGGTGGATAAAGCAAAACTGTGATGCACAGTCTCTAACCATTTCATGTACACACCCACATATACATATATACACACAGTTGGTGGACCGAAAGTCCAACCAGCTGACTCCACCAATTTTACATATGTACACATACTTGGTGGAGGAAGAGGAACCCTCACAAATTTATTTTTTCCTTTAATCTCTTTTATTTCTCCTGTGATAAAGTTCTCTATGTAAGAAGAAAAATGACCTCACTCAACAATAGATAAAATGTTACATAAGAGTGAGTTAAAGCAGAATTGTTGATTATAAGACAAAGCAGTAGGCCGATCTATCTTTCATTGTATAAGTTCATTTCACAAGGCCAAATTAGTAGTTCATTTTTATAAAATTACCCACTCTTAGCATGGCCTTACGTTACCACGGTTCATGCCTGTGGCCTCATCCCTGGACCTGACCTAAAATGAATGTTTGTGTTGATCATTAGTCTGCCCAAGCCCATTTTTCTTCCACCTGCATTTACATGCATGTAGCACAGAGAAGCTTATTGTATTTTTTTTATGCAGCCTTTATAAACTATTCTATGAGGACAGAGCACAATGTGTTCTTTATTTCAACCTTATTATATCTTTCTGGCCAAACAACTTAAACTAGCTCTTAAATTTCTATCAACTACTCTAACTTCCCAAAATTATTTGAATCAAATCAGGAATTCTATAAAATCATGAATTCTTCTAAACAGCACTAGTTCATAAAAGTCCATATTCATTTTGAGCTACAGGAAATTTTACCCAATAAGGGTAATACCCAGGAATCAATCATAAGAGACTAAGGCACCATGGCAAAAAATGAGGAATACAGCAATGACAGGCACACCAGCATCAAGAAGCAATCCTGGGACACAGTTTCTGGGGCCGTGCCCTTCCAGAATACACCCATTGCTGCCACACACACTGGTGGGCCATCTATAGAAGATGTAGTTGCCAACTGCAACTCCTCCGGCAAGGCATCTGCCAAGGACAGATTGAAAGTTGAAGGTTCTGTGGCTGGTTTCATATCCCAGTGCCATCACTGGAAAAGCCTTGACTGGTTACAGAAGGTGGGAGGATCTGGCTCCATATCCCCCAGTGCTAGGAGTCTTTGCTAGGGACATCCTTGTAGAATCCAGTAGGTTCCCACTGCACTCAGTTTCTACCTCGTCTCCTCAATTGCCTCCAATTTTAGTTGTCTCTCCCAGGGCTCTGTCCCTCCATTCTCCTGCTCTGATCCCTCTTCTCATTTCCACCGGCCCCAGGTCCACCCACCAAATTCATTATATTTCCCCTTCTCAAGATATCTGCGTATCCCCTTTTGACCCCTTTTTGTTACTTAGTCTCTCTGGGTCTGTGGATTATACCATGATTTTTCTTTCCTGGAGATCTAATATCTACTTAGAAGTAAGTACAAACCATGTTTGTCTTTCTGGGTCTGGGTTACCTCAGGATGATTTTTGTGCCCAGTCCTACTGTCAGTTGTGATGCCCTGGGAGGCCTGTGCATTTCTGAAGGGAAACGGTAAAGAAATGGAACTGGGGAGCAGGGAGATGGGGGCAGGGAACTGAAAGGGGTCGAGGGAGTGGGAACTACTGTCACTTTGTAATGTATTAAAGAAGAATAAAAAATACTTTTAAGAAACAGAAAACCACTTATCATTAATAAGTTGACTTTATTCCAGAAATATTACAGGGATGGTTTGACATATTCCAAGCCACTAAATGTAAAACATGATCCCATAAATGGACCAAAGACAGTAATCATGTGAACATCCATAGATGGCAAAAGGCCTTTCACAGAAGTCCAATATTTAATCAAGTATAAGTCCTGCAGAAACTTGGAATAGAAGGAACTTAACACATTGTACATGTTTACACACACAATCAGAAACACATATCTTTATGATCATGTAAAAGATCATGTAAAAAATCTAAATAGATTAAAATTTAATAATAAAATTAAAATTGTGTGTTTGAATTTGTGTTCAATTTGTGTTGCAAGGAGAATTCAAAATATCATATTATTCAGGGGCTTCAATGAATGATCAATCCTGAGAATTATTTTTAATAATTCAGATCATTTTACATATTTCTTCTACCTCTCAAGCCAGAGAATATTGACATAATGACTTATTCAAACAGTGCCTGGTCCATACAGGTAGTGTGACAGGGATTTCTTGCAATGTGGAATCTAAGCAACAAGACTGACTGTCCTTCTAGAGCCTTGGTTCTAATGTATGACACGTGTTTTGATCTGTTCTCAGACAGCATCATTTCTGATATCATAGTGTGGGCCGGGCCTCTTCCTTTATCAGACCTTTAGGGTTCCATTAGTGCAAATTAAAAGTAAGTCTTTTCTTCTAGATCAATCACGTCAAAAATAAACTTAGATTAATTAAAAAACAGCCACAAGATGACACATTCTCTTGATGGTCATAATTTTCATTAAAACGAATGATTCAACAAATGAAACAGCACCATAAAAAACCAAAGATAATTAAGGAGATAAAAGGCCGAGGAAGAAAATACTTGCACTTATAAAAACAAGAGACTTTCAGAAAGGTTTAAAAACATGCAAAAGGCTAAAGCTGAACATCCCCGGCATATTTCCTAAGAATTGTTACAATTTCCTCAGAAACATCTTTCCTAGCATTTAATCCCAGAATAAAATCAAAATGACTATAATCAGGAATAGTCTTAAGGTATATGAGGTTGGTGACTTTGGGTTTCAAAATTTCAACATCTTCTGGGTCAGACAAAAAATCTTTTAAACCAGTAAACATGGCAGTTGGAACCTTCATGTCTTCCACATTGTATACTGGAGGAGTAGTCTGATGGAAAATGACAAAGAGCAATGCATTGACCAAAAAATCAACAAAAATGCAACAAAGCATTAACGAAAATGGCAAACTCTTCATGGCTTATTCTCATCTGTGACAGGATAATTCTAATGGCACACTTATTATATCTACAGAAATCATTGATCTCAGCCTTTTTCAGGTAAAAATGAATTTTATTTTTATATATTTGCTTACTTTAGTTTTGTCACAGCTACTGTCTTTGTAGTCTATGCTGCTTTCTTGCCAGAATCCCCCCTCTCAGTATCCTTAATCCTGAGGGTACTGTTATGTGCCACCGCACCCTTATTGTAGTGGTCTGTCATCCAAGCTTGAAATCATCCAAGTTCCAATTTCTCTAAACCTGGATCGCTACATGTAAAATGACCAAGTCAATAAGTGTCTGATAAATCCCACGTAATTTTGTGAGATTCAAATAATGTGTTAGACAGAACATTGTCACAGCATCATCATACAAAAGATAACGCTATTCATTTGATTCCTCCCAAAGTTCTGTGCAGTCCTTCTTCCTAAGAAAAATGAAATATCCCAAAGCCTTATTTTAAAAACCAGGACTTGCATTAGATATCTTAGACTATGTGCCTTTTGTGAGGGCCAGAACATTAAATCTGAAAAAAAAAGAAACTTACCTGATTATAATATTGCATATTCAGAGACGGACTTCCATAATCATAAGCCTGAAGCACACCACTTCTAATTGCCTTCAAAACAGAGAAAAGACACCATTACTTTCAAAGACTTAGACTATGATAGAACCAATATTTATTGAGCTCTATTGCCCCTTTGTAAATTAATGGCACATTGGCCCAGATAAACTCAGTACATTTTCTATCTTAATGATATGTATTGTCTGATCAAAGGCTACTAAATTAAAGTCCTAGAGAATTACATAACCTATGAATAAGTATATAAAGGACCTTGAAAATATAAATTTATTTTTATAACAGCTTAAACAAAATATACTTTAAGACCATTTTAATAATTAATATGTACTTCACAGCAAGAAAAGTCAGTAAGAAGCTGAGAAAATATCATCCATGAATGGTAAAACTTAGTTATTTAGGCAAAGTAATGTATCATTTTATGCTATATTTAGTTTTAGTGTGTAGTAAATTTCAGCTTATATTTATTTTTAATTATCAAATGTGTTTAATTATAAAAATCTAAATGAATGCTTCTAAGAAGAATAAAATGTAAAATCTCAAATTAGAACTTGCAAAAGTTACTTTGTTACTCTATAATTCAAATGAGTTCAGAATGTACTTCAGAGGAATTTGGTTGCTCTTTGGCTTAATATTTTATGCAATAAAATTTGTCCCTTCATGGATAATTTCATTTACATAATTGTTCTTTAATATTACACAACACAGTTTTCAAAAAATATTAAGATAGAGCTAAATTGAATATTTTTATATCTAAAAATAGAAAAACTTAAGAAATAATAATGTTCAGAAGTAAATAACAGAAACAAATGTTAAGAGAGTTGTAGAACCCTGAATAGAATTTTATCAACAAAGAAATATAAAGCAGCATATCTTACATGTGACATATTCTGACTTATTAAAAATGGATAATAGAATAAAATTTTCCATACCAGTAAAGACACAGGATATGCATTAGTCACACTCATGTATATAATTTAAGTGGTACATGTTTGAATAGAATTAAAAACAAAACAAACGAAAAGAAGCTTGTAAGATGGCTTGTGCCCTATATAGGTGCCAGATTACATCTTGTCAAATGATATTAGTCCAGTCAAACATGCTATCTAATTACGTATAAAAACTATCACAGTTTGCTCATAGACCTCAAGGGTACTTACAATTCTAATCTTGCATCAGTCTGTGAAATTAATTACTAAAATGAGTGATAATTTATACATATATATATATATATATATATATATATATATATATATATATATATTTGCTGACTGGAATTAAAAAGCCCTTTTCTCAGAGGGTAAAACTATGACCATTCTGCTTTTATCACATTTTTCTGCAAAGGTTCTATGGACTGATAAATTCTCCATAATCTATCATTTGGATGGAATACCCTGACTGCAAAGACAACTGGGGAAGACTTTCTAAAGCTTAAAAATATGGGGGAATCTCAAAATCAGAAAGAAAGAAAGAATGATATATATTATAGAAGACATACCTGAACATAATGCATAAGAATTTTTACAGATGTTCCTGCTAGATTGAGCTTTTCATATACATCAGTGCGGCTCTGGGAGAGAGTCAGACACAGCATACATTTGACAGAATTTAATTTCTTTCCATAGAAACAAATCTTTCAAAAGAGTGAGGCTGCATGACATATAGAAAAAGCAGAGGTTCTTGCAGAGAACCCACATTCAATCCCCAGAACCCATATGGTAGCTCACAACCACCCTTAGCTCCAGTTCATGGGCAATCAGTGGGCCTTGAGCATCAGGATCTGAACAAAATGCATACAAGTAAAACCCTCCAGCACACAAAATGAAAAGATAAAAGCCATGTACGTCCAGTCAGTTTATGATAGGAAGTCTGGATTTTGACAGTCGTAAGGAATCTAAATATTCTTGTTTCAGTAGGAAAGATTTCCATTTTTAATTTTTTGAAACAGAAGTACAATGACATCATTTTCCCCTTCTCTGCCCTCCAACCTTACCACCTACATTCCTTTGCTCTCAGTAGAATTTATGAACTATGAAATCTTTTTCTTTAATTTATTTTACATATTCCTAAGTATATAAATACAACCTTCCCAAGCCATAAAATGTTATTTGCATGTCTATGGTTTCAGGGCTCACCACTGTGTTTCATTAAGTAGAAATAGAACTCACACCAACAGTTTGGTGTGAGCTTGTCTCGGGAGTTGACTCTAATCTTTTTAATATTCCATAGATATTTTGTATGTTTTGACGTTAAGTAGCTTGAAGGATGTGGTTTGCTGTGAGTCTAAAAGATTTAGCAAAGCTTAGATATTAACAAAGCCTAAGCCAGTTCATTTCCTTTTCCTGTATTAAAGAATTTCTTTCTGTTAATGATTCATATACTATGTGGTAGTTTACTTGGAGCTCTCCTCAGTCCTGGAACAAGAGTGCTGAACTGGGTGATCAGTTACTTGATGAATGACAGCAGATGCACTGCTGAACTGAGTAGAAGAAAAGGTGAAACTCATCCATACCTGATACCGAGCAATTCATTCATAATTGGTGACAACAGACTTTCCGTGTTCTCACGTTGAGAACTTGGAATTGTATGCAAAGCACATCTTGATTTTCATATGTACCAGACTAAATGAATTAAATTTGATGTACGAGATAGAATTTTTATCCCCACAGCATGCGCGCGCACACACACACACACACACACACACACACACACACACACACACACACACTGAATTTGAAAGGAAACAACACCTACCACATTTAACTGCTCTGGAGAATATCCACCCATAAATCCCATCATAGTCGCACATCCAGCATCGACCAAGTTAATACCACATGCATAACTGCCCAGCTCACTGGAAACTACGGTAGGTAAAAATTCCTTTTCACCAAAAAGGAGCTGAAATCAACAAATGTGAAGAGCCGCTCTTAGTGTGGGAAAGTGTTTGTCCGATAGAAGCACAATGTTTATAGGGAGTGAGACATAAGACAAAACTCTTGTGTCTTCCTAAAGGGTGGATTGGCATTCAGTATGCAATTTGAGGAAACCACCCCCCCCACACACACACAAAATATGCTAGGATTAACTTTAATCAGATTAAATTGAATGAAAAATTCTGAGAATCATGAACCTTATGGGGTGACAGAAATCTTTCGGTTTCTTCATTGGAGAGGGTTTACTCAGGGTTAATGCCTGGTGGACTTGTTGACCTAAATAAACACTGTATCGAAATGGCTATATTTGGAAGTATGCTTAGCATAAAATGAAAACATGACCACACAAAAACTTGCAAATGAGCAAACCAGAAAAAAAAAAAAAAAAGAAAAACACTGAAAACTCTGTTAGTATTGCTACACAGATTAAGTGAATGTGGTACCTTTACACAACAGATTATTATTCTTTCTCAGAAGAGTTTCCTGCAATGCTGCACCCTAGATGAACTAACACATTTACACCAACCAAGAGAGCCCAGACAGAGGACCCCAGAGCACGCGATTCCATCTAGATGAGATGACTACGATCAACAGCTTTATAGACACACAGGGGATTCGAGATGCTGGAGGAAGACGACAGTGTCAGCTTCATTTAGAAATGATATCAGATAGTGTTAATTGAAAACACACGTGAAATACATACAAAGCAAGAGTCCTCGAGCACTGCATATTAGGCTGTGAGAGAGTGTAACATGACAATGTGACTCTAAGTACTGAGTGTCACATTGCACGTCTGTTGCCCAAAGAGAATTCCCAGCTTTCTAATCTTTATGAACAAATGAGTTTTGGAAAAGTCCAAAGCAGCTATGGTTTCCATCAAAAGAGAATGCGTTGAAATTCAAAGATCTGTAGAGATTCTAACCTGATTTTCAGCTTACTATGAACTGCACAGCTAGTTGAGGACACAAACTCAAGGTCAGGTAATGAACGACTGGAAAGACTCTGGAGTGCACAAAGGTTTGCAGGAGGCTGTCTCCAAGCAGCACAGGAGTGAAATGTTTTAGTAGTGGTTAGACTGTAACTAGTCCAGAGGGTAAAAGTAGACTTTTCTAAACCTTATATTCTGGCATTTTGTATTGATTAATAGAATAATATGGGGATACTTTGTGGTAATAAAGCCAGTGACACAAATAAAATAGGGCCATGGATTTTAGATAAATTATATCTCTACTAATTTAAAAATGAATGATCTAAGTAGTTCTATTTCTGAAAAAATATATTATAATTATGCTTCCTTCTAGGAAAATCTCAGAGCCACAGGATTTACAGGCAAAATAGATCAAACATTTATCTTATAAAAAATGCAATAACAGAATACTTCCCTACTCCATTTATGAGACCAGCATTTCTCGAACACTAAACTTAGAGATCATATGAAAAGAAAACACAACCAATATTTATCCAGAAATGAAGATGGCAGCTGGATGTGCAGCTCAGATTTCTTTGCTTAGCACTGTATAAAACTTATATATTAATAAACACCTAAAGTACCACTGCAGGAGAAGTACAGGAAGGAGAATCAAAAACAGTTCAAGGCTGTTCTGAGCTACACAGCAAGTTCACAGCCAGCCTAAGATATATGAAACTGTGTTTCAAAAAGTAAATGAAATAAATTAATATAGGAAATAAACATAAATATTAAAATAGTAAATGTAAACCCAATTTTCTGCCTGCTTGGCAAAAATAGAAAATGATTTATAGAAAGGACATAAATTCAGAAAAAAAGTGAGGTTTGTCTCCATAATGAAAATTGGTTTAATTCTCAGAAAATTGGTAATTCACCTGTTAACACACTATGAAAGAAATAATGGAGGATCTTAGTACATATTGGGAAACCATATAGCAATATCTGCCCACTTTATCTCATTGACAGCTAGCAATAAAAGTTAACATCTCTGACTATGAAACCATCCATGTGGGATAAGTTCCCAGACTAAATACTTTGTATCTAACTGTATAATACAACATTTCTCTTGGTACAGTATCTATGAACATTTATTCAATAGTGGACTACCAATATAAAAAATCAGTTTTAAAAAATCTATGGACATGCCGGGCAGTGGTGGTGCACGCCTTTAATCCCAGCACTTGGGAGGCAGAGGCAGGTGGATTTCTGAGATCGAGGCCAGCCTGGTCTACAGAGTGAGTTCCAGGACAGCCAGGGCTACACAGAGAAACCCTGTCTCGAAAGAAAAAAAAATCTAAGGTCATAAAAATGGGTGTCATTTTCTTCAGTGATGATTTGTCCCTCTCTACACAGCCCCTTCTTATGTTCATGCAAGAAACCCAACTAGGCTGTGATTCACAAACAAGAAAACCAAAGCAAAACCAAAAAAACCCAACAATCAACAAAAACCAAAAGAACAACAAAAAACCAAACAACCCCCCCAAAAAAACCACAACAACAGAAAAATACGAACAAAAAACAGATATGAAAGTAGAAGGGGAAGGAGTTGGAAAGCATGTGTCATTCAGAGGCAGGTAACTGGATATGATTGGATGATTAGTTGAGTGTAATCAATACATTGTAAACATGTATGATGTGGTCAAGTGAATAGGGAAAAAGACAAGTCTGTACTATGTAAAACATAATCTATATATCAAAGCTAATGAATTTACAAAAGCCCCCGTTCCAAAAAAAACCCAACTGGCTCAAGTCAGTCATTGTGAGGAGTAAATTTACAGGGTACAGGAACACACACACACACACACATACACACACACACACACACACACACACACACACACACACACATACACACACATACCATTTGAGATATAACAAACAACAGAAATCATTTTAAACAAAACCCTAAGTGGAGTTATACTTTCTGGTTTGGGAAGATGGGTAACAGAGAAAATGAACCGGTCATTTGTTCTGTTTTGCTTTACTTTTGTGCTAATGTAAATTAGAATCCTGGTTTAACTTCTGAAATAGAACAAATGTAGGTTACTCAGAAAACCTGCTATCCCGGAATACTATGCATATTTTCATAGCATAGAATGCCCAACTAGCCTTCTCAGAATCCTAAAATGCCAGCAGAGTTACAACTGAAGAAAAGAAAGTAGTTGCTTCTAATGTGAACGATATCCCCAATCACAGATTTAAATTTTTGTTATAAAAAATAAAATATGACAAACACATGGCAATTTAATATCTCCCTCTCATTCTCTCTCTCTCTCTCTCTCTCTCTCTCTCTCTCTCTCTCTCTCTCTCTCTTTGTTTTTCTTGTTTTGTTTGATGTTTACTTGAGAGATTTTGCTGTGTGCCATAGGCCTGCCTGGCACTGCGTATGTGGCTCAGCCTGCCCATAAATTTACAACTGTTCTATTTGTTCGGCATTTATAGGTATGGAGTAATCATCCTAAAATTAAATGAAAAATTTCAAGAGAATATGAAATACGTTAAAATAGCTGGAAATATAAAGAAGACATGAATGAAGTTTCTCATTCTAAAGAGCCATCGATGGCACAAGTCAAAGGTTACAGTTGACAACCATGCAATTATACCTGCAGTCACATGGTAAATGCCACTGAAACTGCACTTGGCACTTTAAATCAAGCAGACAGTGAAAAGTGTTTAAGAACCTTAAGTGATGGCAAGGATGTCCAGGAATTTCACCATCATTATTGATGGTGGTCAATGATATCAGAGACAGACTTGGAATCCTCATGCTGTCATAAGATGAACCCATACTGAGAAAAGGGAAAACTGCCCTCACCTTGAGGGGTGATATTTGCAATGACTTTATTTATCTTTAATGAAAACATATCCTCATCGTTCTATGATATTATGGCAGTAGTTTTGTAACAAGAATAATAATATTAAGAACAATGAAGAAAATTTAGTCTATCCACAGGCAAAGCAATGACAAGTATAAAGGAAAACATACAATTAATGAAATTTAGTGTGCAGGTTTTAGGAAGACAGTGGCAGAAAACTTGAAAGTGAAATATTAGATAAGATAAACTACATTAGGAAACAGGTCAAAAGATTATCCTGTACCATGTGATCCCTAAACGTGTGCACACACATGCAAGCCACACTGGATGGATTTAGTAGGCATAGACACGTGGTAGGATCTTCCGCTAATAAACAAACATTACGAGGGACCAATCACTGGGCGAGTAGGTGGGACTTCTGGTCGGAAAGAGGAAGAGAAGAGGAGGAGAGAGGAATGGCGGCTTTTGAATGGCAAGGGAGACAGACAGAATGTAGGAAGCCAGAGGCCATTGTTTTGAGTGCATTTCACCCGAGGATTTCTAACATAGAATAATTTGTAAAATTAGGATGCTAGATTCTGCGCCCAGCAATTATGTTACCTGTTGATTCTAAACTAAGATTGTGTGTTTTCTTTCAGGCGGCAACTCAACTGGGTTCCAGAAAAAGGTACAGCGGAGGAGCATAGTGTGCAAGGGTGCATCTCAGCCAGCCATGGGATTTTGGAAGCACGGGGCGTGCATGGCAATAGCCAACAATGGGAATTTAGTGAAACAGGAGGAGAGAGCCTTGACTAAAAGGAAAGACTGTGGTCTCGGCCTGTCCACCAGGCTGGAAACAGACCAAGGCCATCTGCTGGTGCTCGCCGGTGTTAGCTTCTTTATGTTTCACGCAACATGTACATATGTATGTAATGATAATAACTAGAGACAGTAATGAATTTGAGAAGGGAGCACAGAGGAGTTGGAAGAGTATAGGGAGGGATGGGAAAGATAGAGATATAGCATTAACATATAAAATTCTGAAAAATGAAAATTTAAACTAATAAGAACTAGATAAAAGACCAAAAAAGTATAGATAAAAAATTACATCCATGCTAGAGAAAGTGCACAGGAAAAAATGCAGATTGCCCAACTTTGAGATGAGACTTACGGTAGCCATCAAGGGAGGTGATGTGGGTGAGTGAGCACTGGAGTGTACACATAGATCTCTTCCTTAGCAATCTAACTTTGAGAAGTGTAAGAATAGCACCACTTTGAGTTCCTCACAAACCTTGATAGTTGTCGGAGAGAGGTAAGATCCAAGGTGCCCAGCACCTTTGACATGTTTAACACTATAAATTAGAGCCAGTAAAATGCTGAGTTTAAATTTTTCAGCCAGTTCTTGATTTGTCGGAAATGCCCCAATAGCTGAAAGACATTATATATATATTACTGTTCCCTCCTTCTTAATATTTTCTGCAGGTTTAGGCTGTTTCACAGACAGTATGTCTCTTCTTGGCCAGACATTTAAACTTGGTCCTGAAGATTTCCCTTAGTTTACTCATCAGAGTGCTAAGACGTTAAACTCTTTAAGTCCCATTCAATTTGCTTCTCCCCGTCCCACTTACTATGAATGACTCTGTTTATGATTTACCATTAGAAAAAAACCAGTCTAGAAGAGGAAAAATATTCTTCCCTTTAAGAGATCTCTAATAAATTCTGGAATTCTATTACTTTGGCATTTTCTGCTCTGGGCAATTCTACATAGTTTATTTTGTTTTGTCTTCTCGCTGATGTGAAGCCCAGTTACACTTATTAAAGACTTATAGAGGGCTTTTGAGTTTTTTTTTTTTTTTTGACTGCTGGCTCACATATTTGAAACTGACTGTAATTAAGGATCAGCTCAGCTCTTTAAAACAATAAAATCTTCCCTGACTCTTGGAAGATACACCTACTCAAAATGTCACATTGATTCTATGATCTCTAGAGTTCTAATGATCTACATTCACATGTCCTCCGTGTGCACACCCAGCCCACTCCTGCAGGGCTCTCCTATGCACAAATCTATCTACTTATCTATCTACAGTCATTCTGTCTGTCCCATTATAACTGGAACAAATGGATGCATTAGTTAGAAATATTTTCCCTAACAGACAGTTGGAACCATCCATCCTTGGTCACATTTGTTCCTTGAAAATATATTCTTTGTACAAGCCCAAACAATATCAATCACACCTGTGTGAGAGCTGCCTAAGACAGTGGAGACAGATTCATAAAGCATTTTCTAAGAAAAATGGACACTGGACACTCCAGTTTTGAATATGTACAATGCAATTTGAGAAGGAACACATACATACATAAACACACACACACACACACACACACACACACACACACACAAAGTGAGTTATTAGTCTTAGAATTTCTAGGTATAGAGAACCCTAGGAGTACCTCACATATGTACTCCATTTAAATATTTTATGTTAGAGACTATGATTTCAACATTTGACATTTTAAAGTAGGCTACAATTGTTATCATCTGTCAGAGCTTCTCTGTGCTTAACAGAGAGGTGTAAATTATATGTACATATCTGTGTTCTTCAGGATACTATTTTAGCATTGTTCTTTTGTCGCATACCAATAAGGGTTCCTTGAGAATGGCCGATAAAGTAAATCTGCTTTTGTCCTGTTTTCTCCAGAATGAAATTAATGGTGGCCGGAAGGTCATATGTTATCATTTGATCAAAACTGCAAGAAAACAGAATGGAGAAAAGATGATTTAGTTACTAACCAAGTAATAATTCATTTCTGTTTTAAATGATGTCTCTATGTGGTCTATGTGAAGGGAGACATGGTTCACAAAGTGGAGGAAATTATCAATTACTACCCACATGTTCACTATGTTACCCCCTTTGATCACTCTGTGATCACAAATTTCCCACGACATTTGTCCACAACTATACACATTGCACAGAATTGAGCTAGCATCACTATGTCCACAGTGAATGAATTGTTAAACTTAATTCACATCACATTTGCTCGAGAGCCAAATTTCTAAAAATTCTTGGTTCTCCACATGAACATTATATGATTTGAAATCGGGAAATAGGAAATCTCCCCCCAAGCTCCCACAGGGAGAGATAGGCAGAGAGACAGACAGACAGACAGACAGACAGAGACAGAGACTGCTAAAGGTACAAAGACAAATACATAAAGGAAGTTGTAAACAAATTACTATTCTGTGGCACAAAGTAATCACATGTAATATTAACTGTCTCTCTTCCATTGTCTGTCAGTTTTCCTTCTAAAAAAATAATCAACAGTATCAGCTGAGGAGACAGTTTATTGGAAAATAATTGAGGAGTGAGTTTAATCCCAAGGACCCACCTTTAAAAAAAAAACAAAAACAAAAACAAAAAAAAGTTATGCTGGTGCTCACCTGAAATCCCAGCAATGAATGTGCAAAAATAAGCCGTTTTGCTGACAACTCATCCTATCCTCCCTAGAGATTCCCAAGCCAGACAGACACAGTGTGTCTAAGGAATGACACTTGAATTTGTGCTCTGATCTCACTAAACACATGCACAGGAATATGCATATATTTCATACACACTAGGATGTATGCACACACAAATCAGAATACATGCTTAAAGTAAAGAGTAATAGAGGATGGCTGTATGCAAATGTCTACATTTACAAAATCATTGTTTTAAATACATCAAATTTACTTCACTGTAGCAATTTTATACAGACTTGGGTGAGGTCTGTGAGAAGACCCAGAGAGCAAAGGCACTTGTTACCAGGCCTGTTGCCCTGGGTTTAATTCCCAGGACAAACATGGATAAAGGAGATAGTCAATTTCCTTAAATTGTTAAGTGACCTCAAACATACACTGAAGCATTTATACACACACACACACTCACACACATACACACACACACAGAGACACACACACACATACATACACACACACACACAGACACAGACACACACACTAAATAAACAAGTATAATTTTTAAAATAAGTGGATTGATTAAAAGAGCAATTTGTATTTCGAGAGTAGAAAATAGGGTATAATGATAATTTTATTAAAATTATTATGCTCTAGGAGTAATACAAAGACCCAAACTATGTCACCCAATCTTCTAAAATCACTCTAAGTGAAATGCCTTCAGTCTTGTTCCACAAAATTATTTAGCCATTAAATATTTGACATTTATAAAGGCAAGAGTAGAAATCACATGGAATTGTCCCCTACCTAAAATCCCAGAATTCTTTAGAATCTGGGCTTAGAGTCACGTGTTTCTTTCCCCAGGTACTTCCTCTGCTGCTTGCCACCCACACATCATACCCAGCATCTGCTAAGATGAAGGCCAGGCTGTTGTCAGGAGGATTGAAGACAAACGCACCAGGAGTTGCAAGCAAGCCATGCTGACAAAATGCTACCATCTTTGGGGCTGCAAAAACAATCATGAAAATGCTTTATAACATTAGCAGCTCCTGAAAATGTAGGCAACAACTTCAAATACTCTTAACGGAACCAAAAGATTTTGAAACTAGCTCATAGGATGTCCTAAGTCTTTATTTCAATTACGTTATGTCAGTCAATGTTAATCAATATGGAACTGCATAAAAGAAGAATCATTTCTGCAGGATCTCAGTCTCCCTCTTACCTTACCCTCCTCACCCATAAATTTCCTTAGTACATCTGTTTATCTTTTAGATTTTATAGTTTGTAATTATTTAAAAGAAATGGTTTATACCTTATAAAATCCAAAAGGCAAATATACAGAAATACTGATGAGTAAACACCCAAAGATCGATATGCAGTTTCTTTAAAAACTAACTGGACTCTAAGAACATCCAGGGCTTCTAGGTGGACATGAGGAATGAACCAGGTCTCATGCATTACCATCTGGAGCATAACCTACAAATGCTCACAACAGGAATCTAAGGGATCTCCCAGATGCAGTGTGCTTGAAAATTATTTAGGGACTCAGCACCTTCTGTAGAAACACATTGTTGTCCTCATAGTGACCAATGAAAGTTAGGTTGTTTTAAGTCCCAGCTATTGTCATGGGAGCCAGGGAGCCCCAATTGCTCTTTTGAAATTACTTGATTTGAGGTAACTCTTTAGTAAGTCATTGCTTAGCACGTCATTGCCTCAGGGTGTTGATGGCTTCAGCATTTATCTCACTCAGATCTTACCTGAACTATCAGCATTGTTCTTCCCATGAGGAATTCGATTAATTGAAAGAATGTAGCCATCATCAGTCACAACCTCATATTCTTCACTTGGATATCCCCAGTATTTAATAATCTCACTCTACAAGAGAAAACACACAGTAATGATTTTCATGAATCTTTTTTTATACTTACTCATTTCTCATGATTCTTTTGTTGTTGTTGTTGTTGTTGGTTTTTCAAGTCAGTGTTTTCTGTGTAGCCCTGGATGTACTGGAACTCACTCTGTAGACCAGACTGGCCTCGAAATCAGAAATCCACCTGCCTCTGCCTCCCAAGTGCTGGGTTTAAAGGCGTGTGCCACCACTGCCTGGTCTCATGATTCTTAAAATAGAATGATTCTGTCTTGGTATTAAGTCATCTTTCTGGTAACTGTTCAGATTGTAAGAGATGCAACAATTTAGAAAGGATGAAATAAACTGATAGAGATAAAGCAAATATATTTGATCTTATTAGTGATAAGAATAGCTTACAATATTCATGTGGTCTTCAGGATTCCTGTTTGGTTCAAGTAAACAAAATATCTTTCCAAATACATGGATCAGGCACATTGTACTCAGCAGCCTCCACATTTTAAACCTGCATGGAAATAGTTATTATAAATACACAGTACTAACTCAGCCATATATATATTCCATATGTAACCTTCCATAACTTAAAATTTTCATATTATATAGTAAGCATCTTAGATGAACTCAATAACTTTAAAATGAATACTCATAGCAATAAACTAAAGGGACAAAGAACAGCTTAGATATAATTAAAGATCAGCTTAGATGTAATTAAAATTGATGATATTTTTATAAAAGCTATCTGTCTATCCCTTAGCTGTTCCTAAAAAACAAAGTAATTCTAAATTATTTGCTGATAAATCCTCACTGATGACTATTTGAGATTTATCCTAAAAGGCTAAGATTAGTATATAATTTATTGGTTAATGACTTTTAAAAAAATTACTTATTTCAAAACCTTTTAGATTTTTGGCAGCAGAGTGAGGACAGGAGTAAAGGTTAAAAAAATGATAGCAGAGATGGATGAAAAGCAAGGCTAATGGATTTCCACAAGTAGAAGATGTGCATTGTAAGTAACCCTGCCTAGCCACCATATCTTTCCTTGCCTTCTTTCATAAGTATCTGTACCACATGGATTCCACCAATGTCATTGAATTTGTAAAGTATGTGCTTTTTAGAAACACACAAAGATGAGCAATATATATCTCTTTACCACCCTCTATAAGTATTATTTTAAAGTGTGATTTGAGCACACATTTAAATAATCACATATTTGATAATTAGGTTGCTATAGAAGAGACGAACCCCACATATAGCTTCCCTGCTCTTGTTCCAAGCACAGAATATGGCTTCTATTCTTTCTTTCATTTTGTTTTATTTATCTTTAATGCCCTAATATCAAGACCCCAAGTAAGATGAAAACAGGGGAAAGATACATATTAGTCAAATAATCTTAGCAATAACTTTGAAGTTGTAAATGTCAACAATCATGTTGTGCCCAGTGTCTAAATAACTTTATATCTTACAGTTTGGATACTGAACCTGAAGCAATACAATTCACAATTGTATCATACTCACTGTTACTGAGTATAAATGTTTTTGATTTCATATAGTCTGAATGAAATTTTAATTCTCTTTCTTCACATCAGGCTCACTATAAATATATCAAGGAATGTATTTTTTTGGATGACCTTTCCAAGAAAAGTTAAAGAAGGACAGTGCTTACTTTAACCATGAAATTGGACTCTTCTCAAATCAGAAGTCAAATGTTGCAAAGCTCTCAAGATTGACATGATTTCTTAGCTCTGGCCTCATCGCCTGCCAATACCCTCCTTCTCCTCATCATCATCCTTAATGTGAACACTGAAGCTTTCTTGAGATTTTAAGCTAGACAATAACTCATCAGCCTGTATTTTCCTCAAAATTGTGACTGAATTTATTTCTTTATTAAATAATTTGAAAGCTGCTATATACAGAATTGCAAAGTGAATCATGGTATGGATTATGACTGTAAACAAGGCCATTTTAAAGACATTTTTCCCTATAACTGACTTAAGTGCAATGTGTGTATAAATTTGGGAGATGTTAGCTTCAGAATATAAAAATGACAAAGCATGTATAGCAAGAATGTTTTAATACACCCGGCAATACATAAAAATTTCAATAGGACAAAACAAAGCACTGTCACAAAAAGATTGTGAAATTATCTGCAAATGTATACTCTCACATTCATTACATGAGAGTAAACTGTAATATTATTTTGGGAGCATAAATTTCATTGTCTAGCAAAATTAGGATATAAACTCATTGCCTCAGAAATTTCTATTCATATGTTCTTAGAAAACAGGCAGGCAAGAAAGCAAGCAAACCTGACATTGCCAAGGACCAATCTCCACTTATAAAAGGGTTCCTGAGAATACAGGTATTTGGAAGCAGTGAAACTAATGACTTGTAGTAAAATCATCAGTTATAAGCTCATGGTCTATGTTCTGCTGGAGATGGAAAAAGCTCATGGGAATCAGCATCCCCTGACACCAATGTCCATGATTCTTAGAAGAAGAGAACAAGCACATTTTTAAAATAAACATTGCAAAAGAATTCAGAGTTCTGCCTGCCTTTGTTAAGCACAGACAACAAACATAGCTAGAACTGTTTCTGACCAAGTCTAAATTAACTCTGTTCCAGGCTGAATTTGAAGTCAGGAATCTGCCTGCCTTTGTATCTTCCTGTCAAGCTGGCTTATAGTGTAGTTCCTTAGTTCTTTTAAGTCTTAAGTCCGTGAAGCTTCCCATGTAATTAATATTGCCTCCTTGTATTTGGCATAGAAGAGAGATTATATCTTTTTGAACTCAGGTTTCCAGAGTTTTTTCCTACAGCCGTAAGTGCTGTTCTGAAGGTCACAGCATTCTACCATTTTGCTAAGACATCAGACACACTTTCTACCCCTGGACTCTTGCTTTCTATTATTATTGTTGAGTCAGTTACCTGAGCAGGGAGAGCATTCCCTGATAACCTTGGCAGGAAGAACATCTCCTGAAGAGGTATATAAAGTAGTATATATACAAGCCTCAAGCCCATAGCAAACATCAACATTCATGGAGGGCCATACCCTGCTGGCTCTGTTACAGGTATAGGAACTTTTGAGATCTGCTCTTTTCAACGTAACAGTAGACATTTTTTATTCAGTCTCCATTTTGTTCTTAAGGTGAAATTAAGTTCAAGTCCTCAGACTCCACTTCCCAGAAGTAATTTTCCATAGATGAGACTGTAGAATCTACCAATAAGCCAAAAAGTTAGTGTTGAATCACTTGTATTCTATTACCTCAACGTACTGGAACTCCTGGTTCATAACCTGTGATTTCCCCTTTTTTCTATTGTATTCTAGAGTATATAGTTTCATGTGGTCCTATTTTCTTTCTTTTTCTTTAATACTTTTCTTTCTTTTCTTCCTATACTGTTGTATAGGAAAAGCACCTTACATAAAGGGACCACAATGCTTGAAGAATGAAGACCTGAAAGAAGAGTAGTGAATAAAAGTACGAATGGATATATGAATGATATTAATGACAGTCACATTGGGAATTTACCTTAATTATTTCATTCAGGAGATTATAGTTATTAGCCTAACCTCCTAATTCTCCATAGGAATAGGAATTAATTCCAAGAGCCAGAATGAGGAATCTAATTTTCAGAATTGTTATTTCTTAAAGACAGACATATTTCTTTGGTGTACAAGCTGACAATAGTTTTTCAGGTTGTAAAGGGAATTATTGTGACAATAGACCCACTTCTGCATTGGGAACTGTCATTTCTGCCTTTGATCCATCATCTTTGAACATATATTAACAAGAACCTGAGCAGATAATGGCTTCATCATGGAGAAAATTTACCTGGCTCGGAAAAATGCTTTTCTGTCTGTTTTTTTCCCCAGAATTTTGAGTTAATATTAACATATTCTATCCCTTGTTACAAAGAAATTGATAGCAACTAGCTATTCTACTATCAATATTTCATGTTTAATTTAGAATTTTTAACAAATATGGAGTCCTGTTAAACTTAAAATACAGTTGACTGAATTAACTGTCTTAAAAACAATCTATGGAGAAATATTAGAGGACAAAAAGTAGAGCTGATCATGGTAGCTCATGCCACACTCAGGATGTAAAGATTGGAGGAGAACCCTGGTTCATTGGGGGCTTCACTACTCAGTGAGCTCCTAGGTAACCATGGTGATGTACACTCATTCCTGCAAATAGGCTGTAGAAGATCTAAGACCCAACTTTACTGGGCCAAAAAGCTCATAGTGTTTATTGTTAAAATCAGTCTTTCTCAAGAGTGTTTTCCAACAGCTAGAATTTTTTCCAATAGAATTTGACCATGTCTATTTGATTGTGCCCAGTTCTTATATACAGACTTGTCTATGTTTTCATACACATGCCTAATGTCACCAAACATTAGTTCTACATTCATATGCTGTATCAATAGTTAATATTTGTCAAGGAAAACAATAGCATATAAGAAACATTACAGTAAGTCATGTCAAAATTCTTCACATGTTCACATACTCTGGATGGCAACTGCGAATATTTGAAGAAAGCCAAAATAAACCATTTATGCATCTATAAATTATCACAACCTGTGTCCCTTGGTAGAAAACCTAGTATTCTGGCCTGTCAGTATGAAGTATGAAGGTACATCTGGTTATCTTATATGAAATATTTTTAAGACACTCTGGCCTCAGATACCTGTGGCTGTTCATGGATACTATGCATAGCAAAGGCACTCTAACGAGGGGGAAATATCATATTCATGTGCATTTTGAACCTTTAGACTTTCTGAATATAGAAACTGGAAATTTTATTAAAGAGCAAAGACTTAGAAATTAATGGATATTAACAATCTGGCCCATTCACAAAGTAATACTTTGTATTTTGTGCTGTAAATTGTTTTCATTTTGTCTTATGGGCTTTGTTCTGTTTCTTTCTAAGATTCCCTCTTCACATGCCAAAGATGAAAGTAACTCTTGATCAGAGAGGCAGTCATTTGTTTCCCAAATGAGCCTGAAAGGTTTCATCCTCCCTTTAGGTTTGCCAAAAAGCAACTGTCCTACATCAAAAAAACTGCCATGGTTGTAGTGATGGAGCTCCCATGCTGCAGCACCAGAGAACACATCTGCATGAGCTCAGATCTAAACACAGCGGTCAGCACACTGCTCAGGGGTGGTGGTTGTGGGGAAATATGAAACATGAAGAATGGACATCCTTATCAACGTAGTTGTCACAGACTGACTTCATCCTAAATGTTCATAATTATCTCTGAGATATTTACTTAAGTATGTAATCAAAAAACTTGTCTTTAATCTTCAATTAGGATCTAGGTAAAA
>CM052703.1:26266414-26320600 GCA_028551405.1 Uromys caudimaculatus
AGAAAGAAAGAAAGAAAGAAAGAAAGAAAGAAAGAAAGAAAGAAAGAAAGAAAGAAAGAAAGAAAGAAAGAAAGAAAGAAAGACGGAAGGAAGGAAGGAAGGAAGGAAGGAAGGAAGGAAGGAAGGAAGGAAGGAAGGAAGGGAGGGAAAAAAAATAATTTCCATGAGCTTATCTTTAGGAACATTCAGGTTCCTTATGTTGGACTTAGCTGAAGATGGAATAAAGCAAGGTTATTACAGTGTAAGGAAGGTATTGGCTTTGCTTTCAACATGACAGTGATACCCTACTAAATAGTCTCTCTGGAAAATAAACAAGAATGTTTTAAATTGGTTGGCAATTTTGACAATATAAAATTTTAAATGTTGATATATGAATTTAAATTTTTAGGATGAATGTTTGAAAAAGTTATAGCCATTAGTGTCTTTCAAGTTGGCATAAGCAGTGTGAAATGAGCAATTAGCAACTGGAGAAATGTAATACTAAGCTCTAGCAGGTGGAAAAACAATACAATTGATGTCAAAGAACACAAGTTGTATCAACTCCAAAGTTATGCAAAATGATAATGTACCACGTCAACCAACAATCAATATTTACTTTGGGAGTTGGAAATGTACCATGGTTATATAATATCACGTGTCTTCTTTCATAGACACATGTGACCTAAATACATGTGTCTCACTACATCTCCTGTTCTTCAGAGCTAGCAAAAAATGAATCAGAGAATCTCAATTACCACATCCTCCCCTCCCTTTTGAAAATTCAAAAATTGTTGTTTTGGGTAGAAACTAATCTTGGGCAGCTACTGAGTCATCAAAATGTGACAAGGTCAAGTTGAGATGTGCTACAGGACAAGCATGCTCACATTAAAAATCATTTTAAAGAAAGTGATATAGGATATATATCAACCAATGTTTAAGTGATGAACTAGGTAGAATGCATTAAATAAATATATAAAATATGCCCTCTATGTAAATAAACAGAGATGGAGATGTGACAAGAAGCTTAAATTTCTTTTATATCCTTTTCATCAATTTTCTGTTATCAACCTATTTAGTTGAAATTTACTCTCTTTTTGCTCATTTCTTTCAGTATTTCTTATTGTTCATTGATAATGACATATCTTGTCAATGAAGCAGTAGCTTCAAAATACAGAGCACAAATAAACAAGAAAGACAAACTTATGATTGTGCTCCAAGAAACAGTTTGTGCAATTCAGAAATTCTACAGCCATTGTCTATGAGCAAGAGATTAATGGCTTTAATTGCAGAGATTAGAAATCAAGAGAGGATGAACCAAGAGATAACCTGTGAACTACACTTACAGAGATGTTCCTGTAGATAAAGCTTTAATGTATCACTTAGAAATGTTAATAATAGTAGAACTACCTTGTGAGACAGTACATTTTACTTAAATTTCTATATAATAATTTTTTAAGAGTAGCTTTACTGAGTCTGGTGAAAACTATCCATTAGATTTAGCAAAACAAAACAAAAAACAAAAACAAAAAGAATAACCAAACAACAAAACCCAAAGCAACAACAAAAAGCAGTCAAAGTCAGTGAACTTTGAACTAGATCTCAGCTTACTGTGAAAGTTTTTCTTCATCTAGTTGTCTGAGGTTAAAATATAATCTGTTAAACATAAAATACTTAATTTTTTTTGCTTAGTGCATTTTAATGGTAATTATATTCCTGTTGACGAATTGATAACTTTTTACTGATTGATACTCTCTAGCCAAAGGTTGGTAAACTCTCTGTTGTCTTTGTGAGTACAGAGCATCAATGGGAAGAGTTGAAGTTATGAATAAGATTGGTAAGCTTATCTATTTTTTTAAAATTGTGCATAAAATTTTATCTAGGAAACTTATTTCTAGGAATTTATGTTGACAGAAATACGTATGTACTGTGTTATAATGTTATAAACCATTGGTTGTCACCACATGTAGTTTACAAGAGGCTGCAATTGTGCTCAAAATGTTTACTGTAAGCAAGGTTATTTATTTAGAATAGATTTGAACCATGATCTTGCCCAATGTCTGAGTCTGAAAGAAAACACCACAGAGTGGATACATTTTAAAAAGGGGTTCATGTGGCTCAGTCTTGGGTAGATTTTACAACATGGTGGGTGCTCAGTTCTGGGGGGTACAAAATGCCAGCCAACATAACACAGTAAGAAGTACATGGAGGAGGGGTCACAGACATCTAGGAATCACGTGTTAGAGTCAGGCCCAATGTGCTTTGTGCTTATTTTTATAACAAAATTTCCTTTGGAAACATCACTTCCACCCACACCTAACCTACTTCTGAGATACAGTATTGACCCATTTAATAGTGAGGGCCTCCTGACCTAGTAATTCCAAGAAAGTTCCATTTCCAAAGTTTCCACTGTGTTTGCACTGTAACTCTGAACACCAACCTCCCAGTAATAGACCCTGTGACACAAGTCATATTCAAGCAGTACCATATGGGTTTCCTGCTAATTTTTCTGCTATTTTCTGCTATTTTCTTTTCCTGCTATTCCTGCCAGATTTTTCTTTTCTGGGAACATAGGGACAGAAATTTCTGAAGGAACAAATTTATGTATTTGCTGGACAATGAAATTTATGTTCCCAAGATATTATTCCAGTTTACTCTCATGTAATGTGAGTATACGCTAACATATGTTTTCCCAATCTTTTTGTAATAGACGTTTGTGGTTTTCCTATTGAATTTTTATGTATCCCTGGTTGTTTTAAAATATCCTTGCTATGCATGATTTGTTATTTTTATGTTCTGAAGATATCATCTCCCAAATTTATACACATGTTTCTCTTAAGTCAGTTACACAGGAAAATGTCTTTAAAGTGATATCGTTTACAATCGACATCTATATCTTGACTCATTTAGTTATTCTGTATAATTATTCAGTATGGAAATACGGTTATAATTACTGTTTTGAGGAAAATACAGCCTGATGAGTTGTTGTCCATCTTAAAAAACCTAAAGAAAGCTTCAGTGTTCACATCAAGGATGAGGATGTGGAGAAGGAGTGTACTGGCAGGCAATGAGCCCAGGCCTGAGAAAACATGTCAATATTGAGAGCTTTGCAACATTTGACTTTTGATTTGACAAGCAAGCGTCCAAGTTCAGGGATAAAGTAGGCGCTGTCCATTTTTAGGAAAGGTCATCCAAAAAATACATTCAGGATATATTTATACTGAACAGGATGTCAAAAAGAGAATTAAAATTTCATTTGGACTACAAGAAATCAAAATAATTATATTTGGTAACCGTGAGTATGAAACTCTAAGATTATGAATTGTATTGCTTTAGGTTCAGTATTAAAACAGCAAGATGTTATGTAGATGTTATTTAGATGATATTTAGACAGTGGGTGCAACATGTAGGTTGAAATTTACAACACTGGTTTTATTACTAAGAATATTTGGCTAATCTCTCTCTCTCTCTCTCTCTCTCTCTCTCTCTCTCTCTCTCTCTCTCTCAGCTTACTTGGTATCTTGATATTAGGGGCTTGAACAATACAATAAAATAAAGTAAAATGAAAGAACAACAAGAGGCCGTACCCTGTGCTTGGAGCAGGAGCAGGGATGCTATCTGCGGGATCTACCTAAGTTGACAAATGTGTGATTATTAAAACTGTGCTCAAATAGCACTTTAAAATAATGCTTAGAGGGATGGAAAAAATGTTTATGGCTCATGGTTGTGTTTTATTTAAAGCACATGTTTTAGAAATTCACAGTGGTGGAATACATGTGCTACACATAGTTCTGAAAGCAGGCAAGGAAAGATACAGTGGCTAGACAAAGTTACTTGGAACACACATCTTCTACTTGTGGAAATCCATTAGCCTTGCTTTTCATCCATCTCTGCTATCGTTTTTTAACCTTTCCTTCTGTCCCCTCTCTGATGGCAATAATCTAAAGGTCTTTGAATTAAGTAACTTCTTTAAATCATTAACCAATAAATTATAAACTAAGCTTAGAACTTTAGGATTAATCTCAAATAGTCATCAGTGAGGATTTACCAGCAAATTAGTTAGAATTGTTTTGTTTTTAGGAACAGCTCAGGGACAGAGAACTTTTATGAAGTATATTGTCAACTTTAATTATATCTAAGCTGATCTTTAATTATGTCTAAGCTGTTTTTTGTTCTGTACTTTACTGCTGTGAGTATTCATTTTAAAGTTTTTGAGTTCATCTAAGATTCTTACTATATAATATGAAAATTTTCAGTTATGGAAGGTTCTTTATGGACATAATTATATGCGTTAAGCTGAGATAGATAGTACCATGTCTTTAGCTCCTTCACAAAAATAACTATTTCCCTGCAGGTTTAAAATGCTGTGTTGGCTGAGAACAGTGGGCCTTATCTGTGTATTTGGAAAAATATTTTGTTTATTTGAACCAAACAAGAATCCTGAAGCTCACATGAATGTTGTAAGCTATTCTTTTTAAATTTATTTTATTATTCTTTAATTATTTTTTACAGCCCAGAATTCATCTTCATCCCAGTCTGCAAACCCACCACTTCCCATCCCATACCTACCCCTCCCACTCCATCTCCAAGAGAATGTCCCAATCCTCCAATCCCACCCTACCAGGCCTCCCTACTCCACAGGCCTCATATCAGCTGGTGTATGCTGCCTGGTTGGTGTCTCAGTGTTGGAGAGATCTCGGGGGTCCAAGTCAGTTGAGACTTCTGGTCTTCCCATTGGGCTGCCCTCTTTCTTCCTCAGCTTCTTCCAGCTTTTCCCCAATTCAACCACAGGAGTCACCGGCTTCTTTCTAGTCCACTGAATGGGTGCTGGTATCTGTATCTGAGCTGCTTGTTGGGCCTCTCAGGAGGCAGCAATGCTAGGCTCCTGTTTACAAGCACACCACAGCATCAGTAATAGCGTCACAGCCGCAAGCCACTCCTTGAGCTGGATCCCAGGTTGGGCTTGTCACTGGAACTCCTTTCTCTCATGCTCTTCTCTATTTTTCCCTGCAGTTCCTTCAGACAGGAACAATTCTGGGTCAGAGTTTTTGACTATGGGATGGCAACTCCATCCCTCCACTTGATGCCCTGTCCCTCCACTGGATGTGAACTCTACAAGTTTCCGCTTCCCGCTGTAGAGCACTTCATCCAAGGTCCCTTCCTTTGAGTCCAGAAATTATCTCACCTCCCAGGTCTCTGGCACATTCTAGAGGGTCCCCCCACCTCCTACCTCCCAAGGTTTCCTGTTTCCATTTTTTTCTGCTTAACCTCAGGGCTTCAGTCCTGTTCCCCCCCAATACCAGATCATGTTCCTCCTTCCCCTCCCTGTCCCTTCTCCCACCCAGGTCCCCCCTCCCTCTGCCACCATGACTGCTTTCTTCTTGCTCCCAAGTGGAATTGAGGCATCCTCACTCGGGTCCTTCAGTTTATTAACCTTCTTGAGTTCTGTGCGTTGTGTCCTGGGTATTCTGTAATTTTTGGCTAATATACACTTATTAGTGAGTACGTACCATGTATGTCCTTTGGGTCTGAGTTACCTCACTCAGGATGATATTTTCTAGTTCCATCCATTTACCTGAAAAACTCATGATGTCCTCATTCTTAATAGGTGAGTAGTATTCCATTGTGTAAATGAACCACATTTCTGTATCAATTCTTCCACTGTGGGACATCTGGGTAGTCTCTAGCTTCTGGCTAGTAGAAATAAGGCAGCTATGAACATAGTGGAACATGTGCCCTGTGGCATGGTGGGGCATCTTTTGGATATATGCCCAAGAGTGTTATAGATGGGTCTTTGGGTAGATCTAGTTACAATTTTCTAAGCTATTTTTTTCACTAATAAAATTAAATGCAATTGTTTTATTTCTACTAGTTTATTTCATCCTTTCTAAATTGTTACATCTCTTACAATCTAAACAGTTATCAGAATGATGACCTAATACCAAGAAGAAATAATCTATTTTAATAATCATGAAAAATGAGTAAGTATAAAAAAAGATTCTTGAAAATCATTATTGTGTGTTTTCTCTTGTAGAGTGAGGTTATTAAATACTGGAACTATTCAAGTGAAGAATATGAGGTTGTGACTGATGATGGTTACATTCTTCCAATTAACCGAATTCCTCATGGGAAGAACAATGCTGATAGTTCAGGTAAGATCTGAGTGAGATAAATACTGAAGCTGTCAGCACCCTGAGGCAATGATGTGCTAAGCAATGACTTACTAAAGAGTTACCTCGAATCAAGTAATTTCAAAAGAGCAATTTGGGGCTCCCTGACTCCCATGACTAAAGTTGGGAATTAAAGGAACCTATTTTCATTGGTCACTATGAGGACAAGGATGGGTTTCTATAGAGGACTCTGAGCCCCTAAGTAATTTTTAAGCACACTGCATTGGGCGATCCCTTGGTTTCCTGTTGTGAGCATTCGTAGTTTATGCTCCAGATGGTAATGCATGAGACCTGGTTCATTCCTCATATCCACCTAGAAGCCCTGGATGTTCTTAGAGGTCAGAGAGTTTTAAAAGAAACTCCATGTTAATCTTTGGATATTTAGTCATTACTGTTTCTGTACATTTGTCTCTTGGATTTTATAAGGTATTGACTATTCCTTTTAAAATAACTACAAACTCTAAAATCTAAATGATTAACAGATGTAAGGAAATTTATGGTTGAGGAGGCTGAGGTAGGAGGGAGACCAAGAACCTGTAGAAATGATGCTTCTTTTCTGCAGTCCCGTATTGATTAACACTGACGACATAACATAAGTGACATGAAGTCTTAGCACATCCCTGTGTGCTGGTTACAAAATCTTTAGGTTCCGAGAATTTGAAGTTGTTGCTTACATTTTCAGGAGCTGCTAATGTTATAACCTATTTTCATGATTGTTTTTGTAGCCCCAAAGATGGTAGTATTTTGTCACCATGGCTTGTTTTCAACTGCTGGTGTGTGGGTCTCCAATCCTCCTAACAACAGCCTGGCCTTCATCCTAGCAGATGCTGGGTATGATGTGTGGATGATAAACAGCAGAGGAAGTACCTGGGCAAAGAAACACGTGACTCTAAGCCCAGATTCTAAAGAATTCTGGGCTTTTAGGTAGGGAACTATTCCATGTGATTTCTCCTTTTGCCTTTAAAGACTGTCCAATGTTTTAGTGTTTAAATAGTTTTGTGGAACTGGATTGAAGGCATTTCACTGAGAGTAATTTTAGAAGATTGATTTGGGTGATATAATTTGGGCCTTTATATTATGATTACTACACTTAATAAGTATCAATCCAATTATTTTAAAAATTATGCAGAGTGTGTGTGTGTGTGTGTGTGTGTGTGTGCATGCTTGTGTGTATGAAACATGTATATTCATGTTCACGTATTCCTGTAAGGGTCAGAGCACAAATTCAAGTGTCATTCCTTAGACACAATTTGTCTGTCTGGCTTGAGAATCTCTAAGTAGGATAGGCTGAGTGCTCAGCTAAATTACTTATTTCTGCTCCTGCATTGCTAGTATTTCAGGTAAGAAACAGCATACCTGCCTTTTTTTAAAAGGTGAGTCCTCAATTATTTTCCAATGAACTGCCTCCTCAGCTAATACTGTTGATATTTTGTTAGAGGAAAGACTGACAGGCAGGTGAGAAGAGAGAAGGTTAATTGTACTTATGACTACTTTGTGTCACAGAGTAGTATAATTTTATATCATTAATTTGTTTAATCAACTTCTTTTTTGTATTCATCTTTGTACCTCTCTCTCTCTCTCTCTCTCTCTCTCTCTCTCTCTCTCTCTCTCTCTCTGTCTTAGGAGATTTTGCAACCTACTTTCCAATATTAAATAATATACTGCTCATATGGAGAACCTAGAATTTTTGGAAATTTGGCTCTAAATCAAAAGTGCTCTGAATTAACTCTAACAACTCATTCACTGAGCACATAACAATGCTAGCTCCATTCTGTGCAATGTATATAACTGTGGACAAATGTCGTGGGAAATTTGTGATCACAGAGTGATCATAAGGGGGTCACATAGTGAACACGTGGGTAGTAATTGATAATTGCCTCCACTTTGTGAACCATGTCTCCCTTCACACAGACCACATAGAGACATCATTTAAAACAGAAATTATTTACTTATTTGTTAGTAACTAAATCACCCTTTCTCCATTCTGTTTTCTTGTAGTTATGATCAAATGATAAAATATGACCTTCCGGCCACCATTAATTTCATTCTGGAGAAAACAGGACAAAAGCAGATTTATTTTATCGGCCATTCTCAAGGAACCCTTATTGGTATGTGACAAAAGAACAATGCTGAAATCGTATCCTGAAGAACACAAATATGTACATATAATTTACACCTCTCTGTTAAGCACAGAGAAGCTCTGACAGATAACAACTGGAGCCTGCTTTAAAATGTCAAATGTTGAAATCATAGTCTCTAACACATAAAATATTTAAATGAAGTACATATGTGAGGTACTCCTAGGGTTCTGTATACCTAGAACTTCTAAGATTAATAACTCATTGTGTGTGTGTGTGTGTGTGTGTGTGTCTGTTTGTGTGTTCTTTCTCAAATGGCATTGTACGTGTTGAAAATTGGAGTGTCCATTTTTCTTTTTTCCTTTTTTCTTTTTTCTTTTTTTTTTTTTTTTTTTTTTTTTGGTTTTTTCGAGACAGGGTTTCTCTGTGTAGCCCTGGCTGTCCTGGAACTCACTCTGTAGACCAGGCTGGCCTCGAACTCAGAAATCCGCCTGCCTCTGCCTCCCAGGTGCTGGGATTAAAGGCGTGCTCCACCACACCCGGTCTCATTTTTCTTAAAAAACACTTTATGAATCTGTCTCCACTGTCTTGGTCTGCTCTCACAGATCTTTGATTGATATTGTTTGGGTTTGTACAAAGTATATATTTTCAAAGAACAAATGTGACCATGAATAGATGGTTCCAACTGTCCGTCAGGAAAAATATTTCTAACTAATGCATGCATTTGTCCAATTTATAATGTGATAGACAGGATAATTGTAGATAGATAAGTAGATTTGTATATAGGGGTGCACCTGCAGGAGTGGGCTGGAGATGCTACAGGGAGGACATGTGAATGTAGATCATTAAAAATCTAAAGATTATTAAAGTCAATGTGTAACATTTTGGGTAGGTGTCTTTTCTAACAGTCAGTGAAGATTTTAATTTTTAAAAGTGCCGAGCTGATCTTAAATATTGTCATTCAGGCTACTCAAATATGTGAGCCAGCAATCAAAAACACAAAGGCTTTAAAAATTTCAAACAAGATTCACATTGGCCAGAAGACAAAACAAAAGGAAACTAGGTACAACCTCCTAGAGAAGAAAATGCCAAAGTAACAGAATTCCAGAAGTTATTAGAGTGATCTCTTAAAGAGCAGAATATTATTCCTCTTCCAGACTGACTTTTTCTAATGGTGAATCTTAAACAGAGTCATTCACAGTAAGTGGGGGGTGGGGAGAAGCAAATTGAATGGGACTTAAAGAGTTTAACATCTTAGCACTCTGATGAGTAAACTAAGGGAAATCTTCAGGATCAAGTTTAAGTGTCTGGCAAAGAGCAAACATAATCTCTGTGAAAAAGCATAACTATGCAGAAAATATTAAGAAGGAGAGAACAGCAATTGTATTACATATATATATATATGCATATATACATATATATTATTTCTTTCAGCTCTGGGGGCATTTGCAACAAATCAAGAACTGGCTGAAAAGATTAAACTCAGCGTTTTAATAGCTCCAGTTCACACTGTTAAATATATCAAAGGTTCTGGGCGCCTTCCAGCTTATTTCTCTCCAACGGCTTTCAAGGTTTGTGATGAACTCAAAGTGGTGGTATACTTACACTTCTCAAAATAAGATTGCTAAAGAAGAGATCTACCAGTACAATCTAGTGCTCATTCACCAATATCGCCTTCCTCAATGGCTACAGCGACTCTCACCTCAAAGATGGGTAGCCTGTAGTTTGTCCTGTGCACTTTCTGAAGCATGGATGTATTTTTCTTTTATCTATATTTTTTATTTATCTATATTTTTTAATATTTTATCTGCTTTGTGTTAATATATTTTTATTTTTGAGAATTTTATACATTAGGACTCTATTCACACCTTTCCCCTCCCTCCCTGTATTCTTCCAACTCCTCTGTGCCCCTCCCTCGCAAATTCATGACTGTCTCTTTAAGTAGCACCATTCCGCACACGTCCATACCTCCTAAGTCCGTTCGGTGTTGCTTGTAGGTCTGTACATAATTTTAGGGATGATCACTTTGTATCAGATAATCTTTTGCAATGTTTCCTAATGCAGTTTATCTTACTGAGTATTTCACTTTCATGTTTTCAATCACTGTCTTCAAACAGAGACAGAACTGCTTAGATAATTCATTTTTAATTTAGTAAAGATATAATCTGTCTAAAATCCATGGCCCTATATTATTTATGTCACTGTCTTTATTACCATAAAATATCCCCATACCATTCTACTAATAAATACAGAATGCCAGAATATAAGGTTTACAGAAGTCTAATTTTGCCCTCTAGGCTAGTGACTGTCTAGTCACTACTAAAGCATTTAGTTATTGTGCTGCTTGGTCAGTCTTTTCTCAAGCCTTCAGTACTCGAGTCTTTCCAGTTCCATCGCCTGACCTTGAGTTTGTTTCCTCACCTAGATGTGCCGTCCATAGAGAGCTGGAGCTCAGTGTAGAATCTGCAAAGACCTTTGAATTCCACTCCCTTCTCCTTGGATGGAAACCTTAGCTGCCTTGGCCTTTCCCAAAACTTACTTGTGTAGAAAGGTTACAACGCTGGGAATTCTCTTTGGGCAACAGACGTGCAATGTGACACCCAGTAGTTAGAGTCATATTGTCATGTTACACTCTCTCACAGCCTAATATGCAGTGCTCGAGGACTCTTGCTTTGTATGTATTTCACGTGTGTTTTCAATTAACACTATCTGATATCATTTCTAAATGAAGCTGACACGGTCGTCTTCCTCCAGCATCTCGAATCCCCTGTGTGTCTATAAAGCTGTTGATCGTAGTCATCTCATCTAGATGGAATCACGTGCTTTGGGGTCCTCTGTCTGGGCTCTCTCAGTTGGTTAGTTCATCTAGGGTACAGCATTACAGGAACCTCTTCTGTGAAAGAATAATAATCTGCTGTGTAAAGGTACCACATTCACTCATCCGTGTAGCACTACTGACAGAGTGTTCAGTGTTTATTTTTTTCTGGTTTGCTCATTTGCAAGTTTCTGTGTGGTCATGTTTTCATTTTATGCTAAGCATGCTTCCAAATATGGCCATTTCTATACAGTGTTTATTTAGGTCAACAAGGCCACCAGGCATTAACCCTGAGAAAACCCTCTCCAATGAGGAAACAGAAAGACTGCTGCCACCCCACGATGTTCATGATTCTCGGAAGTTCTCATTCAATTTAAACCGATTAAAAATAAATCTAGCACATTTTATCAAATCGTGTAGTGAATGTCATAACCAATGAACTAAGCCAACCCACCCTTCAGTAACATACAGTAATTTAGTCTTATGTCTCACTCCCTGTAAACATCGTGCTTCTATCAGACAAACGCTTTCTCACACTAAGAACTGCTCTTCACATTTGTTAATTTCAGCTTCTCTTTGGCGAAAAGGAATTTGTTCCTACCGTAGTTTTCAGTAAGACATCTGGATATGTATGCAATATTGAGTTGGTCGACACTGGATGTGCTGCTGTAGTGGGATCCCTGGGCGGGTTTGCTCCAGAGCAGTTAAACACAGTAGGTGCCATTTTCTTTCAAATTCATCATTGGGGCGTGTGTGTCTGTGTATGTGTGCGTGTGTGTGCGTGCGTGTGTGTGTGTGTGTGTGTGTGTGTGAGTGTGCATGTGTTGCTAAGATAACACTGTATCCAGTAAATTAATTTTAATTCACTTAGTCTGGTACATATGAAAATCAAGGTGTGCTTTGCATACAACTCCAAGTTCTCAACGTGAGAACACGGAAAGTCTGTTGTCACCAATTATGAATGAATAGCTGGGGATCAGGTAGGGATGAGTTTCCTCTTTTCTTCTACTCAGTTCAGCGAGTGCATCTGCTGTCATTCATCAAGTAACTAATCACCCAGTTCAGCACTTAAGATCCAGAATTGAGGATAGTTCCATGTAAACTACCATATAAAATATGAATCATTAGCAAAAAGAAATTCTTTAATATATGAAAAGGAAATGAACTGGCTCAGGCTTTGTTAATATCTAAGCTTTGCTAAATCTTTTACCCTCATAGTAAATTACATCTTCCAAACTACTTAACATCAAAACATACAAAATATCTATGTATTGTTAAAAAAATTAGAGTCAACTCTCATGAGAAGCTCACATCAACCTTTTGGTGTGAGCACCTTTTCTATTTAACAAAACTCAGTGGTGAGTAACATTATATGGCTTGAGAAGATTGTATTTATATATTTATGTAACAAAAATTAAAGAAAAATATAGGTCACAGATTTTAGAGAGAGTAAAGGAGTGTAGGCTTGGGAGGTAGAGAAAGAGAAAAATGATGTAATTGTATTTTTGTTTCAAAAAATTAAAAATGAAAATCTTATTGTAACAAGTAGATTACTCGCTGCGGTCAAAATCAAGACTTTCATTATAAACTGATTGAAGACATATAGCTTTTATCTTTTATTTTGTGTGCATGAGTGTTTTACTTGTATGTATGTTTGTTCACATTCTGATGCACGTAGGGGTCATTGAATACCCATGAACTGGAGCTACAGGTGGTTGTGAGCTACCGTATGGGTTCTGGGGATTGAATGTGAGTCCTTTGCAAGAACCACTGCTCTTTTTATATGGAAGTAATACAGCCTCACTCTTTTGAAAGACATTGTTCCTGTGGAAGGAAATCAAACACTGACAGATATATGGTGTATCTTCTTTTCTCCTAGAGCCGTGTTGATGTCTACATAACATTCAGTCTAGCGGGAACATCCGTCCAGATTCTTACACATTACGGTCAGGTACAAATATGTCTCTTTCCTTCCTTCTGCTTTTGAGACTCTTCTTTGTAAGTTTCAGAAAATCTTTCTCCAGTTGGCTTTGTGGTCAGTGTATTCCATCCCCAAGTGACAAATTACAGAAAACTTTTTGGTACATAGAACCTTGGTAAAAGAGAAAATACACCTAACTCTCAAGAGACTGGAGGCCCCAGGGAGTTTAGAGGTCTGGTGGGGTCGGGGTGGGGACATCCTCATGGAGACAGGGGCGGGAGGAGGTATGGGATGTGGAACAGTCGCAGGGTGGACTGGGAGGGGAATAAAATCTGGAGTTTAAAATAAATAAATAAATAAATAATTGATTTTTTTTAAATGTGAAAAAAGTGCAATAGTCATTTTATCCTAAAAGGGAATGGCTTTCTATTTCAATCAGCCAATCTATGTACATATATTATATATTCAATTAGCACCAACTTTAGTAAATAATTTTACAGAACTGATGCAAGATGCAAATTGTAGGTGCCATTGAGGTCTATGAGTAAACTTTGATAACTTTGGTAACTACTTATTCTCCTATGTGTCAGCCAAAAACACTGTGGATAGAATCAGGTGGTCCTACTAATGTCATTTGACAAGAGGTAAACTGGTACCTAAACTGGGAGCAAGTCATCTTAGGTTTTTTTTGTTTTGTTTTGTCTTTCAATTCTGTTCAAAGATATACCATGTAATTCTATACATTGTATGTGTCTTAATGGTATGAAAAATTTTAATCTATTATCCCATTATCAATAAATCAGAATATTTTATATCCTATTATATGCTGTTTTATATTGCTTTGTTAACAAAATTCTGTTCTGGATTCTGCAACTCCCTTAACATTGGTTTCTTTTGTTTACTTCTGATCATTATAATTTCTTAATATTTTTTGAAAATTCTTGTATTGTGTAAAATTAAAGAATAATTATGTAAATGAAATTACATATGAAGCATACAAATTTTATTATATAAAATATTATTCCAAAGAGCAACCAAATTATTCTGAAGTATATTTTGAACTCATTTTAATTATAGAGTAGTAAAATAACTTTAGAAGTACTAAGTTGAAATTTTACATTTTATTTTTCTTATGAGCATTAATTTAGATTCTCATAGTTAAACACAGTGGATAACTAAAATAATTATAAGATGAGATTTGCTACATACTACTAAAACTAAATATAGCATAAAAGGATATACTTTTATCATTCATGAATAATATTTTCTCAGCTTCCTATTGACTTTTCTTACTGTTGAATACATATTAACTGATACAGTTTAAGTATTATTAAAATGGTCCTAAAGTATATTTTGTTTGAGGTGTTATAAAAGTATAAATATTTTCAAGGTTCTTTTTATTCTTATTCATAAAATGTGTAATACTCTAGGACTTTAATTTAGTAGCCATTGATTAAGCAGTAGATATCATTAAGATAGGGCTTATCTGTGCCAATGTGTCATTAAAAAGAGGCAATAGAACTCAATAAATGTTGATTCTATCATAATATAAGCTTTGTAATTTGGTGTGTTTTCTCTGTATTTAAGGCAATTAGAAGTGGTGTATTTCAGGCTTATGATTATGGAAGTCCATCTCTGAATATGCAACACTACAATCAGGTAAGTTTCTTTTTTTCAGATTTAATGATCTGGCCCTCACAAAAGGCACATAGTCTAAGAAATCTAATGCAAGTCCTGGTTTTTAAAATAAGGCTTTGGGATATTTCATTTTTCTTAGGAAGAGGGACTGCACATAATTTTGAAAGGAATCAAAATGAATAGCATTATCTTTTGTATGATGATACTGTGACAATGTTCTGTCTAACACATCATTTGAATCTCACCAAATTATGTGGGATTTATCAGACATTTATTGATATAGTCATTTCACATGTAGAGATCCAGGCTCAGAGAACTTAGGACTTGTATAATTTCAAGCTTGGATGATAGACCACTATAATGAGGGGGGGGGGTACTAAGCAGCATAGACTGCATAGACAGTAGCTCTGACAAAATTAAAGTGAGTAAATATATAAAAATAAGATTAATTTTTACCTGACAAAGGCCGAGATCAGTAATTTCTACGAACACAATAAGTGTGTCATTACAATTATCCTGCCACAGATGAGAATAAGCCATGAAGAGTTTGCTATTTTTGTTAATGTTTTGTTGAATTTTTGTTAATTTCTTTGTTAATGCATTGCTCTTTGTCATTTTCCATCAGACTACTCCTCCAGTATACAATGTGGAAGACATGAAGGTTCCAGTTGCCTTGTTTACTGGTTTAAAAGATTTTTTGGCTGACCCAGAAGATGTTGCAAATTTGGTACCCAAAATATCCAACCTTACATACCATAAGACTATTCCTGATTTTAGCCATCTTGATTTTATAGTAGGAATAAATGCTAGGAAAGAGGTTTCTGAGGAAATTCTAACAATTCTTAGGAAACATGACAGTGACGTTCAGCTTTAGCTTTTTGCGTGTTTTTAAACCTTTCTGAAACTCTCTTGCTTTTATAAGTGCAAATATATTCTTACTTGGCCTTTTCCTCCTTAATTAATTATCTTTTTTGAAAGCTATTGCTTCATTTACTGGATCATTTACATTAGTGAAATTTATGACCATCAAGCGAATACTTCATCTTGTGGCTGTTTTCAATCAAAGTTTATATATTTTTGAAATGATTGTTCCTGAAGAAAAGACCTACTTTTAATTTCCAGTAATGAAATCCTAATATACTGACAAAGGAAGAGGCCAGACGCATACTGTGATGTCAGATATGATGCTGTCTGAAGAGCAGACCATAACACGTGTCATGCATTAGAACCAAGGCTCTAGAAAGGCAATTAATCTTGTTGCTTAGATTCCACAAGTCTTATTTACTAATCTCATTGTAAACCTCCCCTGTCCCACTACTTGTGTGGACCAGGCACTGTTTGAATAAGTCACTTCTGCCAGTATTCTGTGGCATGAGTGGAAGAGGAAATATTTAAAGTGATCTGAGATATTAAAAATAATTCACAGATTGATCATTCATTGAAGCCCCTGTATAATATGATACTTTGAACTCTCCTTGCAACACATAGTGACCAAAAATTCAAACACACAGTTATAATTTTATTATTAAAATGTTAATCTGCTTTCGAATTTTTTAATCCTAAATTAATAATTCTGGGCATAGATTGGACAATATAAAGACTAACCACGCTTAGTCTCAAATGTATTTTTCTTACAATAATTTCTATGATAATAAAGATGTGTGTGTGTGTGTGTGTGAACATGTACATATGTGTTAATTTCCTTCTATTCCAAGTTTCTGCAGGACTTTTACTTGGTTAAAAGTCTTTTTACCATCTATGGATGTTCACATGATTACTGTCTTTGGTCCATTTATGGGATCGTGTATCACATTTAGTGGCTTGGAATATGTCAAACCATCCCTGTAATATTTCTGGAATAAAGTCAACTTATTAATGATAAGTGGTTTTCTGTTTCTTAAAAGTATTTTTCATTCTTCTTTAATACATTACAAAGTGACTGCAGTTCCCACTCCCTCAACCCCTTCCAGTTCCCTGCTCCCATCTCCCTCCTCCCCCAGTTCCATTTCTTTTCCGTTCTTCTTCAGAAAAGTGCAGACCTCCCAAGGCACAAAAGAAGGGGAAATAAAATGAATTTGCTAGGTGGACTCACAGCAGGTGGAAATGAGAAGAAGGATCAGGTGAGAATGGAGGGACAGAGCACTGGTAGAAACAACTGGAATTGGAGGCAATTGAGGAGATGAGGTAGAAACTGAGAGCAGTGGGAATCTACTGGATTCTACAAGGATGTCCTGAGCAAAGACTCCTAGCACTGGGGGGTATGGAGCTATACCCTGCCATCTTCTGTAACTAGTCAAGGCTTTTCCAGTGATGGCACTGAGATATAAAGCCAGCTGCAAAATCTTCAACCTTCAACTTATCCTTGGCAGATACCATGCAGGAGGAGCTGCAGTTGGCAACTAAATTCTCTGTAGATGGCCCACCAGTTTGTGTGGCTGCAATGGTGCATCCTGGAAAGGCATGGTTCCAGAAGCTGTGTCCCACGATTGCTTCTTGATGCTGGCATGCCTTCTTATATCTGTCATTGCTGTATTCCCCATTTTTCTAACAAGATGTGATTGGGCAAAGAAAGAGTCTTCTGCCTATAGTCTGTTATGACTGATTCCTACGTATTAGCCCGCTCCATTGTGTACAATTTCCTGCAGATCATCATGAAGATGAACTTTTATGAACTAATGCTGTTTAGATGAAATAATAATTCTGTACAATTCCTGATATGATTTGAATAATTTTGGGAAGTTAGAGTAGTTGATAGACAATTTAAGGAGATAGTTCAGGTTGTTTTGCCAGAAAGATATGATAAAGCTGAAATCAAGAATAGAATGTGCTCCCTCTTCATAGAATAGTAAGTAAAGGCTGCATGAAAAGCAATAGAATAAGCTTTTATGTGCTACAAGCACATAGAATGCAGTAGGAAGAGAAATAGGCTTGGACCAATAGGTGATCAATACAAATATTGATTCTAGGTCAGGTCCAAAGGTGAAGCCACAGGCATGTATCATGAGAAAGTATGGCCATGAACCCAGAGTGGGTAATTCTTTAAAAAAAACAAAACTACTGATTTGAACTTATGAAATGAGCTTATGAAATAAAAGATAGTTACATTTGCTTTGAACTTATAATCAAAAATTTTGCTTTAAATTTCTTTTGTAAGATTTTATATATTGTTGAGTGAGGTAATTTTTCTCATTTCCTTGTGTGTGCGTGTGTATGTGTGTGTACCTGTGTGTATATATCTGTGTACCAGACTACTTCCTAGGAAAAGAGGGAAATAATTTATATCATACTTTTATTTATAAGACAAAATGTCCATGCCAACCATCCTCTAAAGAGAAAATGCAAAGCTGTATCAAGTTTACAAATACGTGTTAGCATTTGTTGTAAGATTTTTGCTATGCTTTTCTGTTAATATTTCTTTCTAATTAATTCTTGGATATTTCCATGAAATTTTGTTCCTAAGACATTTCATTTGAATGCTTTGAAGATATCTTCCACATTTGTACTTAGTTTGTTTACAGAAAAACTACCTCTAGAACTTGATTTCTCACATTTGCAAGTCAAGGCTTCTTACTTTATAACTCTATTTACAACAAACTTTAACATGTTTGAAAAAATTGACTATGGAAATGCTCCTAAGCAAACCAGAGGGGCATATTTATATTGTTTTGCAAATTATATTTTAGAGTCATTAATCTGTTTTTTCTTTTCATGACACTATGAGGAACATTCAGAGAAGCAATACATGGGAGGAAGCAGTTTGGCAGTGATCAATCATAGAGCAAATGAAGCTCGGAAGTGGTTTAAGAACCACATCAGTCTTATGAGCTTTGGTTTTTTTTTACATTTTTTATTGGTTATTTTATTTATTTATATTTCAAATGTTACTCCTCTTCCAGGTTTTCCCTCCACATTCCCTTATTACATCCCCCTCCCCCTGCTTCTGTGAGGGTGCTCCCTCACCACCCACCCACTCCTGCCTCACTGCCCTAGCATTCCCTTACACTGGGACATTGATGCCATATAAGGCCGTCCTCTGCTACATATGCAGCTGGAGCCATGGGTCCCTCAATGTGTACTCTTTGGTTGGTGGTTTAGTCCCTGGGAGCTCTGGGGGGTCTGGTTGGTTGATACTGTTGTTCTTCCTATGAAGTTGTAAACTCCTTCAGCTCCTTCAGTCCTTCCCCTGACTCTTCCTTTGGGGCCCCCGTGCTCAGACTGATGGTTGGCTGCAAGCATCCACATCTGTATTGGTCAGGATCTGGCAGAGCCTCTCAGGAGACAACTATATATCAGGCTCCTGTCAGAAAGCATTTCTTGGCATCAGCAATAGTGTCTGGGTTTGGTGTCTGTAGATGGCATGTAACCCCAGGTGGGGCAGTCTCTGGATGGCTTTTCCTTCAGTCTCTACTCCACTTTGTCCCTGTATTTCCTTTAGACAGGAACAATTCTGGGTTAATATTTTTGAGATGAGTAGGTGGCCCCATCTCTCAAACAGGGGCTGTGCCTAAACTCTGAATATGGTCTCTACAGGTTCTCTCCCCCTTTTTTGGGTATTTCAGCTAATGTCATCCCTGTCGGGTTCTGGAATCCTCTTGCTTTCCTGGTATCTGGGACTTTCTGGTGGCTAACCCCAGTTCCCCATCCCCCATTGCTACATACCTCTGTTTAATTTCCTGACCCTCTATAAATCTCCCGTCTCCTCCCACACCTGATCCTGTCCACCCCTTTTCCCTCCCCCCTCTTCTTTTCCGCCCAAGTCCCTCCCACCATCTACCTCTCATGATTATTTTGTTCCCCCTTCTAAGTAGTACTGAAGCATCTACACTTTGGTCTTCCTTCTTCTTGAGATTCATACAGTCTGTAATTTGTATCATGGGTATTCTGAGCTTTTTTCCTAATATATAACAGTGAGTACATACCATGTGTGTTCTTTTGTGACTGGGTTACCTCACTGAGGATGATATTTTCTAGTTCCATCCATTTGCCTGTGAATTTCATGAAGTCATTGTTTTTAATAGCCGAGTAGTACTCCATTGTGTAAATGTATCACATTTTCTGTATCCATTCCTCTGTTGAGGGACATCTGGTTGTTTCCAGCTTCTGGCTATTGTAAATAAGGCTGCTATGAACATAGTGGAGCATGTGTCTTTGCTTTATGTTGGAGCTTCTTTTGGGTATATGCCCAGGAGTAGTATAGCTGTGTCCTCAGGTAGTACTATGTCCAATTTTCAGATGAACCGCCAGCTGATTTCCAGAGTGGTTGTACCAGCTTGCAATCCCACCAGCAATGGAGGAGTGTTTCTCTTTCTACATATCCTTGCCAGCATCTGCTGTCACCTGAGTTTTTGATCCTAGTCATTCTGACTGGTGTGAGGTGGAATCTCAGGGTTGTTTTGATTCACATTCTCCTGGTGGCTAAGGATGTTGAACATTTCTTTAAGAGCTTCTCAGCCATTTGAGATTCCTCAGTTGAGAATTCTTTGTTTACCTCTGTACCTCATTTTTAAAATTGGATTATTTGGTTCTGTGGAAGCTAACTTATTGAGTTCTTTGTTTATATTGAATATTAGCCCTCTATTGGATGTAGGATTGGTAAAGATCTTTTCCTAATCTGTAGGCTGTTGTTTTGTCCTAATGACAGTGTCCTTTGCCTTACAGCTTTTCAATTTTATGAGATTTCCTTTGTCTATAGTTGATCTTAGAGCATAAGCCATTGGTGTTCTGTTCAGGAACTTTTCCCCTGTGCCCATGTGTTCGAGACTTTTCCCCACTTTCTCTTCTATTAGATTCAGTGTATCGGGTTTTATGTGGAGGTCCTTGATCCACTTGAACTTGAGCTTTGTACAAGGAGATAAGAAAGGGTCAATTTTCATTCTTCTACAGGCAGACCACCACTTAAGCTAGCACTATTTGTTGAATATGCTGTCTTTTTTTCCACTGGATAGTTTTAGCTTCTTTTTCAAAGATCACTTGATCTTTGACCATAGTGTGTGCTTGTGTGTGTGTGCGTGTGTGTTGATTTCAGGGTCTTCAATTCTATTCCATTGATCTACCTGTCTGTCTCTGTACCAATACCATGTGGTTTTATCACTATTGCTCTGTAGTATAGCTTAAGGTCAGGGATGTTGATTTCCCCAGAAGTTCTCTTATTGTTGAGAATAGTTTTCACTATCCTGGGTTTTTGTTCCAAATGAATTTGAGAATTGCTCTATCTCTGTGAAGAATTGAGTTGGAATTTTGATGGGGATTGCATTGAATCTGTAGATTTCTTTTGGCAGGATGGCCATTTTTACTATGTTAATCCTGCTGATCCATGAGCATGGGAGATCTTTACATCTTCTGAGGTCTTCTTCAATTTCTTTCTTCAGATACTTGAAGTTCTTTTCATATAGATCTTTCACTTGCTTGGTTAGAGTCACATCAAGATATTTTATATTATTTGTAACTATAGTGAAGGGTATTATTTCCCTAATTTCTTTCTCAGCCTGTTTATCCTTTGAGTAGAGGAAAGCTACTGATTTGTTTGAGTTAATTTTATATCCAGCCACTTTCCTGAAGTTGTTTATCAGCTGAAGGAGTTCTCTGGTGGAATTTTGAGCTTTTTAATGTTTGACTTTTTAGAGGACAAATGTCAAAGTTCACTGAAAATGCAACCACAAATATTTACAGGGAAAGGAAGAAAATGAGAATTACAATGCCATTTATAGTCCAGAAGATTCTAAGTAATTTACATTGCTGATAATAATATGGTATCCTGGTATCACAAAGCTTTGTCATTTCAATATATAATTATTATATTCATAATTATTGTAGCTAATCCTTAAACCATGACTTTCCATTGAAATTTAACACTTTGATTCTATTTCATAAACTACTAAAAGATTCTTTCATATTCTATTAAAGATTTCATATTCTACTAAAAGATTTCTTTCTTCTTCACTAAATAGATGTCTTGATATTAAGGAATTCAGTAAAACTCAGAAACAATTAAAGAGCAAAACAAGTCTCACTCTAGAGCAGGGAATATTATTACTTGACTCTATCTCTTTCATGTTAATCATTTGAATTGAAAAATGTGTGATTCTTAAATCACTGTGGATTTAATAGCACTTTAATCAAGATCTCTCTAGACAGTAGTAAGGACACTTTGAAAACAGACATTGAGCTAGTTAGGCATATTAAAAATTAAGCTGGTGTGTGTGTGTGTGTGTGTGTGTGTGTGTGTGTGTGTGTGTGTGTGTTTCACTCAAGAATCCAGAGAGCTCTGGCAGATGGCTAAAGGCTCAATCATTCACCACGAGGGAGTTCAAAGCAGATTAGCTAGTCACTGCTACAGAGTGACAGTGTGGCAGATCAGAATGCCTGCTCAACCCCAACCCCGCCCTACCTGTCTCTCAGGAGGTCTGCCATAACCAAGAACACAAGGAAACAGGGATACAGGAAGCCTACACTAAACAGGGACATACAAGCCCTGCCCTACCCAGAGATAGCACTGCTTGCCTCCCAGAAGGCCTGCTATAACCAAGGTCACACGGCTCTACCTAGCTCCAAGGAGGTCTGCTCCAGTCCGAGACACCAAGGCCAGTTAACAGCAGAGTGAAAGACAAGCACAAGATCATAAGCAACAGGAGCCAATGTAATCAGGCACTATCAGATCCCAGTTCTCCTACCACAGCAAGAACTGCATACCTTAACACACCTGAAGAGCAAGATTCTGACCGAAAATCCCATCTCATAAAGATAATAGATATTTAAGGAGGATATAAATAGCTCCTTTAAAGAAATACAGGAAAATAGGTAGAAGCCTCAAAGAGGAAACAAATAAATCTTTTAAAGAAATACAGTAAATACAATAAAATAGGTGAAGGAATGGAACAAAACAGTCCAAGACCTAAAAATTGAAATAGAAACAATAAAGAAATCACAAATGGAAGCAACCCTAGATATGGAAAACCTAAGAGATCAGGAGCTACAGATGCAACCATGACAAACAGAATACCAGAGATAGAAGACAGAATCTCAGGAGTAGACGATACCATAGAAGATATTGGCACATCAGTCAAAGCAAACAAGGTAAAATGTTCCTAACCCAAAACATCCAGGAAATTTGGGACACAATTTGGGACTAAACCTAAGAATAATAGGAATAGAAGAGGGTGGAAATTCCCAGTTCAAAGAGCCAGAAAATATCTTCAACAAATCATAGAAGAAAACTTCCCTAACCTAAAGAAAGAGATGGACATAAAGGTACAGGAAACCTACAGAACACCAAATAGATTGAACCAGAAAAGAAAACCTTCATGCTATATAATAATAAAAACACTAAATGTATAGAACAAAGAATGCATATTAAAAGCTGTATGGAAAAAATGGCTAAGTAACATATAAAGGCAGACCTATCAGAATTATACCAGACTTCTCAAGAGAGACACTAAAATCCAGAAGATCTTGAACAGATGTCATACAGACTCTAAGAGACCACAGATGCCAGCTCAGGCTACTATACCCAGCAAAACTCTCAATCACCATAGAGAGAGAAACGAAAATATTCCATGCCAAAACCAAATTTAAACAATATCTTTCTACTAATCCAGCCCTACAGAGGATACTAGAAGCAAAACTCCAATACAAGGAAGGTAACTATACCCAAGAAAACATAAGAAATGAATCCTCTCACAACAAACCTAAAAGAAGAGACTCACACACACATAATACCACCTCCAACGACAAAAAATAACAGGAATTAACAATCATTGGTCTTTACTATCTATCAACATCAGCATGATCCTGAGGAGGGAATTGATGGATAAAAGAGACAAAAGACAGAGATACCTGGGAGCAAGACAGGATGTCTGATCCAGCCCCAAAATTTTAATTCTCACCATCAATTTATAATAAAAAGATAAAGAAACTTTAAACAATATAACCAAGACTTAGACAAAGCAACAGGGATGGGAAAATTCCAAGTAGTTACAGACTCCTAGCCACAAGGACATCCCAAGGCAACCTCCTGTATTCTGCCAGCCACCTAACCTCAAAGGAGTCACCCTGACCTGGGAAAGAATCCATCTCTTGAGAGACAGAACCTAAACAAAATCCTGAAACTCAGAAAACAGCACCCTTGGCCTACTGTTATTTCTAAGCCTAACTTTAACACAAAATGGCTTCACTCAAGCTAATAAGAAGGCTGCAAATCTGTTGGTTCCCAACAAATAGACTCAATTTAAAAATAAAAAGTCACAGGCTAACAGACTAAATATGCAAACAGGATCCATTATTTTGCTGCATACAAGAAACACACTTCAGCAACAAAGACAGACACTACCTCAGAGTAAAGGACTGGAAAGAAGTTTTACAAGCAAAAGGGTCCCAAGAAATAAGCTGGAGTCACCATTCTAATATCCAATAAAATAGACTTTCAACCCAAAGTAATCAAAATAGATGGGGAAGGACACATCATACTGATCAAAGGAAAAATTCGCCAAGATGAAGTCATAAGGCTGAGCATCTATGCCCCAAATGCAAGAGCACCCACATTTCTAAAAGAAACTTTACTAAAGCTCAAACACACATTGAACCTCACATAATAATAGTGGAGACTTCAATACCCCACTTGCACCAATGGACAGGTCATTAAAACAGAAACTAAACAGAGACACAATGAAACTAACAGAAGTTATGAATCAAATGGATTTAACAGATATCTACAGAACATTTCATCCCAAAACCAAAAAAATAAACCCTCTTCTCATCACCTCATGGAACCTTCTCCAAAACTGACCACATAATTGGACACAAAACAAGCCTCAACAGATACACGTAGATTGTATTAATCCCACACATTCTATCAGATCACCAGGGATTACAGCTGGACTTCAATAATAAAAGCAACAGAAAGCACACATACTCATGGAAACTGAACAACTCTCTAAAAACAGCTGCAAATCATTATCTATTCAATGCCTTTTCTGTTCTTTTACTGCTGTGCTGACATGTATTCTTAGGGTATCTATGTTCACCCACATTTTCTTCAAGTTCTTTTCTTAGATAAACAAAAACTGATCAAACAATAATTTGATGATGGGAATTTTTGTCATCAGGAGACATTAAGCAAAACTTGACTTTTAAATGTTTTTATTATTGACTACTATTGTCAAGGTTCCACAGCATTTTTCAGGTAATTCTTTTTAATGGTTCCTATTTTTTCATTGCTTTTGGTTTTATTGAGAACTTCTTAGGACAAAGTTGAAGACAGGGCAATGGTGGTGCCAGATTCCATTCCACAGAATATTCCTTGGTTCACAGTGAACCCATTTTGACACAGAAGTTAGCATTTGTGAACATGGTAAGTGATGCAAAATTTTCTGGTGAACCAAGTATCTGTATTCTTCACAACTTTGGAAAGGATGTGTTATTTTCCACATTTCACAGATGCTGAGGAGCCAATGTCAGGAAGACGCATAATTTGTAGTCTCTCAGGTGGTGTGACAATGACCAAAAAAAGTCTCTCTGATTTCAAAACCCCTGTCACCTGAAGTGGCCTATAAAACCCCAGAAGAAATCCAGCTGTGGCATTGCTTGCTGTCTCCTCTCCCTCATTTCAGTCATCCTCCTGAGGCCAGCTGGCTGTGACTTCCTGATTTTCCTCCAGGGGCCGATGGGATTGGGGCTCACCGGGTAAGCCAGCTGCTCCGTGGAGGCCAGGGCAGGCCGTCGTCTGGGCCTCAGTCACCCCTGTGGGGTTCCCCGCTCTCTCAGGAGCAGACGTCCCGCCCAGGGCACGGCCCTGACCCTCGCGGGGACACAGTGGCAGAGTGGCCCGGCGCCGCTCCAAGCCTTTGCCAGCGGCCTAGCCGAAGGCCTGCCGCCATGAACCGGGTACTGGTCGTGGGCGCCGGGCTAACCGGAAGTCTGTGTGCCGCGCTGCTGAGGAAGGAGACAACCGGCCCCCTTTACCTAGCCCTGTGGGATAAGGCTGGGGACATAGGTGAGTTGTAGGGCAGCCAGAGCATGACAGGCCTCTCCTTGGTGGCATAGGCCAGCCACCCAATCACTCTGAGGAGAAAAGCCCAGCCGTCGTTTCTCTCTGGCCGCTGCAGCGCGCTCTCAAAAAAAAAAAAAAAGTGCGCTGTCACGTGACTCGAAGCTGCCGCAGCAAGAAAGCTGCAGAGAGGGCTGGACCGGGAGCCCTGCCAAGGGAGGCTTGTACCTGGCAAGCATCGACCCACCGACCCACCGGAGCCTTGTGGGCTAGCTTGCACTGTGCCATTGCAGCTTTTTCCAGTCTGCAGATCCCCAAATCCACCTGGACCAAGACTTTCCAGATGTCTAGAATGAGAATCCTTCTTGTATTTTTTTTTTTTTTTTTACTCATTGTAGGGTTCCATCCATTTGGTTTTATTCGTCATTTGTTCAGATTAACACAATATGTACTAGTATCATTGTAAAGCAGTGGTATGTTATTCATGAGTTTCATGAGGCTTTTTTTATTTCTTCGAATTAAAAAAAAAAAAATCATGACCAAATACCCAGGACAATGAGCCATATAAAGACTTTAGCTTATGTTAATGAGTTTAATGTATTTGAACAAAGACAATAAAGCAACCAAGCTAGGGTGAGTTGTATAATTTCAAAAGGTTCATTTATGACTGGCAATTGCTTATGAATTATTTTAAGGGGGAAGAATGACTACTACAAACAGTCCTCATAATCCCCTGTGCACAGCTGACTTGGGAGCTCAGTACATCACCCGCCCTTCTCATTATGCCAAAGAGCATCAAAAGTAAGTCACCAGAAGTCTTAGGAGATATATATATGGTGTAAAATGATACAAATCATGCATTTTAAAACATTTTAAACTTTGCCTCTTATGACAATGAAATGTTCATATTGTCCTTATGAAGACTGGATAAGATTTTATATGGAAGAAAAAGGTAGCTCAATAAATTATAGTTAATTGTTGGTGTGGAAGAGGGCAGATAACAATGAAAGTATTTCTAAGCACATTTTAAATGGGGCATATAATACTTTTCTATGTACTTTTCTTGTTTATAGAGAGAAATGGGACTTGGCTAATGTCAGCAGTTTCAAAGATTCTTGAAGCATTTCTGTTCTTCAAATTTTGTTTAGCATCATATACACTGAGTTGATTGTATGAGGTTTTATAGTGTGATTTGATTTTTAATGTCTAACGGTTAGACAAGGGAAGACAGTTGCAGAGCTAATCGAACTAAACATTTACATTATTTCAGTTTTTATGAGGAGCTGTTAGCTCATGGAATTGTGAAGCCTCTGACAACTCCCATTGAAGGAATGAAAGGGAAGAAAGGAGATTGCAACTTTGTGGCACCTCAGGGATTTTCTTCCCTTATCAAGTACTACTTGAAAAAATCAGGTGGGAATTGGATTTTCTCTGTCTCTTAGGATAAAAGTTGTGAGTTAAATGCTAGTATCATATAGATTATGAAAATAGTTAAACTCTCGATCAGCCTTTCCTTCTTCCAAATAAGCCTGGTCTCAGTTTAGAGTGTGTGTTCTTTTACAAATGTTTGTTTTCCTATGTATGAAGACAAACCTCTGTCACTATTTACTATTAATCTGTTTATACTTATTTCCTTAAAATATGAGCAAAGGGGATTATTTTATAGAAACTATATAGTATCTTTTTGTTTCATATCTTCGGCATGTTTTTTGTATCAACAAATTTAATTTGCTTTCTTTTCTTTAATGATATCCAAAATAGTATCGTATTGTGTGTAATCATTTATTCAACGTTCTTGGGTATATTTATATTTTGAGGACTGGGAAGTTGTCTTGGTTTTTGAGTATACAAAGCACTTTTCTATCCCTCACCTGGGCATAAGAGTAGGATGGATGGATCTAATAGGTTATGCTGCTCTTAAAGACCAATCCTTTGGTAGCAAATGACAGCATTCCTCACATGGGTATCGTACCACCCACAACGGGTTGGGCTCTCCAGCCATCAGTCAGTAATTAAGAATATGCCCTAGAGTTGGTTTTTATGGAGGCATGTTGGTTTTGCTTCTTCTTGTTGTTGTTTATATTTCACCATTTTATTTTTGAAAGTGTTTAATTATTTCATAATCAGTGATATATTTTGCATATACACACAATGAAAGCAATGGGATTGTCAACATAGTTAATCTTCTGTGTCTGCACCTCCAATTTCCAAGTTAAAACACTGAAAAAAATCACACAGTTCTGCTTTTCTACTATTCTGTTTTGGTTTTTTTTTTTTTTTTTTTTTTTTCAGTTGTCATTGTTACTTACTAGAGTGGGGTAATAAAAAGTAACAAAAAGACTGTAGCTATCATTTGTTTTGTTTTGTTCCTTCCTTTCTTGAGATAGAGTTTCTTTTTAAAAGATAGTTTTCTTCATTTGCAGACCCTAGTTCTAACTGCTTTTGCACAGTACTATTTACTTTTACCATTCTCTTTCCTGTTCATTTGTTTACTTTTTTCTAAAACTGATGTGAGCAAAGTAAGCCTGGGTAGTTCTCTCTCACAGTTCTTCCTACTGAGTAATTATGACATTTATTTATCCAATACAATGTTCTTTCAAGGGATGCTAGAAAGTAGCATACAAAGTATAGATGAATATTCCTTTCTCTACTTTAACTAGTACATTTAATTTCTTTCCTCTGTCTTCAGGTCTCATCAAAGCATTTCCAGGTGCTGCTTGCGAAATGCAAATCTGTGGGACATGATCCAAAAAAATGTGCTCATATTTTCCTCCTTAAAATGGAGGAAACTGGATAGGGACATGGCTTAGTGGGTAAGCGGCTTGCTGTGAAAGCAGGATGACCCACATTTCAATCCGCAGAGCCCACATAAACGCTGAGTGTGGCAACGAGTGCCTGTAACCCAAGCAGAGGCAGGGAGATCTCAGGTGTTTGACAGCCAGTATAGCTGAAATGGCCAGCTTCAGATTTAATGAGAACGTTCCTCAAAACATTAGGTAAATAACATCTGATAGACTCCTCTTCTGACCTCCACATGCTTAAGCACAGATAGGTATGTCTCTACACACACACACACACCACACACACACACACACACACACACACACACACACACTCTGGAGGAAGTTGGGGGTGAAATGTAGTAACTATATAATAGAAACACATTTACTTTTACAAAATGTTTAATCCTTATTAGTCTTCTTCTATCTATATCGCTCTGTGAAAAATTTAAAATTCTCATTAAATAGCACGTGCAGAATGTTGTAGAATTCTGCCCTCTGGTCATGACTTGGATGTTCAGTCTTTCAAATGTTAGCAAGATATGATTACTTGTCCAAGACACTCACAAGGCCGTTCCCAGTAACACTTCCTCGTGGAACTGATGGTAAAGACATTGTGAAGCATCCCTCAGGATGTTTTAAGTGGTCAGTGTAGCTAACTGTATGTCTTCCATCCTGTTACAATTACCCTAATTAAACTCATCAGTTTGCCAACTTAGACTTGGATTGAACTGTCCCTTGGTGTATCCTTATCTTCTCTTGATTGAATAGGAAAAGGATCACCTTGAGAAACTACAAAGTAGAGACATAATTCCTGCCAGTTAATGTAAAGTGTAGTGGTTGTGTAGAGAGACATTAAACTTTGCCTTTAATAAAAATACATACAGAACATGCTAAGAAGGATGTGAGTATCATGAACAGATATTTAGTAAAAATACCTAATGTGGCATAGATTTCAGAGATGAGCTGAAGATATGTCAGAGAAAATGCTGCAGAGAAAATGACATCTCATAGATGCTTTAAAAGTCAACAAGTGTGAATTAGGGCAGGAGCCAAGTGATTAGAGGTCAAGAGAGCAGGAACTGGAGCTGTCTCGAAGTAGATACAGCTAAGCGCATCCAAGAAATTAAAAGTTCACTGTGACTGGGGAGTAGTTTGAAGGAGAGAGAGCGTGGCGAGGTGAAGTACAGGATTAAACTGGGCTCTGGCATAAGTGCTTTGTACACCCGTTAGAAGATTTTACACTTAATCTCGGGTGCAGTAGGAAGCCTTTGAGGAGCTTCTTCGTAAAGTCTGTGCACGATCAAATTCCCTAAGCTCAAAGAGCCTCGGGAGAAAATGTATATTGTTTCCTGTTTTCAAGAGGGGGTTTCCAGAGCATTTGTAATTTTAATGTGTGGTGTCTTATGAAAGTTATTTACTTTCACAGGAAATTCCTGTTCCTGGAAACTTTAATCCTAGCAATAGAAATGAAATTTTTCTACCTTCTTTGTAAATCCTAACTGTGTGGTGGATTTTCCAGGAGTCATGTTAGCTTTGGATCTGCTCATCTACTGCAGTGGCTTTACATGCTTTTATGATCCATACTTTACCCATCCTGTTAAATAAGGCAGCCTGTAAAAGGAAGATTTCTAGGCCTAATCCTTGGAGTTTATGGTTTTGTGATTGAGATACAGCGAATTCCTTGTTTCCTGGTTTCCTGGCCAGCTTTTCCCCAGGATTTCCTGTCTCTGCCTTCTGAGGACTGGGATTTTAAACAGAACATCAGTCCTTCCCGGCATTTATGTTGATTCGGGGGATTCAAACTCCTGTCCTCATACTGAGCCATCTTTCCAGACCCAGATTTGTTTCTAAAAGTCTTCACAAAATCTGAAATTTGAGATTTCAGTATACTAAGAATTAATAATCCAACTGGAATTTCTTTAGTTCATGGTATATGATTTATTCTCTTAAACAAATAATGACCAAAACCATGTTTCGGGCACTGTAATTTGTATGTTATATTCTGCCATAATTACTTAACCTATTGCTATGTAAAGATGCCCTGGCAAAGCAACTTATGAGAGAGTGGATTTATTTTGGCTCACTGTTCAGAAGTATTGTCTCTCATGGTGGGAAATCCTGGCAGCAGGAGCCTGTATCTGCAGTTAGAAAGCAGACAATGAATCTGATACTCAGCAGAATTCTCCTTATTATGCAGTTTGGAATCCTAGCCTAGGACATGGTTCCACCTACATTAAGTATATTGACCCTGCCTCAGTTAATGGCATGTAGGTAATTCCTCAAAACATGCCCAGAGGCTTGGGTCCTAGGTTATTGGGGATACTTTCAACTTAACAATCAGTGTTAACCGTGACATATACTTTGCATAGAAACAAAGTAGTCATTAAGACTATTCACTAGCTCTAAAATTAAAGGGAATAATAAATAAGCATAGACTCACTCTCTGAAACTGTAAACACGCCCCCTCCCAATTAAATGCTTTCATTTATAAGTTGCCTGGTCATGGTGTCTCTTTACAGCAATGAAAAAATAACTAGCAGAGTGTCTTAGTCAAGGTTTGTATTCCTGCACAAACATCATGACCAAGAAGCAAGTTGAGGAGGAAAGAGTTTATTCAGCTTATACTTCCACATTGCTGTTCATCACCAAAGGAAGTCAGGACAGGAACTCACACGGGCAGGAACTTGGAGGCGGGAGCTGATGCAGACACTATCGAGGGGTGCTGCTTACTGGCTTGCTTCCCCTGGCTTGCTCAGCTTGCTTTCTTATAGAGCCCAAGACTACCAGCCCAGGGATGGTGCCACTCACAAGGGTCCCTCCCATCTTTGATCACTAACTGAGAAAATGCTTTACAGCTGGATTTCATGGAGCCATTTCCTCAAGGGAGGCTCCTTTCTCTGTAATAACTTCAGCTTGTGTTGACACACAAAACCAGCCAGTACAGAGAGCTAATAAATATTTCCCCTTTTATTGAAAATAGATTATTTTCTAATACAATATATTCTGATTCAGACATTCAGGAGTCCTATAAATACATTAAATGAAAAGACATTTTATATATGCGCGCGCGCGCGCGCACACACACACACACACACACACACACACACACACACACACACGTGAATGAGCTGGTACAGACCTGTGCAGGTCCTGTGCATGCTGCCTCAGTCTCATTGAGTTGATATGAGCTTTGCTCAGTTGATTTAGAGAGAGCTAATACATTTTTAATGAAGGGCAACTAAGACATAGTACAAATAGTAGTCTTGAGAATAGTAACTATAGCAGTATTTTATAATTGTTTCCTTTATAAAAGCATTGACTGGAGGCCCAGGAGTACAAGTGGTAGATGGAAGAATTACTACTGAATTAGGAAGATTAGATTAGATTAGAATTAGATTAGATTAGCATTAGAGAGAAGCTAGTCCAGGAGATAAGGTTGAGGAGCCTTTGTTCACTTGAATGGGTCCAGGTTGACTTTTCTTTTCTTCCTCATTGTCCTGGAAAATCCTGACAACTGGGGCCTTCTTTTGCCTTTGGAGCAGAGGCTGAAGTCTTCCTCAAGCAGTGTGTGACTCAAATCAACCTGAAAGATAACAAGTGGGAAGTCTCCAAGGACACAGGCTCTGCTGATCTGTTTGACCTTGTCATCCTTACCATGCCAATTCCTCAGATTCTGGGACTTCAAGGTGACATTGTGAACTGTGAGTAGCTTTGCTGTTACCTGCTCAGGGAGGGTTGAAGGGACACAGATTGGCTTTTCTCTTTGAGTGGACGATCTATTCTCAGTCCTACAGATGTTATGTTTTAAAACTGGCTGTGGTCTACTTTCTGAACTTAGTCATGAAGCTCACAGAATGGTTTGTAACTAGTTAAAATTGAATGATTTTCTTATTGCTCTTGGTTTTAAAAAAAAAAAAAAAAAAAAAAAGGTCAGTGTTGTTTCTGATGTGCTGTAGTGTGGCCCAAAAGAGCAGTGGTTTTGTGACCATCCCGAATGAAAGCTGTTCATCACGGCTTCCTACTGGGTTACTTCATTTCCTGTCTTCTTCTCTGGGTTACTGCTGTTTACTGCTTTGGATGAAGCTACTTAGCCTTACTGATGTGGAGGTGGGTGTCATAGAGCATAAATTACACTGACGGAGCTAAAATCATGTTGAAAGCCAAATTTACAAAAGAAAAATGATAAGGAAATTCCTTTGTTTGGATGAGGAAAGGGTAAATTTTTTTTTTTTTACTAAAATTAACTTATTTTAAGGAGGAATATGGTGAGCCATCAATAAACAGAATACCCTATCTACATAAGCAAATCCAGCATTGTTTTTATATTCTCTTTTCATATGCAAAGAAACTATTAAAACATTATAAAGATTTTATTGAATAAAGTAAAAATTCGTTGTGAACCTGGGAGATGTTGATACATCTAGCCGAGTGGTCAGTCTCCTCAGAAGAGTTGTCTCCATGGTGTCACTCTTTTCTGCTTCCTAGAGAGGCTTGACTGTGAGTTTCCATTTTCATAGGACCAAGATGGTAAGTGACTGTGGAAATTCAGTATTTCCCAGGCCACACGGGTGTGTTCAGAAGAAGGCTCAGGAAACCAGCATGGACTGCTTTGCCTGGAACTAACTCACGAGGACTCTGAGCTCCTGGGTCCCCTCTGATTCCTGCTCCTACTGCCTTGTAGACTGTGACCTCAGTGTGAGCCAAATACGCCCTCCTTCATTACGCTGTGCTTGTCAGGTGTTTTGTCTCAGCAACAATAAAAATGGCTACTATGGAATTGAAATTTTATCAGGCAAAATGGTCAAATACTGGCAATTTCATGTGAGCTAACTCACATAAAGTACTGTATATAGATGCAGGAGTTGAAATAAAATACTGAGCAGGGACAATCATTAGTGGTTCCGATTTTAGGTTTTCTTAGGACTGTACAGACTGCTTTCAAACCATGCTTCATGGTGTCCCCTTCATCTCAGCTGAGTCAGTAGTACTGCCTGTGTGCGGTACATAGTAAGGTACTGGCTTACACACACACACACACACACACACACACACACACACACACACACACACACAGACACACACACACACACACACCACCACCACCACCACCACCACCACCACCACCACCACCACCAGCAACAACAACAACAACAGCAACAACAACTTTAGCATGGACATTGGTGTGTTATTTCTGATTATAGTGTTATTCAGTTTTTTCACAAATTACTAAAAGCCATCAATACCCAAGTCTCTCATTTTTTCTTTTGAAACAGCATTTAAGTGTCTGGCAATTGGCATAGAATTATTGACATTAGGTAGCTAACTTTGCCTTTTGATTTTTAAAATAAAATGTGCAATGGCTAGAATATGTATGTAGAATTAGATTTCCTGTATTTTTCCAGACTCTGTTCTAAAAATTGGCAAATTAGGAATGTGGTTTAAGTGAAAATATCTCTTTATCTTTTCTAGCTGGCAACTGTTACCTGCCTTTGTTGTCGGGTGGGGAAAATTGGATACCTAATTGGATATATTAAGAGGGTAGGAGGCATCTACTTTCAAAGCCATATATTGCCATCTACTGGCACAAATATATATTGCAGTTCCCCAGATTAGGCTAGAAAAATCCTAGATGTAGAAAAATACTGACTATAGTGTAAACCACTCACCACAAGATATTAATCTAGACCGACGAGAATGCATTTACTAAGCAGCCGAATGCGAGAAGTCTGTACAGAGGTTAGGCTGTGCTGCCAGGCCCACAATTTACTTACTAACTGCCAGCAGCTTGATGACTTTTTTTTCCCTTTTCCTTTTCTGTCTCTAAATCCGGCTAGGCTGTAGAATCAACATAATACCATATTTTACCTGAAATTTTTGGCTATTGTTTCAGTGTAGTGTGAATTATATTTAATTATCTTCTTTTCTATTTTGTGTTTTATAAAACATAAGTACTTTCTTTCTTCTGGAAAGTATTAACTATATATATATGGGAGACTAGGGAAGCTTCAAGGACCATATGATTAGCCTCCTGTAGCTTACTTCTCTATAGTTATGCTACTTTTGCCAAGATTATTTCCATCCCCACAGCAAACCTAGGCATTATTATCAATTCCATTCCTAGGGAATGTGATTTGTGAGCCCCATCATTGTGTGGCAACAAAGCCACTAGCAGTGAGTACTGAAAATACCCACTCCAGTTGTAATGATGTTAAACTGTCCCATTGAATCCAGTAGGGTTTTGTGGGGTGGGTTGTTTATGAAATTGGATGTCCCAATAGGTGTGTTAAGATCCAGTATATGTATGTATGTATGTATGTATGTATGTATGTATGTATGTATGTATATATAATTTGCTGAATATCAGTATAGCAATACTCTCTTTTTAAAGAAGTTCTGTTTGCTTAGAAAGCCAATTTTCATCCTTTTCCCATAGGTATAGTTCTTGCAGGCAATAAACATGTAGGTCTTGTGTTTTAATTCAGTCTACTAATCCATAATTTTTAATTGGAAACTTGAGGTCATTATTGTTCAGAGTTATTGCTAAATGGTATGTAGCATTCTGGGTTGGAAATTACTGTTTTATAGAGTTTAGACTATATCTTTCCACATTCTTCTTCTGTTTTTGTATCTGCTGTTGTTCTGATGGTTGTGCCTTGTATGTGACTTGGTTCTTCTTTCTCGCAGCTTTTCATATTCTCACTTTATTTTAACTATAATGTGACATATATAGTTCACTTTTGGCCTTTTGTTGCTTATGTTCCAAATGGCTTACTTCTAGGTGGATATTTCATTCTCTAGATAAGGGGAGTTTGCTGCTGTAGTTGTACTGGTTGTGGTTTTTAGACCTTTGCTTTCCCTTCTGTGTCCATTTAAATATTTGGAATTTGGTCTTTGGCTTGGCAACTTTTCTATTGTTATGACAACACACCATGATGTAGGCAACTCCTTCCCTCCCCCTCCTGTGATTAATTGCTTCTCCCTCCTAAATGGGAATGAGGCGTCCTCACTTGAGCCCTTTGGCTTGTTAAACTTTTTGAGTTCTGTGGACTGTATCCTGGGTATTTTGTACTTTTTTTTTTTTTTGGCTAATATCTACTTATTAGTGAGTACAGACCATGCATGCCCTTTTGGGTCTGAGTTACCTCACTCAGGATGATATTTTTTAGTTCCATCCATTTGCCTGCAAATCTCAGGTTGTCCTTGTTCTTAATAGCTGAGTAGTATTCCATTGTGTAAATGAACCACATTTTCTGTATCCATTCTTCTGTTGTGGGACCTCTAGGTTGTTTCTAGCTTCTGGCTATCACAGATAAGGCTGCTATGAACACAGTGGAACATGAGCCCCTGTGGCATAGTGGGGCATCTTTTGGATAGATTCCCAAGAGTGCTATAGCTGGGTCTTGAGGTAGATCTATTTCCAATTTTCTGAGGAACCTCCAAACCGATTTCCAGAGTGGTTGTACCAGTTTGCAATCCACCAGGAATGGAGGAGTGTTCCTCTCCCTTCACATCCTCACCAACATGTGTTGTCACCTGAGGTTTTGATCTTAGCCATTCTGATTAGTCTAAGGTGGAATCTCAGGGTAGTTTTGATTTGCATTTCCCTGATCACTAAGGACTTTGAATATTTCTTTAGGTGCTTCTCAGCCATTCGAGATTCCTCTGTTGTGAATTCTTGGTTTAGTTATATACCCCATTTTTTAATTGGGTTGTTTGGATTTTTGGTGGTTAGCTTCTGGAGTTCTTTATATATTTTGGATATTAGCCCTCTATCATATAAGGAGTTACTGAAGATTTTTTTCCCAGCCTGTAGGTTGTCGATTTGTTCTATTGACAGTGTCCTTTGTGTTACAGAAGCTTTCCAGTTTCATGAGGTCCCATTTATCAATTCTTAGGTAAACCCCTAACCAAACTAACTAAAGGGTCCAGAGGCAGTATCAAAATTAACAAAATCAGAAATTAAAAGGGAGACATAACAACAGAAATGGAGGAAATGCAAAAAATCATCAGATCCTACAACACAAGCCTATACTCAACAAAAATGGAAAATCTAAATGAAATGGATGGTTTTCTAGACAGATACCACATACAGAGTTAAATCAAGAGTAGATAAACTTTCTAAACAGGCTCATATCCCCTAAGGAAATAGAAGTCATTAAAAACCTCTCAACCGGGGAAAAAAAAAAAAAAAAAGCCTAGGGCCAGATGCCTTTAGTGCAGAATTCTACCAGACCTTCAAAGAAGACCTAATGCCAATGTTCCTCAAACTATTCCATAATATGGAAACAGAAGGAACACTACCTAATTCATTCTATGAAGCCACAATTACTCTGATACCTAAACCACACAAGGACAAAACCAAAAAAGAGAACTTCAGATCAATTTTACGTATAAATATCGATGCAAAAATACTCAATAAAATTCTTGCAAACCAAATCCAAGAACACATCAAAACCATCATTCATCACAATTAAGTAGGCTTCATCCCAGAGATACAAGGTTGTTTCAATATAGGGAAAGCCATTAACGTTCTCCACTATATAAACAAACTCAAAGAAAAAAATCACATGATCATCTCCTTAGATGCAGAAAAAGCATTTGACAAAAGACAACACCCCTTCATGTTAAAAGTATTGGAGAGATCAGGAATTCAAGGCCCATACCTAAACATAATAAAAGCAATTTACTGCAAACCAATAGCCAATATCAAATTAAATGGAGTCATACTTGAAGCAATCCCAGGGACAAGACAAGGATGCCCACTCTCCCCATATCTGTTCAATATGGTACCCGAAGTTCTAGCTAGAACAGTAAGACAACAAAAAGAGATCAAGGGGATACAAATTGGTAAAGAAGAAATAGAGGTATCACTATTTGCAGAGGATATGATAGTATACTCCAAAACTCTACCAGAGAACTCCTACAGCTGATAAACAACTTCAACAAAGTGACTGGATATAAAATCAACTCAAATAAATCAGTAGCCTTCCTTTATACAAATGATAAACTGGCTGAGAAAGAAATTATAGAAACAACACCCATCTCAATAGCCACAAATAATATAAAATATCTTGGGGTAACTCTAACCAAACAAGTGAAAGATCTGTATGACAAAAACTTCAAGTCTCTCAAGAAAGAAATCGAAGATGATCTCAGAAAATAGTGAGATCTCCATGCTCATGGATTGGGAGAATTAACATAGTAAAAATGGCCATCCTGCCAAAGGTAATCTACAGATTCAATGCAGTCCTCATCAAAATTCCAACACAATTCTTCAACGACATGGAAAGAGCAATTCTCAAATTCATCTGGAAAAACAAAAAACCCAGAATAGCGAAAACAATTCTTAACAATGAAATAACAGCTGGGGGAATCACCATCCCCCAAGCTGACCTCAAGCTATTCTACACAGCAATAGTGATAAAAACTGCATGGTATTGGTACAGAGACAGACACGTTGATCAGTGGAATAGAATTGAAGACCCAGAAATAAAACCACATACTTATGGACACTTGATCTTTGACAAAGAAGCCAAAAATATCCAATGGAATAAAGAAAGCATCTAGTCTAACTGGCAGTCTGTATATCGAAAAATGAAAATAGATCCATATTTATCACCTTGCAGGAAGCTCAAGTCCAAGTGGATCAAGGACCTCAACATAAAACCAGATACACTGACTCTAATAGAAGAGAAAGTGGGAAAGAGTCTTGAACTCATTGGCACAGGGAGAAATGTACTAAATAGAACTGCAATGGCTCGTGTTCTGATGACTTCTTAAACTTCAAATATGAGATCATGATTGCTTTTTGTCTCAAGATTAATAGCCTGAAGGATAATAGAGTTAAATCTTATTTAAGTTTTTAATTTTATTTTACTTCTATGAGACAGTCACTGTGTTGTACAGGCTGGTCAAAGACTCATAAACTCAAGCAGTCCATTTACTACAACCTCCTAGTTGGCAGCTACGGATACTGACATGCACCATCATACCCAGCTCATGTGAGTTTAACTGTCTGAAAGGAAAGGATTTTTTCCTAGTATATTATTTTTTAATTAACAATTTTATTTGTTTACATTTCAAATGATATCATTATTCATATACATAATTTAGTAACAATTGTGACCCATTAAAGAAAATTAACTTATTGATCCCTTCTACTTAGTTTAGATTCTTATTTATCACCAAAATTCAATCCAAAACTATTTCCTCAAGGAAGTCTCCCTAATCACAAGTCTATTTTCTTGCATTATGTGTTACCCTGGTTTTCTCTGTATCATATTTTTAACACATAACTTTCTGTGATTTATTAATGGCTTAATTCACTATGCAATGTGTACCTTATCTGTAATGTGTACCTAGGTAATTAAAAAAAAACATAAAAATAGTTTGCTTGCTGAGTTTTCCCCATTCATATTTTCCTATGATTCTCCTCCGGACCATGCACACAAGAGCCGCTAGTCCCTATTTAATGACTGAACAAATAAAAAAGAATTAGGAATTGCAACTTGAAGGGCATTCAACGGTGAAGAGAGTGAATCTCTGGAGAGAACCAGTTCTTAGCAAAAGAAGTTTGAAATGGCTTTTAAACTTAGGGACTGAAAATATATTGTTTGCCAAGAAAGGCTTTGTAGTGGGAATTTTAGGAACTAAAAGTAAATATGGATTTGGAAGAGTGTGTGGTGAGCTTTGAATCTTAACATTTGTTGAAAAAAGCAGAAATCTTAGTTCATCAGAAATGCTGAATCTATCTTTGAAAACTTGGTTAGGCTCATTGGATGGTAATTAACTTAAAACTATCATAAGGTATACTCCAGAATCTGTGACCTTGGTGTCCAGGTGCTGTGCTGTGACTTTCCTGGAGAGAGATGAACAAATGTCTGTTCCCTAAAGATTGGCATTGACAACATACAAATGAGTGCATTCCCCCAAACATAGCTTGGGAACCCAGGACTTTCCTGGATCGATGTACTTGAGCATGGGTGACTGAATGTCAGCTGCATCATTGGAGGCCCATCCCAGGATGGCTGACAACTCCCCTAAACTGCATTCCTGACCTGGTGCTCTCTCCCCGGAGCTGCATTCCTGGAGCTCCCTGTCCAACTCACAGGCAGTTTTACCAGAGTCTTCACCTTGCCGTTGTTAACTGCATGTATAACCTTGAGGGGCAGCCTTGTAATCTTGTCATTTTCTGAGCTTCCTGTGCCCTCCACTATGTTTCCCTAGCTGTCTTTGTTTTATGAGACTCCTGTTTAACACTTCCCACCAGAAGTCAATGCTTCCGTTTGGTAGGAAGAGCTACTCAGCGTGCAGTTTTGTTGACCCAGCAATGAGTTTCATTGCTGTTTTTGCCTGAAGGTCTCCATGGGAAGGAAAATAATTCAGTTTCTCAGTGGGTGTGAATTACTGCACCTAGCTACCCAGAAGCTTCTGAACTGAGATCTCAATTTTAGAAGAAGCAAGCCTTAACCAGTAATCCTATTTGATTTTAACCTTTTATACTCGCCTCATCTATTTGTCTTTTAAAACTACACTGTTTGCAAACCAACAGATTTGGATACATTTCTACTTACTTTTCTATCTCTAAATGAGCCAGCCCAAGTCTGACTCTTTCTCTCTGTCATGCTCTGCAAACATAGGAGTCACCAGAAACAGAAGAGATGCCCAGTGCTGTGGTTGAGCATGGTTTGAATGTGAAATATCAGCTGAAGGCTTATGTATTTAATATGGGGGTCCTCAGCTGGTGGAGCTATTGGGGAGATGGCGACATCACTAGGGGATAGAGCTTCTCTGGAGCAAGTGCCCCACAGAGGCAAGTCTTCAGGTTTCTAGACAAGTTGTTTCCACACTATTCTCTTGTCCTTTACACTGAGATGTTATGATTTGAGTCTGCTCTGCCCCACGTCCCAGTCGTGGAGGCCATATCACCCTACCTCCCTGCTATGATGGCAGATACATTCCAAGCGGAAACAAAATAAGTCCTTTCTCTCGGGCTCACCTCTCATCAGCTATGTGGTCACAGCACAGCCAGAGTGAGTAACATCGTCCTCACTTTAGCGTTGCAGGTGACCTGGCATACCTTTGCTTCTACTCATTTCCATCCCTGGTCCCAGTGAACACAGGAAGATTTCCTTCCTAAGTTCTCTCTGAGGTGACTGGAAGGCTATGATGATTCTAACACCAAACACACTTTGTGAATATGAGGTAAAAAGTTGTGTACATCGTGTCACTCTTAACAAACACCTCAATAAGCAGTATTGTCCCCACTGGACAAGGGGAAAGAGCTGTTGGATAGTTTGCGTCCAGTTTTGCTCCAAGCTTTGGTAAGTGTATCCGCTCACCTATGTGCCTTTTCATCCAGCACTGTTGAGTGAGAGTGACCCTTGCTTAAGATGGCTGCCTCTGTGATGTGTTATGTTCACATCTTCACTCTTAATGTCCTTTCTGTTAATACTGTAGGATATTTTAAACTAGGACACCTAGCTACTACCTAGCAGAAGAAGAGGCCCTTGGTGCCATCTTCCTGTGTACTTCCCTTAGAATTCAGAACTCTATTTCTCATTCAGAGGTTTTTTTTTTTAATAACAAAAAGACTTTAAAACACTATCAAAACGAGTTAATGTGAGAATAAAGAAGGGAGAACTGTAATTCACTGAATTGCATCATTAGCAGCAACTGAGACACTGAATTAAGTGAAACATTTTACCTATTTAAATTGGCAAAGACATTTTAAAGATAGAACAAATTTGAGAACTAAGATGTTGCTTTCTGGCACAAGTCTCTGATGATTCAAATAAAATGTGTTGATCTTAAAATTAGTAAGTATTGCTGTAATTACTAAAATTATGGGCCCAGTGTAGCACTTTAATATATGTTCACATTATAGAATGATCAAATCATAATAATATATCCCAATTTTTAGACATTTTTGTAATCCTTGCTGTCTCAGTTAGAGTTTTACTGTTGTGAACAGACACTATGACCAAGGCAACTCTAATAAGGACTACAATTAATTGATGCTGGTTTAAAGGGTCAGAGGTTCAGTCCATTATCATCAAGGCTTCCACCAGGCAGGGTTAGTACAGGAGGAACTGAGAGTTCTACATCTTCAACTGAAGGTTGCTAGCAGAATACTGACTCCCAGGCAGCTAGGACAAGGGTCTTAAAGCCCACGCCCACCGTGACACACCTACTCCAACAGGGCCACACCTTCTAATAGTGCCACTCCCTGGGCTGAGCATATACACTTGCTCTGTTTTAAAATTCTGTCAGACATAATTTTGTTATCAATACATATAGAATACATATGAAGGCCTTATGAGTAAAATTTATATATAAAACAGTAAGACCACTTTGCCTGCAAGAACCAAGCAATACTTACTAATTTTAAGATCAACACATTTTATTTGAATCATCATTTGCTTTGTGTGGATATATCCAGTCCTACTGAGAAGGGCATGCTATGGGTGGTTCTTTACAGGCATTTTTTTCTGTAAAAGGTGGGGCAAAGAATTTGGCTTCTACTTAGCAAGCGCAGTAGGACCTGGTTTCATTGCCTTGTCCAGTATTTTTACGATGGATGCATTATGCCTGTGTGCCTATGGAGACAATCTATTAAAAGGGGAATATATATCAGCCAGAAGCAAGCCTGAAGAGCCGCAGACAACCTGCTCTTGAGAAATCAAGGAATGGGTCTCTGCTGAAAGCTAGGTAACATGAGGCAAAGGAGACATGAGCAAAGGTGGAGGAGACCTGAGACCTGTGGAAGTCCTGTACTAATTAATTTGTCTCCCAAAATCATTAGCTGAGCTTGAAGAGTGGCTGCAGATATTAAGGCTCGTAGAGAAAAGAGAGGCATTATATACTCCACACTGTGACTTTAATGGAAATTGGAAAATTGGCAACACAAAACCTGTTTGAGTTTCTGAAGCTCAGTATGAGACTAGGTCGTCCTTGGTCCATGTTTATTCTCGCCTTTAGATGCTTTAAATATTTGAATGAATAAATAAAAGAATCAAGAAGCAAATTATTGCTGTTTGTGCCACTTGAGTCTGAGATGTTTTTCCATTTACTACTTACATGGTTTTAGTTGGAACCCCTTATGCCAGGCACTACTTTTGTTCCCGTAGTTCTTGTGATCAATAATTAAGATCAGCAATGCTCTGAGTTCCCTGTTTTGACTGATGATATTGTTCATTATGAGGTAAAGCTGAAACCTAGTTTTGACTATTTCCCTATATATATTTATAATATTCATGTAAATGAAACAAGAAATAAATGTTAATTTCTTGGAGAATGTGACATTCATTCTGTATATATTTATAACATTCTGAATCATATTTAATCACACATAAGTAGGCTATATTTACTCAGCTTACTCTTAGTCTACCATCTCTTCCCAGCCACAGGAGGAACAAAACTGAGTCAAGATGGCTCTTAGCTCTACGTGCATTGTAATCATCTGGGAGTCATTTTAGAAGAGGCATATACTTTCCCTTAGAACCCATAAAGATAAACGCAGTGAGGCTTAGGAGACTAGGTTCCTATATGATACCACATAAATTTATCACTGAAAAATACAGAATGTTTTGAAATAAGAGCTAGAACATGACAAATGCAGCATAAAATATATGAAAATCTTCTGGAGAGAGCATTTGTTTCATTAATAGACCATTTGCTCATACAGTCTGCTTTTGTCACTGATGTAATTGTGTACTTCGTAGAATGCTAATTACAAGTAAATAGATTATTACAATTGTTTGGCTCTTTTGCAAGATCAGTCGATGCTCTGGAGAGAGAAGCAGCTCCATAAATCTGGCGATCCTAAGCCTTCTGAGGCTAAGAGGGCTCAGTGCTTTTAGACTGCATGACACAGTGCTGGCCAGCAGGTGGCACCACGGGTACGTTCTTTTGAAATTCAGTCCCTCAGGCCTCAGACACTTTACAGTGATTCTCTGCGAAGACTGCAGGTGCATCCCAGGATTCTGTTTTCCTTTTAGATTGCTATTTGTCATGCTTTGTTTGCCAAACAAGATATAGAGAATGAATAAGCAGTTTTCTAATTCATTTCTTAGCAATCAGATTGTCAGAATAAACTCCATTGCTTAAGAAGCATAAACACAATTAGCTAATGGTTTGTCTATGTAGATTGTTGCTATGAGGAACTTTAGCTGGACAAATGTTAGGGTTTTTTTTTAATATGATAAATCAAGGCTCTATTTGTTTTCATAGTAATTCCTCCCCCAAAGAAGTAAGCTGCCAAGGTTCCAGGGTATTCACAGCATTACATCTATTGAACTCAAAAATGCGTGGGTTGATTTTCCTCTGATTTTTAGCTACAGGTATCATTTGAATAAAATGAGTCAATATTCAATAACTTCTATAGAAAACTTTTCTATGTGGTTTCCTCTACCTAGCAAATACAACAGAACGAAATTCACGCCATACAACTTTTATGTGTGCGTGTGTGCCTGTTTGTATATGCGTGGGTGTATTTGCATATACATATGCGTGTGTGTGTGTGCGTGTGTACGTGAGTAAATATTGTATGTGTGTGTGCGTGTGTATGTATTCTTGTCATTGGCCATCAGGTATTGAGGTAGAATCATTCTGCTTTTGAAATTTCATGTAATGGCATACAGGGGAAACTCTAGGAATACAGTGGCTCCTATAGGATCGTCCATGTGGGGAGCAGTTTCTCCTCTGAGGCTCTGTTTCTGCATATGAATGCTTTTTTCTGCTCTTCTGTTTTTTGTATCTGCTATCACCACAAACACCCACTACTGAATTACCTAGAAATAAATTGGTTCCATTTCACCCCCTTGGTGCTGTCCATTCTTATAGGCTCAGACGGGAGTGTAGAGCTCGAATAAATAACAATAGCAATTATGAACATCTGATGTATGGAATGGCTTAGTAGCAATAATTAAAGTGTGTGTGTGTGTGTGTGTGTGTGTGTGTGTGTGTGTGTAATCAGTATTACAAATAAGTTACTTGAACACAAATTATTGTTATTTATAAGCACTTTGGTTATAAATTTATACCTTTCTTGATAAAACTAAATTTGGAAGAATGTAACAAAAGGATTTAGTTGAAAATTTTAAAATAATTGTTATCCTGTTTCTTTAATCTACTAAATGTGAGTTTCTTGAGTTATTTTCTATTACCTTGTAGTGCCCCACATAAATATTTCTTAAATAATTTTTAATTGACTAGCAAAGGCTTTAATATTACATGTTGTCAGAAAACAGAGACTACCCCATATCCTACATTCACTTGCACGGTATGGAGGGATAACGGAAACAGAAACAACCCTCCTACTCTGCCCGCACTCCCGTCAGTGATGGCTGCAGAGATGGCTCAGCAGTAAAGAGCACAGGGTCTCTTGTCGAGGATCTGTGTTCTGTCGCCAGTGCCCACATGGTGTCCTACAACTGTCTGGAACTCCAGTTTCAGGGAATTCTGTATATTCTTTTGGCTTCTGGGGGCATCAAACACATGTGCAATGTACATACATATGTGCAGGCACAACACTCATACACATACAAAAAAGAAAGATATCTTTTTTAAAAAAGAAACACAAATTGCTCTGTTTGCTTTTGTGGTGGCCTGCAGAGTGATTTTTGAAGTGTTATAAGCACAACCTTCATTTCTCTACAGTTATTGTGCAATAAAGCCACTTGAGAAATACAGGAGGAAGCAGGGTAGAGATTTTCTCCAGGCTTGCTGCTGCTTTTTCTTCTTTGTCTTCATCCATAGATAGGTACCAATTCAGAACGGTTAAAATACTTGAAATACTTAAATCCCCATGATGTCAGTCTGGAGAGTTTCTTGGCTAGAATTCCAAAGGTACAGGCAGCAAGAGCAAACACAGACAAGTGGGCTTGCATCGGTCCCAGAAGCACCTGTCCTGGAAAAGGATCAATAGTGGAGAGATCACTGGTGATAATAGAACTTTGACAGCAGGAAGCCGACCTTCAAGTCTGCATTTCTAGCCACTAGCAGGATGATAGATACTGCGTGCCTGTGTAATGAATGCAGTTCTGTAATCTGTTGTTCTTTCCATGTGTGGAATGGAAAACTATGTGTAAGTTGCCATGATGTCACATTCCTGTTATTTCAGCGTTGAGGAAGCTGAGCAAGAGGGCTATTAGTTTCAAGGCTAGCATGGGCTACATAGTGGAACTCTAACTTCAAAACCCAACGTGTGTGTGTATGTGTGTGTGTGTGTGTCTGTGTGATGTGTGTCTGTGTGTGTGTAATAAATGTGTGATTATATGTGTAATTCTTTAAAAGTGAACACAAGTGGTTATCTCATGAGGTTTACTGATTTTGAGGTTTAAAATTGCTTTAACTAACTTTTTAAATAGCCTATATTTACTAAATGACACCAATTCCTCAAATACTTGATCTCAAATGCTTGTTCTACATCTGTAGATTGGCCTGCTCATATCAATATAGCAAATAAATACCTGTTGGTATCTGGAAGCATCCATGCAGACATATGACTAGTGACAAAATAAAGTGGAGACAAAACCAGAGGAAACTGGTTTAGGGCCATGAGTGAAGTTAAAAGATAATTAGAAAATATAGATATTTTACTTTATGCCTCTAGAACTGAAATGGAAATCACATGAAGAATTTCCAGCAGTGTTAGAGGGTGCTAGACTTAGGGAAAATATTGAGAAATACACTTTAGCTTTGGGAGATATTTTTAAAGGGTCAGAGTTTTATTTCTACATTGTCTATAGTGGCTTATTCAGAAAACATTTCTAAAAGTTATGCTGACGTTCACTGTGTAAGCTGCCCAGCAGGGGGAAACTGATGTGATATTTAGCATCTGCTAAAAGCCTTGCATCTGAAGCACATGGTATATTATTTATTCAGATATAGTGTCTGTCATAAAAACAGAACAGTGTAGATAATACAGAACGAATGGAGACTAGATCAACAAGATGTAATTAATCGCAGTTGTGTGAACATTAATGAGGTCTCAGCAAAGTCTCTTCCTCACAGCCACTGGTCTTTCAAATGTATTAGAAGACAACATGGTCAGTTTGAAAAGCATTGTGACTGTGTTATGCTAAAAGTAAGAAAATAAATATCACTCTCCAATTAAGCCTCTCAATTAATTTTATTTACTATTATTACTACTACTATTATTATTATTTCTTTAGATTCTTTTGATACAGAATCTTACCAAATAGGCTGGCTTGAACTCATTTATGAAGACAAGGCTAGCCTCAAACTCACAGCAAGCTACCTGAGTGAGTCTACCAAGAGCCAAGATTATAGCTGTGCATATTTTCTTTTAAATCTTCACTATTGCTTCCATTGTTGGAATTCATGAAAAGTATAATAGTTATTGGTAAATTGCACTGAAATTGGGTGATAATGCTGGTCTCCTATATGGACAATTCTCAAGAGATTCTATAGCATCAGCATAAGCAAAACTGCCCAATATCGAAGCCACTCTGATCTACAGCGCTCCTGAAATAGGGGTGTTTCCTGGTAAAATATACCAAAGGTATAGCTCAGTACAGCACTTGCCTAGCAGGGTGAGGCAAGGTTTGATCCCAAGTTCCGCGAATAACATATCAGTTTTCATATTAGAATCATGTGCTGTACAGTGCTTTTGATTGCTGATTGTCTGCGAATGTAGTGGTGATTCTACAGGACTGTAGTGAGCTGAAGCTTCTGTAACCTGCTAGCATTGTGGCCATGCTAATCCCCATAACAGTAGCTTACTCCCAGGTAGGTGATGAGGCTGTTATAAAGCCAAACCCCCTCTCTAGGTCATGGGAAAGTACAGAACATAGTTGTGGAAAATAACAACTTTTGTGATGATAATAAATAGCTCTTACTGTCTTATTTACTTTATAAACTATACTTTATATGATTGTTTGAGAAAGTACTTCAACTAAGTAAGTTTTTTTCCTATAAATAGTATGCTGTGGTTGTGGGGTTTTGATGTTGTTGCAATTGCCACATGTTAACTGCTTCTCTGTCTCACTCTCTCTGTCTCTGTCTCTGTCTCTCTCTGTCTCTCTCTCTGTCTCTCTCTCTCCCCTTCCTTCTTTCCTCCTTCCTTCCCTCCTTCCTTCCTTCCCTCCTTCCTTTCTGTCTCCCTCTGCCATCCTCCCCCCCCCGTCTCTCCTCTAGTTAATTTTTTAAGATGTTTTTTTGCTATATAACCCACTATGGCCTTGAACTGCCAATCACCCTGCCTTGCATCGAGAAGGCTGGCATTAAAGGGATGCATTTGTGGGCCAGAGAGATGGCTCAGTGGTTAAGAGCACACTGGCTGTTCTTCCAGAGGTACTGAGTTCAATTCCCAGTACCCATAGGGTGGCCCACAACCATCTATAATGGGATCTAATCCCCTTATCTGGTATATAAACAAAATATCCATATTCATAAAATATATAAATAAATCTTAGCAAGCATAAATGCATACAAAACATCCATACACATAAAATAAATAACTTTTTAAAGGGGGGCATGCATTGCCACCACACCTGAAGAATTTCAATTATTATTATTAGTACTACATTGCTAGGGATTAAACTCAGAGCACTGAGTACACTAGGCAAGCATCTGCTATCTCTAGCCTTTTCTACATCTACTGATTACAGTTTATTCTCTTATACTTGGTTTTGTCTTGTATCGTCTTATCCTTTGAGGCTCTAGGAACAATGTATAGATATATACATGTATATTATATATATATATATATATATATGTATCACATAGCCTAGCTGTATAGTAGGCTATTTTATCTATATATGCATGTGTATCTGCATGCTTTCACAGTGGTGACTACTGATTTCTAAGAATCTGTGTCCTCTCAACCCCTGTGTTATAAGTGACATATGACTCACGTGATATTTTTGTGAGAGATCTTGCCATGAAGGCCAGGGAAGTAAGTGTAAAGCTCATTATATAATACAAGGTAGCTTTGAATTCATAAAATATCTGTTTTGGCCTCCTGAGTGCTGAGCAGACAGACATGTGCCACCATGCTCAACCTATATATACTTTGGATATGATAGTGATTCTTTGTTTTGGAATCAAAATTTTAGGATTTATTTTCTTTACTTAACTAAGAAAAGTATGGTTGAAAAGTAGTATTTGTATTTAAGATGTACGATATGTTTTGATGTACATATGCATCATAAAATGTTCCAGTATAAATCTAATAAACCCATGATTTATTCCACATACAGTGATTAATTTACTCTTTATAAGAATTTAAAGATGAGGATTACAGATTAAGGTTACACAACTGAGGGTTCTGAGTTTGGAATCTAGACCACATGAATCCATGAGCCATATCTTAGCTGTTCTATCCCACTCTTCATCAGTGTTTATATTGCTTCTCCTACCAAATAAATATATAAGTAAATAAATACATAAATAAATGTAAAAATAAGCTGAACCATGATTTTGCAGCTATTGCAGAATTGTGGTAGAAAATATATGTAGAAATTATGGACAGTTTTCATTTTCTGTATTTTGATGTCCAATGTGCCAGTCAGAATAATCACTCCTCAAAGATGTCTACAGGCTAATTCTAGGAACTTGGGAATGTCTTATGTTATATGGCAAGCAAGACTTTGCAGATATAATTGGTAATGATTTTGAGGTAGAGAAATTACCCTGTGGACCAAATGTAATCTTACATGAAGGGAAAGAGAAGGAAAGAGTAAAAATCCAAGAGGGAAGCTGATGACAGGAACAAATGTCACAGACCTCTGCTTGCTGGCCTCGAAACAAAAGGGGTGGCCAGCCAGCAAATGAAGGCATCCTTTGGAAGCTAGATAAAATGAGATCTATGTTCTCCCAAATCACATCAGAAAAGCACAGCTCCACATACTGTGATTTTGATCTTAAAAGACCTACTCAGACTTCTGAATTGCAGAACTTTGAGGTAATAACTCAAAGTGGTTTTGTAGGTCCAATGTTTGTGGTAATTTGTTAAAGCAGTAATATAAAACCAATATAGCAGTTCATTCCATTGGAACAATGTTTTATTTTTAATTAAAATATAACTTCATCATTTTTCCTCTGTCTTTTTCCTCCAGCACATCACATGGCTCTTCTACTCCCTTTCAAATTCATGGCCTCTTTTTCTTTAATTATTATATAATTATATCATATATAATTACATTATATATAATATATGTAACAATAATAATAAATGTAATTGTGTGTTACACATATATATGCATATGTATATATATGAATAAATTTATAAAAGCAATCTTCTGAGTTTGTTTACTGTTACTTGTATATTTGTGAATGATATATTTAATAAAACTAGCTCATTCTCATGTGATTATGAAATAATATAAACATCATAACCTTTTCTTAGTTCTCCGTGTAGGTATCCTTTATGATAAAAACACTCTCTCTCCTTCTGTCCTTATCTGTCATTCACTATTCTTATCCCTCTCTTCCACTTATTTTCATTATAGTTTTGTTTATCAAAAAAATGATAGCCTACTTCATCCTAAAGAAAGTTTTGAGCAAGTCATTGGCAAATTGCAAGGAGCTTATGTAAACATAGAATCGTTAATGAAATAGTTCTCTTCCTTGACTGGGGAAAAAGGGTTGCTATTTCCTAAAGAATATTTATATGTGTCTCATCAATAATTGGGGAACCAATATTACTTTAAAGTTTCAAACTTCAGATATTTTATAAATGTCTGTACTTAATGGAGGTAAATTTGTCTTACCTGTGCTTTCACTTAGCATGTCCAAGAGCCTGTATGTTAGGTGCTGTACGACCTTACTAATGCAGAATATTCGAACAAGCAATTGTCTTAATTAAGGGCATTCAGGGGAGCATACCAACTCCAGTGTGCACATGCTGGACAGGCAGAAGAATTACTCATCTACCCTCACTCTGAACTCCAGAGTTAGAGATTGGGTTAATATTATCATAAATCAATATGAAAGAGGGAGATCCTTTAAAAGTAAGTAGGAAAGAGGAAGTGTGGACATAGAATTGATCTCTCTAAACATCATTTTGGGGTTTGTTATCTGTTCTAGAACCATGGCTTCAGAATAGTCAGATGAATAGAGCACTGCTTGCTTCTCCTTAACTTTTCATTTCAACAGTAACGGGCACAGGTACAAGGCATGAGCCTAGCTCTGTGAGCATTTGCTGCACATCAGCACCGACGGCACTGTAGGCCTGTCATACATCTTGCTGTTGTGCTTGTTGTGCTTGTTGTTGTTGCTATTGTTGTTGGTGGGTTTTGCATGGTTCTCTCTCTAACCGTTTCTTGGTAAGAAATCAATTAAATCAATACTTGATGCCTTTAAAGTTTAAAGTGGTATTGTTGGGTTTTCTTACACTTATCAACAAGAAATTTTAGTTAACATACTCTATAATATCATGACATAATTAAGGAAGATTTTCAGCATTTCTCACTTGGATAATTCCTAATTTATCATTGACATCATAGAATTTTATGAGCCATAAATTAGACCACACAATCTCTCTTTCTCCTACCTGAAGCCAGTAACTTGGGCTCTTTTTAACTCTTATCACTATCAGCAGGGCCTCTGTGCTGCTGTCTGTAGTGGCTGAAGCACTGTTCGCCAAGGAAAGCCAGAAAGCAGTTTCTATTCATAGTGAAGAAGAAGGGCAGAACTTCATCTTTCACTTTGGTGCTTGCAGCATAATTCAGTGAACTGTCTTTAACTGTTCAGAGATTTTAGCAGCTGTAAGTTTAGAATCTTAGACTTTTGATTTCTGGTTCAACTGAGTGAAAAGCTCAGCAAAACAGTTAAAAATGTTGGAAAACTGTTAAACAGTTGGAAAGTATCTCTAAATGGGCAACAATGTTAAAAATACTTGGATGAACTTAAAATTGACTGTATTATTAGGTATAAAATGGAATATAAAGTTGTATCTCTTAGATAATGAACATTCTGGAGCATGCCTAAAATACAGCATTCATCTAGATACACTGAAGAGTGCTATATTTATCGTAAGTAGCTTCTCCCTCCAAGTCCTAGCAGTTTGGAAAATTGACATTTATCAGTCTTCCTCTTATTAGCCTTGTTGTTCTGCTATGCATCTCTCTCTCTTTCTCTCTCTCTCTCTCTCTCTCTCTCTCTGTCTCTCTCTCTCTCCACTGTTTTTGTCTGTTACCTTCCTGATACAAGTGGACAATATTTAGTGAAATTTGGGCAGAGAAAACCAAATGAGGCATATTTAATTATTTACCTATCAAATTTAAAGTTTTGGGATGCAGGGATTCCTGGAGTTCAGCATCCTGAAAACACAATTTCTTTCAGCTTAAGTGTCAACTGTTAGTACCTACATAAGCAGCTGAGGAGAGCTGGCACTTGGTGTTACCAGATTTTGAAATAACTAATAGGTATGGATGGATGAGTGACCTAACACTGCTCTAGGAGACAGAACTTCCCCTCTTCAGTCTTGTCAGAAGAACCGTGAATTTGAGGCTTCTTTCATGCTTTACATTGGAAGTAGGACTATGGGAAGGATCTCTTCAGCAGAAGGCAAAGTTTTGAGTTGACATTTCAAAATAAAGGCTGGAAAGATGGTGTGCCATGTGTATCATGCAGTATCAAATACAGAACTGGTGCTCCACCCAGGAAGCTGTGGGATAGTCTCATTTGATATCTGTTAATGACTAACACTCCAGAGTCTACCTCTGCCATTAGCATCTTGTCTAAATGCAATGTCCTTTTGCCATACTGTCTTACTGTGGAAGCCCCTTTCTTAGATGGAACTATTCTTTTTATTTTTATCATATATTTTTATTGGTTATTTTATTTATTTACATTTCAAATGTTATCCCCCTTCCCAGTTTCCCCTCCACAAGCTCCCTATACCCTCCTCCCTCCCCCTGCCTCTATGAGGGTGCTCCCCCACCCACCTACCCACTCCTGCCTCAGCGGCCTAGCATTCCCCTATCCTGGGTCATCAAGCTTCCACAGGACCAAGGGACTCCCCTCCCAGTGATGCCAGATCTTATTCTTTTGAGTCCATTGATTCTAAGGTATTTAGCACCAATCCTGGTTAGTTTTTGCCAGTTTGACATGGATTAGAGTCTTTGGATAAGAGGGAACCTTAATTCTGAAAATGCCCCTACTAGATTGGCTTGGGGCAAGCCTGTGTGGGGCATTTTAATGACTAAAAGCTGATTTAGGTGGAACTGGCTCACTCTTGGCCATGCCTTCCCTGGATAAGTGTCCTGGGGAATATAAGAGTGCAGGCTGGAAAGCCATAGGGAGCAAGCCAGTGAGCAGTGTCTCTCAGGGCTTCTGCTTCAGTACTGCATTCAGATTCCTCTCTCAGGTGCCTGCCTTGATTCTCTCAATACACTGAGACCTGGGATATATAAATCAAATAAACCCTTTCTGCCATAGTTGCTTTTCCTTATTGTGTTTTATCTCAGCAATAGAAATTAAGTAAGAATGCACTGCTCATAGTAAGTCATTCATATGTCCACTTACCTTATCTAAATGTTAGTTTAGATCTTCACTGCCTAAAATATGGACCTTTTTTTAAAATAAAACATAAAAGACTGCAAGAAGGGGATAAATATATAATAATATATCTGTGGTTGGGGACCCCAGCTTGGGCCACAGGGCTTTACAGCCAATTAGCGCCAGGAGAAAGCTACCCTCCCAGGAGCTTGGAAAAGCTGGGAGTGGGGCCAAGACAAGCTCCACTACTCACCAGGAACCGCCCCAAACCTGCCAGACACAGGGACTGAGGTATGCGGGCATAGGAAACCCCTGGATCCCATTGGCGGCAGGAGACCTCTGCCCAGGCCACCAGGGTTTCATAGCCAAGCAGCACCGGGAGAAAGTTACTCTCCTAGGAGTGTGGAAAAGCCCCGAGTTGGGACAAAACGAGCCCCAGTGCTCACCGATTCTGCCCGGAAACCGTGGGCCACAGAGACTGAGGGACAGGAAACTTCCGGCTTCCAACTGTGGCTGGGGACCCCAGCTTGGGCCACAGGGCTCCACAGGCAATTAGCACCGGGAGAAAGCTACCCTTCCAGGAGCTTGGAAAAGCCAGGAGTGGGGCCAAGACAAGCTCCACTTCTCACCAGGAACTGCCCCAAACTTGTGACACACAGGGACTGAGGTAGGCGGGCATAGGAACACCCTGGTGCCCAGCTGCGGCAGGAGACCTCTGCCCAGGCCACCAGGGCTCCACAGCCAATTAGCACCGGGAGAAAGCTACCCTCACAGGAGCTTGTGCCTGGGCAACCAGAATTACATAGACAAGCAGTGCTAGGAGAAAGTCACCATCCCAGGGGGGTGGAAAAGCCGTGAGTGGGGTTAAGACAAGTACCACTGCTCACCCGGACCTGGAGACCTCAGCCTGGGCCACAGGGCTCCTGGAGACAGCTGGTATCCTAGGAGTGCTGACACACCTTAGAGCATAGGCAAAACCACCACTTCCGTTCAAACTCACTAGATCAAGAGGGACCCTTGCAGAGCCATCAGGACATAGGAACCAAGAGACAGCTGGGGACAAGATCCTTCTGGTTTCTGTCTGCACCCCAGAGCTGACCCGGTGCCACAGCTCTCCAAACCCAAACACCTCTCAGAGAGAGCTGGTCTTCAAGAAGTATTGATACAGAGGCCTGCAGGAGGGACAAGCAATAGCCAGACAGAGTAAGATCAACTAACATCAGAGTTAACAAAATGGCAAAAGGCAAGGGCAAGAACGTAAGGAACAGAAACTAAGGCTACTTGGCATCATCAGAACCCAGCTCTCCCACCACAGCAAGCCCTGGAGTCCCCAATACGCCAGAAAAGCACGACTCA